>JARFIZ010000406.1:0-1200000 GCA_036325965.1 Sinopyrophorus schimmeli
TATACTTAAGTATTATAAAGATAAAATACAACAGGGGAGATAATTTGGAATATACGATGTTTGTGCAAACTAATCCAGATATATATATATATATATATATATATATCAACATTCTCTAGAAACGTTTTAAATTATTCTGGCAAAAGAAAAGTATGATAAAAAATAAATGATAATTTCTTTGTTTATATCCGATTTTACTGATTTTTTTTAGTTTATATCATAAGTAAAACTTCTTGATTTAATGAAAAGTATGGTATTGGTATAGGTAATACACAAATTATTCTAATTATCACTTGAAAAGGCGCTAGTCTCTACCCTGGCCAATGTATTTACCCCGGTCTTTTAAAAAATAACTAAATATGTATAAAGTGACAAAAAAGGGACAAAAATCGTAATATGTGTTAAATTAAAAAACTCGAATTTTTCTCCTTGGCGCATTCTCTGTGGTTTCAAAACCTCTTATCGTAGAATCACCCATATATAATTATAAACACAAATAAATCGCCATTTGAATATCGGTCTATTTCGAGTAGTTGCATTTTTAACATCAAAAAAATAACTAATTTAAAAAGCTAAATTCAAAAAACTACCTCGATACATTCATAGAAATTTTCCTAAAAATTCTGTGTAAATTTTTTTATTCCTATAGTTTGGTCGGAAACAGGGGCGCATTTAACATTGTTTTTTATGGACAGATTTACTTCTGCTCCGCCTTAACCACGGAACAGGAAAACTGTTCACCTAGACCAGGTGGTCGCTATTACAAGGTTCCACTGTACATTCGAAACAAACTCGTTTAGACTCCTCTTTCATAATTAATTTTTTTATTATTACTCGTAGATATCAATTACTCAAATGCTACAAATCTCAGAAGAGCGCGCATTAGTCGTCGTGTTTTTAGAGCAAAGAACTGTACATTCCAGTCCAAACCCAACTTAAGATGATTATACATTTTAGTCTTTTACCAAATTATATTTGAAAACACCACATACATGTCTTTTTCTATAAACACCGACCTTTCGATTAAGGAGAACAGGTTTTACACATTACATAAAATCAGTTCCACCTGTAATATTTTGCAACTCGACACTTCATCCGTTTCAATTTAGTGCTCATGTGTGCGTGCGCGTGTAAATAAATATTTCAAAAACCAAATCGAAATGGCATCCACCGCCGATCTAGTTACAAAATCCGCGACGGATTTAAACCGCGACCAATCGGCCGAAGAAAAAAAAACCTTCAAAACCATGACGTTCAAAGAACGCGCCCTTTACGTCAAAGAAATCGTGACCATCGAGCCCTTGCTGTGCTGCTACTTGATGGCTTCGATCGTGTGCGGGCCAGCTTTGGCCAATTTGGAATTCGAAAAGTGCTGCAAGGCCAACGAACGCTTTAACGACACGATCTGCGACGCCATCCTGACCGGCACTTACAAAGAACTAAATTTCACCGAAGAAAACGACGCCGTCCAGCAACGCATCATAAAAATGCATTCCTGGCAAAATCCATTGCAGAGCATAATGCCCATCGTTTTGGTCCTGTTCTTGGGCTCCTACAGCGACCGCCACAAAGTCAGAAAGCCCTTCCTGCTGATCCCCATCGTTGGGGAGTTCTTCGCGGTCGCGGGGTGCATTTTGTGCGTGTTTTACATGCGGGAGTTGCCCTTGGAATTTCAGGGGTTCGTGCAGACCATTGTGCCCTCTTTCTTAGGGGGGCCCACCATGATTATCATGGCTTCTTTCGCCTACATCGGGGACGTGAGCACCATCGAGATGCGCACCCTGAGAGTTGGGGTCGTACAGATCGTCCTCAATATTTGGACCCCCATTGTGCAGTCCTTTAGCGGGGTTCTCTTCAGCCAAATTGGGTATTATGGGCTTTTCATGATTGCTGGCGGGCTGTACGCCCTCGGACTGTTGTACGGTATTTTTTGGATAAAAGAACCTAAAAAATCCGTTGACGTCGCAGTAAATAAGAGCTTAGTTAAGGATTTATTTGATCCGTTGCATGCGGTTGAAACATTTAAACTTCTGGGGAAAAAAGGCGAAGGGAATCAACGTCTCGGATTGCTAATCGTAATGTTAATTTTGTTCGTATACACATGCGTTGTAACTGGTACGATAAATTCGATTTTTCGAAAAGAAAGTTCGATTAATTTTATGAATTCTTGTAGGAGAAGGAACGGTGTTCTTTTTATTTGCGCAAACGTTCTATCAATGGACCGTCGTCGAATTTAGCTATTTGTTGACTTTCAACACGATCATCCATTTAGTTGGTAATGAGTCGAAGAAATGAGTGGCGAATTGTTTGATTTTTATTGATTTGATTGCAGGGAACATCGTGGCGCTTCCTTTATTTACGAAAGTTTGGAATTTGAATGATCTGGTAATTGCTGTTATCTCGTTTACTGATAAAATTGTTACTAATCTGATAATAACCGTTTTTACCTCAATTACTGGTTTATATGTGGGTAAGTGTCTTTTACCAAGAAGGAACGTGTCCCAGGTGGTCACCATCGATTTTAATGGGATTGATATACAGTTGAACTTCGATAAGTCGAAGTCAAAGGTAAACTAAAAATAATTCGAGTTATCAATAAAAGTCGAGTTATATACTTTTCTGTGTATATAAATCAATTTATTGACTTAAATTATTGTGATTAATGTTTAAAACCGAGTGTGCACATTCGAGCTCAAAGTGGCACATTCCGATCTTGGGAAAATGAAGCGCGCCGCTCCGCGTCGCGGTCCATTTGCCTCCCTCGCTCGGAAATGTGCCACTTTTCGCTCGAATGCGCACATCTTCGTATTTAATCAACGTATTTATATTAATTTGCGCGCACTGCTAACGAAAATTCGACATTTCGAGTCAATCTTCTGAGAAAGTAAATTACAGTCGAACCTCGATAAGTCGAAGTCGAAGGAAAACAAAAAATAATTCGAGTTATTATAAAAAGTCGAATTAAATACTTTTCTGTGTATATAAATGAATTTTTTGACTTAAATTATTGTGATTAATGTTTAAAACCGAGTGTGACATTCGAGCTCAAAGTGGCACATTCCGATCTCGGAATGAAGCGCGCCGCCCGCGTCGCGCTTCATTTGCCTCCTCGCTCGGAAATGTGCCACTTTTCGCTCGAATGCGCACATCTTCGTATTTAATCAACGTATTTATATTAATTTGCTCGCACTGCTAACGAAAATTCGACATTTCGAGTCAGTCTTCTGAGAAAGTAAATTACAGTCGAACCTCGATAAGTCAAAGTCGAAGGAAAACAAAAAATAATTCGAGTTATCAAAAGAAGTCGAGTTAAATACTTTTCTGTGTATATAAATGAATTTTTTGACTTAAATTATTGTGATTAATGTTTAAAACCGAGTGTGCACATTCGAGCTCAAAGTGACACATTCCGATCTCGGGAAAATGAAGCGCGCCGCTCCGCGTCGCGCTTCATTTGCCTCCCTCGCTCGGAAATGTGCCACTTTTCGCTCGAATGCGCACATCTTCGTATTTAATCAACGTATTTATATTAATTTGCGCGCACTGCTAACGAAAATTCGACATTTCGAGTTAGTCTTCTGAAAAAGTAAATTACAGTCAAACCTCGATAAGTCGAAGTCGAAGAAAAACAAAAAATAATTCGAGTTATCAAAAGAAGTCGAGTTAAATACTTTTCTGTGTATATAAATGAATTTTTTGACTTAAATTATTGTGATTAATGTTTAAAACCGAGTGTGCACATTCGAGCTCAAAGTGGCACATTCCGATCTCGGGAAAATGAAGCGCGCCGCTCCGCGTCGCGCTTCATTTGCCTCCCTCGCTCGGAAATGTGCCACTTTTCGCTCGAATGCGCACATCTTCGTATTTAATCAACGTATTTATATTAATTTGCTCGCACTGCTAACGAAAATTCGACATTTCGAGTCAGTCTTCTGAGAAAGCAAATTACAGTCGAACCTCGATAAGTCAAAGTCGAAGGAAAACAAAAAATAATTCGAGTTATCATAAAAAGTCGAGTTATATACTTTTCTGTGTACATATCATATCTATATTTACCATCCTTTATACAAAATAACCAAAATTTATAAACAATTATTAACATTATTTATTGTTATTAAGTATTTAGATAATATGGTTATTTACATCTTATTTATTGTTGGTTTGAAAGTAATGTAAAATTGTCTTTTGCTTCATTGATCCAAAATGTTGGGTTTCTACAAATTTTTCCAATGATCTCCCGAAATCAGAATATATTTACTACGTGTATAAGAAAACCATTGAATCATAACTTTCTCCAAGTTGGAAAAAGGACCCTCCTTTAGCCTTTTTTTAATTTTCGTTTACATTTCTTGTTGATCGGTAAATAATTTTAGAAAAAGTATTTAATTGTTTTAGATTTTCTGTTACACACTGTTATAAACTATAAACAACAAAAAATACATTTAATCGTACTGCTGCTCGACGAATAACGACCAGAACGAAAATAAAAAGGCAAAAATAGACCTTCTTCTTGTAAAAGAAACGGTAAAACCATCTTAAATTTCATAACTGTTGAGAGTGCATTTAAACATAAATTAGTATTTAAATCCAATTGAAGTTCCGACGTAAAAAACTCAAACTCTTGTAGTAGGTTTCGACCTTTTCATCCTATTTTACAATAGCCATTTTGACCAGCAATAACACCGAACAAACCCGTTCTTTAATCCTACCAGGTATTGTACTTTTATGAAAAGTTGTAAAATTTAACTTCGAAATATCGAAATATTTACTAATGGAAACTTCAATTTAGGGAATTGTAAAACGCTTCGACTTATCGAAATTCGAGTTATCGATATAAAAATATTAACGTTGAAATAAGCAAGTCCTAGGGAAACAGGTTCGAGTTCGAGTTATCAAAAAGTCGACTTATCGAGGTTCGACTGTATCTTATTCTACATCGAATTCTAACAGACCCGTATATTTTTGCTTTGACAGAAAAACATTTGTAAGGGGCGAAATAAACCCCCAAAATTTATCGCAACGGGGCATCCCCCGTTTTAAGGTTTCGATATTTTTGAAACAACCACGTGGGTAATAATATAAATCAAATTGTTTATAAAGATGTTGACTGTAAGTATGTGAAACTCAAAAACCATACCCGGAGGTGGTAAATTTTAGAGGTTTATTTCACCCTTTAAAAATGTTTTTCCACAAAAAACAAAAAATATAGGTTCTTTAAAATCAGATGTAAAATAACATATATTCAGTCCTATTAAAATCGGGGATGACCATCTGGGATACCTTCCTTGTACGTTTCTCTCTGTTTTCAATTTGTTATTAGAAAAAATACAAGTCAAATTTTTCAATAAAAAGCTCATCAAAAATATTTAGTTAGAAACATTAAAAGCTGTGACCGCAAGTAAAGCAGAATATTTCTGCTTCGTTAATTATTGTTTAATAAAATTAGTTATGGTGAAGATATTGGCATTTTTTAAATCCGTTTTAAAACCACCTTCTTGCGCTACCAAAGGGCCAAAGGGCCCACATTAAATTTAGGTCTTAGCCCGCCACTGTCTGAAAAATTGTAAATCTGTAAAGTTTTTAAAGGTCCCTTCACGAATAACCGAGCTGCAATTTTTTTTTGAATCAATTTTGAGTTTTCATAATAAACAGGTAACTTGAATCCTTAATTACTAAAAAAAATTACATTGTCCCCTATGCTGATATGTAAAAAAAGTCTTACAATTAGTATTCCAAAACTGAATCGTTTTTATCGATATAAAACAGAGTTTCCGACCGAAACTGAACCGAAAACCGAAAAAAACCGTTATATTTGCCAAAACACATACCAGAACTGAATCGAAAATTTTTTCGTTTTATTTCCTCTCTCTATCTCTATTAATTATAACATATGTAATTTAACTTGCCATTAAACATTAAAACCGATATTCGGCATAACAGATTTCTCTGCGAGACATTTCGATAAAATTATAGGTTTTCTCAAAAATGTTTGGCGATAAAAAAGTAAAAATAAAAAATTTTGCAAAAATTGCAAAGATGGACTTACACCAATTTTTGGGCGATCATTACGCTTCGATAAGCGAGCTTTCAGAATCTAGAAAGATTTAAATATACGTATCTCTACAAATAACCGAGCTATGAATTATCAAAGTCAAAATTAAAAAAAACTAACAGGTAAATGCATTTTGTTTAACGCACGCTCGCTTTTACAGTTATTATCTACACAAAATTTTCCAAGTTTAAGTAATTTTGAAAAGTAGCGGTCGCGGTCGGGTTAGAAAGTGGTCGCCTTCGAGAGAAATTTATAAGAATTAAATTACGATATATCTGTTCTGAAGCATACTACCCGCTTTTAGAGATGGTCGTCACGAGAAATTTCACTGTATTTTATTACCGTGCATCGAAACAATTCTTGAATTCCTCATTGTTACAGTCTTTTTATTTGTAAGATTTTAAAAGAATATTACAATTTTAAAGATGCCACTATGTTACTACTGAAATGAAATCTAATAGTGTGTAACGTTTTAGGAATTACTGCAAGTATCCTTGTTGGAATTGCCTCGATTTCGATACGATCTCAAGCAACGAAAGTCGTTTCCGAAGACGATTTGGGCAAAGCACAGTCTTTGTTCGCAATAATAGAAGCAATAGCACCCATGATATCGATTCCTGTTTATAATCAGGGAATATATAGTTATACGCTTGAGAGTTTTCCACAAGCATTTTTCCTGCTTGGCATCGGATTGTACATCTTGGGAATTATTTTTCTCATGTAAATAAATTGCCTTATTTAATGTTTTATAATAACTAACAATCAATTTAATTTTTAGGTGGTTGTACGTCAAGGAAAAGAATAAACCTGTTGCAACGAAAGAAACGACGAATAATCAAACAGAAACAACGAAAAATGGCACACAGAAGGATATAGACGAAACATCAGCACTCTGATTTTAATTTTAAACCTGACCCTAAAGTAGGATTTTTAAAAAATAGGGAAACCCTGAAGATTGTATTCTTCGAAATCTACAAATTAATTTAAAAGTTTCAATAATTTATAGCTGCTATTTCATAGACAATTATTTTTTAGATTTATATCAGGTCTCAAAGTGTCTCAAAATCGCAGTTTGTGCTTTAATTTTAAATTGAGCTGTGAAAACATTATACAAAGAATTGTTTAAAAAAATATACCATTAAATTAATCAAAATTTCTACAGAATAAAAATCCTGTCAACACGCAAGAATCAAATAAAAATTATAAATTAATTTATCTTTAGATTTCAAAACTGATGTCATTATTAATTGCAATTTGTTAATTATTTAAAATCGTGAGTAGCTTTGGTAAAAAAATTATAATGATCCTAAAAATGGATTTGCCAGATAAGTGCAATCAGGATGTCTTAACGCCATTGGCGAGTAACTATATCGCTCCCGATTATAACCAGTAACGGTAATGGCGATTTCTTTGTCCTTTTCTTCCACCCAGGAAGGACGTATCTTTTAATCCCTTTAAAGATGTTTTCACAATGTGGGGTTTTGGCTGACCACTATTGCATCTCTCCTCGTCCGCCTTTTCACCATCAGCTCCGGCACATCCTCCCGACGACCACATTTTTAAAAAGTGCGCGTTTTAATTATGTAATAAAATCAAAGTCATTTTTAAAAATAGGATGACACGCACTCCAGTAAAAAACTACGATTCCAATTTTCATTTCCCGCACTCACTAAATGACGAGCTTTTTGATTATTTAGATGTTCCCGACAACTTTCCCAGAAAATAAATTAATTAATTAAAATTGTTACCAATCATTTTTAGTAAAATTTTAGTTACGAGTTTCTTATACATTTTTAAAACACTATCTTTAAAGTTAAAACTTAATCACTCTGTAACTACATGTTTCCAAAAGAAAATCACATGCAGGTTTTAACGTGGATATCGATGATTTAACAATTTAACAAAGAGATGCACATTTATCGAGAAACCCGAAAAATATTCAACATTTATTAATTACTTCCTACAAGTTCAGCTCAAACGCAACTTATAACACGAAAATTAAACCCGAACTGAATTATTTCAACGTTTTGTATAAACAAAAACTCGTTATCTTTATCGGAATAGTGACGAAGACTTCTAAACACCTGCAGCTCTACCAGAAAATTCTTATCGCAAGTAAAATGTTATTTATTAGAAGCAAAAAATATTGACAAAAATTTTGTTCTTTGTATTAAATTTTAATGAATATGATGAACCGATTTATACAAACCTATCAAGTAAAACTAAAGGCCCATGTCCTTTCATTCAAATGCCGAATGGATAAGATTTTTACATAGATCAATAAGAACAAAATTTGTTATAATAGTGCTATTAAAAACATTTTAGCTTCCATTAAAATATACTTGTAACAAAATAAATAGCATTAAATTAAATAAAATTGTGCTATAATATATGAATTCTAATTAAGAGCAGTAGAAGTAAGCAAAGCGACCCCACGTTCATAGAAGCTATGCGGCTCTTGCCCAGGAGCAATATTTAAATCGACCGTAAACAATAATTCCGTACGTGTGGAATTTAAATAAACGGGCAAGGCCAAACGACTGCCAGATGATTTCTCGTCTCCCAAATGCACCCAGCGAAGTAATGTCATGGGTAGATCAAGCATAATACTCGATGTTAAAACTAATTGATTATTTTTGCATTGGGCTCCTTGTAACTTTATTCCTATAAATAAAAACGAATATTAAATTAAACAAATAATAATAAAATCATAGTACTAACCAGTAACAGCAAAACAATCACTGGGGAAACTTCCTTTATCAACAGAATCGGTTATTGTAACATCTAATTGCAGTTCTTCCAAAGACCAACTATTTGCCTGAGCAACACATTGACGAGTTGCTGTGATGTAAGCTTCTGGGTTTAATAAACCACCCAACCACACCGGAAAACTCTAAAATTCACATAAAATAAACACAATCGCGCGCAATTAAAATAAAGTACCTGTAATTCCTTGGCACCGGCTGTAGAAACCAAATGCGAAACTTGTTGTAATTGTTTTACTCTTTGGCTAAAATCAGTAACCCATTGTATGACGGTACAACCACTGGGAACAACGTAACGTCTCCAATTTGCAGGAAGAATGCCTCTTACTAATTCAGAGAGCATGGTTCGATGATAATTAGTTTGTTTCTTCTCTCCCTTTAATATTAATCAAATTAAATTTCGGAATGTATTTTAATAAGCTTGTTTACCTGACAAATTAATACAACATCGTTCAAATCATGAATAACATCTTGTAAGAGCTTGGAACCACAATTAACTTCTCTTTCAAAGTATCTGTATAGAGGATCTTTAATATTTTCAACTGTACGTTTAAGAATCTAAAAAAAAATATTTAATTAGTAACAAAGAAAGCATAATTTTCGTAATGTAAAATTAATTATAATAGGACCAAACAGAAGTTCGCGCGTTTTTCTATTATTTCACTTTGCAAAAGTTTTTAAAGTATTATATTATCTATTATTATGCGAAAAATCCTAGTTACAAAATAATATAAAATTTTTAAATAATAATATAAATATAACCACTTGAAAAAATTATTTAAACTGAAATAATAAAAACGCACAAATTTTGTATTAATCCTAATATAATATAATTAATATTAATACCTGCAAGTTCTTGGGTAAAAGTTTAAGCCATGTGACTGCAGAATTATGTAAAGTTTTCATCCAGGAAGGCCGTCCGTCGATTTGAACAGGACCAGTAGGTGAAACTTCATCCGAATAAGCTAATTCATCGTCGTCTTCCAATTGTTGCATTTTAAGTAATTTGCTAACTAAATCAGTTCCTCTTGTCGTCAATAATACCTGAAAATTAATTTAGTAGTCGCAAGTTCTAGTGATTAAAATAAAAATAAAACCTTTTCCGCATTATTGGGTAGACCGAGCCATGCTGGAGTTTGTCTATCGGCCAAAGTCTCCACCCATTTCAGGAAATGATCCCTTCGTGTGCCATCAGGCATTATAATATGTCGGTTACCACCAGGTCCACTATCGATGCTTGCAACAAGAGCAAAGTCGGACTCGAAACTGCGAGGTGTAAACAATTTCAATAAGAACGAGTGCAAGAGTCGCTTATCAAATTCGTTATCAATTTTACCACCATAAATCGATTGAGATAATAATGTCACCAATGCATCCCATGGGACCTTCTCCGGAGGTAAATTAGTACGTCCCTATTAAATAAAATAACATTAAAGAAATCATATAATTAATTATCAAAATACAATACCATTGCTGTTGTTTCGATCCAAGTGTCAAGAGTATCACAAGCAACTCTCAGATCAGATTCATTAAATTCGTAGTGCTTAGACCAACCCAATGGACTGTAACGAAGACGTTCTTGCACGATGGCATGGAACCAAGCCAATAAGAAATAAAGGCGAGCCCTCTCATTTGGAGCTTTCATCATTCGACTTGCTGGAACCTAAAATTACATTTGTAATATCGTTGTTTTAATTCAAGCAATTTAAGACTAACAGTGCTGAATGTTCGCAAAAGGTTAGCTCTGATGCCTGGTGGTGGTTCAAAGACAAATATACGACCAGCTCTTAATAAATTAACTGGAACTTTAGGATTAATTTCCATAGTTAAGAATAATCTAAATGCTGCGTGTGGTTGTAAAGAGTGGAGCTTCTTTTCCAATTGAACTAACCATTGAGGAGCTAAGTGAACGTTCTTAAGCATAACCCATCGTCCAGTCTTACAAGCCATGTTAATAGCTCGATCAGCTTGATTGAAACCTTCTGATGAACCAATAGCAATGCTTGATATTTGTTTGTTGAGTTCAGCAGCCAAATCGTCGACCCTTCCCGAGGCATCAAAGCCTGGGACTGAGCACAACAAAGCTGGGACGTTGGCACGCAATTCTTTTTCCACGCAAGCCGCCAAATCGAGTTCTTTCTCAGCGTTTGGCATAAAGCTCTCTCCTAGTACTGAAGAGACAAACAACTGTGCTGCTGCTATAACTCTATCCGGTCTAAAAGCTTGAATTAGAAGTAATTGATACATAGCTGTTCCAATTGGGCTTAAAGGCTTTTCTTCCATCCAAAGCCTGGGCACGTTTTGCTCGGGTGTGCCTTGTTGTAGCCATGCACCGAATTCGGCATTTCTTTTATTTTTTCCGGCAATTTCTTAAAAGCCGGTAATCTACAAAGTTATATTTATGTATAAAGATTTAGAAGAGCATTAAACAAATAAAAACCTCGAGGAAAGTCGAGCTAACGCCTCTTGTTGTTCTTGTGTTAAGTTCTCCATGGACCCAACGCTAGAAGTATCGATGACTCCTTCTTTTCCTCGTAAGAAGAAGTTAAACTCTTGATCAAGGTTTGGCTCACTAGGCACACCTTTGAGATGGATTCGGCACAAAAGAAGAGCGAAAGTTAAGCGATCTGTATGCAACATTCCTCTCGCAATACGTTCATAGCATACCTAAAATTTTATTTTTAAATGTAAATTAATTAACCGATTAATTAATTAACTTACAGAGAAAAGATCGGATGTAATAACATTAAGCCTAGCTTGGTAATCGGAAATGTTATCCAAGCCTGGATTACTAAGTAAAACACTACTAAACATATCCAAAAACATTTGTAACGAGTATTGATATAAGAAATGAACTTGGTTTAAGCTGTCCATCGTGAAATACATATTGCTGCAAGCCTTTAAAACATTTTTAAATTAAAAATCTAAAACAACTTGTGCTGTATTTTATTACCTGAGACAATGGTAGATATTGCTGTGACACAGTCTCAATTTCAGATATAACTTTATCAGTTTCTTCCACTTTCTTTCCAATCTCAGCAGCCTCTTGTTTGAGAGTTTCTAAAGTAGTAATAACACTGTCGTCGTCCAAAATTTTACCCTTGGCATCATTTAGAGCTTGTAAAAGCGATTTTTCGAGTTGTCTCAATCTCAAATGGAATTCGCCTTGTAATTTCAATAGATCTGACCGTTTCTCGTCGATGTCAGGTCTTTCAGCTTTGAGAACTTGGTTCAAGCATTGACTTTGTAAAGAGCTTCGAGTTACGGTGAAATTAACGAATGTAACTCTTGAACAGATGTCGGGAGGGAATTCTACGGTTGGATCTCGCGTTGATAAGAAAATGACGAAAGATGGAGACAAGTCGATGTCTTGGTCACCAAGAGTAATCAAAACACGTCCTCCAGTACGTCTTAATTCTTTATTTAACACTGGATTCAAGATTGCGTCGTAGTTTTCAACGTCTTGGACTAATAAAGGATTTCCGAAACGTAGCGCTGATTCTAGATTTTTACGGAACGAGTCGTCTAAGAAGCTTGTCTTAGTTATCTTCTTGTCTTTAAATTCGTTCATGATAAACTCAGTTGCTTGGCCAGATGGATCGATAATCAAAGGATAACGGTTGAAACGCTACAAATACAACAAATAAGTTACAATGTAGAAAAGAATTAATTATTGTTACCTTAAGCATAATTGCATTTTCTGTACATAAGTCATCTGTAGGTAAAGCATTAGCTTGCCACCTAGCCTTTCGTCGGGATTTGATAGATATTCAGTTCGAGCAATATCTGGTCGATATTGAATTCCAGCCTGCGCCAAATGTTGGCACCAAGTTATAAACAAATTTTGTCGGTACTGAAATAATCATTTTGAGTATAATTTAATGTAAAATACAAATTAATATGATTTACATGTTGATCGAAATATCCACCATAAGCGATAAAGGCAGCAGAGAGAAGAACATCGCCAATGATTGTAGACATTTGTGACCTGAAGGTCTCGCTAGTTGCTTCCCATCTTTCTCTTTCGATGTTAAGAGATTTAAGTAAAGCAATTGATCGATCGACTTTTGCTTGGACGTTTTCCAAGTCTGTTTTGATTGCTTGAGCTTGAGCGATAAGTTGGGCATATTCTTCTTTGTAAGCAGCAATGCTGTGCTCTAATTGGCTTATTAAATGTTTGACTTCTTCTCCATGTTTTTTGTTCTCGTTTGCTTGCTTTTCGAGAGAGCTCAATTCTTCTCTCAGCGGTTCAACTTTCTTTAACATGTCAGCGTATTGAATCTACAATGATTTGAATTAGAAAAGTAAATCACAAACGTTAATTAAAAAAAATCAAACCTGTGCAATTGCCCATTTAACGAGAGGACCACAGGCATTACTAGCATGATTAACCTTTTCAAAGTTATAATCTGGATTGTTGATGTATTTATTCTTCATTCTTTCTCGTACTTCGTCCCTAAAAAGTAAAATTAATTTAAATAAAATAGTAATAATTTAAAGTAAAACAAATATGCATTTAATAACTATTTCAATCTAACTTACGAAATATCTTCAGTACTGAAATTAGATACAACAGTATTTATAAAGTTGTCCCTCATGATAACAGCTCGAATAGATTTCCAATCACTAGCATTTTCTCCAAGGAGCAAACATATCGATTCCAAAGCCAATTTTACAACAGCAGGCGGGTTGCCCATCGTACGAATTTCAACGAGCTGTTGCTTTTTAATTGATTTCACAGCTACCATTCAAAAGCGTTAGTTTTAGTTAATTAGAATTAAAAATCATTTTATTACCAGTTTGAGCATCGATAACTGCAGGTTCGACTTGTGCAAGATCAGCCATAACTTCCTTCCGCTTTTGTTCTATATGAACAGTTTGTTGTGCCAATTGTTGTTGAATTTCTTGACTTTGAACCTTCTTCTTCTCGGCTTCTTGTTGGTCTTTAACCATTTGTTTCAATTTGGCATTAGCTGCATCGTTCTTTGCTTCGAGTTCCTAAAATTATAATTAATATTAAGTTTTTTTTTTATATTGAGATTAGACAAAGAAAACTTACTCGTGATTTAACGGCAAGGCTCTTTTGCATCTCTTCTACTTGTTCGACGGTTTCGGCGATCTTGCTGAGACCAACATTTAAATGAAGCTGTTGCTCTTCTAAGTCTGATCGTTTCTCATTGTGTAACTTAACAAAGTGGTGAATAAAATCTAAGTAATGTCTTGGAGTGATCGCCATTGTTCTGCTTCCTCTTTTAGCGAGTCGTGCATTGGCTTTGTGCAAAGTTTGATGGACGTAGACGCAACCGTTAATAACGCTTTCTCTGTGAGTTGGTGAAGCTGATATGCGATTGCAAGCTGCCGGGAAGAAATCGGGTGCTTTCCACGTCGGTCTGTCTAAATCAACCTTGTTCGTAAATTCTTTTCCCACCTATTAAAGAGATAATAATAATGATTTTTTGTTAATAAGAGATTAAGATAAGTTATACTTGGAATAATGCCCCATCGGACCAATCACCAAACCAATTAAGCACACATCTGTTAAACAAAGCTGGAGAAGTAGCTGCTCGATCCTTAAGTCCATCAGTGGAAGGATTCATTGTAAAAACAACATGGAGATTCCGCATAACTTGGCTCGTAAACCACTTATATAATTCATCGCTCGAATCCAACATTAAACCTACAAACAATGATTAAAATCTAACGTAAACTAACAAAACAAATTCACCTTCTCTTTGAGCCCCTTCTTTACATTGAGTCATAAGAGTTGTATATTCATCTCCTTCGAATAGCCCAGGAACTTCCCCGTTAGCCAATAGGGTATTCATCCTCTCCAAAAAGCTGGAATCTAACATGTTGGATTCGTCTAAAATAAAGGCTATCTTTTCATCTTTGCAACCACTTCGTCGAAGCACTGAACGCAAGTCTTCATCAAAATCTTCGGCTGTGTATTTGTTATGGACCTACAAATAAATAAATTACTTTTTTTTCTTTCATTAATTTTATAAAGCAGACCTTAATTTGGAAAATCGATAAACCATTCATCCATGCCACAAATCGTGATAAAGTTGTTTTTCCAGCACCTGAGACGCCAATTAATAATAAATGTCCTTGTGGTTGTCTGAAGATCCTATCAATTCTTAATACGTGGTCTAAAACCTCATCGAAGAGCACTAAAGGCACGTCCAGTTCTTCTTCGTAGAAAACTTTTAGCCTTGCTTTTACATACTCCCTTAGATGTTCTCTTTCGACTGGAATATAATTCTTTGATAACCAATTACTATATAAGATCGGTCTTGTTAGAGCTTTGTCGCAGTTTGCTGAAGGGAAATGTTTCATGACGACAGCATCAATGTTTTCGTTGGTCCAATGACGTTCGCTTTCTTCGACCAAACGATCTTGAAATAATCTAAGAGCTTCGTGTGCCCACAATCGAACCAATCCCTCAACATTCAAGTTATCCAAAGGCCTACAAACGTGGAATTAATTTCGAACAATTTGTCATTAAATTAAACGAACCTTATGGCTTCGCAAATACCTCGCACCCATCTGGTCATCTCGCGAGGTGAATAGACATAATGGGGCTGCATGTCTTGAGTAAATTTGTCTTGGGATGACAAATAAAATTCCACCATAGCATTAGTTAAAGGTTCAGCGTACGCTCTGAGGTTTGGTGTCAATCTCAACATAGCTCTACTGAAGGTTCCATAAATCTAAAATCAATTAAATTAAAATCAAATTTTCTCAAATTTAATCAATCAAATCAAAAGTACCTGTTTTAAAGACGTTTCTCCGGGATAATCGACATAAATAACAGGAACGTGTCTGAGGAATCGATGAGAAAGTGGTTTACGTCCAGGATCAGTGGGTGGATTACAAGCACCAACGAATTGAATGCGTTCTAAGGACACCCAGGTTTGATCAGAGGCTCTATAGAAGCCCTTTTGTTCAACCAATTGACGTAAAAACATTATGACTCTTTGCGTCCCATATTGATCCATATCTGGTAAGTTGATTTCGTCGCAAAATATGACTAACCATTTTCCTAATTGGACTGGCGCTAAAATTACACCGTTTGGCGTTTTACGATACTCGCAGTAATGATCGAACGTTTTTAATAATAATTCAGGAGTTGTGGCCGATGAGAAATTTAAACCTACTACCTCCATATCAGGTAATGCTCTCAATGCAGAGAACAAAGTCATCGTTTTTCCAGAACCAGGTGGCCCACATAATACTAAAAAATGTACGTGTTTGAGATTAATAATTTAATTTTTAATCTAAAAAATACCTAAAGGTTTATGTTCCGCTAACCAAGTGTATAATAAGGATTCATGACGAACTGTATCGAGAGTTGGAACAACAATATCAGGTGCTGCAACTTTATGTGTCTCAACTTCTATTTGTGGGACTTTGTTGGACCATGGCGCCCATTCTCCACTATGATTAAAATAGAAATAAATAAAGTAAATATTAATCAAGTATAATGGATAAGACTCAATTACCTTATTCCTACTTCGTAATCAATGATTGACATACTATTTGGAGGTAAAGGAATTGTTGTGACAGATCTTATAAAATCTCCTAAATCAGATCGAACTTTAAGCTTTGAATCACCAGCAAAACACCACAGAAGTGCATTGATTAAGCATTTAGGAATATAACGTTCCAACTGTTCATTGGGTAATGGAAAATCAGGATGTGTGTGATTATATTGCAAAACATTCCTAAAATCAAAATTGTTATCTTTCGAATAAAATTAAAGCTAGCTTAATTACCTAACGCTTTGATTTAACATAGAAAACAAAGAGCCCAATGCACGAAGACGAGTGAAATCCATAATATGTTCTTGTTCCATTGCATATTCTAAGCAGCGAACAACCAAACCATCGGGAGCCAAAAATGGTTGTAAAATACTCACAGCATCCATTTGCAACTGAAAATATTAATAATTAAATAAATACTTGAGCCAAAAGAGATTAAAAATCAAAATACCTGTAAAGTTGGAGATACTAGATCATCCTTCGACTCTCCAACTTTTTTGCCAAAGCCTTCATCGTCGCCTTCTTCTAATGGAATGTATTTGAGCCGTAGCATAAAGTTTTCGAAAATCATTTCGGTCGAAAGAACATCTTCTGAGAACCAAACCATTCCACAACGAGAAACAGTAGCTAAAGTTGCATACTTCAAATCTTGTACCTTAAATATATTAATTATTAATTAAATCGAGTAAAATCATATTTAAATCAATACCTCAAACATAACTCGAACATTGGGTGGTAAAGACAATCTCTCACCATTAGGTAAAGTTAATAATTTATTGTCATCAAGAACCGAATTTAAATTTTCCACCCATTCTGGATCAACATCACCATCAAATATAATCCATTGCCTTTTGTTGATTTCGCCTCTTACATTATCAATTATTTTTCTAAAAATAACAAACTAAGTTATTATGAATATAATTAAAATAAACGCAAAATCGAACCGTAAAATGTGAGTAAAAAGACCATCGGTCCATTCACGAGTATTTGGATCTAAGACACCATAAAGGGCCTCTTTGCTTATTGCTTTGGGATCAATGACGTGCGCTACACCTTCAGTACCTTCGAATCTTTCCAATGCTTTAAGTAAAACTCTCCAGGCTGAGCTTTTGCCAGAGCCACTCGGGCCCACCATCATCAAACCATGATTCAAATTAGAGATTTGATACAATTGAAGAACCTAATCATATTTGATTATATTAATTATATATATTCAATTTACTTCCTAAAATAATTAATTAACTTTAATGATAAAAGCGCAAGATTACAACAAAGCGCTTAAAATCTTTATGATTAGAAAATAAACTTAAACGCTTTCATTGAATCGAGTTAGTAAAGCAAATGTGTTAAATACCTTCTCAACCCATGTTTCTCCAACTAAAGATTTCTGTTAGCGTAGAAAAATTGTTAAGTTTAATAATGGCTTAGTCAAAAGTTGATTTTAATAAAATATAAATACCTTCTCCATCCATGCAGCGCCTTGTTCATCGCCTTCTCCACAAACGAGATATTCCTCTTGACAAACTTTCCTGATTTGATCCTTCAAGCCTTGAAAAAGAAATTTACTAATCATTATTCGATGATTTTAATAAATTATACCTTTCATTTCTGCTCTTGTGTATTGAACATTTGGGAAAACATCGTTCAATAAGGAGAATAACAAAGGAATATCTTCGGCTACAAGTTTGGGCACCATCGTTTCACAGACTGATTGAATCAAAATTTCTTGTTCTGGCAAATTCTCGGCGATACTAGCTTCATCTATGTTGGTTTCTCCACGCTGAGTCATTCCTTCTTTGATGCGCATTATACGATCTCTTTTCACGTTACCGGCGGAGATTAGAACCGATTTTAAGGCTCGAAGGCCAAAATCGTAGTGCGATTGATTTGATAATTGTTCATCGCACAATCTAAAAATAAAAATTAGTTTTTAATCTAATTAAAAGTTGAATTACTCACTTAAAGAATGGTACGATTTTACAAGCTAATTTTTCAGCAGTTCTAAAGCCTTGTGAGAACAACATAACTTCTGCAATTAGTTGTCGGTCAGGCGTAGTCATTGCTAAAGATCTAAATAATTTCTTTAAGTTATCAGGCAAATTGGAACGTCCAGCGTATCCAGGATTCATCGTAATAAATATAGCCATGTCAGGCGAAACACGCACTTGTTTTCCAACAAGCTCAACCGTAATACCTAAAATTTAAAAAAAAAGTAAAATTCAACGCAAATAAGACTTTGTAAGTCATACTTCCTCCAGCCGCTCCTTCAGAGATAGATTCTTTTTCTGACTTCAAAGCTTCTTGGATTGTTTGAATCTGTTGTGAGACAGCTGACAACATTCTTTCTTCGAGTCGATTGAATTCATCGAAGCAACCCCATGCGCCCACTTGACAGAGACCGACAAATATACGACCCATGGCTTGAAAATCGAATGTTTCGTCGCAGTTAAACACGAGGACAAATCTGCCTAATTGGTGGCCAAGAGCTTTCACCGATTCAGTTTTACCCGTTCCAGCAGGACCTATTTGTTTTAAATTAATTTATAGAATACAAAAATATATAATAGTTTACCGAAAGGTGATCCTCCAAGTCTAGCTTCGAGGGCTTGGGTCATTGTAAGATAACATCTGTCCGTAAGAGGAGTTTGAACTAATCGGTCCTGTACGCCCAGATATTCGAAACCGTAGTAAAAACGAGCATTAGCCATGTGTATGGTGAGTTGTTTGAGAACTTCTGTTTGTCTGGGGTCGAAATAAAAACGCATTTCGCACAGCCATTCAAAGGCTTTATTGCTGCAAACTCCACTGGAGATCAATCGACGAGTTACTGTACGTTTGTGAACATATTCATTAATCTAAAATCATCAAAAAAAGTATTACAGTTCGTAATTAATTTATAATCAAATACCAGGTGTTCCAATTTTTTTCTACGCAAAGGTGGTTGTTCTTGTAAAACGGAATCGGCAAGAACGTTGAGAGTATTTTGGACATTGGATAAAACTTTATCTAAGGGTCCTTTTTGGGGTTCTCCGTTCATTTTTTGTAAAGCACTTTCAACATCTTCGCTCCACAATATTTGAGCAGCAAGTACCACAATCTGAGCCTGATATTTATCCACCCATTCGATAAAGTGTTTAGAATCTATAGAGTCTTTAAATTGTTTTATATCCTGCACAGCTTGAGCTAAACTTGAAGCAAGCGTAACTCTCATTTCCTGCTCAACTAAAGTGAGCCACTCGTTAATTTTTGGATGCTCGACAGTAGACACTGGTGAAACGAATTGTACCTAAAATTAATTTATATTAAATTTGGTTTATTTCAAAACTGATTGATTTTACTTCTTCTCCTTCTCTCGATGAGATACCGGTAATAACAGTATTATCGTCGTTTAATAGAATGGAAGCGACGCCAGCAAACATTTTTTTGAAGTGCTTTTGTAATCGGGCCACATTTTTACTGTTACCAATGATTTCTAACAAGTCTTCGTCGCCCACAAAATAGAAACGAGGAAAAGATGTACGTTCTCTCTCCAAATATTCGCCGAGAGCTTTTTGGATTTTTCCCAATAGATCTGCTAAACGTTCTAAAGATTTTTGCACGCCAGGAATGTTTAATACGTCCATAACCATAGGGGACTTGCTAACCTTCTTCATAAGATTCAAAAATTCGGAACTAAAAAATCAATTTTAAATAAAAAAAATCAATTTAAAACTAATGATATTAATACAAACCTAATACTTTGAAATCTCGAAGTTTCGACAGGTAATAAAGTCTTAATATCTGCACTTCCTGAGAAGATTCCTTCTAAATAAACCCATCGTCTTTGAACATCGATCCAGACGTCGAAAAGAGCGTTAATTCTGTTTAATTTCTCTTCCCAAGTCAATGCTTCTTCCTCAAATACTTTATAATAAGGCGAAAGCTTCATAGCAGCAACGGAATTGATGTGCTCTTTGACTTTATTGAATAAGTCGTCCCATCCACGTATGAGTCTACATTTACTCTGATAATTAATCAAATCCAATTCGTACGTTTGCCAGGACTCGCGGACTTGTTTCAAGAATTCTTCTAATGCCATTTCTCCTTGCGCTACCAAAATGATATCTTTAACAATGGATTCATTTTTTTGTAAATTCACATCCCAAACTTGTCCCAGTGTTAAGTCAGAGAGAACCCAGTTTACTCTTAATTGCTTTGTGAGTTGTTTCCAATGTCTTTCTTTCAAGGCGTCTGATTTTAATTCGACTATCATCATGTTTACTTTAGTGTAATTTTGTAAGAGCTTCTTAACGTATTCATAAGATGCGTATTGCCTGAGACGAGCTGGTAGCTCTTTGAGTTGGGTCGACATTGCATCTAATTGTTGTCTTAGTTTACGAGGTTGTACCGATAGCCATGGCTTTTCTCTAGTTTCGTCTATTTGTGTCCAAATACGAGATAATTCGGACCATACACCTCTCAGATCTTGTAATTCTTCAAAGACTACCTGCATACGATCTTCACTAGTGCTGACTCCACCTAAAAATAATTTTAAATCAATAAAAAATAATTATGCAAAAATATAATAAAAAAGTGAACAGATTGTTCGCCATCTAACAATTTAATTGTAAGAAAGAAATAAAATAGCTTACCGGGTTCTTGTAATTCCAAAGCTTCTTTAGCTTTAGCAACGTTGTCTCTTTCTTCCTTAAGTCTTGCAAATTTCCCTTCAAATATTTGAAGTTGTGTGAGAGCATCGTCTGGCCTAAGCGAGCCTTCAACAGGTTTACTACGTTCCCAATCGCCTAAGAAATCATTAGTTCGACTTTCAACTGCTTTGTCCTCGGATATTATCTTTTGTTGTAAGCTGGCAACCTATTATTTAAATTGTTAATTTATAAATGACGAGATTTAATATTTTATATACCTGTGTCTGTATAGAAGAGTCTTTCCTTTTGATGATTTCGTTAAAAGCTCCCCATTCGCCTTCTAAGTTTTCAACGTGCAACCAATTCGTTGGAAATTGGAACCGTTGCCTCTCCAAAATGCGCTGGCCTTCTCTATAAGTGTCTACATGTTTCTCCCAAGTCTTAAATTAAAAAAAATATAACAAGCGTTTTTATTTAGATTTAAAAATAATTACCTTCATGCTACGTTTTAGTGATTGAACGTAAGTGATAAAACTAACAGCATCAGAAGTGCTTGCAGCTTCAATACTTTGCATTTCAAGATCGTAGCGTGATTTAGATACTTGCGCATGGAATGTAGCCATTTCGTTTCCTAACAAAGCACCAAATTTGCTTAAAACTTCCTTATGCCACGAATCGTATTTAAGAGAGACTTTGCTTTGGACCTTTGCAAAATCTATTATAATGGGACCAAACTGTCGACGAGTATCGGATGTATCAAAAGTTGCACGTGTTTTCCTACAAGGAAATAAAAAATTATTGCTTTCTTTACAATTTTAAGAATAAATATTTACTTAATATCGTTGAGACAAACCATCCATTTACTAATGTCTTCCCCTAAGGACGTGTAAAGATTATCGGCTTGAAGATCCCAAAGGGATTGATAATTCAACCATTCTTTCACATATTTTTGGACCTACAAATAATTTAAAAATAAAAATAATAAACTAATTAAATGAGACTCACTTCTTGGATTTTAGTATTGATTGCATTGTAGCCATGATCCAAAGGGTCGTAGCCAGCAGGAAATTTAGTTAATATATTACGATAAGTCTCTGTAACGGGTTTGTCGATGCCCACTTGATATCTACTACTTTGTAGTCTCTGTTGCGACATTACAATGGCTTGCCAGGCGAATAACTGTTGCATGATTTGCAGGCGACCATCTTCTATGCTTGGATATAGATACATAGTTTGATTGGTAATACGGAATTCGTGGATTAGTGTCTGAATCTGGGGGTCGCCCCCTGGTTTATGTGTTGGATGAGCTGGGGCATCAGTATCCATACTGTGATCTACTTCGTTCACGATACCGTTTAATGAATCGGTCCAAGCTTGAACTCCGGCTTGCAAGCGTCTCGCTAAATTTTTTTCAACCTATAAAAATTATTTTTAATTATATTTATTAAATAATAAATAAATTATACAAAATCGTTATTTAATATGAATGGATAATAAATTGCTTGTGATTTGTAATTAAAATTTACCTCGTCGTCCAATCGGCTGACCCATATGTGTAAGTTGGAGTATTGTTTAAGAGACAAATCGTCAACTGCATGTTGAATTTGTGAAAGGATATCGGCGAAAGTATTAGATGAGTATGGACACGTTTCCAAAGAGCGTACATCAACTTCCAATTGCTCTCCAACCATCACAAGTTCTTCTACACGTTCTTGGAAACTGACGACTGTATCAGATAAACGCTGAACATAAGGATCTAATTTGTAACTTTCCCAAACGAGTTGTATTCCTTCGGCAATCAATGATTGAGCTTCCTTTCGCATTCCAGCCACCAACGGAATAATACTAGCTTTATCCTCAATCTATAGAGAAAAAAAAATGTATTTAACTACTTAATGAAAAATATTTTTCACATGGGATGCTAAACTAAAAAGTACGATTTAAGCCTTTAAAATAGAAATACACAGAGCCATAGAATATTTTGGTAGTTATAATTTTAAGATGCATGGAGTTTCTTAAATAAAAGCTTTAATTTAAGAGTTTACAATAAAAAGGCTGTTTTAAATCCTTCATGCCACAATTTGGATGGATCATGCAGTTCTACGACATTGGGTTTAATAAACATCATATAATTCTGAGGTCCATGCAAACGCTACCTTTACAGACGTTTGAATGCTATTCCCTTTTGTAAGCTAACGTGTTCATTAAAATTAATTATTAATGAACTACACATACACCTTTATCGAAAAGAACTAAATTTATTCAATTAAAAGCTCACCTTTTCTAAAGTCATTTCGTAGGTACGAACACTTTCGATCAGCGATATGGCAAACGGATACAGTTGGTTTGCTTGATGAGCTTTGTTAACGATGGCCAAAGGAACTCGAAAGCCAAGACATTTCAAATTGCGTACTTCTTTCGCCAAAGTTATAATTTCAGGTAGAAAGTTGACGCGTAATTTAAGTACATTGCCTCTACCACTCCTCGAGCGAACAGCTTCAATGGTAAAAATACGACCCGATACCCCCAAGTTTCGTTGTTGCACATTTCGTGCCCATTCATCAAAGATTTCTTGTGTGTTCAATTTTAATCTAAAGCTAACGCCGTCTTCTTTTAATTTTTGACCTTCAATATGATTCTCCCAGCCTTTTCCCAAAACTGCTTCGACACGTCTGAGGTATGTTGTTAATTGTCGATCTATTTGCCTAGCCCAAATTATGGATCCAGCAACTGGAGGGATATCACGCCCTTTGCTAATACGAGCACTGTTGCTTTGTGGGTATTGTTCCTAAAAAGCATAAAATTAATTGCCCTAATACACATTTAATAAGATTATAACAAATACTTTGAATTTCTCGTGTAAAGATTCGATATCATCTTTTACTTTTTGAATGAGATGAGTTTGGTACTCGCGAATGGCTCCCTGGATATGTGGACGAACGAAGAGAGCGTTAAACCGTGAAAATATGCGAAACATTTCGTTAGCATTTTTAGCAGTTCCTAATTGATCACGTAAATGTGCAGTGATTCGTGTTTCGACTCGGTCTATACGTTCTTCGTATCTTTGTACGGCTGCATCCCACGCATCTTGACCATCTTTCGATATATCTAAGCAATCGACTTCTTTTACGTTTTCATATGCTAAATTAACTTCCTAAAATAAGAAGCATGTATTAAGTTTGTCGAATATACTTTAGTATTTACTTCAATTGCATTCGCATCAGCAGCATCGAGAGTGAAAGTGTCTTGTTTAGGAGCTTCGAGTTCTTCCCCTTCTGTGATTTGAAGAGCTTGACGAGCAGAAGGTCTCAAAACACGAACAATCACAGTGCAGAGTTGTTCATGTTGTCTTCTAAATTTACGCATGTGTTCCATTCGGGTTTGAAGCTTTTTGTGTTGGGCCGAAACGCGCCACACCATCTTCATATGTTCATCACGTTTCTTCTTAATTATATCCCTAAATTTCATTGAATTAGTTAGTCAAAATTAAACGTTTCAATTAAGAACATACCTAAGTAGAGCTTGTAACTTTTCGTATTCGTCTTCCCAAGTTGAGAAAACTTCAAAACAAAGAATCATGACTTTATCAAATTCATCAAAAGCTATATGCATCAATCTACGTGTCCCTAAAACTTTCAACAACTGCCCCCCAAGATCTCGTGAGATAGCTTCAACCAAACGAAGACATCTTTGAATGGGATATTTCGTGCTACGTATTTTTCTTAAATGAGCAAAGATTAGTTGTATAGCATAGCGAATACGTTCTAGTTCTGTAGCTGCCAAGAGGTGATTGATTGGGAAATCCTATCAGTAAGAAAAGTTTAAATTTCAACTTGATTGCATAATAAACCACACACCTTCATAAGTGGATTGTAATCATTAACTGTCGCAATAGCTTGCTTTAATCCTGTGTCGTTATCAAAAGACACCGTAGCCAGAAACCTCTTACCATGTTTTAAAATATCTAAAGTTAAGGATACTTCCATACTTTCGCGTTTTTCTTGAATTCGATGAAGAGCACGTTCTAAATTTAACCAGAAACTAATTTCTTGTAGTGCTGTGCCCGAAGATGGATCTCTGTCTAATTTTGTGACCTTAAAAATATTTTTTTTCAAATAAAATCGTTATGAATCTAATTATAGTTCACCTTTTGAATTTCTTTAATCCATCTATTAACTCCATTTTGTAGCTGGTTTAAAAATGTTGAATCGTCAACTTTGTCTCCAAAATCAGCAACTTTGGGTTTACGTGACTCATCAGCACAGCGCTTAATGACACTTGCCACAATCGGATGTACTGGTAATGAGATTTCAGGAATGTCTATGTTTTGTTGAAGATGTAATAATCCCATTTCTAATTCTGCTATGGTTTTTTCTACTGTTGGAGCCATTTTGTCTCCATCTCTGTGTAATATAAAAAATTAAAATAGAACCCACTATTATAAGAATTAATAATAGATTACCTATCAGCTCTGCCTGATTCTTTAACATAAGATTTGAAATACGGAGCAACTGCTCTGCTAATATAAGAATGTAAAGTTTCATACGGAGAGCCATCACTGAAATTGATAATTCTAACTTGGGCACGAATGCTCTTATCAGCTTCAACAACACCAGCCCGTTTGAGCAGAACAAGACTTGCCATTCTTCCATTTGAATAGTGTACTTCATTATTGATGTGGTATGCCACTGGTTCTTTCTCCTCTTCTCCTTCTGGTGGTTGATCACTCTCATCTTCTAAATTAATTACACAAAATGAGACTTTAAAGATAATTTTAAAAGTAATTAATTACCTTTGGATGAGCATCGTTGGACGTATAAAATCGAAACTTGAGGATCGCTTAAGAATTTACGAATACATTCTTGATTATTTTTATCGTCCAGTGCTGCATTAAGAGCAGGTGGTTCCATGTGAGCATCATCTTCAGGTAATAAGAGGGTAGCTGCTTTCCTGAGATAATTTGCAAACGCAGTAAAATCAACTATAGGTACATTCTGAGACTCCGAAGCCGCTTCAGTTCCTTCCAAAGAGTCTCCCATTTTTACATATTATTTAATAATCACATTAGCACATTAAAAACTATAGGATTTCTTCTTAAAACAACGCCTCGATTTGCCGTATATGATTAATCTATACGAAATAAGATGACAGCATTAACCTTGAACTAACTGTTCATTTTTGATATTACCACCACAGACGATCTTCTATCTCATAATTTCAAGTATGAGATAAACTGCACAAAATGTACAACATTATAAAAACAAATATTACCAAAAAGTTTGGAAAATTGTTTTATTGTTAGAAGTAATGCCGGATTTGGAGGTTAAATTTAAAACTAAATCATATTATATATTAATATTATTACTTATTATTTAGAGAACTTCAACTCTGTTTTAAATCAGTAAAAGGATACATTAATTTACGTAAAATTTATAATTTTCCAATCGCTGACTTCACTACAATAACCTTAAAAATGGAAGACACAATTTGTCCAAGATGTAAAACAACTAAATTTCAAAATCCATCACTTAAAATGATGGTGAATGTATGTGGACATGCATTATGTGAAAGCTGTGTAGATCTGTTATTTTTAAAAGGCTCTGGGGCATGCCCAGATTGTAGAATCCCCCTTCGTAGAAACAACTTCCGAGTACAACTCTTTGAAGATGCTACGGTCGAAAAAGAGGTAGACATACGTAAAAGAGTCTTAAGAGACTTTAATAAAAAAGAAGAAGATTTTGCCACACTTAGAGAATACAATGATTACTTAGAAGAAATAGAAACTATTGTTTATAATCTATCCAACAATATAGACATTGTTAATACAAACAAAAGGATTGAAGATTACAAAAGAAACAACCGAGAACAAATACAAAAGAGCAAAAACAAAATGAGCCGAGAAGAATATGAATTAGAAGAACTATTAGAAATAGAAAAACAAAATGACAAAATACGTCGAAATGAAATCAAACATGAGGAAATCGAAGCCAAGAAGAAGCGATTAAGAGAAAAGGAAGCACTTATTGATGAGCTCATGTTTTCTAATGCTAACGCAAAAAATATCGTAGAAACATTTGCTCAAAATATAAAAGAAGTTAAAGAAGCCGAAACCAAAGCAGTTCCTACTAAAGTAACTCAATTTTCAAGTGGCATTCAATTTGGGAGACAAACACAGCAGACATTTTTGCCCGTTCAGATTGAAGAGGGACCTTTGTATAGTTACAAATCTCCTATCGTTTTTACAGATGGCCCTAAGCTACCTTTGGACGAGCAGATTACAACCACAGGCTATAATAGTCATATTCGGTCAGAAAACCTCCAAGAAAGGGCTGGAGGATTTGTATCCAACATTGCTTGCAAGAGAGCTTTACAAGATGCTTTTGCTGGCTTGTACCATGTCAAAAAAGCTGTAATATAAAAACGACATCATAATGTAGCTTACATAGATGAAACTATTATTTATTACAGTTACATTTTTATTTTTTCTTTTTGAATGGCATATTCAGTTAGATGTTAACATGAAACACAATTGAAGTGTTATTAAACATGTACAATAAAATAATGTTAAGTATAATTAGCACCACCAGATAACATGACAAACTTGTGCTGACTGCGTTTCTTTTTATCTTTTCTTAAATCTATTTGTAAGAGATTATGTATAAAATGTGTAAATGTGTGGTGTTATAATTGTGGAAGACTTGTTCTTAAAGTAACACCCCAAGGGTTGATAATGTAGTCCCAAGTCTTAATGTCTTATTATCATAAGCACTTTAATCGACACTGTGTGTCTTGTTATCACTTTAGTTATACTCAACAATTAAACAGTTTTAATAAAAAGCTATGAGCTAACTTAATTAATACAATTATTGTTAGTTTATATTGCCATTAGCAAAAAACTTACAATTAGCTGCCATAACAATGATCGTAATATAAGAACACCGTAGTTATTAATGAAATAATAAAATTGTTAAACTACAGAGTATTAGCTTTGTTCACATCTTAAGCCAACACTACATTATTACACTCTTAACATTAAACTTTAATTGACAAATCGTAGCAGTTACTACAATCTACACGACATAAGTCGCTCAAGTTAAGCTTTTTTCTGGCAGTGTACTATTTGGATGTTTACTTCTCAATTGTCCTAATAACATAAATAAGCTCTAAAATCCAATGAAGGCTCGTATTCTTAGCGTAACTTAAAACATAGATCTACAATTAAAAATACTCATATAAAATAATGAAATTGTTCGTAATTGCTACTTAAAACATTTGTTGTAATTATTTATGGTTTTTTTTGAACAGAGAAAATATCACATCGGTGCCAAAATTTCTATCTTACAGCTTAATATACAATGGCCTCAAATAATCCAGAAATACCTAACAGGGCGTTTTAATAATAACATCTAAATTTAATATCTATTATAATAATATTAAATTGGCAAAAGCGTAAATTTCTATTAAATTTATACCACCCTGAATTTGTATTGATAGCGACTTACTGCACAAACATATTTAATTTCTTTACATCAAAACTTAACATATATTACTCTTCGATCACAAGTCGCTATTGGATATGATAAACTTCATGATATATCTTTAAATTGTCTTAAATTTTTAGAAGAACAGATATGCTAACTTTCTTGTGCTAAATCGCAAGGGTTTTTTAGATATCTTACATCAATTACGCATTATTTAGATTCATTTAAAAAATAACTAATTCTACATTATACATGACTAAATCTGGGATTGATCAACCGTTAAGATTGGGTGTCACACGCCAAAGAAGAAGCATCACATTAGTGAAAGGTCATTAAGTGGATGCCAAATTTTACAGGTGTGTGCACGTATGATTCTTAAATACAACCCACTGCGGATATGCCCATTTCTAAGTTTCATTGGAACATCCAATAGTATATCAAAACTAAATTTAAATGCAGTATTGGTTAAATTAAATGTTACGTATTGTCAAATTTCAATCTTTCTTGATGCACGATAAAAATCCCAGATTTATATGTATCAGTAGAAAGATTTGTCTTGGCAGTTTTCCTATAAATATATACAATGCTTCTAAGTCAAAAAATTCCAAAAAATAGAATTCTTATAAAAATAAAGTTGGTGTTTGATCACTCTAAATTTCCGAGGTATAAACCATTGAGGCACTACTTTGAAAAACGCTTCAACTAAATCGACGTAGCTCTGCAATGCACACCCTGTTAATAGTTTTGTTGAAAAGTAATGGCTTTTATTTTATATTTATTGCCTAAATTATTTGTTTTAATCGATATGCAGTAATATTTTATAACTTTGCGATTATTAATTACTGCATATCTACGATTCAAAATTAGTACCTCAACTTGAGACGCCTATATTTTACAATTAAATGATAGATACTGTCTCCTTAAATTTATAATTAGGGCTAGTTATCTTACGATTATCTATTTCTGAAACATAAAAAGATATGGCTGATCAAAGACTTGAGAAATCTCATCATTTAAAATAAATCAGTTTAAAGAACTGAATGTAAGTTTTACAACATGAATACAATTAATGGGACTAAAAATCTTTCAAAATTTCAATGAAATCAATTGATTGATTGTTAAACATAAAAATAAATCACTTATTTCCTCGAAAATGAATAAATAACAATTTTTTTTAAAATACAAAAATACGGATATGCGCCTTGTTCTATTATCTGATGTCGAGTGATATTTAGTTAAAACCGATAGTTTACAAAACACAGCATTTTTTCTTATTCTTCTTATTATAATTTGGTTTAAGTGGTGGTCTTTCCGAAAGCTGAAACTTGCGTACAACTCGTACCAATTCATAGAAAGCGTTATCAACGTTCATTCTCATTTTAGCACTGCATTCCATGTAAGGAATTTTTAATTGCCTTGCTAAGGCTTGTGCCTCCTCTTGCCATACAACTCTTTGATGTTCTAGATCCACCTAAACAAATAATCAAATTAATTAAATAAAGAACAATATGCAAAAACGGCCAAAATGACGCATTGGTGGCAGAGATCAAAAATGGTCTCATTAACATTCATTATTTCACACAAAAATAAATTAATAAAAATTTATTTCTGATACGTATAAATTGCGTTTCATTTTTTAAATACAATGTAAAAGGATTTCTGAAATAGTTTAGAAAGTTTTCGCTGAAACAATTAGCACTCGGAAATTAAAATGCTTTAAACCAGTGCTCCCCGACCTTTTTATCGCTGCGGACCGGTCAATGTTTGATAATTTTACAGCGGCCCGCTGAAGGGGGGACGTTAATTGTTTATATTTTAGATTATTTTAGTTTAATAATTTTCGCACAAACCCGAATGAAATACACCGCACTAAATAAAATGGAAATAATTTAATGTTCCTTGGGCGGCCCGGTACCATTTGTTGCGCGGATTTTGATTAGAGGAAATAATTTGTATGAGACGTAAAAATATAATATTAGTGTTGAAAGAGGTGCAAAACTTATTCAAATTGCAGGAAATACAATTAAATTCTTATCAATTAAAAATTAGAATTAACTGTGTTTATCGACTGCAGAAAGAGATGGCGCTATTCTGTCAATAACTTTGAGTCAATTTTTAACTATGACACTCACTCCATTTGAATAAAATTTTTGCTAATTAGTACTAACAAAGACATTATCTATTTAACGAAACTATTTTTAATTTCTTACATTAATACGCCATTGTTGGCCGTCTGTGTAGGTTATTAAGATTTATACTTCTCTAAAAATTTAATAATTCTAAACTCAAACGTGCATACCTTATTTCCAACCATCAGCATCGGGAATTCATCTCGATCTTTCACCCTTAAAATCTGTTTATGAAATTTGAAGATTTCATCAAAACTTGATCTTTCTGTTACCGAGAATACTAAAAGAAAGCCTTCACCTGATCGCATGTATTGTTCCCTCATTGCACTGAATTCCTCTTGTCCGGCTGTGTCTAAAACTGCAATAAAACGTTAACGATCAAATTCAATTTGCAAAACTTAATTGAAAAATTTAAGTTTATTGACCAATGAAGTAAAGTTAAAATATTCATCTTTCAATCCTTTAATAAATATGAGTGTGTTATAAAGTACTATTTATAAGTGTTACACATACACTAAGTAAATTGTAATAATAGACAATTAAACAAATTACTTACTATCTAATTTTGCAGGTATATCGTCTATGACACATTGTTTTGTGTACGAATCTTCAATTGTAGGATCATAATCAGGAATAAAGTAACTCTAAAAAAATAATAAATTGCTATTAGTCGGTGGGGCTTTTATGTAGGCTTCGGCAAGGTTAGATGTTGATTCCTTTGAAAAAAATGCATGGTTCAAGATGTTGCTTTTAGGGCTGTTTTATGACTAGACTTTAATCATTTATGTTGCTCAAAAGCTGAAGAAGAATCGAAAATTAATAAAAAGCAAATGCATACCTGGATAAATTGCAAAGTTATTGCAGATTTTCCAACACCACCGCCACCCACGATCACTAATTTGTAAGTTTGGGAATAACTTTGTCTATCGTTCGGTTTGGACATTATACAAAAAATATGTCGAACTCTGTAATTTATTATACAGACACAATTTAATATTGTATCAAAAATAGATAAGTAAATTTAGAAACTGAAATTAGAGTTACGCCTACCCTATCAAGGTTCAAGATAACTACAATGAAGTTGGCTCGAAGAGCCTGATCCTAACTTCGGCGCAGATTAATTTAAATTTAATTAAATTATTTGAAATTTTACAATAACAATGACGCTATTAAAATTTATTTTAAGCATTTCAATACTCACAAAGGATTCGGATGAAAATGATTCATAGACCATTAAAAATAATTGCACACATTGCTGATAAGTTTTGAGATAATTAGTATCTCGTTGGTTTACCACATAAGTTTAAACAATTCTCGATAATAGCTTTTCTAATTAATTGTTTTATCTGTATTTATAATTAGTAACTCTTAAGCACTCGCTGAGAAGAGTACGATAGTTATTTTAAATTAAGAATCGTACTTCTTCGAATACAAGTTAGTTGTATTCTGCATTTTGTATTTGAAGGCCTATTACCGTAAATGTACTGAAAAAAATAGTGTGCAAGTATACCTAAAAAAAGCTCTTCTACCATTTACTCATTTATACAAAATTTAAATGTTGCAAGCACATTTTTATTTTCTCTAAATATTATATAAAAAGTGTACAAAATAACAAAAATCCATTCTCATAATAAAGAAAATATATAAACAAGATAATCACAAATTCTATTAATAGCTTGCGACTAAATAAACGTAAAAAGAATACTTGTATGTAAATAAGAACAAATTTCAAATGAGGTCTCTTAAGAGTCCAAAGCCGTAATAAGGTCCACCTATATTTTTTACTCTAATCGAGCTTTTTTAAAGATCATTGATGCACCATTTATGCATTGGTAATAAAATTACCTTCTAATAGATTTGTTGCTGATCTATACAAAATTGACTTGTTTCCAGTTAAAACTGGTGTTTAAGCTGATGGTGTATTTGTAGTAAAAATTATATTTATTATACGTTTTCAAAGTTAATTTTCTTAAAAAAATGGTAGTGTAAGTTTTTATAAAGTCAAGTTCTAGTACAATAGTGCAACTCCCATTACAACATATATGAAATATTTATATGAGCGCTTTTGGGTTGTAATTAACTTAAAAAATGAATTGTGTTGTATAAGTGTAATACAGTAGAACCTACATAAGTCGAACCTCGATAAGTCGAAATGCTCTACAACTCGAAAGAAACCCTTATTTCCTTCCCTTCAAGCCCCAATACCTCTTTATGTCGAAATCTGAACGCTCGATAAGTCGAAATAATCAGTATTTCTTTACACGTATTTCCGTACATATTTTCCCTCTATAAGTCGAAAAAAAATATATTTGGCTTCTGTATCTCGAACATATCATCGTTAAATTCTGCTACCTCTACAACTCAGAAAATTATAAAGTAATAGTATGTGTTCAAGTGCATGCAATAATTCGAGGTGGACCTTATTACCATAGGGGACCTTAGGTAAGATTTAAAAATCCCATTTTAGTAAAAACTGTAGGTACTAAAAACCGTTTACCATGCCAATCTGCCGCTAGCAAAGTCAAATACATAATCTTTTCCATTAATATTAGCTATCCCGCTTTTGATATCAATGAACCACACTCTTCGTTTGTACCTAACAATTTGAGCAACACATATTATGGTATTTTTACATTCGAAAAGGTTTGATAAATCCTCGCTTTCACTAATATCATCCTCCGAACCCAGCTCTGAATTGTCTGTTAATTTTCTTTTGGTCACTGATGCATTACCTACCTTATCCTTATATTTGATATTTATCTTACAATCTAAAAAAGAATTAATTAAATTAAATTTGAATTAACGCGTTTTAAAACTTACCATGCAGAGGACCATCAAGTTGATCAATAAAATATTTAGGAAAATTATTATTGGTATTGAGATACTTATCTATAAAGTTTTGAAAAATATTGGTAGTTTGAGGTATATTACAATGTTTAGTTGTATCGATCAGTGGCACTAAAAGTTTCGGCAATCTTTCAGATTGTGCTAACCATCTTGGAAGTACAATAGTAATGATTGCACGTCGTCCAGTATTATTATCCAAATAATAAGGTAAAGAAATTGTCAAATTGATGAGTTCATCTGTAGGTTTCATCTTATTTAAGCTTTGTATACTGCTAAACACATACTTGTATTGATCATAATATCCCATAAAATTATCTTTGAATTCATTAATGTGAGAATTCGGTAGGTAATTCATTTCTTCGTATTTTTTAGAAATGACATTTTTTAAATCGCTAATACCAAAATTCCTTGTCTCATTCAAAGTGGTACTTTCATCGATTTGAATCGAATTCATATCAGTTTCTGGAACTGTATCAGTTTTAGATAAATCTGTTAGTTCAAAGCTATTAATTGCATTTCTCAAATTGTTGTTCAGTCTTTTCAAGTTTTTATAACGTAATCCATTCTTGGGCGGAACAGAGAGGGAATCCGTACTGTTATATTTTAATTTATTTGTTTTACTTTCAATTTCGGAGACTTCGCCTAAACTACTCAAAAATGATTTGTTATTGTCATATCTAAACTCTTAAAAAAAAAAAAAATTGTAAATGTTCAAATTCAAGACTGTAGATTAGCTTACTTAAAGATGGTGCATTTCTAAGTTTCCTAAGTGGGGTAGATGTGATTATCGATCTTTTAGCAGTTAGTTTCTTCTTGTTTAAGTTAGTTGTGTCCGAAGTAATTTGAGATGAAGTCAATACATTAACATTGCTCATCAAATCTGGCATACTTCGAAGGCACATTTTAGGTGTGCTAATTGTAATTGTATCAACCTCTTTAGGTTTTAGTGGTGTGACATTACATACTCCGCAATCTTCGTTTAGTTTCTTATTCCGTTCCTTCATATATTCTAAAACCAGTTTCTTATAATGAATTTGTGTCTGATTATGGAGCGTGTATTAATTAAACGTTTAATTATTTAAAATTTTATTTCAAAATAAAATTATTAAACTTACTCTTAAGATCCGGTAAAGAACAATCACACAAAACATCGGCATCTACAATTTTCTTCAACCACATAGTCTGAAGTTTTTCTAATACATTGTCGCTAACATTTGCTTCTGAGAATAATTTCTCAGAATTCTCTATCACAGATGCAATTATATCACAGTATAAATTTGGAACATTTTTTGAATCCATCATCCTTACAACTGGTTGAAAATAAGGTTAAAGTTTCCTAAAAAATAATTCAGACTAAACAAATTAAAACATACTTAATATATAAAAAAAAGAAAATACGTACGTTTCTATTCGCGTTTTAAAAGCTTACATTCTTGTTAATTAAAATTATAGTTCAAATTGGTCGTTTACCGGTACTATAAGAAAGGCTTATTCAACACTCCGCATCATAAAAAATCGTTATTGTTGGTCGGCTGAAATTTGATAGCTTCGAATTATTACTTTATTCGAATTCGTTATTACATGTATGTACATATAATATTAGGTTATCTACCATTTACTGTTTAGTTTTAAAACGTAAAAGCACGTGTTCGGTTTGAACTGCTTCCAAAAGAGATGGCGCGCACTGTTTTAAATTGCACTTTTCGTGACTCGGGAGGGGGGATGAAAATAAGGAATTGTTTGTATGTGTTATTGCAGTTCAGTGTGTTCGGGAATGGTGTAAAAATTGTGTTTGCTTTAACGGCACGATTTTATGTTAAGGCTTAAATTAAAACTGTTTCGTAATTAAAGAATCGAGCTTGTTTAAATTTGTGAAGGGAATCCGCCCATGCTGTGCTCTGGGCAATGGAGCGTTAGTGTTTGTTTTGGGCATGTAAGCCGTTCCATTTAAATCGCGTTCGTGTTTCTTCCATTAGATAAGAGGATTGTAAATGTCTGCCGGAGCGTTTAGCCAAATTAAATACAAATGTCCTAATTAAAGACTTATCGGTGTTTGGCTGGTGTTTTAAAAACAGATATTATTATGGATGGAACAATTGAACGCGAGCATGGAGCCCTGGGCGGTCTCTTCCAGCAGATTATTCAGGATATGAAGGTAGGATTGCTTCTCTTTGTATTTGATAAAGGGACTTATTTTATTCTGTTTATTGATTATTTTGCGATTTTAAATCGATTTTATTTTGTTAGAACTTTTTCTGTTAAAAATCGCGCATTTTCAAAAAATTATAAACATTTTGTAGATGTTATTAAAGAATCTGTTTAAGACAACCTTCAAAAATTTGATTGTAAGTGTAATTCTAAAATATAAAAATGGTAGTTTCAAAAAATAGCATAATTTGTATTGGGCCGATAAAACAGCAATTTTCTTCAAAGAATTACAATAAAAAGTTAGAAATATAAATTTGAATAATAAAATAATTAAGAGTATTCTTGAAAGCTAGTAGAGTGCATTCAAAAACTTGGGAATTTAGTTAAATAGCATATAAGCATTAAAATAGTCAGTTTAATTTACATATATTTTATTCGTGAAGTTGCCGGAAGTAAAAACTTGAAATAAAATGAACTACAGTAATACCTCGATTATTGCGGTTATTGTTGCCTCGAAAAGTACCGCGATAATCAAATGCGCACCAATCGGGATAACTAAAACATATAATATAAGGGATTGCTACCAAGAATTTTTTTAAATAAATTTAAAGAAATTAGCTTTTTAAATATTTAATTTAATATTCAGAATACACAACATACCTGTAATTATAATTCATCTTTTAAAAAAAAATATATGTGTAGTGTTGGCTGTTGATACTTTTTCGGTCTTTTTCTTCCTGTAAAACGCGGTAGCAATAGATGGCATTTTCGATTTTCCATCGCACTTTTATCGATCGCTCGAGATCAGGATCGCTATTAATGATCTTATCTTTTAACAGTTTAGAAATTCTAAAAAATTCATTCAAATTTGACTTTGCAGACTAGTGTAATTAGGGTAAAAGTACCGGTTTTGGACACGTTGGGCCCAATTTTAGACACTTGAGTAATTTTGATAAAATAACTTGAAAAATACGAAAAACACATCATTGAAGTTTCTATCGTAGTTAAAGATACATTAATTACACTTATAGCAGTATCGATAATTCTTACATTTCCCATTTGTCAAAATAAAATGTAAAATGTCCACAACTGGTACAGTGTCCAAAACCGGTGTTTCTATCCTATAGTTTCGATAAATCTGAAGTATAATTGTGAGTGATAGCTAAAAAACAATTGTAATTGGGTTTTACATACAGTAGCGGACAAAATAGTTACCACTTTTTTTATTTTTCTTCTGGTTGATTTTATTTGCATAGTTTCCTGATAATAATATGATGATTATATGTGGCCGCGATTTTATCCACATCTTAATGCTATTGAGAACATTTGGGGAAAGATGGAAAGAGCATTGAATGGAAAAAAATTCGATGTTTTGTACTTGGCTGTTTCAGAAGCTTTTAAATGGTTTTATTGGTAAATTGATTGATTCTATGCCGAGACGATATGCTGCATTGCTAAAGACAAAAGGAGAGACCACTAAATATTAGTTATTTTTGATATTACCGTCGAACCTCGATAAGTCGAAGTCGAAGGGATACCAAAATTAATTCGAATTATCAATAATTCGAGTTAGTAAAAAAGCTTAAAAATTAAATATATATTTTTGTGTATGTATATATCTTTTATGTGAAATGGTATTTTATATATATATATTTTATATATAACGTAATTAGAACTGTAAGTGGTTTAAAGCATACTTTAAAAATCCCGCTTTAAATAAGTCACTATGATTGATTCATTTTTGATACACCATTATGGTCGTTAGCTAATTGACCAATCAGAAAGGTTAATCACTTCGTAACCATAGTTATATTAGAATAGTTTCAATTCTACCTTTTTGAAATAGGCATTTTGTCGAGAAACACTTTCCAACTTGAGTTATCAAAGAATTCGATTTGTGGAGTTATTAAAGTTAACTGTACATACAATTTATTAAAGTGGTTAAGCTGAAAATTTTCATATTATTTACAACAATTATTAAATGATAAAGAAAGATGCGTGTACTTATGCACGCCCGTGAGAAGTTATACTTCTTGGCATAACTAAATTAAATGTAATCATAAATGTAAATAAATACCAGGATGTGCACATTCGAGGGAAAAGTGGCACATTTCCGAGCGAGGAGGCAAATGAAGCGCGACGCGGGCGGCGCGCTTCATTTTCCGAGATCGGAATGTGCCACTTTGAGCTCGAATGTGCACACTCGATTTTAAGCACCATTCACAAAATTTAGGCTAATAAATTATTCAAAAATTAAATAAATAATTTAATCGTTTTCTCTCACTCGCATCTACTAAATTCTCGTATCTTTTCGCCCACTTCCACTCATTACTATGGCAAATAAGTTTCTTGAACATAAAATTTATATTTACTTTTAATTTTTTGATTTGAAAGTGAAAAGATTAATTAAGGCAAATCAATAAATACGAGGATATGCACGTTCGAGCGAAAAGTGGAACATTTCCGAGCGAGGGAAGCAAATGAAGCGCGACGCGGAGCGGCGCGCTTTATTTTCCCGAGATCGGAATGTGCCACTTTGAGCTCGAATGTGCACACTTCACATTAAGCACGATTCACAATACTTCACTTATTTTCTAAAAAAAATTAATTATCCTAACTAATATTATAAAAGCGAAAGTAACTCTGGCTGTCTGTCTATCTGTCTGTTACCTTTTTACGCCTAAACATAAATTAGTTTTTAAATCCAATTGAAGTGCCGCCGTCAAAACAGCTTACAGTATAAAACCTTTTCATAGAATAGACCTTTCAAGCAGCAATAACACCAAACCGCACCCGTCCTTAATCCTCTCTCAGGTAGCGTAATTTTTAGAAAAGTTGTAAAATTTAACTTCGAGTCATCGACCTATTTACTAATGGAAACTTGAATTTAAAGAATTGTAAAACGCTTCGACTTATTAAATAATTCGATTTATAGAAATTCGATTTATTGACATAAAAATATTAACGTTGAGATAGGCAAATCTTAGAGAAACAGGTTCGAGTTCGAGCTATCAAAAATTCGTCTTATCGGCGTTCGACTTATGGAAGTTCGACTGTATTTTGTTATTTATTGATATTTTGGAAAGTGGTAACTTTTTGTCCGGCTTATTTGCCGGTTGTTACGATTTGAGTTATTATAAAAAAATTTTTGTTGAGAAATTTGTGTAATTATCAAAGAGCATTAAATTTGTTATAAGAAACGCTACTTACAAAAATAATAAACGTGAAAAATCACTGAAATAAAATCAACCAAAAGAAAATCACAAAAAGTGGTAACTATTTTGTCCGCTACTGTATATATCAGAATGTCGAAAATTACTTTTTTCCTGGCACCTCTCCCATACATTTGTCATGCGTTTCACTGCATTGTTAATAAACAGATTCAATTGAATTAGTAATTTTAGTTAGAAAATATTGTTCTAGTACCTTTTTTGATTTTGCCCAAAATTTTTTGTGATTACTTTAGATAATAAATACTAAATTTATAAGATATTTTTGTGAGTGAGTGAATCTAAAACAATTCACTTCGTTTTAGGTAAATTTTGAGTTCGCGGCAATCAAATACATGTCCTTTATATCGGGTTGGCAAGAAAGTAGTTTTACTTTCTTAGTTTGAAGTAACACTCACTTTTTTTATACAAAGAATGGATTGTAATCAACTATAAATGTACTATTTTGTTCAATGACCGTTTGCCACCTATCAAAAATTTCGCAATTTTTAAGTGTCCGCATTTGAATGCAACCGACTGTACATTTTTCAGTTAAAACTGCAATCTAAAGCATCAAATCAAAGTCGTCAACTTTACATGTGCCCGGAGCCCATAGATGATACAATAATTCATAATTTACTAAATCGGCACAATTAACGAGATAAATCTTAAAAATTCCCAGATGCAATAATATCTATAAATACGAAATGGAACACCTATCAACCCACAAGCCAAGTCTTATTGCGACATTGGTTTTAATTTTAATTAATTAAAAATTACGTAATCTTTTAATAATACTGAACTATCAATAACACAGTGTGTTAGTATTTTAATGTGCCGCCGCTCATAATTAAAGCGCTTAAACCTAATGAAATATTAAAAAAATGCGGGCCTTGAATTTCCGCATATTTTAAACCGGTCCCTATTAAACTGTCGCCGCTTTTATTTCGCACCGAAGAAACGGCCCCAAAAAAATTATCAACCCCAAAGCATGCATCCGCATAAGATGGTGCTACCCTCGAAAAACGAGCAATGAGGGAGCACCTCCAGAAGTTTCCACGAGGGCGTTGTCTTGCGGAATTCGTGTCAGACCAAAACATTGTACAGTATGTGTTTGGAGCTTATCGCCCCCTGTGCCATTTTCTTTTGCTTATCAACCTTTTTAGATACAAAGTCGGAGCCACCACCGAACCACACATTATTTCCGGGTCTCCAAAGTTCGAACGCATAAATTCTCATAAAAAATATGTAAATTAATGCTTCTGGTTAGGCGGAGGTAAATTGAGGTTGTTATAAAGATTGTGGAATGCATATTCTTAACAAAAATGGTTCAATAAATTTTTTAATGTATGACGGAGCCTGTGGAGAATTTTTTAAAGTATTGTTTTCGAACTCAAAACATTCAAAACAGAGATTTGGTCCTGTAATTTGAAAATAATTTTTTTAAAGTAAATTAATTATTGTGAATAGTGCTTAAAACCGAGTGTGCACATTCGAGCTCAAAGTGGCACATTCCGATCTCGGGAAAATGAAGCGCGCCGCTCCGCGTCGCGCTTCATTTGCCTCCCTCGCTCGGAAATGTGCCACTTTTCGCTCGAATGCGCACATCTTCGTGTTAATTGGATTCGTCTACTTTATTCTTTGCTGTTTCATTTAGATTTAGTTTAGTAAACATCGATTTTATGATTAGAATAACGTATTTACCATAGCAAAAGTGGAAGGGAGCGAAAACATACGAGAAACTCGTCAATGCGAGTGAGAGGGAACGATGAAAATTATTGAACTGATATTTTGTGTAATTTATTGGTCTAAATTATCGTGAATCTTCCTTAAAACCGAGTGTGCACATTCGAGCTCAAAGTGGCACATTCCGATCTCGGGAAAATGAAGCGCGCCGCTCCGCGTCGCGCTTCATTTGCCGCCCTCGCTCGGACATGTGCCACTTTTCGCTCGAATGCGCACATACCTCGTATTTATTGGATTTTTTTATGATAATCAACTTTCTTTCAAATCAAAAACTTTATTTTTTTAATCGAAAAAAGTTGTGGCGTTAATTTTTCTAAAATGGAGAAGTCGTCAATTTGATATGAAAATGACACCTTTTTTGCTATTAAAAATTTGAAAAAAATGCCATCAATACGAAGTTTAACTATGTTGAACATTAAAATTTCGTGATTATTTAAAAAAAAATAATTTAATTAGGAAACCTTAACCGTGTAAAAACTACCAATTATTAGGGGTACCTGTGAATGATATACGTTTAATGTCTGAAATAACGGCAACGTTGTATTTAGCAATAATGACAGAAAATTGAAATATATTAAATGTATGGTTTAGGGTTATGTAATTAAAACATATCATACAAGTAAATAATATTAAGTTTAATTAATAATAGATTTGCAATGGGTATTAGTTTTTATTAATAAAATAGGGATAAATAATTTAAAGTATTTGTTTTAATTACTTCATTAACAAAGTATTTAACATATGTTGAAAATTGCATTTATAAAAGTAACAATATAAATAAACTATATAATATGTAATAATAAGTAACCCCAAAATGAAATATATCTATATATTAGGGTGTCAGTAGAGCCAACTGTAAATGACGTTCAAATATTGCCGTTTCGAAACACTGGAATTTTGAGATTTTTGAATTCTCATTTTGAATTAATTATGTACTTTATTTTTAACTATGAAAATTATTTTTTTTATTTTTGTTGTATCATTTGCTTTGATAACACAGGCCAACAATGAAAAAACTTTTTTAATAGTTTTACCTAATTCTTGTATTATTTTGTGTGCTGATTCCGAAAATAATTATAAAAAAGTCGAATCACCCGCCAATTGCCCATATTTCAATATTAATACTAGATTTACGGGAGTTGATTATATACCTATTTTTACTGAAGTGAGCCAATTTGACGCATACAACAAAATTGAAGTTTTTTGCAAAAAAACAGTTCCAACTAAATTGAAATAAAAGATTTAGTATTAAAAACTTCATTGAAAACATTTTTTACATATAAACTCTGTTTTTGAAATACATTTTCCGCAAACAGAAATAATCCTCGCTTTTTTTGCTATAGGTATATAGCAATAAAATTTTAAATGAGTCAAATTGGCTGTCCGTAAATCTAGTGTTAAAAAAAAATTATTATTTAAGGATGTACGAGCAGGGTACTGGGTGGGGATAGACCGATCTGGGCGCGGGGTAAAGAGGTTATGAAGATCACGTGGCCGCAGCATTGAAAATGGCAACACTGTGATTATTATGATTATTAAGGCAATGTTATCAGTAAATTCAAAATAAACGTTGAGTATAACAGGTGCGAATATAAAATTATAGAAGGTGAAATGAAATAGAAAACTATCTATCGGGATGAAAATTTACCAGAATTCCTAAAATTAGGTTAGTATTTTTGACACTTACTTTGCTTTAATGGTCTGTAGTGCTGCCATTTCGTTTAAGAGCTAACAAATGCAAGGTAATTTTCGTAAATATCTCTTAATTACACGGTTTAAAACGGTTTTTTTTTAAATATCTTTATGAATGTCTTAACTTTTAATTAGATAGTTTTTTTTTCATATTCTAGGACGAATTTGGGCGAAAATTATGAAAACATGTCGTCTATCCGTCACTTTGCCATAAGACTAATGTTAAATATGCTGACTTTTGCAATCAATTATTTCTTTAAATAGTCGGTCAACCCTCTTCAAATTTTGAGAATTTGTTTAGACATATTTAAACTACATATATAAAAAAAATCAAGCATTTTGGGAAGAATCACTTTCGTGCTCGTACATCCTTAAAATGTAAATAAAATATTTTTAATCATTGAAATGTTATTAGGTTGGCAATAAATTCTTATGTTATAAGGTTGCCAATACATATTATCAGTGCATGACCTGCCTTTCCTGAATCTCGTTTTTTCTTCTAATAGGGTAGAAGCACCGGTTTTGGACACTGTACCAGTTGTGGACATTTTCGACTTTATTTTGACACATGTGAAATATAAGAATTATCGATAGTGCAATAAGTGTAATTAATATATCTTTAACTATAATAGAAACATCAATAATGTATTTTTCGTATTTTTCAAGTTATATTATCAAAATTACTCAAGTGTCTAAAACTGGGCCTAACGTGTCCAAAACCGGTACTTTTACCCTATATTATCTTCTGTAATAATTTTGAGCCGTTTATTGATTATTCTAGAGTATATTTTGTAGGCTGTATTAAGTAAACAGATTCCTCTATAATTTCCACATAGTACCCTGTTGCCTTTCTTAAATATTAGGACAATTTTTGCAATTTTTCATTCTTTGGCTACAATACCTGCAAAGAATGGATGAGAAGCTTATCCCAAAACAAATATATGGTATATTTGTTTTGGTAATACGGGCCCAGAGGTAGAAGAAACGTAGGCGGACCTAGAAAAAGATGGTCAGACCAAATACAAAACCACCCTATATAAAACGAGTAACATAACGGACTAATGAAGTCTAAAACATGAGGAAGAAGAAAAAAGATTATTTAAATTGTAGTAATTTAAAATTATCATAAGTAAAAATTGATACCTAATAAAATAAACGATGATATTTAATTTTTTTGTATCAAATTCTCTATTTTCAAATATATAATCGATGTCATATTGTGAGGGATCTGAGGGTGATAAAAAAAATTGGATACCAATTTCGGTTTCAGCACCCAAAAATACATAAGATTCAGGTGAATTGGTATAAAAAGTTTTTACAAACATTTTTTTTGTTGGCTTGTGTAATTTTTCAAAATTTATAAAATATAATTAATGTCTATTTTTCATATTTTTTCCAAATTTTTGGTTGGGACCACCTCGACCTCCTTAAAAGCACTAAATCAGAAATTTGATTCTTTCTGGTATTAATAGTCTTGTAATTTTTAATCATAATTATTTATAAAGTAAATTAATTATTGTGAATGACCCTTAAAAACGAGTGTACACATTTGAGTGAGAAGTGGCACATTCCGATCTCGGGAAATACACACTACGGTGAAAAAAATTTAAAATTTATCGATAGCAATTAAATGAACTAATAAAATTAAAAAAAAAAACGTACAATCCGAATTTTTTTTGCCGATCTCAGGTTTGCAAGATATAAAGAACAACTCTAAAAACATCGATACACAAGTCTTACAAATCTCACTGTTTTTTTAATAGGAACATTCGCGGAGATTTTTTATATTTGATTTTACATAGCTATAGGAATATAGTGAGTACAGAAGGTCTTGTTTAACGTTTTCTCGAAGCTTCAAAACAGCTCAAAATGAGCATTTCAAAATGACCTCATTTAACGCCGGAACTTATAGGAACGTACACACCGCGTTAAGCGGGGTCTTACTGTACAACAAGTTAGAATTTATACCACGATCTCTACAATAATGTATTTACTTTTTAATTGAACAAACACAGGACCGTACTTCTACCAGATATCTTTGATTTTTTACTCTGACCATCTTCCGATACCGACGAGGACTTTTAAAATTCGTAAAACTAACACATAAAAAATAATAATAACCGCGGTAAGTTTTTCCGAACCATTTCCTTCAGTTTAACATAAAAGTGTGTGTGTGTGTCGAAGCGGGTCGTAAGGATCAGAGCTTCATGCTTGTAGAATACAGATTTGTGCAATTACTGCTCTGATTACTTAACAAGAAGTTAAATGGCGCAATCATAAAACCTTATTAGATACATAAAGTTGATGTCTTAATTTATTTAGAACAATTCCAAAGGATTAATTTACAACCCTTAAGTTTTCATTTCCTGCCAGAAACCTTTGGCCTTAATAGGAGAAAAACGAATAAAGGGCAAGGTAAAACAGAGTTAATTAGCTATTAAAGCACCGAGTTAATGATGTTAAACGATATTAACCGTGTATCCTTGTCATTTATCCCGTCTTATCCGAATCTTCATTTCCATTTTTAATTAAACGCCAAAAAAACAAATAACGTGCCTTAACGTTTTGTTTATTCTGTTAGTAGTACATGGAATTAGTTTTTAAAAATAACCCTCTTAGTTATTATCTCTTGTAAGTACACATGAATCCATATAACTTGTGTCTACTTTGATAAAAACTATCGTCTTTTGCAATTCCTAATCGTAACACGTTTCATGAGTGTCTGTCAATATGAAGGTAAATTTTTAATACTTATAAAGCAGTTTTAAAGGCGTTGTACTAGTTTTATCTAAATTTTCGCCATTAAATTTACTTTGAGTCCAATATGGCGTTTGTACCATAGTAGAGGAGACTGGGGTATTCGTGCTATTGCATTAGTAAAAGAATACGAAAGTTTTCTTGTGAATTTGACAGTGTGAACCATATTCTCATGAATAATTCTCATGAAAAATTCGCCAAAAAGTTGCATGTATTAGTTTAAATGGTTGAGACCAAGACTGAATACGCAAGACCAAGACTAGAAACATTTGTGCAAGAAAAAGACCAAGATCGAATAAGCACGACCAAGACCGATACCAATACTATTACAGTCTTGGTTTTGGTCTTGCTTTGCTGATCACCAAGATGGTGACTTGACCATCATACGTTTATGAAAACATGAATAACTTGATATTAAATTGGAATAACATGATAGTTTTTATTGGAGATAAAGAACAAGCGTCTAACGATTAAAATTACAAAAAATTGATCAAAATTTATCCAGTAGTTTTTGCGTGATGCGCGCACAAGGACGAACCTAGCTATCATTTTATTTATTTATTACTTGATTTCAGTTAGCTAAAGCTAATACATGTGAGCAGGATATATACAAGAACCATAATTAAATTTTCATAAATAAGAAAGTTATCAAAAATTTTTTTTAAGATGGCGCCATTACCCGGATTTCTCTATATTATACAAAAACAGAACTTACATTTAAAGCTCTAACTACTGTTGTTGACCATTAATTTTTAATGGAGCGTTCAAGTATTACGTAACGCAATATGGGGGTCGACTATCGCGTTATGCAACATTTTTTAAATTTAAATAAAAAGCTAGGGAATTAAAATTTCCCAAGTTGGCAACCCCTTTCGTTTATGTATTACGGGAAAATGGTCACTTTTGGTTGTTACGTAACGTTTAGGGCTGGGGGGAGTCTGAAAAACGTTACGGCGCGTTACTTGGGCGGGAGGGTCAAAAATCTTCAAAAATTGCGTTACGTAATACTTGAACGTTCCCTAATTGTATCGTTGCTACAATTTTTATATACAATAACCGTAATTAGCCATTTGGAAAAAGTTGTCCCGAGAAATGATATCTAAAGGCTTATTAATAATACAAAGACATAATTAATTCAAATAAATGAAATGTAAAATAGATGTAAAAAATTAAAGAGTATATCTAGGAGTTATAGGGGTAAAAAAATTCTACACTCTTCGAAAAAAGTATTATTAAAACAAATAAATTTTTTTGACACACATATTTAGTCAGAATTGGAATTATTCTAAAAATGTCTTTCCGTTTGGCTTAGAAATCTACACGCTTATATAGTTGCATCGTTTTTTATTTGTCAGGGTTTGAAATAGCTCAATGCTCAACTGTATCTTTTAAGGTTCAAAAAAGATTCAATATTTATCTTAACGCGCTTACGCTAGTTTATAATCCCAATAGCGATAAATACTGGCAACGCGGCTCAGCTGATTTCAGTCTTTCTCGATAATATTTATCTTTGTTAAACCGACAACGTTTAAGTTTTAAAGTAGAATACACCTATTTCTCAATTTACACGGTAGATTGGTTTTAGAGAAAACCGTGTAAATTGAAAACGAAGCAAAATATTTATAATTTGGTATATCATTGTTCATCAAAAAAGCACATACATATCTACCAGGTGTTTCAAAATCAACCGAAACATTTCGAATGCAATTTTTATGCTAGAAAGTTAAGGTAGAGGGAAAATATTTTGGTAATACATGGACGACTGCTAGAAATGTTGTTTACTTTAGTCAGAATCGCGATCGAAATACAGTCGAACCTCGATAAGTCGAAGTCGAAGGGACACCAAAATTAATTCGAATTATCAATAATTCGAGTTATTAAAAAAGCTTAAAAATTGAATGTATATTTGTGTATGTATATATCTTTTATGTGAAATGGTATTTTATATAACGTAATTAGAACTGTAAGTGGTTTAAAGCATACTTTAAAAATCCCGCTTTAAATAAGTCACTGTGATTGGCTCATTTTTGATACACCATTATGGCCGTTAGCTAATTGACCAATCAGAAAGGTTAATCACTTCGTAACCATAGTTATATTAAAATAGTTTCAATTCTACCTTTTTGAAATAGGCATTTTGTCGAGAAACACTTTCCAACTTGAGTTATCAAAGAATTCGATTTGTGGAGTTATTAAAGTTAACTGTACATAAAATTTATTAAAGTGGTTACGCTGAAAATTTTCATATTATTTACAACAATTATTAAATGATAAAGAAAGGTGCGTATACTTATGCACGCCCGTGAGAAGTTATACTTCTTGGCATAACTAAATTAAATGTAATCATAAATGTAAATAAATACCAGGATGTGCGCATTCGAGCGAAAAGTGGCACATTTCCGAGCGAGGGAGGCAAATGAAGCGCGACGCGGAGCGGCGCGCTTCATTTTCCCGAGATCGGAATGTGCCACTTTGAGCTCGAATGTGCACACTCGATTTTCAGCACCATTCACAAAATTTAGGCTGATAAATTATTCAAAAATTAAATAAATAATTTAATCGTTTTCTCTCACTCGCATCTACTAAATTCTCGTATCTTTTCGCCCACTTCTACTCATTACTATGGCAAATACGTTTCTTGAACATAAAATTCATATTTACTTTTAATTTTTTGATTTTAAAGTGGAAAGATTAATTAAGGCAAGTCAATAAATACGAGGATGTGCACGTTCGAGCGAAAAGTGGCACATTTTCGAGCGAGGGAAGCAAATGAAGCGCGACGCGGAGCAGCGCGCTTCATTTTCGCGAGATCGGAATGTGCCTCTTTGAGCTCGAATGTGCACACTTCACATTCAGCACGATTCACAATACTTAAATTATTTTCTAAAAAAAATTTATTATCCGAACTAATATTATAAAAGCGAAAGTAGCTCTGGCTGTCTGTCTATCTGTCTGTTACCTTTTCACGCCTAAACATAAATTAGTTTTTAAATCCAATTGAAGTCCCGCCGTCAAAACAGCGTATAGTATAAAACCTTTTCATATAATAGACCTTTTAAGCAGCAATAACACCGAACCGCACCCGTCCTTAATCCTCTCTCAGGTAGCGTAATTTTTAGAAAAGTTGTAAAATTTAACTTCGAGTCATCGACCTATGTACTAATGGAAACTTGAATTTAAAGAATTGTAAAACGCTTCGACTTATTAAATAATTCGATTTATTGACATAAAAATATTAACGTTGAGATAGGCAAGTCCTAGGGAAACTGGTTCGAGCTATCAAAAATTCGTCTTATCGGCGTTCGATTTATGGAAGTTCGACTCTACTTGTATCGCTTTCATGAGTAAAAAATTCCAGGAGTGCCATCAAATAATTAAAAAAAAATTGGGAAATTGGGTACTTTTTTTGGGGGATTACGGTAATCGGGTGTTATTCGTCTGAGGACCTTTAAGAGTTGCCATGTCTCATAAGAAATTTATGTACAGTACTGAACAACGGAGATGCACAATAATAAACTGACTGCTCGAGAGAACCGTCGTTGTCAAAGCGCCTGCAACGACATGTTTTGATCCCAATGTATTTAATGTGTTTTTTCCGGTCCAAAACAAATGCCCGTTGTAGAGGGGTGCCCGCTTACGAAAGGTGGTCGGGAATAGGGGTTTCACTGTACATTTGTTTTCTCTCTAAAACTCCAGAAACAATCACCGCCTTTAATGCAACAATTCTTAACTAACACGAATCCGAAAATTACCTGCGCCATTAAACGACCCTATCCCCGAAAAGGGAGACGAAACCAAACGTTTAAAGCCACCCCACGTGTAACCCAGTTTCGTGGGTTTTAGTCAAAATTGAATAATTGTGAGTAAACTTATTGATTTTTAGGAAAATCTTTGTGGGAAGCTGTACTGGCCCCTGCATACATTTACAAGTCAAGTATAACACTTCCTGGCACTGAGCAAACTATTTAATTAATCTGCATTTATTATAATAAAGCACGAACCAGCAATCGCAATTATTGCAAAATCGTAACGAAACGCCGTACACACTAATTCCGACTTTCTGCATATATGGTTTTAAATTTATGGGTCAAGTTTGAAGGCAATACTTTTTCATTTCACGGTTCTTAGGAATGCTTTCTAAGTATCACGTTAGCGTTTTGTCGAGCTAAAAATCCACACTTTTCTGCGTTGCGTTTAAGACCCCTCTCTACATATTGTTAAAAAGCTATTAGAGCATTCCAAAAGGAGACTAATGATCTCATAATCGGAAGTAATTGGAAAGATACGACGACGACAAGCTTCCCCGATATTGAATTTAATAACATTATCAACAATCTAAAATCTTATTTTATCGAACAAAGAAACGGAGAGAGGCACTCTCGGGCACACAATATCGAAATCCCTAAACCGATTCGAAGGGAAAAAAAAGGGTAAAACGTATACGTTGGGTTATTGCTATTGAGAAACCGGATATTGACGTAAAATAACGAAAATTGTCTTGGGGGAGAGATAAAGAGCTTATCGACTCGAGGAAATTTCGGGGGGTAGGTAGGCCCTTCGCAAGACCAAAGGGTTTGCATATTGAATAACCCAACAGTATACAATTTCTTTTAATTTGGGAGTTAAACCACTACGCGAGCTTTTAATTACAACCGCATGATCCGCAGAGGATTGCCAAAAATTGCATGAATATTTCGTTAGATACAGTTAGTTGCGTTCATTTTGGTACGATTAACGAGCAGCGTCGTTTAGAAGTCATTTTAAAGTAGCACCTTTAATTGTTTTAAAGTGTTAATAAATTACTACGTTTTAGGGCAACTCGTTGCTGAAGACATCTTCGTATAGTACAAAATTAAGATTTATAAACACAAAAAAAAATGAAAGGGAGAGGTTTGGCACCCAGGTACACTTTGGAGTTTTTTTCTGTTTACTTTGGATATACCGGGTGTTTCATTTAAAGTGCCACGAGCTTATAAGTCCTAAACTAATAAAAATTTCAAAAAAAGTACAAATATAAAAGTGTCTATAATTTATTCGATCTATGCAATGGTATAAATATAAATTTTGTTCTACTTCCGATTTAATCGAAAACGGTGTTAACTTCCTTATCTTAAATTCAAGCGTATTTATTTTTTTTATAATTGAATAGAGCCCGTCGAGCCCTTTCCAAAAATGTATAACAAGTTACCATTTGATTATTAATAAATAATTTAAAAAAAAAAATATCCTTCCATTTAATATAAGAAAGTTGACACCGTTTCCGGTTAGAGCAGAAGTAATACAAAATTTATACTTATGCCATTGCATAGATCGAATAAATTAAATACACTTTTATACTTGTACTTTTTTTGGAATTTTTATTAGTTTAAGAGTTATAAGCTCGTGGCACTTTAAATTAAACACCCGGTATAATTGCTATTTTGTACGATATGAAGAATGCTTTATATTTTTTCAGAAATTCTACCATTTTTAATATACACTTATTTTCCAATTTACACGCTGTTTTTGTACACGATCTGGCTTTTGCGCGATTTACAAAAACAAACATCCTAAAAAGTCCCAAGAATAAAAACTGTTTAGAATATAACTAAAAGAGGATGGGCATTTTGGTACCCGCTCCAATGGTTTTGGTTATAGTGTCGTTTAAAAGGTCTTACAAAAAGGAACAATATTTACTAAGGCCACCAGTCTCAGAGATCTTTGTCCGTTAGGAGATAAACATACAGTAAGACCTCGCTTAACGCTGTTCCGTTTGGTGCTATTTGGGTTTAACGCGTTTTTATAGGAAAACAGTGGGATTCCCTGAAAATAGCGCGCAGCATTGGCCTTCCCCTAAATTCAAAGTAATTTATCCGCATTGTTTCAAATATTACAGTGGAACCTCGCATAACGAGCAATATAAATTTTTTAAAAATGATTCTCTTAACGAGTGAGGTTTCGCATAACAACAAAGCAAAAATCGTCTGGCAAAATGCTGAAATCATGGTAAACTGTAGCTTCGTACATTGAGAAGCATCACCCTAATAAGGCAGTGACTATGTGCGTTAGAAATTTATTTAATGGTAATGCGGTGCCGCATTTATAATTTTGAAGCGTAAGCAAAAACAAATGTTTCTACAGATTCCTAGTAAAAATGAAATAGGTATGTTACTAAGAAAAGATGAAGATAAATCAGGCTTCTTAACAATTTATATGTATTTTTTTTTGAACAAATGCCACACATAACATTATTTGGAGTATTATTTTTTGAAAATATCAATTTTTAAGTATTTTTTTCTGCATGGAACGCATTATCGTCTTTTACATCAATTTATATGGTAAAAATTGTTTCTCTTAACGAGTGTTTTGCATTCAAGTAAGACTCTGGAACGCATTATGCTCGTTATGCGAGGTTCCACTGTACTTATATATTTATGTAATATAATGATTGATATAGTGATAAATATTATGATTTTTAGTTTTTATCATGGGTGATAATAAAAACACGAAAATAAAGCTACAAAAAAAGGCATTTTAGTAGAAACTAAAATTCAAGTGCTTAAAATATTAGATAGTGGTGAACGACAATGTCTAATTGGTTTTACATTAAACTTGTCAACTTCAACAACAAGGACAATTCTCAAAAATAAAGAAAAAATATTGCCATTACTAACTGCAACTACAAAAACCTCTGCAACTAAAATTGCCCGTTCTAGAAATAATACTATTGGGGAAATAAAAAACCGACATTAGATACCTTCTCCATAAAAAAGCAGAAAATTGGAAATGCAGGAGAATCCGAATGATCTCAAATATAAATAGTGACTTAGAATTTTATTTATTTTTATATATTCATTTATGTTTCTAAATTTTGTAACCAATAAGTCTTTGTTGTTGTATTGTATATGTCATTGTATATATCAGTGGTGGCCAAGCCCCTTGCTAGTCCTTGCCATTTGTCAAAATTTGAAATTTTTGCGAGCCGCAATTAAATACGTATTTAAAAAGTATGCAAAAAAGATATTAAAAAAATTTTGTTACAGAAATTATATTTATTGAAAACATAAATAAAAGAACAAATTATCTGTATTGAATTTCAATATTAAAAAATAAACACATTAATTTTACTTCTCTTGATAATTCTTTAAAGTTTAGAGAGCCACAAATAATCCTTCAAAGAGCCGCATGCGGCTTGCGAGCCGTAGGTTGGCCATCTCTGGTATATATCATGAACTTAAATAACAAAATACTTGAACAATTTTTCAATTTTATACCTGTTTTTTTTTAATCCCGTTATTTATATTATGAGATGACTTCGTTTAACGCTAATTCGTATAACGCTTAAACTCATTGGAACGTATCCCCCGCGTTAAACGGGGTCTTACTGTACATCTATATTACCAGTTATCTACATATGAAAATGACATATTTAACACAAAAGTAATAATGTTTTCTGCATTTCCATTCAAACTTCCAAAACGCCTATTACACCTCGTCAAGCTCGCCTCCCTTCAATTCATCTCAATCCGGCGAAGGGGTTGCGGGGTGCACGTGTGCACCTATCTCTTACTAATATTAGCACAGGTTACCCTTTTTTAACACGGTAGATAGGTTCGTAGAAAATGACGTGTTGTGTGAAAGCGTGTTATATGAGACCCAGAGCCAGCGCAAAAAGGATATTTACGTTCCGAAAATCTATTAAAAACAAATATAAATGAGTAAATTATAATTTATTTATATATTTTCATGTAAAGGCACTATAGTTCATTCTTCCTTCCCGTCATTATTTTAAACTAATTTAGTTTTTAAATATGTTTTCTTTAACGGCAAAACTGATAAATTCCCACCGACTTCGCCGTGTCCAAATCCGTCAGTTCGAGCTGAAAAATTCTCTTCTTGCTTTATCGCCTTTTTTTATTTGCAACTCTCATCTTTTCCATCGCAGCAGAGATTCGGTCGTCAAAGGCAAAAAAATAAAAATTTGTGGTCATGGGCATGGCGGTTATGCTTCGTAAATATTGACGCTCTCGACCAAAACAATGCTCGGTGTGCGAATTCAGTTTGCAATTATTCTAAACAAATTAGTTACTTAAAAAAGATGTGCCATTATAAACATAAATAAAGGTGTCCTGCAAAGAGGCACGTGCCTCGAATTTGTCCAAACATTTCGATCGGAGACGTTCTTCGTGCAAACGACTGCTCCGTGATTTAATGCATAAACGCACCAATTTGTTACAAGTAGGTTTATAAATATTAATGACGTGCAGTATGGCCTACAATGTAGTACACGAATGTAACAACTCTTTGACAATGTTTGTAAAAGAGACCAACAGAATATTACAACAGCGAACCGGTCAGCAACCTCAAATCATCAAGTTTATTTATACTCATTCATTACGTTACGAAATAACGGCATTTCTATTTTCTAGTACTAAAACGAAAACCGTCGAATAATAGAAATTTTCCACATACTCCAAAAACTTACCCTTATGTACAGGAGATCTCGATTCAATCGCAACCAACGACCCTTACGGGGGAAGGCCGTGCCATTTTTTGATTTTCTCCATTTTTTTTTGGGTTGACGACCAATTTACATCTCTCCGCTAATTTAATCGCAGATAATAGCGGTACCTTGACCTACAACAATTTAAAAATAGTTAATATGTAATTTGTTACAAATTACACGGACAGTAGTCAGGTATTTATTGTTTTTATGCACTGGGGATGTTTTTAAATACATGGTGTCTCAGATTGAATAGCTTGCTAAGGGTATGTTTCTTATTAGGGAAAATAGAGATTTGGTCCAATGGAGAATATTTGGCAGTTTTATGGGACAATTGAGATTTCGTTGGGAAAAATTGAAAATTCTGAATGGTTCCGATATTATCGTAAAAAAACGGAAAATCGCTATTATCTTTAACACTAGAACCGCGGAATCGGTCATTTTGACTGCTTCGCAAATTTATCGTCTTGTTACTTTTTATTAGTAGAATATATTTCTGCCATATTACATGACTTTTCCTAATTTTAGTTGATAGTTACTCGTCTACAATTGTTTTTTTTTAAATTGTATTTTTCCTTTTAATAGGAAATACATACTTTTTTTCTCTCCGGTTGTTCATTTGATTGGTTGTATCGATAATTATTATTGATGCTTTATATTTGCTCGAAACCAGTAGCCTATGTCCTAGTTCAAGGTCCAAGCTATTTCTATATCAAAATTCATCAAAATTGGTTTAGTGGTTTAGGCGTGAAAAGGTAACAGACAGACAGACAGACAGACAGAGTTACTTTCGCTTTTATAATATTAGTTTGGATAATTAAATTTTTTTAGAAAACAAATTAAATATTGTGAATCGTGCTTAAAGTGGAGTGTGCACATTCGAGCTCAAAGTGGCACATTCCGATCTCGGGAAAATGAAGCGCGCCGCTCCGCGTCGCGCTTCATTTGCCTCCCTCGCTCGGAAATGTGCCACTTTTCGCTCGAATGCGCACATCCTCGTATTTATTGGATTTGTCTACTTTATTCTTAGCTCTTTCCAATCAAAACATTAAATTAAATTTAGTAAATGTCGATTTTATGTTTGAAAAACGTGTTTACCATAGCAATGAGTGGAAGGGAGCGAAAAGATATGATAATTTCGTCGGTGCAAGTGAGAGGGTACGATTAAAATTATTCAACTGATATTTCGTTTAATTCAATGGGTTAAATTACTTTGAATCATGCTTAAAATGGAGTGTGCACATTCGAGCTCAAAGTGGCACATTCCGATCTCGGGAAAATGAAGCGCGCCGCTTCGCGTCGCGCTTCATTTGCCTCCCTCGCTCGGAAATGTGCCACTTTTCGCTCGAATGCGCACATCTTCGTATTTATTAGATTTTTACATAAATCTTTTTTTTTTCAAAGCAAACAATTAAAATTTCAATCAATTTTGATTTTATATTCGGTGATTGTTTTTAAAAACTGTTCAAAAGCATTAAATGTGTTGAAATAAATATTTAATTGTTAAAAAGCTAATTTTTCTTAAATTTTTTAATTGACCTGTAATCGCGGTTGTAGTCAGTTCAAAATTGCCGCGGTTCTAGTGTTAATTTATAATACATAACTTCATAATTACAAAAATGTGAAAAAAAAGTTTAACATAAAAGTTACTAGGTTTTATAAAATACAGCTGAAAGTTAGGTCAAAATATAATGACAGAAGTCGGCTTTCAAGTTCTTGATAGTACCGTTTTTCGTGTAAATGGACATTGTATTGGATTTGAACACGATTTGGCAAGAAAGTAATTTCGGTTTTTTAGTTCGAAATGAAACTCAATTTTTTTATACAAATTATAAACGTACCATTTGGTTCAATGAGCTTTTGCCATCTTTTTGGTAACATCATGATTTCACGTTCATAGAACGTCTGGTCTTTATCAGCAAAAAACTGCACCAACTGCGATTTCCAGTCATTATTAGTGAAATTTTTACCATTTAAAGAATTTTGTAAATATTGAAATAAATGGTAATACGATGGCCTCAAGGTCAAGGCTTTATGGTGGATGTGACATCAGTTTCCAATTAGGCTTTATTAATTTGTGAGGAGTTACTAAAGATGTGCGAGGTCGAGCGTTGTAATGGTGGAATATAATGTCTTTACGCTTAGCCAATTGTCGCCATTTATTTAAGATTGCTCCTTCTAATTTAATCAGTTATTGATAGTAAATATCTGAATTGGTCGTTTGGTTCCGTGGAAGCAGATCAAAATAACATGTTTATAACCCCACAAAACTGAAAGCACGCTCTTTTTATGATGTAATTCAGTTTTTCGTGTCACTTGTGCTGTTTCATAATGTTATTGTAGACAACTCATTTTTCATCACCAGTGATGAGTTTGAGATCTATATCACAAATACTCTTTTGTTGTGTTAAATGAATCGCTTTTAATTCATGTTAAGTGCATATCGAGCTCCTTAACAAGTTCAACACATTTTAAATGATTTTCGATTGTTCTGTATGATACATTTAACCTCTTGTAAGCTTTTTCACATGACGATCGGCTTCAATTCTATCTTATATTAGATTTGATCATTAGTAACTTCAGCTGGTCGATCAGAACGTTGGTCATCTTAGAGTGAAACATTTTTAAAACCATTTTTGGCACATGTTAAGCATTCATCATAAACTTCGCATAAGTCTTTGTGAGCCTCAGGAGCTATCTTGCATAACATTTCTTGTTTAAACGAATTTTTACCTTTGCTAATAAGAAAGATACCCATGGTAACCTACTTAATCTGAGACACCTTGTATAAATATTATTTTCGTTCTTCTTTTTGCGCCTTTTATACCCAGAGTCGGGTGCGTATAATTATTATATACAGGGTGTACCATACTTTAAAGTTATTTAATATATTTAAAAAAAAATTATAGGGTTATACAGAGAAAAAAGTATCTTTCAAACAATTTGTCATTTGGCCTAACTTTCAATTAAAAAAATATGGGGTCGATGCTGTGTGGTGGAATTTTTAGGTCCCCTTCGTCGTTCCCTTTCAAAAAAAACTATTTTTTTAAATTTAGAAAAGGTCTATTGTTGGGGGCAGAAATTTTTGTTGGCCCGCTCTGTATATATACTTATCGGTTTTCAAGGTCGTATGTCTTCCGATACCTAAACGCAGTTTCTCTCTGAGACTCCACAGGTTTTCCTCCAATCCACTTTTCTTATTTTTCTATTGAAGCCACTATGCCAGGTTTTTCTGGGTCTTCTTTCCTTCCGACTTCCACTGTCTAACTTGTTTTGGTATTTTGCTTTTAGTATCTGTTTTACTTGTACAAACCACAGTAGATGTTTATCTTTTATGTCGTCTATTATTATGTGTTTTACATTTATAATTTTTCTAATTCTGTGATTTGGTATTCTTTCTATTTTTAATCGGCCTGACGCTGTTCTGCAGAAGTCCATTCCGCAGCTTATAATATTTTTACTTTTTTGTCTTTAATTGGCCATATTTCCGCGATCATTCGTTTCTTATTTTCTTTATTAATATTTCTATCCCACAGAATACCGTTTAACATGGCTATACCGTTTCTTCCCAGTAAGTTCCTTTGTCTTATTGCTTCATCTCGATAAATATTACAAAATATGTTAATGCTTTGTTAATTACAATAATAAAATACATATATGGTATACTTAATAAGTGAGTTACATTTTGCATTGTCGTATAAATAGTAACAGGATAGAAAAATAAAAATGACAATTTTAATATAATTTTATTAAACGTCACTTATTATACACACTTGCGTTGGCAAGTAAAAGTTCGCATTCGCTATTCGCGGAAGTCACTTTCCAATATTCGCATTCGTGGACGTCTAAAATCAGAGACATTCCTCGCATCCCTTCTCTGAACGATCAAAAAAATACATCGTGGAAAATCGGAAGAAAATTACGCGCGGTTATTTGTTGCATCCGTTTAACTAATTTCCAGAGCACCACTAAAACGACTTAAAAATAAACCGTAGCGAGAGAGCAATTAAACAAAATTAAAAATATTAACGGGAATGTTACGTTCGGTTAAGCGTAAATACTATAAAGAGCCCTAAAATAATTTACACAAACTAACACTAGCTTTTTTTCTCTCTCCGAGTCTTCCACTTCGTTCTGCGCAATTTAACATTACTTACTAACTCGATTTCTGCTTTTAGATTGCATTAAAAGATAGGCAGGTGTCGGGTGTAATTATTTTTGTTCTAATTTAAGATTATGGAAAAGGGGTTGACGAGTAAAACTGAAAGTTAACACCGCTTCTCGTATGATTTCTGCGGCTGAAGCAATTCGGATTTCTATTTTGAGAAGTTCGATTTCGGATCGATTTTTTGATCTATTTTTTTTATTTGCAGAATGGAATGCCCTTGTGGGAGGACCTCATTACCAAAGCCACCAAACTACATACAACATTGAGGTAAATATAAATTTGTTTAAGTGGCTCGATTCTAATTTTATTTGAAAAAATGCGAAGGATGAGCTAAAGAATTTTGTCTGTACTTAAAAATAAAATAAACGCCGACCATTTAGTGCCAATTACTTGTGGATTTGTTTATTTTAGCGTTAAGTAATTTGGGGCGACGATAATTGGGAATATTGACTTTTTTTGTAAGAAATAAAAGCAAAGAGTGTTTCTCGAAAAGATTGTGAACGATTTTTGTTTTTTAACTTTTCGTGGACGAAGTGGGGTATAACTAAAGTGACCAATTTTTTTTTGTAAATGGGACGTTTGGTAATGGAGCTTAAAACCGAGTGTGCACATTCGAGCTCAAAGTGGCACATTCCGATCTCGGGAAAATGAAGCGCGCCGCTCCGCGTCGCGCTTCATTTGCCTCCCTCGCTCGGAAATGTGCCACTTTTCGCTCGGATGCGCACATCCTCGTATTTATTATATTTGTATAATTTACCGTGCGCTCCTTCACATCAAAAATTGGAACTTAATTTAGTAAATATCGAATTTATATTGAAAAAAGGTCTTTACCATAGCAATGAGTGGAAGGGAGCGAGAAGATACGATAATCTTGTCAATGCAAGTGAGAGGGAACGATTAAAATTTTTTAATTAATTTTTCGTCTAATTTATTGGCCTAAAATATTGTGAATCATCCTTAAAACCGAGTGTGCACATTCGAGCTCAAAGTGGCACATTCCGATCTCGGGAAAATGAAGCGCGCCGCTCCGCGTCGCGCTTCATTTGCCTCCCTCGCTCGGAAATGTGCCACTTTTCGCTCGAATGCGCACATCCTCGTATTTATTATATTTCTATAATTTACCGTGCGCTCCTTCACATCAAAAATTGGAACGTAATTTAGTAAATATCGAATTTATATTGAAAAAAGGTCTTTACCATAGCAATGAGTGGAAGGGAGCGAGAAGATACGACAATCTTGTCAATGCAAGTGAGAGGGAACGATTAAAATTTTTCATTTAATTTTTCGTCTAATTTATTGGCCTAAAATATTGTGAATCATTTCGTCAAAATAATTTTTTTCAAAAGCACTCAAAAAATATTTTAAATAAACACACCCCAACTTCTTATTTTAGAAAAATCGGTAAAACGGCTGATCCGATTGAAACGCGGTTTTTGCCAGTCGAAAGCCCATTAAATTTCGACAAAAACAGTTTTGGGGTTTTTCGAAAAAAAGTCTAATTTTTGGGGGGCGCGTCAAAATTTAATAAAACTCTTGCCCAAAAAATTATTCTTTGAAATTCAATTTTGAAAAATTCTTTTTGGGACTTCGATTCACAACCAATTTCTTTTTTAAATATTTTTAATTAAATATTAAAGAACTGTACATATTGCACCACCCAAAAAAAAATTTCAGCGCTTTTCAACGAAATTATTAACAAAAAAAAATTTTTAATCCAAAACTGACCTTTATTTATTAAAAAAAAACTCTGGTCTAATTTTGCGAACACCTCTCGTGTGGTCAAAAAAGGCAAGGGGGTTAATCCTGGTTTTTCTCGATTTTGGAGGATTTGAGTTGGCGCCGGTTTCCGATGTTCCGATGTTCAGAAGTGAAAAGATTTGACAAAATTCGCGAAGACGGCGAGTTACAGTATTTTGGAAATTAAAAATTTTAGCAAAATTTCCATTTTGAAAGTTTCGAACGCATTTTTCTCCCAGACTTAACATTGTACCCTGTTAATTTTTTTGGCAGATCTTACGTTCCGATAAATGGGCTTTCGGATTCTGAAAAGTTTTTAAAGATCCGTTCACAAATAAACGAGCTACATTTTTACTTTTGTGCTACAAAAATGAATCTAAAACTTCAACCCTTAATTACTCGAAATATTAACATTGCGCCCTATGACCGATTTTGCACGTTTTTAATGGAAAAAAGTCTCAGGGTTTCAAATCCGGGGCGTTTTTAATGCTGGGATGCAAAATGAGGACGTAACGATCGTTTTTGTGAGTCGAAGTCATTTTTTTCGATTTATTTAGTTTTCGTGAAAATTTTCGGGGTTGAATGGGGAGCAGGGAAGAACGGCCACGGCTATGTCGGTTTGGGGTCCATAGGAACGTCTCCCTGAAAAATAAAGCAAATCTAATTTTTTCAATTTTTCGTAAAAAAACAAAGGGGTTAATCCATGTTTTTTCTCGATTTTGGACGATTTTGGGGATTTTGAATTAGCATCGGTTTCCGATAGAATAAGCTCCAATACGTTTGAAAATAAAAGGATTTTGGGAAATAATGCAAAATAAAAATTTAGCGCAAATTAAAACTTTGATTTTAAAGAAAATTGAGCTTTGCAAATGTTGAAAAATTTTGTCGTTACAAATGTACCAGAGCAAAATAGCTCCGCATATGGACTCTACGGGCCAAAAGAAACGTCTCCCTGAAAAATAAAGCAAATTTAATTTTTTCAATTTTTCGCAAAAAAATAAAGGGGTGTTAACCCATGTTTTTTTTCGATTTTGGCCGATTTTCGAGATTTTGAATTGGCGTCGGTTTCCGACGCATAGGGGATGGAAACGTTCAGAAATGAAAGGATTTAACGAAATTCGCGAAGACGGCTGAATTAAAGCATTTTGAAAATTAAAAATTTTATCAAAATTTACATTTTGAAAACTTCGAACGCATTTTTCTCCCAGACTTAACATTGGGTCCTGACGATTTTTTTGGCTGATCTTACGCTCCGATAAGTGGGCTTTCAGATTCTGAAAAGTTTTTAAAGATCCGTTCACAAATAACCGAGCTACGTAAACTTTTGTGATACAATATTTAAATGCCAACTCTCTGCATCTTACTTATTAGAAATATCGTTAAAGATTTTAAAAAACAATTCTCGGGTTGTTTAATATAAGTTAGAGCCTAAAATACAAAAATTCTATTATTAAAAAAATTCCACAAAATAAACTATTTGTAAAAATCTTGAAAACGAGGCAAAATTTGATGGACTTCCAAATTTATATTTGTTATTTATTAATGAAATAATTTTTGTCAAATTACGAGAACCACAAAGTCAATTAGCATTCAAAATTGGATTGAAAATGATTAAATTGGAAGCGAAGAAATTTACATAAATGGGAGTTGTTTTCAACAAAAGCGTTTTAATCTTATTTTAACTGTTAATCCTTGAAATGCAAAAATTATCGTGTTTTGATCCTCGACCATTAACTTTAACATTTCGTACGAATTTCATAAATGTGGCATTTTCAAAACTGATGTATAAAACATTTTTTCTTTCCTTAATGAATTCATTAATTTGTATTCCTCAAAAGTCATCAAATTTAAATATTTATTTATAAACTTTTTATGCGTTTGCTAATTTTCTATATTAAATAATGTTATAATAATTTATTGACGTAATACTGACTTATATCATTAAATTGGATGCTTATTAAACATTACCATTAAAATTGTTGTAACATCTATTTATATGTTTATGTAACACTGATTTATAGGTTTGCTAATCAAATTTTTATCATTCTAATAAATAAGTCAGCGATTAAAATCATCCTTGATTTTAATAAGTAAAAAATTACCTAATAAGTGCGGACAAGGCTTTGTTTTTGTTTGGCATGTAAATATTTTGAAAACGAATAGTATTTGGCAACAAATGCAATCATTTTTGATGTCCGTCTGGATTTTCATGAGCATTGGGTTTTCAGGGCAGCTGTCCAAGCCATTGCATCCTATTTGGACGCCTTCCAAAAAATCGCCGACTCCGCTACCAATGCCAGGGGTAAGTTGTTCCTTTTTTTTTTTGGACATCGTTGTGCTACATTCGTTTACAACTTTCTTACAATCGGACCATTGAAATTTATTTTTCTAAGCGCCTAATCTAATTTAGAAAAGAGACGTGGGAGGTTTTATCATATCCGAGCATCCCATTTCTTTATGGAAGAAGGAAGTCTACAGTCTTTTTTGTGTAATCACTTAATTCGGTTTTGCTGGTGTTTCTAAAAATGTTAGAAAAATCGCCAATTCCTGACTGAGCTAAATTTTGATTCTTAGAAATAGTTGAATGTACAGTCAAGTATCAAAATAATTCGGACATTTGGAAAATGCATAGTTTATGATGTATTTCTAGCTCAAAAATGCATAATATAATATCTATTTTTTTTAAATCTACAAACAAAAAGAAATGTTTTAAAGTAAAAATCATTGAACAGACAATTATTTTACTAATGAATAAAATACATAAATTTCTAAACCAAAAAATGTAGAAAATGAAAGATACAAAAGTATGCGGACACAACGAATTATGTATAATTTTAAAATTAACAAGTTGTTGCAATTTTTTTATTTTTTAAAACTCTTTGTAATCTTCAAAGCATAGAAGCTACCAAATTTTTTAAAGTTTTTCATGTGTATTTTTGGCTATTCTTCTTTTGATATGCACTTTCCAATCTTTGTGATTTGAAATGGGGGTGTTTTTGTACATTTTTTTTTAAATGCGCCCATAAATGTCCCATAGAGTTAACTTCACCTTTTCAAAAAGTGGGAAAGTGGCCATATTTCCGATTGCTAACTGTCATTGGTCATATGAAGAATTTTTTACTTATAATTAGACGCTATGACTCAATGAAAAATGATTTTGCCATTGTCTTATGTATTATTTTAAATATGAAAAAGCCTACTCATTATCATAACTTGACGGTAATTATATTTTTTAACTGTTGTTAGTGCTAGCAAAAAGTCACAACGTGCCATTATTGATAATATTGGATTCTTTTTATACGTGCGTTTTGCACGTTTTATTCTTTAGCGTATTTTACATGAACAGATTTGATTTCGTCCAGTAAATGGCCGATTTGTTGCATCGAGAGCTATTTTGACGTAAAAAATTAGGAAACATATTAATAAACCCAAAACAACCCTTACAGTTGAAATAAGATATTATTTTTATTTATGAATTAATGAAAACATTATGGCAATTTGCTCATAAACTTTGTAGAATTAACTATAAAGAGTATAAAATGAGGAGTCCAGTAAATGACCGGCGTATGGCCCACTGAATAACCTATTAATTGATTCGTCTATTGAAAACGAGTAATTCATAAAATTTTGTAAAATGTATTTTAAACACTATGCTTCTTGTAGTTTTTTTATTAAAGTTCTTTTTGGTATTCTATAAATCACAGGCTTTGTTGGCGCTTAAGAAGTTACGCCCATATTTTTGTATTGCGTCCTTTAAAGCTTCAAAGCAAAGTATAATATAAATTTAATTATTTTAGCTATGCATTTTTTTTATTACTTTTATTTCTTGCACTTAAAGGAAAAAGGAGATATACAAGATTGCATAAATAAATATATCATGAATATAAATTAATTTTTATAATTGTTATAAACATTATTTATCGTAACGGTCATTCACTGGTATGTGATCACATATTGGACGTTTTACCTTAGTTGACAATTTTATTTATAAGCTAGTTATTTTAGGCCGAAAATTTTATTTGATTTTGTTAGAAATATTGTAAGTACAGTAAAACCTCGATTATCCGGACCTCAGTTATACGGATTTGCGATTATCCGTATTTTCGTTGCGAAAATTAAACCTCGGTATTTCTTACTAAATATTTTATTTTGTATTTCGGACTAATCAGTGTTTTTTTGCTTTGTTGATTTTAAGATAATGTGCGACTGTTTTATTTACTGATTAATATTTGTTGGGTTTTTTGTAAACATATACCTACCTAACAATTTGACTAAGTTTTTCTTGTTAAAACGGGACGCTTTGTAATCGTGCTTAAAACCGAGTGTGCACATTCGAGCTCAAAGTGGCACATTCCGATCTCGGGAAAATGAAGCGCGCCGCTCCGCGTCGCGCTTCATTTGCCTCCCTCGCTCGGAAATGTGCCACTTTTCGCTCGAATGCGCACATACTTGTATTTATTGGATTTGCCTATATTATAATTTTATTCTTCAATTCAAAAAATTAAAAGTCAAATAAATTAGATCTATTTATTGTTTGAAAAAGGTTAGATATTTTATTCCTTTTGATAAGTTATCATGGTCCTCTTCCGCACGCCTAATTGTAGCGAGCTTGATAAAAATATTTTTAGGTGTACTTTCGAATGTTTACTAATTCGCATTTTTGATTAATTAAAATTGTATATGATTCAAATTTTCTGAAGTGGGTCCTTAAAAAATCAAATAGTTAATTTTTATATCATCTTTTGCAGATTGTTGAAGGTTTATATGTCAAAATTAATGTTTCCAAATATTTTTGGGTAATTTTCATTTTTGTAAAAATTATTTACAAATTAGTTTTAAAGCACATTTTGTATAGGGGAGAGGGGGGCACTTTGAACACTTTTTACCAATTTATTCATTGCTCTTAATGTAATAAACGAAAAAATATGTTTTATGTCTTAATCAATACATTGATCACTCTACTTCATAATACACCTTGATTAATTTAAAAAAGAGCCTTAATCAAAGCTATATTATTAATTTAAAAATAGGTCAGTTTGTTCAAAGGTGCCCCTTCTTAGGGGGCACCTTTGAACAGGCCTGGGGCAGGTTTGAACAATATATAAAACCATTACATAAATTATTATTATTTCACTCATAAATTATATTATTGCTCTTATTTTTCAAAGTTAAATCTTCCATTTATTAGTTTAATTAAAATTTATAAAATCTTTGAAATAATGATAAATTAACAAAGTTACTATATAATTATTAAATCTTTAACATTAATAACTTTACTCAAATATAATTAAATAAATCTAGCTCACGAGACTTATTTTATAACGATGAACGTTAGACTTAGTTTTTTCTTAGGTACAGTAAACCAAGAAGTAATCAACACCCTATAAACAGACCTACACTAAAAGTACTATTCCAGGAGACAAAATTTGGCACTGCATGATTAAAAAAACAATTCATTGGCACTGCTTGTCCGCTTTTTTTTATAATTTCTAACCATGATTGACCTTGAAATTAAAAAAATTACTTAATAACCACGTAATAAAGATCGCATATTTTTTTTAGAAACAATTTAAAAGTTAGAAAAATTGATAAGAATTAAAATTAATTCGGTTTATAAGTATTCAAACGTGCCCCTCGTTTCTTGTTCAAAGCTGCCCCAATAACATATTTGAGATAATTAATTTATTTAAACTAATTAATAATCAATAACAATGAAATTTTTTATTGTAATTAGATGGTGAAAGATATAAAGATTAGATGACCCTTCATGTATTAATAAATTTTTTGTTATTTTACCTGTAAGATGCTTACATCCAAAAAATAAATATTTTAGAATTGTAGCGTAAATTCGATTATTAATTGTAAGTTAGGTTTAACATAACAAATAAAACAACTGTTGATGGATACTAGTTGGCAGCCGTGCTGCCACCTTAAATTTAAATTTCGCGGTTGGAAAAATGTTTTATTCAATTTTTAATTAACGGTGTTCAAAGCTGCCCCTGTTCAAAGCTGCCCCCCTCTTCCCTACACTGTTGTAATTAGACTTCATTTATGAATTAATTCAATTTTTAAATATAAAAAAATATTTATGTTACATAGGGGTTGCATCAAAATTTTAGAATGTCTTGGGTGGGGTATGTTACAAAAAAGGTTGAGAAATAGGAGTCAAAATTCGGAAAAAATTTAAATATTTTTTTTTCATATACGATGAAGTACTAAATTAGAAATGTGGTTTTTGGTAAAAATACCCTACTGTAATTTTTAATTAAAAGATAAGCGTAAAGTGGTACTTTAAGTTCAGCTTGTTTTAATTAATATTATTTGTAAGAAAGAAGAATAAGATGGGCAAATTCAATTATTAAGGAGTATGCGCACTTTCAAGCGAAAACCTTTTCCGAATAGAAAAACTGGATTTGAAGGATTTGTTATTAATATAGTCGAATCCAAGTAACACGAAGATGTGCACATTCGAGCGAAAAGTGGCACATTTCCGAGCGAGGGAAGCAAATGAAGCGCGACGCGGGCGGGGCGCTTCATTCCGAGATCGGAATGTGCCACTTTGAGCTCGAATGTCACCCTTTCGCCACGATTAACAATGATCAATTTACTTTAAAATTCGTTTTCTTCTATACATTCAATTAACCGAATTTTCGATTATCCGAATGAGCTGCAACAATAATTAGTCCGGAAAACCGAGTTTCTACTGTACTAAATTATAAAACTACTTTAAAATTCACAAGTATCCGAATCGTTTGAATATTAGACTGTATATCTTGCCTCATCTAAGAAGCTGCTATTGCTGTTCGAAAAGCCAGATTTAGCCTAACAATAACAAAAAAAATTGGGAAAGCCTATATTTTGTGAAATTGTGTAATAAAACGCAGTGAATCATTTCCGAATTTCTTTAATTATTTTTAAACATTAGTAAAAGGCTTTCATCATTCAAAACAAACCGAACGTCTTAGAAATATAAACTCCGACTACTTTTAGTGCCGGTCTCCACTTCTTCTTTTACAGTCCAAAAGCAAAAAAAAAAAAGAAACGTGCGCCTGTTATTCGTCAGTGAATTTATTTTATATTCTAAGATTTTTCACCAAAAATAATAAACAGTTTTTTCTTGGTCTTTTCAGTCTTGCATGTGTTTTCGTGTTTAATAATTTTGTGCTTTCACTTCTGAAGTGACTGGCTGACTTACAAGGGGGAAGAAATACAAATATTTAAGTTATGAACAATGTTGGGTTTTGTAAATTTTAAAGAGAGTCATACGAATGAATAAAATGTAGATTAGTGGGAAATGCAATATTTTTGCACGTTCTTATCTACGAAATTGTAAAAGTGGATTAATCAATAGGGAATTCTAAAGTAGGGGACTCGATTATCAGGAAAAAAAAACTGATAAAATGACGCCTGTTTGTAACCTAAAACTTGAGCAAACAAGTGTGGTTTTACTATTTATAATTGCTGATATTTTTTTTTGGTAAATAAATTACGCGATTTCCTTTAAAATATTTATTTTTACAATTCTAAAAGTATTGAAATTCAAATTAATTCAAACATTGTCTATTTATCGTAGTTACTATAGCGACAGCCACTTTTAACCAATGCGAACTCTGAATTTATTTAAGTCTGATTACCAAAAGTAAATTAGCGGGAAAGTAAAAGAGAAATTTTCCTCTTTAGTTAGCAAGTCATTTTTCTTGATGGGACACTCACTTCCTATTTAATTTTATCAACCCCTACGTTAGAGGACCGTCAGTTTTCTGGTTGACATTTAATTTCGCAAAGTGATAATTAACAAAATTTCACAAAAATTGTTAAAATCAACTCCGTTATCAATTAGTTTGGGGGCGATAAAAGGATCGAACTCGTCCATTTGTGTTTGGAGTGGTTTACATGTAAATCGCCTCCCTTATTTATTATTTTTGGACATGCTTTTTGCGACCCTTAATGTCATAATCAGAAATTACAAATGTTTTTTGATGAATGCGAAGGATCGGGAAGCTCGACGGGTAATAAATATTTTCTGTTATTTAAATTAACCTTTTAAAAAGGTTAGAGGTAATTCTATTTGTTAGCTGAAACTAATGATTAATTTAGATTTAAACTAAAACCTGCGAATTGCTTAATAAAAATATTGTTGCTAGTTTAGAATACTTTCTTTGGGCCTTATAATTTCAAAGCATTTGAATTGATGTTTTTCTTGTATCTTTTAATCAAAAAAACCGAATTGACGATTTTTTACCAAAACTGATCTTTTTGAATTTGTTGGAGTTTACAAAAGCTGCTCATTAGCGTATTTTCGGGACCATAAGCCACATTTTTTTACACAAAAAAATGAACTGAAAATTGGGGACCATTATATTGTCCATAAAATAGCGTAATATAAATTTTGTCATAATATAACAGTAAAGCTGCTGATAATATAATAGTAACTTTCAAAAGTGGAGCCCTGCATAAAAAGGCTTGAGAAAACCGCAACGAGATTCTCTAAGGTAATGGTTTCGCCAAAGTTTATAAATTACATTGGATTATTAATTTTCCCTAGTCACCCCTAAATTAATCCCAGACGTCCCTAAATGTCAAGCACAGAAGTAGGTGTGCGTGTGGTTGAGGGCACTTTTTCTTCTTAACCGACAATAAGAAATGGCTTGCAATTTATTACATCTCAATTTTTTTTATGGCATTAAAAAACCTCGCTTTAATTTTTAAATAAAAAATTTATATGGCAGCTATTAAACACAGTTGTACCAATTTAAGATATTTATTTTATTTTTGTTAAAGTGTCTAACTTCAAACGTTTTAGGAAAGTTTTCTTTTGAATTTGATGAAATTGAAACACAGTCGAACCTCGATAAGTCGAAGTTGAAGGGAAACTAAAAATAATTCGAGTTATCAAACAATTTGGCTTATCGAGGTTCGACTGTATATGAGATAAGTGCCATTAAAAAAAAATTTTTTGATTAATTCTGAAACATAATATTATTAACTAAGGTGTACATAATTAACATGCAATAGGTCAGAGGTGTATACAGCCTGTCAGACGAATAAGTACTGGAACTGTACAAGTGTCCCCCCAACACTTGAAATAGTTTCCACCTAAGAGTCAGTCGAAAACCTCTAAATGCGAGCCAGAACCCCCTAAACGGACATTTTATGAAATGGGGTATGTCAAAAATGTAGGAATTATTTTCTGTAATACTTACATGTATAGATTTTATATTTAATTAAAATTAATGCAAACTCAGGTTTTTAATGGCCTTGAATGCACTTTTTAAAGCTCTAAGAAAACCTCTAAACAATTTTTCTTCTTAAAAAACACCCTGTAGAATTGTTTTCGTAAATTTAGGGAGGAAACCGCTAAGTTGAACTGAGCTCACTTATAAACGACCCTAAACTGAATAAAAACATACCCTAAGTCAAATCCACTTATGTGTAATTTATTTATTATTTAGAAAGTATTGGAAAAAATTTGTTCGTCTGTTATAACGATGCCATTAAAGCCATTTGTATATATTTTTTTAAAATATAAATAAAACAGAAATTGCATATCAAATATGCATTGAATTAGGGGAGATAGGCTTGGCAACAATGCCTTTAAATTGAGACGTGAAATAAAGTTGCTTTATTTTAATCACTTCACGGGTAACACAATATATTTTTCAATTTTTTCAATTTATAAACTATGGAGTCTTTTCTTGAGTATTAAATTTAGAAGACACGTGTCAATTACGAAACCGAATATAAGAAATCCTACAAGAATTCCATTCTTGCCTCCTTATTGAACAACAAATTAATTTCACGGAAATTTTTAATGATTCGCAATTATTTAGACCAATAAATTAGACGAAAAATGAATTGAAAAATTTTAATCTTTCCCTCTCACTTGCATTGACAAGATTATCGTATCTTCTCGCTCCCTTCCACTCATTGCTATGGTAAATACCTTTTTCCAATATAAATTCGATATTTACTAAATTAAGGGGGTATTCTAGTCTAGAAATTAAAAAAATAAATTTTTTTCATATTTCCGAAGTTTAGACATTCAAGAATATGCTCTTAAAAGAATTTTTCAAAATTTCAATTATTTAAAAAGTTACAGCTATTATAAATATGTAAGTATAGCGTATCATTCTATGAGTAAAATTTCCAGAACGCGTTTTTCTCGAAACTACTTTTTTCTAGTTGGCGTACACGATATCTCAAGTTCTACGGCACCGATTTATTTGAAATTTAGTATGAACATTTTATATACATTCCTCTATGGTCTGACGCTCGGAAAAGTCGAAATCTTGAATTTTACTATTTTTAAAAAATTTGGAATTGTTAGAAAAACGTTCAAAAAATGTTTTTTTTCTAACGGCCGCCATTTTGCGAAAAAAATTTTTAGACTTGTCTATAGGTGAGCCCATAGCGACATCTTTACTAATTAAAAATCCATTTGATTTTTTTGTTTTAGACGTCCAGAAGGGTTTAAACCTTGTACGCCAGGACATTGTTTTTTAGGACCCCCCACTTTGCCAGCTCATAACTTCTTAAATTTTGAATTTTTTATTTTATTTATTTTTTTATAAATTCTTAAAGTATCAATAAACGAATTATACAAAAATGGATATTATACAGAGCTTGACAAAACGGCCGAAATTCATGCTCCTAGACTAGAATAACCCCTTAAATTACAATTTTTGATTTGACGGGGCGCACGGTAAATTATACTAATGTAATAAATACGAGGATGTGCGCATTCGAGCGAAAAGTGGCACATTTCCGAGCGAGGGAGGCAAATGAAGCGCGACGCGGAGCGGCGCGCTTCATTTTCCCGAGATCGGAATGTGCCACTTTGAGCTCGAATGTGCACACTCGGTTTTAAGCATAAGTCACAATATTTTAGGTCAATAAATTAGACGAAAAATTTTAATTGTTCCCTCTCACTTGCACTGACAAGATAATTGTATCTTCTCGCTCCCTTCCACTCATTGCTATGGTAAATACTTTTTTCCAATATAAATTCGATATTTACTAAATTAAGTTTAAATTTTTGATGTGAAGGAGCGTAGGATAAATTATACAAATGTAATAAATACGAGGATGTGCGCATTCGAGCGAAAAGTGGCACATTTTCCCGAGATCGGAATGTGCCACTTTGAGCTCGAATGTGCACACTCGGTTTTAAGCATAAGTCACAATATTTTAGGTCAATAAATTAGACGAAAAATTTTAATCGTTTCCTCTCACTTGCACTGACAAGATTATCGTATCTTCTCGCTCCTTCCACTCATTGCTATGGTAAATACCTTTTTTCCATTATAAATTCGATATTTACTAAATTAAGTTTAAATTTTTGATGTGAAGGAGCGTAGGATAAATTATACAAATGTAATAAATACGAGGATGTGCGCATTCGAGCGAAAAGTGGCACATTTCCGAGCGAGGGAATGAGCCACTTTGAGATCGAATGTGCCACGACTCGGCGTTTAAGCAAGCACAATATTTTAGGTCAATAAATTAGACGAAAATTTTAATCGTTCCTCTCACTTGCACTGACAAGATTATCGTATCTTCTCGCTCCCTTCCACTCATTGCTATGGTAAATACCTTTTTCCAATATAAATTCGATATTTACTAAATTAAGTTTAAATTTTGATGTGAAGGAGCGTAGGATAAATTATACAAATGTAATAAATACGAGGATGTGCGCATTCGAGCGAAAAGTGGCACATTTCGAGCGAGGGAGGCAAATGAAGCGCGACGCGGGCGGCGCGCTTCATTTTCCGAGATCGGAATGTGCCACTTTGAGCTCGAAATGCACACTCGTTTTAAGCATAAGTCACAATATTTTAGGTCAATAAATTAGACGAAAAATTTTAATCGTTCCTCTCACTTGCACTGACAAGATTATCGTATCTTCTCGCTCCCTTCCACTCATTGCTATGGTAAATACCTTTTTCCAATATAAATTCGATATTTACTAAATTAAGTTTAAATTTTTGATGTGAAGGAGCGTAGGATAAATTATACGAAAAAGAGGAGGATCGGCGAGTACATTTCCAGAGTGGAATGGCCACTTTGAGCTCGAATGGACATGCTTTAACATAAGTCACAATATTTTAGGTCAATAAATTAGACGAAAAATTTTAATCGTTCCTCTCACTTGCACTGACAAGATTATCGTATCTTCTCGCTCCCTTCCACTCATTGCTATGGTAAATACCTTTTTCCAATATAAATTCGATATTTACTAAATTAAGTTTAAATTTTTGATGTGAAGGAGCGTAGGATAAATTATACAAATGTAATAAATACGAGGATGTGCGCATTCGAGCGAAAAGTGGCACATTTCCGAGCGAGGGAGGCAAATGAAGCGCGACGCGGAGCGGCGCGCTTCATTTTCCCGAGATCGGAATGTGCCACTTTGAGCTCGAATGTGCACACTCGGTTTTAAGCATAAGTCACAATATTTTAGGTCAATAAATTAGACGAAAAATTTTAATCGTTCCTCTCACTTGCACTGACAAGATTATCGTATCTTCTCGCTCCCTTCCACTCATTGCTATGGTAAATACCTTTTTCCAATATAAATTCGATATTTACTAAATTAAGTTTAAATTTTTGATGTGAAGGAGCGTAGGATAAATTATACAAATATAATAAATACGGGGATGTGCGCATTCGAGCGAAAAGTGGCACATTTCCGAGCGAGGGAGGCAAATGAAGCGCGACGCGGAGCGGCGCGCTTCATTTTCCCGAGATCGGAATGTGCCACTTTGAGCTCGAATGTGCACACTCGGTTTTTAATCTCCATTACCAAACGTCCCGTTTTACAAAAAAAAATTGGTCACGTTAGTTATACTCCACCTCGTACACGGAATGTTAAGAGCATATGAAGACGATGCTGCGTTGCCATTTACTGGCAAATCAAAATGCATATTTCTCGAAATAATTTAGACTTGGAACACATTACATACCAACTTGCATTGTTTAGATTGGTATCAGGCATCAACCCGGTCAAGCCGCAGTACCTATTCGTCTGACACCCTATATATTGAATTTATTAAATACCTACATCGAGGCGAAAAATTATAAATTTTACGAAATTCGTTCTCTAAATTGAAATCGCCGCACAATTTATGAACAATTAAATTACGAGGTAATTTAGGAGATGATATCCCTTTTATGTGTAAAATTATTAATAACCGAATTAATTATCATCTCCATCAAAGAACGGTCAGTAGCCTTTAGCGGAGTGACCAAACACACACGCCATTTGTGCGTTTAGTTTCGGAGTTCTGCTTCGACGACTTTTTCTCTTTGATCAAAAAATAAGGTGATGCTTCACCACTTCTCCATTTAGTAAAAAAAAAATTGATACCCACGCAGACACCTATTTAGCGCTTTTAAATTAAAACGTTCGATTTCGACGGCGATAGATCCGACGAAGGTGGCCGAAAGACAAAGACCTAGAATAAAGAGGATTATACAACAACTTTCTACGATTCAGGTGATCCATAATAGTTTATTTACGGTTCATAGCACTCAGAAAAGAAGCTGACAGTGAAGAATTTCAAAAGTACCAAAGGCAGGAAGGAGAGTTACGGTTAGAAGTACCGATTTGATTGCTTTTCTTATAAGAGTTCACTTCAAACGATCGTTTACTAACGGATAATAATTTCCTATTAATTAAAGTTTTACTTTAATAACTCGACTTTTGAGTAAAAAGAAATTTCTTTGTTGCTCCGTCTTTTCTGGAAATGGATAAGTTTTTTATGGTTCATTTTAAGGTTCTTTACATACGATCGGTTGGGTTCACTTTAGGACTGAAGTTTTTTGTAGTGTCGATAAATTAGAGCTCAATACAGGGTGTGTATGAATTTACGCAAAAGCTACGTGCACTAACATCCTTTGTTCAGGACTAAATCCGAAATCTCATTGTTAAGATGTCGTACGTCTTCACGAGATTCTCGAAGTTTGAACTTTTGTTCGTAAATACATAATTGTTAGTCTCAGTAGTTGCAATTAAGATTAATGAAGACATTTTATTACTATTGTTTCGTTAACGTTTTCTTTTTTGAGCTCAAAGTTTTTTTATACATTTTTTGTATTAGCATACTTTTACAAAAACACATTTGGCAATGTTGTAAAATAAACTTTTACTATCACATTTTGACATTTATGTAGTATACTAAGTACATCGTTGCCAAATGTACGTTTCTTTTAAGTGGAAGCCTTGATACAATATTTTAACATTAGGATTTTCGATTCAGTACTGAACGAAGAATGTCGCTGCGTGTAGCTTTTGCATCAATTTATACACACCATATATAATTAAGGTTTAAAATATGCGAGAAAAATACCAAGACGAAAATAATGATTTTTTTCTTGAAGTGCATTTAACTCGTTGCACTTGATGACCGACGATTAATTATTTTATTCAGCATTTTTAAGAAAAACTGTTTTGTTATTTTAAAAAAATTCGGTAAAATCTTCATCGCTGCATGAAAATAACTAGAATCAGAGATTTAGTTTTAAACTTGTGACTTAGAAAAGATATCAAAAAATGTATCCTGTCAAAAATGAAATAAACCAAAACGTCATTTCGCCTTAACACATATTTTAGTAATTAAAGAAGTACATATTAAAAATGTCTTTTTTATAGAATAAATTACCGTTTATATTAATAATTGAAGGGAGGTAACTATCAATTTCGTCAAAATTGATATTTTGAATGAATCAAGGTTATATGTGATAGTGTTTCTATAATCCATTAATATCTGACCAAAAATGAAGCTTTATAATATACCTGCTTAACACGACTATTATTAATAATAACAAAAATTTATAAAAAGAAATTTGCAAGAAGCTTTCAACTGGATTTTCCCAAAATAAGATTTTTGTTAGTTACCGACTTAATTCATTTAACTCTTCAATTAACAGAATTGTCTAAAATTTTTAAGGGTTTCTAAAAGATTTCTATAACCAATAATCGTACCATTTTGAATGCAACTGACTGTATCATAATTTTTGTATTAGTTAAAAATCTTGAGAATAATCAATTACTTAAAGAAAAAAATCTTTAATAATTTTAGTTGGTTTTTTATTAATTTTTTTTTTTTTGGTAATAAATGATAACTACAGTAAGCTCTCGTTTAGCGCTTAGAATGCGTTCCTAAACGATATAGCGCTAAACAAAATAGTGTTAAACGAGGTAATTTGAATTGTCGAAATACAGTGGAACCTCGGCAAACGACCTTAATCAGTTTTTGTCGTTTGGGCTTATACCGAATAGTAGCACACCATTCCTTTCCCATAAGAAGTAGTATAAAATTAATTTTCTGTTCTCATGTAAAAAAAAACTTCTCTTGATATGGTATATTAATGCGGGTGTAAAATAATTTAAACACTCTTTGCGCACATTAATAAAAAATAAACGCTGTTATAGATTTTTAAAGTTATTGTATTGTTTTATATTATTTTAATCATTAAATCAAAATCAAAGTTTTTTAATATTAAAATAGAGTCAAAACACAAACAAAAACAAAAAATTTTCTATTCTATGGAAGAAGAGTCTCATTTTGGGTTTTTTACATTTCCATCTGCTACCGCTTTTCACTAGCATCAGCAACTTTTATTAAAAATCTTTCCAAAATAGTGTAGATAGCATAAGTGCTACTTGTTCACAGATGGCGCATATAACAGCGTATACCGAGCCAACGGGGACGGCCCATATGAGGCAAAAAATCCCCGGATGTGCACCGAAATTTGATTGCAAATTAAGATAGTACACAGTTCACTGAGTTTCACCATGCTTGAAAAAATTTTCTAGTGTTACGGGAACATGACCAAAATCAGATTAAAAGTTTTGTCGATGTCGATCTTAAATCTGCATTTTTCGATTGGAATACTGTTTCATACTCATAATAAAACAATGTTGAGAAGATATTATGCAAAATGTCAGAAAAAAGATACATTTGTTCAAGAAAAGTTTAAGTACAGTCGAACCTCGATAAGCCGAATTTTTGATAACTCGAACCTGTCTCTTTAGGACTTGACTATTTCATTGTTAATATTTTTATATCGATAACTCGAATTTTTGATCACTCGAATTATTTTTAGCTTCCCTTCAACTTCGACTTATCGAAGTTCGACTGTATATAAGAAAAGTCGCTACAGTTCTTCTGCTTCGCTGACTTCGTCACCACTCGGCCAGCAGCGCTTACATGCATATCACTGTTTTTCGGCAACTCTTATGCATTAAATTTGGACTTTGCAACTTTTCCACATTTCACTTCTAACAACATTTTGACAAAATTTTTTGCGACCCGTCGTCGAACTCGTCTTTAAACGTACTACAATAATCTGCAATCAAATTTCGGTGCACATTCGGGGATTTTTTGCCTCATATGGGCCGTCTCCTTTGTTTCGTCCAGACTGGACTTATTCTGAATTGGACGTCTTCTAAAGCAGACGTATACCGAGGTACCACTGTACTTGAATCAAATTAAGTTTTGAATCCTTTTGAGATTATGAACAAACCGCGTTATATCAATCGAAGAAGCGTGAAACGAGGCTTTACTGTATTTAATATCTCTTAAAAGATGTCAGAATTTTTATTTCTTTTATGAGATAATTGAAAAAAACCTAAAAAACCAGGGACTTGGAAACAAAACAGATCCAATTCGAAAGACAATTGCATGAAAATCGTTATCATCTAAAAAAAAAAAAAAGCACAAGAACTGGAATTGTTGGAAAAAGCATTGCTGTTGACCCCGATGTTTCCTCCTGTACTTCAGCCACAAACGCGTTCATACTTCAGCGCTATTGTTTCTGTGCATGTCTAATAAAAACTAAAGTAGAACGTACGTACCTCGTCCTTGTAATCAAATACTCTTTGTTCTTATTTTAAAGCATTTTTTTTCTCTAAAGCACCACATGCAGAAGAAGCTATAAACAGAAGCCGTTTCCATAAATAATTCAATCTCTGCGAGAACGTCGCTTTTATCGCACGACGAAAGATTGCTGAAGTTGTCACATCAAAATGGTATTGACTTTGTCAAAATTAGCCCATAAATTTAATTATGGTATTATCCTGGCTTATCCCCGTGGGCTGTCATGAAGTTTAACGACCCAAATGAGCCTTTTAAAGTTACTATTGATCCTTCCACTTTCCCAGGCCATACAGAACCATACTTATGCCCCAATAAGTGTTAAAGCTCCAACAAACGCACTACTTTTACCGAATACTAATGGCCAAAATGTGCGTGTCCAATTTAATACGGAGATGATATTTTTATAAACAGGACTTCCTGCTTAGATTACGCTTTCTTTTTCTTAAATAATTGTTGTTGAAGTTATACTTCTTTTGGCGCGTTGAGAGTAAAATTTTAGTAGGCAACGGAAGTTGCGTGCGCACAACTAACGAAATTTCGACAGTATGAAGTTAGTCTCCTAAGAAAGTACATTATTTAATGTGAATCGTGCTTAAAACCGAGTGTGCACATTCGAGCTCAAAGTGGCACATTCCGATCTCGGGAAAATGAAGCGCGCCGCTCCGCGTCGCGCTTCATTTGCCTCCCTCGCTCGGAAATGTGCCACTTTTCGCTCGAATGCGCACATCCTCGTATTTATTACATTTGTCCAATTTATCTTGAGCTCCTTCTAATCAAAAATTTTAATTAAATTAAGTAAAGATAGATTTTATAATTGAAAATTGTATTTACCATAGCAATGAGTGGAAGGGAGCGAGAAGATACGATAATCGTGTCAATGCAAGTGAGAGGGAACGATTAAAATTATTCAATTAATTTTTCGTTTAATTTATGGGTATAAATTGTTGTGAACCATGCTTAAAACCGAGTGTCCACACATTCGAGCTCAAAGGGGCACATTGGTTCGTTTTTTTTGCAAATCGAAAAATTAAATTAAATTCTAATAAAGTTGGTATATATTATCATTCTTATTATTGGGAAAAGCTTATGGACTTTATTTTTTGTTAAATAGCTTATAGACATTAAAATACGGTTTTTGAGAATTTAAAATACATCAATAATTTTTATATAGTATTCATGTTTTATTAGATGGCATTGAAGAAAAATAAAACGATTTTATAAGAATGCATGTTAATGTTAATATGTACCTATTTAGTTTATATAAAATTAATTAAAAAAATCAGTTGAAATGAAATGGGAGGTATACTCAAATTTTGCCTTCTTTTCGCTTCTAAGCAGTTTATTTAAATTTGAATTTGAGAAATTTTTAAATTGAGCTTAGATTATGTACTTCTTACAAAAAAATTTCAAAACTTGAGATACGATCTTATATAAAAAAAATTAAATATCGAATCTATATATTGAAATGGTTTTTGACACATAAATTCGAGATGATTAAAAAGTGAGTTCCAACGTTAATCTTTAGAAGTGCTATAGCCGGGTATGCACGGGCAATCGGCACACAAAGATATTTACTTCATTTATTTTCTTGACGAAATTTTAATCTAAAATTTAGTTGTGGTTTGAGGGAAAAATAATAGTTGAAATTCATAAAATAATTTTTATCTCACGAAAACTATTTTTTTTTTCTTAGGTTTCCATGATTTGATGAACTTCTTAATTTTTTCCAAAATGTGTTTTAATAATATCTACAATATATATTATTCTTATTGAAATAGATTAACCTGTTCATAGGCTAAAAATTATTTTACGAATTTGAACATTATTATTTCCTCCAAATCCCAACGAATTCCAAGTAAAAATTTAGCCGACACGTAAGGGACATTAAAAACAGCATTAGAAAAAAAACTGAAGCAAATATCTTTGGGGGCCGATGGCCCATACTTACCCGGCTATACCGTTTAGAGAAAATTGAAAAGGCGATTTTCATCAAATCATCCGAGCGCAGTTAATATAGTTTGAAAACCAGTGGACTAGCTATACACAAACGCAACATAACACTTGGTTATATTTAATTTAAAAAAATTAAGGTACGCCAAAGAAGTATAACTTCTAACGCGCCTACATAAGAACACGCACCGGTTTTTTTGTAGAAGAGATATAAACGAAGAAAATGAAAGTTAAGATGGTTGTTACACCTTTTCTCGAAAGAAAAACTAAATTAGGGTTGCCTTGTTTTGGGAATACGTACATCTTCTCAGGAATTGTGTATTTAAGTATGTTAAACCCTAATCTTTTGATGTATTAACAGTATTATGGAACTGTAACTAAAAGGGGTCGAGAATCTCAGAATTCTAAGCAATTTTTTAATATTTTATTTTATTGTAAAACACACTTTGAAGTGTACCTTTAATAACATTCGTTCTTTCAATCCTATAAATATTAATTAAACAACTTTTTTTTTAAATTATAAGTTTTTTGATCGTCTTCAAGATTTATGATACTCGCTCTAAATTTCGTTCCTGACAAGTTTTAATGGGGTTTATAATAAGTTTCTTTGAATTCTAATGACCCAGTTCGCACAGTTTAATTTATGTAACCTTTTGTTATAAAATCTTATTTACTTATTGATGTAATTTGTTTCAGGTGCAACAAAGGAGATTGGAAGTGCTTTAACAAGGATTTGTTTGAGACATAAAGCTGTCGAGACACGTTTGAAGACGTTTACCAGGTACACTATATTAAACTTTAACATTTACAAGGAGAAACACTTAATTTTTTTCTTTTTAGCGCTGTAATGGATTGTCTTATAATACCATTGCAAGAAAAATTGGAAGACTGGAAGAGAAGCGTACTTAATTTAGATAAGGAACATGCAAAGGGTAATAATATACTTACAAACTGACGTGCTAAGAAAATTAAATAGGTCTATCAATTTAAAGAAAACAAGAGTTAGATAAGTGTTTTTTTATAGATTTCGGCCATTAAGATAACTGATTAATTCTTCACGGTTTAACGAACTAAAAAGAAATTAATTTAATTAATAAGTCCCAAGATAAGCAGATAAGTCTTAATTATGTTGTAGATTATAAGAGAGCTCGATCTGAATTAAAGAAGCGTTCCACGGACACTTTAAGATTACAAAAGAAGGTCCGCAAGGGAGCAAGTGGCGATTTACAAAAACGTTTAGAGTGCGGCTTGCAAGATGTCACAGAACGAAGACAACTTTTGGAGGAAACCGAAAAGCATGCCGTTCGGGCCGCTTTGGTTGAAGAGCGCGGCCGATTTTGTACCTTCGTTGGTTTTCTTAAGCCGGTGGTGGTCAGTACATTACTTTATAACTAATTAAAATTTGGAGTAACAAATTTCTTTTTTAGGACGAAGAAGTGGCAATGCTGACGGAATTGTCTCACCTTCAAGAAGTTGTGGCTCAGTTAGAGAAAAACACAAGCAATCCTCAAATTTTACCACCAGCTTCCGAACAAGTCATTGCAGATTTAAAGAGCTCTGATAGCGGTTGGTCCTTCCAAACGCCGCCTTCTTCTCCATCCAGTTTAGGTTCTAGGAAATCATCCATGTGTTCAATAAGTTCTCTGAATAGCTCTTCCTCTGGGAGCACGAAAAGCCATCACTCACCCAGTCATCCCCATTGGCAACAGTCTTTATCGCAGGTAATACAATCAACAATTTATTTCTTAATTAAAAGGTAGGTAAATATTCCAAACACTTTATTTGCAAAGTTGTTTTAATTTCGTTTCATTCCTTTTTTTTTTATAATTTTGCTTGCTATTTTTTTGATGTTGTCTTGTGAAACAGCCTGTAGTTCGGAATGGTATCCTAAGATTAACGTCGATCTCTAGTCAAGATTCTGGTTTTACATCTCAAGATACTCTTTATCCTAGACCACCGTCTTCATTAAGTGTAGCTCAGGTAAAATAAATTAAGAAATCAATCAAATTATGTTAAGTCTTAAAGATTTTGGCATTGAACTTATTCTTTTAGGTTTCAAATATGTCGGAGCACAGCAGCAATAGCAGTAGTTCAAGCACTCCATGCACGCCCTTTTCTTCTACCTCCATACCCACAACAACATCCACCTGGCCGAATTTACAAGAAACTATGCAATTCGAACGAGCCGCTTCTGCTATTATGAGTGACCGTCCCCATACTATTTCTTCCGGTACGATCTTTGAATAAATCAGTTTTTTTATGATGCGATAAGAAATAATTTAATGGTATTAAAAGAGTAATAAATTAATGATTTTGTAGCTTACGAAAAGGGTCATCAGAGACCTCCGTTAACTGTATACACTTTTCAAGCTCCTGATCAGAGCTTGTCGCAGCCAACTAGTCCTGTAACTGGTGGTGGGACTCCTACCACCGAGAGTACTCCAACTCCACCCCATAGTCCTGCTTCGTCTGTGAAAGGGTCACAGAATAAACCACCTCTACCAACTGTAAGTTGTTTTTGTACGTTATTACTTAATTGTTTGAATAACGATTGTGTTGTAGCGCTGTTCTTCCTTGGAAAGGCCAAGCGGTCCGAATGTTCCTGTAAAAACAGTTAAAGCTGGTGTAAGAGTTCTTCCACCTAATAATATTGAACATAAGCTGATGAAACCTACTCCATTACCTGCTCATATTGCTAGAGGTTTGTTGGAGTTTAAATTCATAATTTACATCTTTAAAAGCTGAAGTAAATCAGCAGTTTGTGTACTAATAAATTGGCAGAAGAATGAAAATAATTTGTTGTGAAAGAGCCATTGTAAATTTTTGCTTTTTGAATTTAACTAAATATTAAAAAACACAATTCTGCTAGTTTCTATGAGTATGGTGACTGAATAAATGTTTTTTTTAAATGTAATAATTATAAGTTTACAATGACTTTCGTAACAGATATATTTCATTGCCACTCTTCTTTATATAAGTTATTTTAAATGTTAACAATTTAAAAAACAAAATAACTAAAAAAGTTACATTGCGCTTAAAATATTTACTTTTAAATCTTTAATTTATGTATTATACAGTCAACTCGCGTTATAACGAATTTCAAGGGACCCACGAAAAAGTTCGTTATATCGAAAGTTCGTTATATCGAAATTCCTTATTATAAAAGCATAAATTAACAAATTTTTACTTTGTTTAGAGATATAGAATTAATCAATCAAAACACCACAAATTCGTTGTCGTTTATTAAAATAACCAATATAACGCAGAAATGTAAAAAAATAATAAAACAATAGAAAACAACAATAAAAAACCAATAGAAATAATACAAATAGAAACACGTATAATCTAAAAACTCCGTAATTTTAGTTTGTATGCAGGTGACTGTACGTGTCCGTTCAATTGCGTTCTCCAGATTTAAGATACTTGAGAATACACTGTCATCAAGGTCATGGCTTTGCAAGTAATTGATAATTGATAGTGTTAAGTTTGCATTTCTTTAAGATAAAAATCAAAAATTGTGTAAAACACATTATGTAAATTATATAACATACCTACAGTACTTACTTTTTTAACAAAATTATTAGACTTTGGTCAAGAAAACTCACCAAAACCCATTAAAATTTTCGTTATAAAGCGAGATTTTCAAGGGACCGGCGGTTTCTTTCTTTATATCGAGATTTTCGTTATAGCGAACTTCGTTATAACGCGAGTTGACTGTATTTTGTTATCTAATTGTAAGCTCAATTATTTTGTTCTTTCAGATATACCTCAACCCACATATGTAAATATGAGCGATTTAGCAAATATGGCAGCAAATAAAGCCCAAGAAATGAATTTACCACCACCTCCAGCCGAGTTCATCAATTCCAACCCTTCGTCAACAGAGAAGGTTGCTTTTTACTAATTTCTTTCGATCTAACTATAAAAATCATAATTTTAGGGTCCTAATGAAGGAGAAAAAGATGGTAGCACCAGTGAAAGCTCCTTAGAGTCTTCCAGTGGTTACGGAAGCCAAACCACATTCCCAGTAGAAGATACAAATGCACATACAGAAGGTAAACATCGTTTTATAGTTTTTCGAAAAACACTGCATGGTTTTGGGTTTTGTGTATGTTTGCATTTTTTTTGTGTTTTTAAAAGCAATGCCGATTTATTTATTTACTAAAAATGTTGATTAAAATAAATTCCGGTTTTTGTAAAATAATTCTTTAAACATTTTATTTTAAGAGATTGTTAATATTAATTATAAATTGGAAGTTCAAGAGGCAAACATAAGTAAATCTATTTATAGTGATTAATTTAAAATTACTAAATTTATTTAGTTTTATTGCACATTTGTTCTTGCTTGTTATAATTAGTGGTCAAATAAGCATGAGGGATACTCCAAGCTAAATGGTTGAGCTTTTTTTACACTTTACAATTGATTCATTTGAATTATGTTAAATTTAAATATATCAGGAAAAAATAAGAAATGTAGCCTGAGACCTATTCCCTCTGCTTATTTGACTTTGTCCTTAGATTTTTTGGTTTCTGAATCAAAATTTAAGACAGAACAACTGTGTTCGCATGTGTGTTGATTAGGGAGTGTGTTGTTAGATATGTCGATGTCTAATCTAGAGATGGCCGGAAAATACTGCACCCTTCCACGTAACACTGACAATTTTAATGCCGTTCGACGCCGTCCACTTTCCATAGCAGGTAAACACATCTGGTGCTTTCCTTTATTATTTTTTGGTTCAATATTTGACTAGCTTGTTTACATTTTAGATCGTAGAATTAGATGTTTGAATTTTTACCAATTTTTTGTTGTTAATTACGATCCTGTGTGGGTTTAGGAATCGTGCATTTATTTTTTTGGTGGTGATTACAGCCGTTTATTCAAGTGGAACAATGCGAAATACCTTGCTACGTCGAGGATCTGGTACGATTAATAAACCTCTACCTCCAATCCGTCGAACTTCATCAATAACGAACGCTAATCGACCTCTTACCTCAATTAATAGTGATGATAACTTACCACCACCTCCTGCCTTTTTGCTCGAAGCCACAACGACGAACGCCAAGAGTAACTCTTCGGGTAAGTGTGTTCAGAAATTAATCAACGAATAGAAAGTTTTAAGGATTTATTTTATAGTGAATGTTGCAGAGACTGTTAAAGCTCTAACAGAACTCAAACATACTCCTGCAAGTCCAGGTTCTATTCGACGAATGTCGGTTACTTCTCAAACGACTGTGGTCACTCATTCGATACAGCAAAATGTGGTACCAGGGCAATCCACTTTATTGAGCACCTTCCAGAATCCGGGACAAGTTAAGCCGTCCTACGTCTCTCAATCTGGAGGTGTTATCTATGCTCATCCTTCACAAATCGTTTCTGGAAGCCCCAGCGAGATAAGACGAGTTAACTCTTTACGTTCCCAGAGTGCTGAACGTAGATCAAACGATGGTTAGTTTTAACTTAAATTGTAAATTTTTAGACATTGGGGTCCATTGAACGTCTTGTGACCATCTCAGAGAAAATTAATTCCAACTTTACTTCTAAGTGAATTTATTTAAATTAAATTAAATTAATTAATTTTGATTTGTATAGGAATAGGTTCTTATATTGTTTTTAGTCTCTTCTGATTTTTTTTTGAAAAGCAGCAGATTTTGATTGAATGACATTCTGCCCTTCTGTTTAACGATTTTCTTTAATAATGATTCCTGTTTTAATTATTTGAAATTTTTCCATAGAATAGTATTGGTTTATAAAAGCTTAATTTCAAGTATAATTTAAAAAAAAAACAAGTGTGTTGATATCAGGCAAGCTCATAGATAAAAATTACTCGACTCTTACCTAACGTGTTTTTGTATTTCGAAAATTAATGATTTAGTTGTGTGCAAGCAAAAGAAATAACGGGTGTTTAATAAATGCTCTAAATTACTTATAGAGAGCCCCTAAATTGAGTGTTATTTAACTATCTTTGGAAGTGAGCAAAACGTGCTTTTAAAAGATGTTGATTTTTGAGGGTTGAAATTGTCGAAGAGCCGAGTAGTAATTATATTGTTAAAGGTTTTAATTAATCATTTCGTCTTCAACTCATTAAATTACAGAAGTATATCTGTCTCGCAAATATATAAAGAAAGCCGTATAAGTGTACCTCTCTCGCACTCATTAGGGATTCTGTAACTTCTATTAGTATTAATGATCGGGCGTTTCTATCGTACAAGTGGAAACTCCTAGGTGGATCTTTGTTTTTCACTTGAACAGGCTTTCTTATGGACTTTATATTGAGAGCGCGTCGGGAAATTCTCTCGTACTAATAAAAGTCTATATAAGTCTCTCCCATTTTAAATTATTGGGAGTTTAAATAAAAGTTTCTTCTACGCCGTTGTTAAATTGACTTATTGGGCGTCTCTTTTATACGAGTCGAAATTCATTAGCGTCGCGTCGTTTTTCTTTCGGAGAGGGTTTTCCTTTTAACTTATTGTGCTTTGATGACGTTGTGGATACCCCTTTCTGTCTAGTTAATTAAAACCTACATAGGATGGTGTGTATTTCAGTTTGTGTTTCCTTGTATGAGGGGCTTCCACGTGCGCGGGATTTTATATGGACGCCAGCTATCTCTATATTACTTATACAAAACTCGTAGAATTGCCTCTCGCCTCCACTCATTGTATTATTCTTATATTTAATTAGCTTTACATTATTTTATTTTATTATAATTATTAAACGTATTGTTTATTGAATTGTGTAACAATCTCTTGGGAGGAGGCGGGAGTCAGGTTTCTAAAATGTGATGTTCTAAAGTTTTATTAATTCAAGACCCTATGTTGTAATTACCAGAACACTTAGGGGTGTGTTTGAATTTTAATTTGGGTTCCAGGAAAGAATTATATAAACTTGGTTGTTTTATTTAATTATAAGAAGTTACTGAATGGCTTCTAAGCATACTTTTTTCTGAGATGATCAAACCATTTATTTTACTTCTTTTTAACAAAATTTATTTCTTTGAAATCACTCAAAATCGAATATATTTTTTATATCTAATTCATTATTTGTAATATTTTTTAGGTCCTGGTGGAGTAGGTTCGAGTTTTATAGCAGCTCTAAGCGCAAAGTTAACTCCAAACTTAAGTCCTAGAACGTCGCGCAGGCATTCTGAAGATCTTGGTCCAGTTGGAGGAACGGCCCAGATGAAGATATCGCAACGAGGACCAGGTCAGAATTTTTTAGACTCCTTGAACGCCAAACTTGCTCAACAACATGTCAATAATAGTCTACAACAACCGCAATTAAAAGCTTTAAAAATTCGACAAATCATTAACAGTAAGACTCAGCCTGATCCGAAGGTTTGCCACGAGTCCCTCATGGATCAAATTAAGAGGGGCGCCACTTTGAAGAGGGCAAAGGTAGTTAACGACAGGTCGGCCCCTAAGATTTATTAGGTTTCGTATTGTATTTCTGATTCGAACTTTATTTTTTTAACAGTTTTTTCGATGTTAGCTTATTCGTAGGTAACTTAAGTCGAATACACATATTTTTGGATAAGCTCGTCGTTAATTGTTACATGAAAAAAGAACTGGCTGAATTCATTTATAATAATTATTGTAATTTTAAAAGGGAAGCATAAGTAGGGGTTAAAACAAAATATTATTTTTGCATTACCTTTTGGGGTATATAATATTGCGCTGAACGACTGATTGTATTTGTAGGTGTAGCATATTATTCTATCAAATACTTATATTTAACATTTAAAAAGGAAAAGAATGGTAACTTTATGTCAGATTTCTCAGTTTGAGTAGTAGATGATAATAATATATACTAAAAGTAGGATTAACAATAACAACACATTGGTTTGCTATTAGTAAACAGAAATTTCCATATCTCGAGAGTATTTATTAGCTTTATATTATTTCTTGTACCAAAATATTTATTAAGATACAAATAATGGAGTTTTTTTTTGTCAAATCCAAAGACATCTCACAGATCGTAAGAGACTCAGTTCAAAGAAATTGAAGTGTAACTATGTATTATGTGGATTTAAGATGGTTCTTTGTGTATTAAAAAAACTGATACATGTTTGAGGTGGTGATGATAGATACTTAGGAAGTACAATAAATATTGCTATGTGAATCACATTTTAAGTAACTTGAGTACAATTATACCGTTTAAGGTGTTTTAAGCTAAATGGGCCGCCGCACGAAGAAGATGTTAAAATACGTGACCCATTTAATTTAAAACTTATTAAATTCGACTTGTTTTGTTTATGGTTCAGAATTAGATATCTCGGTGTATATATATAAAAAAATATAGTCTGTTTGTCTACGAAAAGGTAACATTATACAGACGAATATGTATGTTACTAATTTTGTAACAGTATTAACGGAGTCCGTGCATTTTATACATTGTTTGTGATTCATTTTTGTACAAAAAGAAAACAGAAAATGAAAAACACAAATTTTTTGTATATACAACATGAAAACGACAGAACGACGACTACGGTTGCGAATTCATACAGGAAGAAAACACATTTTATAACTAACTTTAAATGAAAAATTACAAAAATATTTAACTTGTTATATGCCTACTACTGAATAATTAATAATAATGATAATACGTGGTAGTTTATGGGATGCACATTGAAGATGTTTGTTTTTTGTAAATGGTTTCAGTTTAGGGAGGTTGCTTTTTTTTTAATTGTGTATATCATAAACTGGATTAAATAAATCAAAAAAAAAATACATCGAAGGTAAATTTATTACACGAACCTCTACTCTTGATTTTACTTTCTTCACGAATGATCTCTGAAAATTTTAGGCGGTACAATTTTATATTTGTTATCTTTTTTAGTTGTAAGCATTGTTATAAAACTTAGTTTTTCTTTTAATTTTTTGCTACTAATTATCTGTTGTTTTTCTTTGTATCTCTTTAAATAAAGCATCTTCAGAATCTTCGATGACACCTTTTGTGGACTTCATCAAACTATTTCCAACAGTTTTTAAATACCTACCAAATAAATTATTTAATACAATAATAAGACGAAATCTACATTCATACCAATCTTTTATTGTTTCAAACTATTCCTCTTACAATTAATATTAAAAAAGGAAGGAAAGTCGAGAAGTTAATATAACCCCTTTGATTTTCCTTAAAAATCTGTCATGCCAATATCGATCACATTAATCTTACAATAAATAACAAATACTTTTCCAAAAGGCTTCTAGCCCTAAATACATCAAATTAAATTACGGTTTAAATTAAAAAAATCATAAATAATAATACTTTGGTTCCTTCCCATCGATTCTTTTCAATTCAATTTGGTGTAGTTACAGGCAATTGATTTAGCTTTAAAAGCTTGTAACGCCAAACCAAATTTCATCACACCAACGACGCTCAAGTAGTTTAGCACCATAAAGCAAGCCCTCTCTGGCCAACTGAAGATGTAGAACAAGCCGTACATCCATCTACCCCATTGGTAATAAGTATAAAAGAACCTGCGAAAGATACAATTTCATATTTTGTTCTGTTTAGGGCAACTTCCAACTTACATGAATTTATATACGATAAACAAGATGCTCAATCCGATAAAAGCGGATTTAAATTTGGGAAGTCGATGGTTCGATGTTAAAATTTCCATGATGATCGGAATCAAGATGAAGGTGTGCACTGAATGGTTCAACAAACTTGGCACAATGGGATCTGCAGCCTCAGGAAGGACCCATTCTCGATTTATAAAATACACGCACCAAAACATGGCAGAAACGAATAAGGTGCAAGGTAACATTAAAGACGCGAAGATATATCCTTTCAGCGTCAACAAAGCGTTGTGTTGTTTATGAAATTTATTTGGTACCAAATGAAGAAGATCCACTGCGACTGCTAACATAAGAAATATTGTTTGGATGGCCTGAAATCAAATCGGTGAGTTTAGATTGTGAAAAACCATCGAACGCATTAAAGGAACAATGCAACTTTTCGCTCGAATGCGTTACAGATAAAGAAACTGATTCGAAAGATGTGAAAAGTTAATTATTTCTTTAAGAAGAATCAAAAAAGATGAACTTACCATATTCCAACTCGTGAAGTAGTAATTTGTGAATCGCTCCATTTCAATGACTCTTTCATCGTTGCTTTTGCGGTAATCGATTTCTCCCGTTCTTTTGATAGCGTAGAAGTGGTGTAGAAGAGCTACGGCGTGGTAAGCGGCTCCGAAGTATTTGTTTGTAATTACCGTTTTTGTCTGCAATTACAGAGGTGTGTAAGTCAGATTTAAATTAATAAATTGCAATGCAATATATATAATAATTTGCATAATTCGAATTATTGTACCGCTTCCTAATTTAATTGAAGGTATTTGCTTTTAACAACCAGCGGTTTATTTAACAATCAAAAGAATAATCAGCTTCTTCCATTCAAAGTATAATAGAATTGTACGCGCCTTTGTGCGAGTTCAAAAATCCGTTTCGTAGAATTTTTTATTTAAATCTTTAGTTTGATTAATAAAATAATTTGTTGTTAATACACCCAACAAAAAATACAGGGTAGCAAGAATTAAAACACACCCTTACCTTATTTTTTATTAAATCCATGTTGATTCTTACTAGAACTTTGTAAACAAAAAAATTTAATCACAAAAGCACCAAGCACTAATCGTTGATCATTCACAGGATTAATTTGTTTAATTTAAAAAACAGAAATAGTTGTTTGAAAACCTGAAGAAGGTAAAGTAATAATGCTAAGAGACTATCGTGCTCTTCTTTATATGTGTCTCAAGAAAATTGAAGAGGGGATGCGTTTTAATAGTTTTTACATTATATAATCATTAAGCTTGAAACAAATCTAATTAAAGCGCTATCAAAATTATCGTCGGAAATTTAACAAACATTCTATCTGCAAATAAAACTCGAAATGTTTATAATTATCGCCCTTATCTACGGCCTTAGATTCTATACAAATATTTTTGATTTAATGTTTGTTTAATAATAAATTGATGGAAAGTCTTTTTGGTAATAGTTTTCGAAATTAAAAGAATAACGATCTCAACTGTTTGGAATATTACTAGTGTTAATGCAAAACTTCCATTAAGCAAAGGAGTAATGAGAAATTAATATATAGCAACTTTCGATAGGTATTAACAGCGGAATGTTTTTTTTTTTTTTGAACCCTGCAGAAATCATTTCTGAGGGTTAATTAAAAATTACATTTCCACACCATTTTACATAAAGCATCAACCGTTAGAAATAATTTTCCTTTCCTCTAAGAGGTTTTCGGATAATCCTAGTTTGAGAACTAATTTCTTTAAAATCTGAATTCAAAAATCCAAGGAAATCTACTTGGATGTTGAATGGAATTTTAAGATAATTCGTTGTTTACTTTAAAATGTTAAAATTAAGGACCGAAGGAATTCGAGTCTTTTGGCTAGTAAATTTTTTTGATTGCGCTTTTGTTGAAAAAATAATTTCTTCTAAATTTGGAATGGAAAGGATTTTTAAGATAGTTCGTTCTTTGCTTTAAAATTTTGTAAAATTAAGGACCGAAAGAATTCGAGTCTTTTGGCTAGTAAAATTGTTTGATCGGGCTTTGTTAAAAAAATAATTCCATCTAAATTTGGAATGGAAATGTTTGAAGACCTTAAGGGATTTATTTGATGGTATTGTTTATTTTCCTTTAATTAACGAAGGGCAAGGCTAAGGTTAATACTAAATATATTTCGGATTGTTAATTCTTTTATGAAATAATTAAAATTGGGTGTGCTAATATTGTTATTTTAAACAAGGATCTAACGTGGAGGCTTTGCCTTGTTTTTGTTGATGAACATAATCTCTAAACAAATATATTTGCATTAATAATAAACGGATTGTTGCAATTATATTTGTTTTATAAATACATCAAACTGAAACGGAAGGCCACAAAGGAGCTTTTATTTAAACTTTTATGAAATGTAGAAAAATGCAGTTGTCAAAGAAATGTCTTCTTAAAACTATTAAATTGTTTTTTGTATTAGTTTGTAACTTAATGACATGCTATAATTTAAAACACGAATGCTTTTTTAATGGAAAATTATTAGTTTTTCAAAAACTAGTAAGTACTTTTATTTAAAAAAATACTTTAATTTGTTGAAATGTTCTAAGAATTTTTTTTACAATCTCTGACGAGTAACTTTGTTTATTTGATATCGAAGACCAGGATGTCTGAACGGAACTAATTGCAGCATATTTTTAAATATGTCAATGGCAAAGGTTATCATACAGACTGGTGTTAAAGAAATTTTATAAATTTATAAAATTATCCAACAATTCAGTTAGTGATAAAGATCTAAATATGATAACGTCCACATGTGACCCATAATAAAATTAAAAGAACACCGTTCTTTTATACTTGCAATAAAGCGTGAAACTTAAACGTAAAACGACAGTGCGCTGGTACAAACACATCATAAGTATTCCAGGAGTATATAAAGGTGTTAAACCAAATCTAATTGTAAGGTAAAATCAACTATTTTAATTAATGGTGTAAATAATTTATAAAGTTAAGGACAAAGTTATTTATAAGCACTTAGAAAGCAATACAAAAGATACAATCATTTGCACATAACGCACTGGAAAAAAAATTAACAAAATCATTCGTGGGCTCCTTCAGGTCCTTGGGAAGGTTTCGAAGGTTCATTTCTATCTCCATGTTTCTTTGAACCCGACACAATGTCATCGATGCGTAACAACAAAATTGCTGTCTCAACAGCAGTCTTGTAAGTTTGCAACTTAACTGCAAGACTCTCCCAAACTCCATCTGCCTTTTCTTCAACCAAATTTCCACTTTCGCCATCGATACCCCAGCAGCAGGGTGCAGAAGGATTGTTATGAGCAGCGTGCTTAGCTCTTAAGGCCGTTAAAGTTCTTATGGTGTTTGCTCCACAATTTTGAGCCAAAGTCCGTGGAATGATTTCTAAAAAAACACTTTTTACTTTGTTCTGTGTTTAATTTTAATAGTGCTCACCCAAAGCATGTGCTAAAGCTCGATAAGGTCCATGTGTGGCTTTTTGGAGTAGCTTATGAGCTACAGCCATTTCGATAGCTCCACCTCCAGGAACCAAACGAGGATTAAGCATAATATTCCTTGCAACTTGTAATGCATCCTGGAGATTACGTTCTGTTTCGTTAAGCACATCTTTGCTAGCACCTCGAAGCAAAATTGTACAAGCCTAAAAATTATTATAAGTTTACTTTTGAATTATTTCAACAATAGATCTTACTTTAGGATTTTTACATTCGGTAATGAAACAGAAGTATTCGTCTCCCATTTTTTTGATCTCGAATAATCCACAACCAGTACCAATATCAGATTCTTGCAACTCTTCAGTACGATTAACAATGGTTGCACCACAAGCTCGAGCAATGCGATTGTTATCGCTCTTACGTACACGTCTCATTGCTGTTATGCCTGCCTTCAGCAAGAAATGCTGTGCTAAATCTGATACCCCCTTTTCGGTGAATACTACATCAGGTTTAAATGCTATTATCTCTTCGCATAAACGTTGAACGTGTTCCTCTTCGATCTCTAACATTCTTGTGAAATCCTATGGTAGATTTATTAATAACTTCTGTATTTTATTTTAATAAAATAAAAAGCTCACCGCTTCTGCTGATATCTCTACATTGGTTTGAGATTCTCCTTTTTTGTACTCCAAAGGACAATCAAGCAACATAATCCTTGGGTTCTAAATACCAAGAAAAATTAGTACAAAGTTTTGGGAAAGAAAAAGGTAGTTAAACAAAATTACCTGAATGTATCGCTTCATTTTTGGGTGTGTAACATCTTTATTAATCATCACACCATTAAGGATTTTAGATTCTTCTATTGAGCCGCCTGGTATCTTCTCAACTTTGGCATAACGCTTTATATCAATCTCAGTTCTACCATTTTCAGTAAACATAACTGTGCTAACAGCATCTAAAGCTATTTTGACAGCTAAATCTGACCATTTTCCTATAAATTTGGTTCCTATACAACCCTTCACCTATAACAATACAAATTAGACTTTTGTTCTTGGCAGAAGCTGTTAAATTGTACTCACAACATTGGCTAAAGCATTTTTGTCATTTTTATCAATTGGTACACTAAGTGGGCCCTCTAATAGAGTGACCATATCTTCTAAAGCTTCTTTATACTGTCGGATAATAACTGTGGGGTGCATGTGCTGCTCTAAGAATTGTTCGGCTGCAGCTAACATTTCACCAGCTAATACTATAACAGAAGTAGTGCCATCACCAACCTAAAAGTATTAATAGTGAGGTTATGTTTAATTAAAAGGTTCAATGTTAATTTACTTCTTCGTCTTGTGTACGTGCAATTTCGATCATGCTCTTTGCTGCTGGGTGTTGTACGGTAATTTCTCTTAAAATAGCATTACCATCATTAGTCATAACTATCCCACCCATGGGATCCATTAGCATTTTCAACATTGCTTGTGGTCCCAAGCATGTTCGAATAACATCAGCGATTTGCTAAAGTACATAACAAAATGCAATAAAATAGTAATTAAGATCAATTGCATTAAAAGAAACTTTATTTAAAAAGAATTAAAGAAACACGTGCTTACTTTTCCGGCGTTAATATTTTCCACCTGAACTTTTCGACCGGAATTCCTTTTAGTGTTTTGGCCTATAAAATACACAATTAATGAATAACACTGTATAAAACACAAAATTTTAGTTTTGCATACTTAAAACCAATACTGGGGCACGTCCACCAAACATTTTTAATTTTTTCTGTCGTTTATAATTCAGATTACACGAGCTTTATTAACAAAAGACAGATTCACCAAACTACAGAGACGAACTTCTACCAACGTAATAAAAAGTAGCATCATTGCAGAATTGAATTCAAGTTTGAGTAATGAAGGCTGTACCGCTCGTGTTTTAAAACAAGATTTCGTTTTTCAAAATTATTTTGATTTTGGATTTAATAAAGATCAATCAAGCTAATGAAGAGTGGGCAATTTATTGTAGTTAAGTTAAGTTATAGAAAGTAGAAAAAATAAAATACGCATCTTTAAATATCGATATTAATGAACAAAGTAATTATCAACGGTAAGAAGGTTGAAGCAATCTAAAATTTGAATTTTAAAGAAAAGTTTTTTTTTAAAAAGTCGAAAATTGGGGGATTAAAGGCGTAGCAGGGAAAAATGGTTGCGCCTATGAGTACAAGGGGTACGTAGGAACGTACCCATAAAAATTGCAGCAAATCGATTTTTTTAAATTTTTTCAAAATATAGCAAAGGGGTTAACCTTCTTTTTTCCTGAATTTGTCAGATTTTGGGGGTTTTAAGTTAGGACCCGATTCGGACGAACTAAGGCCTAATACTTTCAAAAATGAACGCTTTTCGCGTACTTCTCAAAAATAAAAAAGTTATAGCCTTTTAAAAGTTTAATTTTAAAGCCAAATTTAATTTTTCAGAAGGTCCAAAATTTTTGTTCTTCTTCGGTGAGGAGCGCAGTAGTAATAATTAATTATTTATATTGTTAGAGCATAGATTTCCAAACTCTTAGTTTAGAACCACATAAGTAGGTAAAGAACTAAAAATATATGCAATACCAATGTATATTTTTCACAAACAATTGTTTTTAAAAAAGAACGTTTAATAAATTTAATTATTTTTATATAAATTAAATGTTAAAAATACATAACTATTTTGTACAGAAACAAGCACCAGAAATGCACTGTCCGCCAGCATGACCATCGAGGATGCATTGGGGCCGACAACCCCCACAATTATCTCGTTTCACGATTTCATGAAAAGCTGAATCTAAAAATTCAATAGAGTTATATTACTTGTTATATGGTCAATTCATTTATTCTTTTAGAAATAAAACTTACCAAGACCATCTTCGATTTCTTCAGCAATGGGATTGCCGTTGATGGATGCAACAAATAAAGCTGCAATAAGAGCGAAAAGAAAGATTTTGGTATTCATTTTTGTTGTATTTGGTTTTGGCTTGTCGAAGGTTTGAAGACTATGCTAACATAAAGGCGAGTTATGTTTATATACTGCAAGTCCACTGATTTATGCTTGATAAGGGGAATTACTAATTCTGTTATTAAAGATTTCTGTTAATAAAATAAACCTAAGATGTAAAAACCCTAATTTTATTTTGTATACCTTAAAGAAGCAAAGGTTATTTTTAGATGTCAGATATAATTATCAACAAGCGATTATGCAACTTTTTAAGATTAAGTTATGTTAAAAACTAATGTACGCTTTTTGTCTGGTGAAAATTTGATTTGAATGGCTCCGAACTGCAATAAAAACGTAAATCAAAATTTCGAGAAATAAATGTCGAACTATAGGGTCGTTAAATCTTTGAAACACTACTACATTTACAACAAAGATTCAAGCGGAGGAGTCGCGTAAACCTGCATGCAGGCACAAAACGGCAAAAGAAGTAGACTAAGAAATAAACGCATTTATAAAAAATTATAAAAAACTAATTTTTATACTGCCCCGCAGGATTTTAGGTAGCCAGTAAATATTCGTAACATTCCAACGTAGTACTGGACTTTAACAAGAATCAAAATGGTAACAAACACTGGCAGATTTTGATTTTTTCTAGGAGCCGAAGGCCTTAAATGCGATAGCGTTTAGCAAAATCGCGAATGCGATTTTGCCTAGAAGTGAGCCGCAAAGCGGCAAACTTCTAGTTATTATTTATAATTTTATTTTGTATTTGTATTAATTTTATTGTTAGTTAGTAAGATATTTTTTGTAACTGTTTGTTTCTTTGTGTGTCGACGTTATATTTATTGAAGTTGAAAAAGAGCCGAGGTTAGTTCTTTAAAAATGTAATTTTAACAGTATTACTTTTTGAAATTGTTTAAAAAAGGTAATTCCATTTTAACTAAAGAAAATTTATAAGAGGTTAAAACTTATACGGTAATAAGTTCATGGTATATTCTTAGATGTTGTTTCTTCTTAGCTGAAGACAGTCGGTGGCTACCTGTGCGGTGCACGGGGGCTCCACTGTTTGACCCATTGTTGTAGGGTAGTTCATAAGTTCATTACACACAACACTTTTAAAATACTTGTGATTATTTTGGTTTTAATTTATTTTTCTAAATTGTTTTCTGTTAATTGAAAGAAGACGTTTGCAGTAAACATTTGAAATTAATATAAACCTAGATTCAGTTTAGAACTTATTTTAAAAAAAATCTTATTACTAAAAAGATACAATCAAATTTAAAATTAAACACAATACACATCGCAGAGGATGGCGAAAAAATTATGATATTTGTAATTAGAAAATATAAAAATAAAGAAGGGGTGTTTTATTTTAATTTAAGTATTATTAAACAACATCTAAGAACCATCATGACCTCTGACACACAAAGGAATAATATGCCCTCAAATATGGGGCAAAGATTTAAAATCTACTAAAAGTAAGGTGAAATCTACATGTTCTTTCCACACAAACACGCACCCCCCACATACACTTTAATTCATGTTTTTTTGGCAAAAAATGAAAATAATAGAATTGCTTTATATTGCAAGGGGGTGTTCCTACGTACCCCTAGCGACTATAGCCGGTGGCATTTCCGGGCGCTCTAGCTCTAAAATAAAAATTTTCGAATAAACTAAATAAATAAAAAAAAAATACCCCTTCACTCAAAAAAAATCGTAGCACCGTTATTTTCGATGCAATCATTAAAAGCGAGACGGATTCGAAATTCTGGGACTTTTTAACATAAGATACATGTAAAATAAGTACAGAGAGCAACGTAAATTTTTTGAAAATAAAAACTTGCAATTTTTTGGTCTCATTTTGGCACGATTTTGAACTTTAAAAAAATTCTAGCGCCGTTTTTTGTGGACGGATGTTTAAAAACTATAGAGATTCGGATTTGGCAGCCTTTTTGGCTTTGGATAGGCGTAAGAAACCAAAGGCGTGCTATTCCAAAGCTTTGGGAAAACGTTTTGAAAAAACAAAATCGATGGGTTAAAACCCATGTTATTTTGACAAAAAATGAAAAAAATAGAATTGCTTTATATTGCAAGGGGGTGTTCCTACGTACCCCTAGCGACTATAGCCGGTGTCATTTGCTGGCGCTCTCGCTTAAAATAAAAATTTTCGATAAAACTAAATAAATAAAAAAAACGGATACTTTTGATTCACAAAAAAATCGTAGCGCCTTTATTTTCAATGCAATCATTACAACCGAGACGGATTCGGAATTCTGGGACTTTTTTACATAAGATACATGTCAAATAAGTATAGGGCGCAACGTAAATTTTTCGAATATAAAAAATTGCAATTTTAGCACCCCTTTTTGGCACAATTTTGAACTTTAAAAAAATTGTAGCGCCGTTATTTGTGGACGGATCTTTTAAAACTATTCAGATTTGGATTTGGCAGCCTTTTTGGCTTTGGATAGGCGTAAGAAACCAAAGGCGTGCTATTCCAAAGCTTTGGGAAAACGTTTTGAAAAAACAAAATCGATGGGTTAAAACCCATGTTATTTTGACAAAAAATGAAAAAAATAGAATTGTTTTATATTGCAAGGGGGTGTTTCTACGTACCCTTAGCGACTATAGCCGGTGTCATTTCCTGGCGCTCTCGCTCTAAACTAAAATTTTCGCTCTTTTGAAAAATTAAATTTGGCTTTAAAACGAAAGTTTTAAAACGCTTTAACTTTTATTTTTAAGAAGCGCCGGAACTATTTTGTAGCGCCGTTATTTGTGGACGGATCTTTTAAAACTATTCAGATTTGGATTTGGCAGCCTTTTTTGGCTTTGGATAGGCGTAAGAAACCAAAGGCGTGCTATTCCAAAGCTTTGGGAAAACGTTTTGAAAAAACAAAATCGATGGGTTAAAACCCATGTTATTTTGACAAAAAATGAAAAAAATAGAATTGTTTTATATTGCAAGGGGGTGTTTCTACGTACCCTTAGCGACTATAGCCGGTGTCATTTCCTGGCGCTCTCGCTCTAAACTAAAATTTTTCGCTCTTTTGAAAAATTAAATTTGGCTTTAAAACGAAAGTTTTAAAACGCTTTAACTTTTTTATTTTTAAGAAGCGCCCGGAACTATTTTATTCCCGAATGTATTAGGCCTTAATACGCCAGAATCCGGTCCTAACTCAAAACTCTTAAAATCGCCAAAACAACAAAGTTTTGCTTTAAAAAAAAATTACATTCTTCCTTCCCTTGTAAAAGACTTTTCTTTTTTAAATAAACTGTGTTTCTATTTTTTGTAGGTGGTTCTACACCAATGGACAGGCATGAGGACCAAGGATGGATCAAGGAACTCTTCAACGCAGATCTTCCCAGGACACCACAGTCAAGACCATCCTAATTAGAATAGTTCAGACTTAGGGGTTGTTACACCATTTTTGTAATACGCGATCTTAAAACTTGTCTGGGGCAAAGGAGGAAGGTAAAAATAAAGAGGCAATGCTCTTTATTTTTAACCTCCACTCTCTTACACTCTCTTCCTCTCAAGTTTTGAGATTGTGTAAAAAATAAAATAGCAATAGATATAAAATTATAAAATACAGTAACCTTAATTGTGAAGGGATGTAAATGGGGATTTGGGTAAATAAATAAAATTAATTTACATGTTTTTGTTCTTTTTACTTAGAAATTTGAAAAATTGGAGAAATTTCAGGAAAAAAATAATAAAAATAATATTTTATTTGTAAGAAATAATTTTTAAATTAATATTATAGGAACGTGTACTTTATAAGGTTTAAAACACTCACTTGATATAACAACGCCATAGCTCAGTTGGCTAGAGATCGGTTGTTTGTTCAAATGGTCTCGGGTTCGATTCCCATACCGGTCGAAGAAACAAATTTTTAAAAATCTCTAAGAAAAATCCAACGAGCAACGAGCCGAACGAGACGAATGACGAATGACGAATGACTGTAGGATACTCCTGATTTGAAAAATATTTTTAAAAATCTCTAAGATAAACCCTCGGCCGACTCGGCCGACTCGGCCGACCGTTAGTCGCGATTTGCGAAATTACATTTTACAATTTTTCTTTTATGCCCCTGTTATAAGTTGACACATTCTCCTTACATTTTTAGTGAGAAAAGAAACAACAGGTAGTAAATAGTTTTTTTATTTTCAATCTCCCCTTACATCCCCACATGTAATTAAGCTACTTAACAGAAGTACACTTAAACATCCAAAAATAAATTTAAAATTAAACTCGTACTTTATAAGGTTTGAAACACTTACTTCGTATAACAAAGCAATAGCTCAGTTGGCTAGCCATCGGTTGTTTGATCAAATGGTCTCGGGTTGGATTCCCATGCCGGTCGAAGGAACAAATTTTTAAAAATCTCTAAGAAAAATCCAACGAGCAACGAGCCGACGAGCCGACGAATGACGAATGACTGTAGGAGATCGCGATCACATTCCCAGACAGCTCAAAGAAAAGAAATTTTTGAAAAATCTCTAAGATAAACTCTCGGCCGACTCGGCCGACCGTAAGTCGCGATTTGCGAAATTACATTTTACAATTTTTCTTTTATGCCCCTGTTACGAGTTGACGCATTCCCCTTACATTCTTAATGATAAAAGAAACAACAGGTAGTAAATAGTTTTTTTTATTTTCCAACATCCCCTTACATCCCCCTTTACATGTAATTAAGCTACTTAACACAGGAACTCAAATATGTTTTCATCAGAGTACAGCCCTTGATGGGATATTTTAAGACTACAGAACATTAAAACACCCCACCATTTACTGAACATTATGTCATCCGATGTGAAGAGTAATGAATGTTTACAACCAACAAAAGCAAACATTTTAATCAAAAACAACCCCTTCGCATCGGAGACATATAATGAAGATATTAAATATTGTTAATAGGAATTGGACTTTTAATAAAACAACTCTTGTTAAATGTGCCCATTTAACAACAGTTGTTTTACAAAAAGTCTAATTCCTGTTAACATTAATTAATATTAAAAGATATTAGACGTGAACATTATGATTAATATAATAAAGACTTAGATTAACTAAATAATATAGATAAGTTATTACAAATGTGAAAAATTAAAAATAATGTAAAAACCACAATCTTAAAAACTACCCTAAAACATGAGGTCCAACAGAAGGGCCCCCGTGCACAGTACTTGAGAGTAATCTTTAAACGATCTAAGAAATTTAAGATTTAAATGACAAAAATGGAAGAAACATTTACCTTCAAAGAGATGAAGTTTATTGATAAAATTATTTAAAACTATCTTTATATAATCTTCATATAATTGTGTTTCTTTGGAATATAGTCCATGTGTCCACAACGGGTGGAATTTGAGAGCGATGAATAAGTTATGCCAGATGCATCAATTCATACGAGAAAACTTCGAACGAATTGACCCAAAGTGCTACCTATTAAATTGAAAACAAAGTAATTAATAAAATGTAAGTCTAAATAAATTTGTATAATTAAAAGAGATTGAAAACAAGAATTAATTACGTACCAAAATAATTAAATCAATTTGAAAATAAACTTATCAATATGCAGGGAGTTTTGTAATTATTTATACATTGCTGTCTGGATGCTGCAGTGGCTTAATTTGTTTCGATAGTTGTTCAACCATAGATAAAATAAACATTTTTTGAATATAGACTGATATATATGTCTAATAGTGTTTCATTTTCACTAGAAATAAATAATTATAATGTTATTATATTCAATTCTGTCCCTTGAACTTACATAAAAAAGGAGCAGACTCTTTCGATAATTGCACCAGTTTATTCAACATTCTAATGTTGAGGAACAAGAACCACAAACGCTTCATTAAATTAAAGATAACTGGGCTCTTCATCGCATGGTTATACTAATACTTTGCTCTTAATTTTGTTTTTTAAATATCGCTTCATTCATTTTAGAGATGCAGAGGTTTTCTGTTAAATTCTGAAATTTTAATTGTTTTAATGTTATTAATTAGTTTTATTATAACACTCACATGTAATTAAAAAGCTTTTTATTCTATCCAAATTAATATCAACTATTTTAATAGGTGTACCATGGTTATCGACATCTAGGTGAAAACTTCGTTAAAGTAAAATCTTCTGTTTATTGCGGCATGCTTATTATATTTGTTGAACGATAATTCCATAATTAATTGATATCACTATAACATTAATGCCTTTTATTCCTCTAAAAGATTCTTTAATTTTTTATAAATAAAATAATATTGACAATGTTATCAAAACTACTTTCCGTATGATAAATGGTCCCTAAATTTAATGAGCATTTTTCATACTCACAAGTACTGCCCAAAAATAGTTTGCAGTTTGATCTTTATTATTTATTTGTACTCAAAAAAGCAAAGAATTAAGTGTAATGCACAAAATATTTAATGATTTTCGAAAATAATTAATTATCTTATTTATTTTCAAAGTCAAATGTTCAAAACATTATAATAAAAGTTCGAGTGTTAATGTTACAAATAAAAACCATAGGCAAATCAATTACAGAAGTAAAAGAGATATTAACAAACCCAAGAGTACCTGGGACCTACCTTTGAGTTCCATAAATAGTTGGAAAACATCTTCGAACGATTCCACTGAAAGAAGTTGGATCTCCGAAGTGGTGACTTTGCCCGATACACCTGTTCGCCTCGCTGGAGATTGCCTTCAAACTATTGATTTAAATTCCTGTCAGTAAAATAAAGAAATAATTATTAGTTGAAATCTTTTAAGAAATGTATGAATTTTAATAGAAATTGTTAGACTTACTATTTAATTTAAATGAAGGGCTGTAATGATAAATTAGATGCACTAATTTATAATAATTAATAAGACACAACTGTCGAGTTCGTTGTATATTGAACAATGATTCAGAAATCGAAAGTTTTATGTAAATGCTGATATACGTTATATCTCTAGACCCCCAAAGCTAAGTTACCTGACATTAAAAGCGATAAGACCAACTGAACAAGTCGATTATTTTAAATAAAATTATTGATTTATTTTGTTAAAAGAAAAATAATATGGGGTATTACGAGCGTATTTATTTCTACTTTATTCTTAATTAAACCCTTAATTTTTACTCAACGAACGAGAAAACGATCCAAGAACAAAAAACTCAATTTAAAAAACCTCACACTAATATAACGATGCAGACACTTTGTTTGGATCCTAGAATTCATCGTTCCAGGGTTTCTTCGGCCAACAACTAAAGTGGAAGACTGTAGAGGATTCGTGCTTCAGCATTCAAGAACTAAAGCTGCATTCTACAAAACATTAAAGTATTTAAAGAAAGAATGCTGCTAATATAATTTAGAAGAATGATTAATTAACAAATAATCAAAATCGAAAGACTTAAAAAATAAACTGTAAATGTAAACGATCAGAATAATTTCTAACTAAATTAAAGTTAAATGCGATTTAAATTACAATTAAACTAGAGCAAAACTTATGACAAACAGCTTAGACAAAAGCATTTTGTGCTTATCCAAAAGGTACTCACACTACAATTCCTCATTAATACTACTAAATTAATTAAAGAAAACCCAACATTAAATAAACGTTTAACACTAGCAACATAAGCAGTTGTTTATAACATCGAAGTACTATTACAAATGGGACCGGTCTTGAATCTTTTCTTTAAATATATTACTTTACAGTTTTATAAACCTTCCTTCTTCAAATTCAATTTTACAAAGTAAAAATAAATATGTGGTAGTACAGAAGTTAATATTTTATAAACAGACATTAAGTTTGATCTTTGGATATATATAATTAAAACACACACACACACACACCGATACACACACCACCTTCTTGTAAAATTACCACATTATTTGTACAATATTTTAAATATACAAATTACAATAAAACTTTATATACGAAAAATTGTTTTCGTATTACTACTAAAACTGAAACAATAAAAATATTTGTTTATAAGATTTACACCTACAACACCCAAATATTAGTATAAAGTACTCAGTACGCCTAATAGTTTGTTAAAATTACAGCTAACATTCATTTACTTAAATCATAATTGAATAGCAACCCTAATCAAGTCCAACTACATTCTAGAGAACCATATCTTAATTCTAATTAAGTTGATTGTGGAGTGCCACATCAAAAATTCAATGTGTTTACTTCTCGATGTTGTAGATAAGTAGAAGGCATATTAAAATTTCATTTTGCTACTACAATTGATATAAAAAAAACCTAAGACAAATCGCTAGGCATCGACTTAAGTATTACTAATAAAATTATAAATAAGATCCCTTTGAATGCTCCTTGAACACATCAATAGTACTCAGTTTCAAATCGATCGTCATGCTCCCAGCCTTTATTATTCTTAACACCTTGCCCTTTCTTCGGCTCGTTTCCCCAAGGCTTTCCGCTCATTTTATGCTTATTATCCCAATTGCTCAAATTCTCTTTGCTCTTAATTCCAACTTTTTCACGATTGTTCGTATTCGCTCTGAGCTCAACAGAATCCGAGTTGTAATTCTGAGTGCTATGCAAATTAATAGCAACTATTTTAATAGGTGTACCATAGCTATCGACATCTACGTAAAAACTTCTTTGAAGTAAAATCTTCTGCTTATTGTGGCATGTTTATTATATTTGTTGAATGGTAATTCCATAATTAATTAATATCACTATTAAATTAATGCCTTTTATTCCCCTAAAAGATTCTTTAATTTTTAATAAATAAAATAATATTGACAATGTTATCAAAACCTGGGACCTACCTTTGAGTTCCATAATTAGCTGAAAAACATCTTCGAACGATCCCACTGAAAGAAGTTAGATCTCGGAAGTGGTAACTTTGCCAGATACATCTGTTTGCCTCGCTGGGAATTGCCTTCGAACTATTGATTTAAATTCCTGTCTGTAAAATAAAGAAATAATTATTAGTTGAAATCTTTTAAGAAATGTATGAATTTTAATAGAAATTGTTAGACTTACTATTTAATTTAAATGAAGGGCTGTAATGATAAATTAGATGCACTAATTTATAATAATAAATAAGACACAACTGTCAAGTTCGTTGTATATTGAACAATGATTCAGAAATCAAATGTTTTATGTAAATGGTGAGATACGTCATATATGTAGACCCCCAAAGCTAAGTTACCTGATATCAAAAACGATAAGACCAACTAAACAAGCCTCGATTATTTTAAATAAAATTATTAATTTATTTTGTTAAAAGTACTCACTCAGTATTTAACAAGTTGTTTGTTTTCTAATTCCTTGGAGGATCCACTTAGATGTCTTTGTCGTTAGAGACTTCCTTGTCTTTGACACGAGTAATTGATCTCATTGCTTTTGTGAAAACACACATCTTTATTAATGAATAATCCTACCCTTTGAATCTGAAATCAAAACATGTTTTACTGTAGAAAAGTTAGAACAGAAACTGTGTTCACATAAAGATAAAAAGCGAAACAAAAATTACCTTTTAAGTTTAGGGTTTGTAAATTAGGATTCTTATTACACACAGAACTGACGAAATTTTGAAATAGAAAGCAAGCAAAACCTTAACAAAAAAGCGATTAAATTTAATAGGGGACCACTAATAATAAACACACGGCTTCGAATAGATAATGTTTGCAACCTACTTTTTCAGCACAAGTTTTTCATTGGGGTGCCATCTATTCGAAAATAGCTGAACTACCCACACCCTCCCTAAACAACAAAATTACAGTTACCTATACTATTTCAGTTACCTGTAATAGTAATATAAGAAAATGGCAGGTTTTGTATTTAATGTAAACATCAAAAATCCTTTACTTTCATCCCCCTTTAAGTTATTATTAAATAATGGAGCTGCTCTTCTTCATACCAGGTACGTAATAAACATTTCAATACTTACTTATATAGAAATCCTCTCAAAATAATTATGGAACAGTTAAGGGGTTATGTTAAAATGTTTCCCGATGTTTTAGCAACCAAAAATATGCAGTCCGGTGGCAACCTGATGCAGAATGGTTTAAGTAGTTCGATGAAGTATGCAGCAAATGGATTATGCCTCCTTAGAATGCCTAATTAGCATCCATCGAAAAATCGGCAAAGAACAACGCTTTAAATTTTGGTCCTCAACATCATGCTGCTCATGGTGTCTTACGACTTGTGCTACATCTCGATGGAGAAGTTGTTAGGCGAGCTGATCCTCACGTTGGATTACTACACAGAGGCACAGAGAAATTAATAGAATGTAAAACATACATGGAAGCACTTCCATATTTCGAATGTTTAGATTATGTATCGATGATGTGTAACGATGAGTGCTTTAGTTTAGCAATAACAACAATAATATTAATAAAACTATAAAAATAGATATATAAATAATAAACGAACTTAGAGTCTACCACAGCATAGACTTTAGTGTTAAAGAATAGTTCTTAATCAGCTAATTCAAATTATAATTTAAAAAATCCATAAAGCATTAGCACCCGAGTGAGTTCACTTTAAACATTGTTTCAAAACACTTAAATTAATATAAAAAGAGTCCTATATTTGTTCAAATCCAAACAAATATAATAGTTCTAAAAATTTTCGATAAAATTAATCAAATTAAAAAAAGTACCCCTTGATTCACAAAAAAAATCGTAGCGCTCTTATTTTCGATCGAATCATTACAAACGACACGGATTCGGAATCCTGAGGCTTTTTTACATAAGATACATGTAAAATATGTATAGGCTGCGACGTTAATTTTTCGAAAATTAAAAATTGTGACTTTTGGCGCTCATTTTTGGCCAATTTTGAACTTTAAAAAAATTGTAGCGCCGTTATTTGTGGACGGATCTTTAAAAACTATTCAGATTTGGATTTAGCAGCCTTTTTGGCTTCGAATAGGCCTAAGAAACCAAAGGCGTGCTATTTCAAAGCTTTGGGAAAACGTTTTGAAAAAACAAAATCGATGGGTTAAAACCCATGTTTTTTTGGCAAAAAATGAAAAAAATAGAATTACTTTATATTGAAAGGGACGTTCCTACGTACCCCTATTAACTATAACCGGAGCCATTTCCCCCTGCTATCCCTCTAACACAAAATTTTCGCCCTATTAAAAAATGTAATTTCGCTCTAAAATCAAATTTTTAAAACGCGCTAACTATTTTATCTTTCATAATTAGGCCGCAACATTTTATTTACGAACGTATCGGACCTTAATACGTCATAACCCGGTCCTAACTCAAAACCCCCAATCGGTCAAAAACGAGACAAAAACATAAGAAATGATTTTTAGCTGAAATGTTTTACGAAATGTGTAAAGATTAAAAGAAATCGTTACCATTACTATTTACCTTAAATGAAGATTTGTAATGAAAATTAGATGCACTAATTTATAATAATTATTAACACACAAACGTTCGGCTTCTATGTTTATTGAAAACTGATTCAGAAATCGAAAGTTTTATGTAATTGCTGATATGCGTCATATCCGCGGACCGCAAAGGCAAGTTACGTGATATCAAAAGCGATAAAACTGAGTAAAAAAACCTCGATTATTTTAAATGAAATTATCGATTTATTTTGTTAAAGTTAAAACAAACCCAAGTAGCTGGGACCTACCTTTGAGTTCCACAAACGGCTGGAAAACATCGTCCGAGGGTCCGACTGAATTTTTTCTTTATTAAATGAGACGAGATGTCTGCCCATTCCCTAGCTCCGCCACTGTTTACTAGAATTGTTAGCAAATATTTTATTTAAATACATGTTTGTTATATTATTGCTACTAAGTCCAGAAAATATTAATTAAAGTTTCCACTTTGAAGTGCGTTTAGAAAATAAATCTAAATGTTTCTTTTTAAATTATTAAAATATTATTAAAAATATAAGGGCTCTTTAATATGATCGTAAACCAACTATTCAAATAAATATGATTATAAATAATAATTGTTATTAAGCATTTTTCAACCCTTTAATATGGGAAACGAAGCCAGGTAGCTGTACTGTTTATGCGGAAATAAGGAATGTTGAGCAGGTCAGTTTACAACTTCTCATTCGTGCTTGAAGGTCGTTTACAAGGCAACGCGGTTTTTAATGGCCGAAATGTTGCAGTAATGGCCGCTGAATTACCAACATTTTAACCTAATCGTTTTCTTTGATTCGTAAAATGAAGAACTTCGATGGAGAAGAAGAATAAACCACATTAACTTCTATAAACAAGTGTGGATTAATTAAAATGCAAGCTTTTAGTGGATATTTCAGCAAATTGAAATCACAATTACCTACCAAATTGAGGTTAAAGGAGCACTTGTGGATTTCTTGATTATATTCATAACAATTAAATGAAGCAGATTGGTTATCTAATTGCAGTAATTATAACACATAAATAAACTGAATAGAAGGTATTTAGCTTTTTAGGTGTTGGAATAATTAGCATTTTTGGGTCTTTCGAAGTACAAAAGTATCGACAAAGTGGAGGTCGGTCGTAAAAATACCACACAACATAACATCTAAAAATTTAAAATAACAATGACACAGTTCCTAACAGAATTAAATAAATTAAAGCACCTCCAACAGTATCTGGAAAAGAACACATCTCGAAAGCAAACAAGCAACCGAATTAATTAATTTACTAAAGCATCCACAAAACTTAAGGTAAAAAAATACTTTTCACAACTCCCAAAATATAATGTAAGTTTTATTTTAGAACAAAGCAAAAAAGAAAACTTAGAGAGTGACTTCAACCGCATAATTCAAGTCTTTAAACAAAAAAATGAGCCTAGTAAAATCAAAAATTTTACAAAATATGGTTAAAAACTTCATCTTACCTTTTCCAAATGATTGCTTTAAATGTAACAAAGTATCAGACGTAGAATTAATCCAAAAAGACCTAACACAGGCTCAAAATTTAAAACTCAACACAAAGTGCTCCATCGACATCTTAGAAGCCCTTCGAAGATATTGAAACTTCTTAAAATGCACTGTTTGGTCGGTTTCAATAAGCACGCAGCAGCTTGCCGAGATTTTAAGCTACTTTTTTTTAATTCTTCGGCCCTTCTGGGTCTTCCAACGTTTATTTTTAGTTTTTGTTATATAATTATATTTGTCGTCGCTCCTAAATTGTTTGAGCAACTTATTCGCTTTGGAACCAATTTAGTTTCTGGATGAAAACTAATTGTTTTAATTAGAATTATTAAGTTTTTGGAAAGATCGGAAGAATAAATGTTAAATTCAAATTTAATCAAGCTGAATTCATATATACAACCCGTTTTAAGTCGAAGTAAAACCAGGTGCTATGCTGATTGGAAAAGTATTACTTCACGATTCTGATAACACCGTAAAAGGATTCTATGGAATTAATTCCGTTACTGAATATAATCAAACTCATAATTTTGATGTATTAACTTACAACAAAACAATTGAAAACTACTTTTATTATTAATTCTTTATACAACCTGTCAGACGAATAAGCACTGAAACTTGACCCACTTATAAAAGACTTTAAACTGAACAAAAAAAATCCGAAGTCAAGTGGCTTTATGTCTAATATTTTTGAGTTATGGTGTCGTTAACATCTGTGATCAAAAGTCGCAAAATACAGTCGAACCTCGATAAGTCGAATTTTTGATAACTCGAACTCGAATCTGTTTCCTAGGACTTGCCTATTTCAACGTTAATATTTTTATATCGATAATTCGAATTTTTCGATAAGTCGAAGCGTTTTACAATTCCCTAAATTCAAGTTTCCATTAGTAAATATTTCGATAACTCGAAGTTAAATTTTACAACTTTTCATAAAAGTACAATACTTGGTAGAATTAAAGAACGGGTTTGTTCGGTGTTATTGCTGGTCAAAATGGCTATTGTAAAATAGGATGAAAAGGTTGAAACCTACTACAAGATTTTAATGTATTGACGTCGGCACTTCAATTGGATTTAAATACTAATTTATGTTTAAATGCTTTTTCAACAGTTATAAATTTTAAGATGGTTTTACCGTTTTTTTTACAAGAAAAAGTTCTATTTTTGCTTTTTTGTTTTTGTTCTGGTCGTTATTCGTCGAGCGGGAGTACGATCAAATGTATTTTTTGTTGTTTATAGTTTATAACAGTGTGTAACAGAAAATTTAAAAAATTCAATACTTTTTCTAAAATTATTTACCGATCAATAAGGAGTGTAAAGAAAAATTAAAAAAAGGCTAAAAAAGTGTCCTTTTTCCAACTTGGAGCAAGCTATGATTGAATGGTTTTGGTATACACGTAGTAAACTATATTCTGGTTTCTGGAGATCATTGGAAAAATTTGTAGAAACTCAACATTTTGGATCATGAATCGAGACAATTTTAGATTACTTTAAAACCAAGAATAAATAAGATGTAAATAACTATATTACCTAAATACTTAATAACAATTAATAATGTTAATAATTGTTTACAAATTTTGGTTATTTTGTATAAAGGATGGTAAATATAGATATGATATATACACAGAAAAGTATTTAACTCGACTTTTTTTGATAACTCAAATTATTTTTAGTTTCCCTTCGACTTCGACTTATCGAGATTCGACTGTATTCTGAAAAGTCGCCCAATCGTAAGCTTGAAAAAATTTAATAAGCACACTTGAATTTATTGCGTAATTTAAAATGTATTTTAATACAATTTTATAAGTTAATTTCAGAATCATTGCGATTATTCGTAGTTATGGTTGAAATTAAATGATTTAAGATTATTGCCAATGTTAAAGAATAAAAAGAGCCTAATTTGCGATTTGTCGCCCAATCTAGCAAGCCTGATGGTAAATAACAATACCAGAAATCAAAAGGTAAATAATAATAATAATATATCTTTTACAAGTTAATTTTTATAATCGAATGACACAGATTAGTTAAGAGGACTGGATACCGAGCTAATTCACCGTTTTCCTTCTAGCATCGTTATTACTGATGCAATTATAATGCGGTTTTCGGCATTTAAATTATATTTTTATATAGAATAGCGGATGTAGGCTAAAAATTTTAAAAAGTCATAAAAAAGGACAAAACTTTTTACTGTATTAAAAAAATTAAAAAATAGTACACATCCCATACGTAAAATTTTAAAATAGAACTCTTTTATAGGAAAAATTTTTTTTATTAATCCAATTTTTAATGAATGAGAAGAAAAACCGTGATTTTTACCGATTGAGGGCGCTCATGTCAGAAAAGCGTATTTAAAAGGTACATGCAAATTTTGCAACGCTGTTTGAACGGTCAGACTTTGAGAGCGTATGATAAATACAGCAAGCGGTAAATTTCTTTAAATCACGTCTAGTTGCATTTATAGTGTCTATTTACTGATTACCTTTTCTGTGTTTAGTTTATTTCTTTTGCATTTATTGCATTTTGTGTGTTTACTGCGTTCAACATATTTACTACATTTATTTTGCTTAATATCTTGATTACCTTAATTGTATTTATTCATTATTAAATTTTAATTAAATTTAATAATGGGAAAAAATAAAGCTTTGTCAAATAAGAACAAGAGCTTATCTGTTAAACGAAAAAGTAGGAGAAATGCTATGCTTCGGGTTATGTAAGTATTTCAATATATTGTACATTTAATAAATTAGCAATGTATATGTGTTAATTTAATTAGAGCCAATAAAACTCAATCAAAACCTGTGCTCATTGACGATATCAATAATTTAACTAAAAGGAGTGAATCAGAACTTAATGGGTAAGCATTTATTTAAAAATGTACCAAAAAATTGTACAATCTAATGAAATAATTATTAAAAAATAAAATTCAAAGCAAAATATACACCCAATTAATAAATAATATATAATTTAATGCATAAAAATAATTATAAAATTTTAGAGTTGATCAGATGTATCAAACTACTCCTAAAAAATGTAAAACATTATTTGAAGAAAAACAATCTTTATCTTCAACTTCTTATACCAAGAGCACAAATACTTTCAAGTAAATATAAATGTTTTATTTCAACCTTGGAGGACCAAAAGATGTCTAAAGTCTTTTTTATACTACAAAACTGATATACTTTTTTAAAATTATATTATTTATTAAAAAACGTAAACACACATCAAAATCACATAGAGCAGTAAATAAAAAATAACTTTTACTACTGTTATTCAACTGTGTACTGTAAAAAGCAATTAGACAATTTGGTTATATTAATTTTTATAAATAATTATTCAATCTTATTCAATTGTACAATTTAGTTTGGAGACACGTAATACTTCAGAAGATGATAATTTTGAAGAAACCCTTTTACAAGGTCGACGATTGTTTGATGTACAATTCTTATTTAAACAAATAAAAGAATTGAGCAAACACGATGGCCTTTTAACTGCGGTATAGGAGATATGAATGTAATAAAAGAAGCTCGAAAAGGATTTATGAGTAACTTTACCCTGAAATGCAGAGTATGTGGACTTACTCGTGACATTTCCACTGAAAAGCAGGAAAATGATGATTTGTCTATAAATTTGGCTCTTCCTATGGCAACAATTTCTACTGGCATAGGGTACTCTCAATTAGATGAAATCTGTAGCACAATTGAGATGCCAATGGTATCAAATAAATCGTACCAACGCTTTCATGAGACGGTTTCTGAAAAATTAGAGGAACAGCTTGGAAAAGCATGGAAATAGCTGCAAAAGAAGAATATGATTTAGCTGTGAAAGAGGGGTTTGTTGATAAAGATGGTATACCTTATATAACAGTTGTAACAGATGGTGCATGGTCAAAACGATCCTACAATGTTAATTATAACGCAGCTTCGGGCGTCGTAAGATACATTTTATATATTACTTGTGGATACACTGAATATATGTATATTTTATTTAGGCTTGCATAATTGGTTACCGTACCGGAAAACTTTTATATTTAGGTATAAGAAACAGCTACTGTTGTGTATGTGCTCGGTATACCAACGAAAATGAAGCACCTATTCACAATTGTTTTAAAAATTGGAAAGGTACCAGTGCAAGTATGGAAACGGACATAATAGTAGATGGCTTCAAAAATAGTATTGCCATGTATAATATGAAATATTTAAAACTTGTTGGGGATGGTGACAGTTCTGTGTATAAACAATTATTAAAAATTAAACCATATGGAAATACGCTAATTGAAAAAATTGAGTGTAAGAACCATCTACTCCGGAACTTTGTCTCTAAACTTCGAGAAGTAACAAGTAAGAATTTAAAAATTTATTCAAATTTTGCAAATTTTACATAACCTACTCAACAATAGTGTTTTTGACTTTAAACATTTTTATACTTATTGTTATTGATTTTTGTGACATGTTTATTCAATCATATAATATCCAACATTTCAGAAAAAGACGCAGTGATTCCTCAAATCATTTGGTTGCTCCTTATTTAAGAAAGAACGTTTTAAACCAATCTGCCAGATTTCGGAAATGTGTTGTTTCGGCTGTTAGAAAAGAATATCTGACTCAACATCTTTTTCCGAAAAATTAAGTTTTAAGAGCAGATATTCTTAATATACCGTCGCACATATTTGGCGAACACGAAAATGTGACGAAATTGGATATTATAAATGTGTTCCTAAAGAGGAGGAAAAAAATTATGTACCTGAAATGAAACAGTGTGGCCTATATCAGGATGTGACTGCGTGTACCTATAGATTACTGAGTAACATTGGAAGCCTAATTCATAATATGGATAATAATGTTGCTGAGCATTACAATTCCATCGTTTGTAAGTTTGTGGGTGGAAAAAGACTAAACTTTTCCCTAAAAGGTGGTTATCAGACACGATGTGAAGCGGCCGCTCTCTCATTTAATTCTAATGGCAAATTTCATCGTAATTTATATAAAGCCTTAGCATTCAATAGTCCTAGAATATATTTAAAAAACTATGGACATAAACAACTGAAAAGTAGAACGAATTTAATGAGAAGACGGTTAATTCAACGCAGATCCTATAATAGAAAGCAAAAACCTGATACTGATAACACGTATGGGCCAGGTGAAAATTACATTAATGACATGTGTGAGGAGGAGTACAACGCAAAAGAAGAAGAATTTTTAAAGAATTTGTGCAAAACACCTCACCAAATAGCCCAAATTGCAAACGATACTTCGGGACAGGCCGATTGTATTCTATGGAAACAGGAAAGATGTTTAAGGCTCACTGCGTCAAATTTTGGGCGAATTTGTAAATTAAGACCTACAACATCATGTGAAAATTTAGTAAAAGATCTGCTCTATAACAATTTTTTTGGAAATAAACACACCAAGTATGGATTAGAAAGTGAAAAACTTGCTATCCAATCATTTTCCAATCTGTACAAGCATTTAAATGTGCAGAAGTGTGGTTTGTTTATTTCTGAAAATTCTCCTTTTGGGTGCTAGTCCTGATGGTCTCATTAATGAAAATGCCTTACTAGAAATTAAATGTCCATCTTCATGCCGAAACATTCATCCTAAAGAAGCTAAGTTGCCATTTACAGTACTTAACAGTTCAGGTAAATTAGAACTTAAAAAATCTCATGCGTACTATTACCAAGTGCAGGGACAACTGTCCGTTACGCAAAGAAATATATGTTACTTTGTTATTTGGAGCAAAATGGGAATGATTGTAGATGAGGTAGTTTCCTTCAATGTTATAAATATTATTATTCATTTTGTTGTTTTAGATACATAGAGATGATTTATTTTGGAGTAGAGATATGCTTCCAAAATTAAAGTTATTTTATTATAAATGTGTGCTACCGGAACTAATTGATCCGAGATATAAACGAGGCTTATCATTAAGAAATCCTCCTCGGCAAGAGAATAAACATTAACTGGCCTACAATCATACAGTATGTACATATTTTAAAATATGTCGAGTATTTTAAGCTATCGTCAAAATTGGAATATATGTTATATTACATAGAAATAAAAGCTGTATAGAGATCTGAGTAAAAATATTTATTTAGAGTATTGAATATACTTTGAGTATCTGTTTTAATAGAAATTATTTATTTCTCGAATTTAGTAATAAAAAAACGTTTACACTATTACAATATATGGTCAATAATCACAAAGACATTGATTAAAAAATACAACGATATTTCTATTATTTAAAAATTGAATCTTTGTTTTTTTCACAAAATATTTAATATTAAATTAACACTCACCATTTTATGTCTTAGATGTGTATTATTAAAAACCGGATAAATAGGTTTTGTAACAAGGAAAATATAATAATTTTCCGATTTTAATGTGACACTTAATTTTCTTATTTTTTAGAGATATGAATAATTTTGTTTTATTTTTATACAAAATATATTGCATACTTTTTTTGTAGAATTTGTATAAATAATTATTTATTAATAATTGTAATTATTTATAGGCATTAGTAGTAAAAGATAATTTTTATTACAATTTAAAAATATATTTTTTATTGTCGTCCTCCACATTATACTTCCTTAAAACTGCAGACTGAAAGCAGCATAAAAATGATTCGAAATAAATGAAATAAAAGAAATGCGTAGGTATTTTAAAGTAGTGAATATCTAAGATTGTAATGTTTCCGAGATTCAATGCTGAGGATTTTCATTGCGAATTCGATTCCTTTGCAATGTTGCCACGGACTTACAACCCGCCGATTACTACTAGAATTACGTTTTATATAGACAGTTTTGTTTAAGTAGAATTGAATAGGTGACACAAAACGAAACAGTGCATTTCTTAATCGGCGCGTTTGCTTCGAGCAGGACTAGGGTATATCTCCCAGCGAAGACGTAAGACGAGTGTTTGTTTTCATCTGAAAAAGTCACGTGGTCCCCAGTCCTCTTAAGATACAGATATGTCACTTTACCCCAGAGAAAAGGTATATATAAGGTATGTATAAATTGTAGGCAACACAACCCCCTTGCGACCGTTGGCCCCTACTAAAATTTATATCGACGAATTTAAAAAAATCGTTTGGCATAAGCATTCGTTTCTCCCTTTCCTAATAATTTTCTTCTACAATTACTATTAATTTTAAATAAATAAGTTTTTTGTTTTACATTTAATAGTTAATACATAAAGTATAAATATAAAACAGTCTTAAATACTATAAAATAAATGTCCAATCACTAATATGCAGGGTGTCCCAAATTAAGTAGGCTAACGTGGGTATCTTTCTTATTAGTTAAGATAGAAGTTTGATTAAATGGGCAATGTTTTGCTGTTTGAGGTACCGATACAAAAAATTTTAATTTTAATCAATAAGAAAAATGTATTTAGTTTTAAAGCAATGCTGTACAGTAGCGCACTTTTTCAATACGTTTTGCTCCTTCATCTCCTTTTAGAATACATTTGTTCAACACTCTTCTTTTTCATAAGACGAACGATTTTAACGAAAGAATTAAAAAAAATTAATATTTATTCCGCTTGTTTAAATATATTAATTATAATTTATGATAGTTATATAGTATTTAAGAAGAAAGTAATTAGATATCATTTATAAGAAACTTACGAATATTAGTTCCAAGTTCTTCTTTGGTGAGGGGTGCAGTAATAATAATGAAATATTTATATTGTTAGAGCATAGATTTCCAAACTCTTAGTTTAGAACCACATAAGTAAAGAACTAAAAATATGTGCACTACCAATGTATATTTTTTACAAACAACAGTTTTTTTTTTAAAAGAACGTTTAATAAATTAAAGCATTTTTGTATAAATTAAATCATTAAATTTACATCACTATTTTGTACAGAAGCAAGCACCAGAAATGCACTGTCCGCCAGCATAACCATCGAGGATGCATTGGGGCCGACAACCTCCACAATTATCTCGTTTCACGATTTCATGAAAAGCTGAATCTAAAAATTCAATAGAGTTATATTACTTGTTATATGGTCAATTCATTTATTCTTTTAGAAATAAAACTTACCAAGACCATCTTCAATTTCTTCAGCAATGGGATTGCCGTTGATGGATGCAACAAATAAAGCTGCAATAAGAGCGAAGAGAAAGATTTTGGTATTCATTTTTGTTGTATTTGGTTTTGGCTTGTGGAAGGTTTGAAAACTATGCTAACATAAAAGCGAGATGATGGTTTTATACTGCAAGTCCACTGATTTATGCTTGATAAGGGGAATTACTAATTCTGTTATTAAAGATTCCCGTTAATAAGATAAACCTAAGATGTAAAATACATAATTTTATTTTGTATACCTTAAAGAAGCAAAGGTTATTTTTATATTTCAGATATAATTATCACCAAGCAATTGTGCAACTTTTTAAGATTAAGTTGTGTTAAAAAGTAATGTACGTTTTTTGTATGTGTTTTTCCAAAAATTTATCAGAATTAACTTTTTTATAGAAGTAGAATTTCACATATAAGATTTTTTGTAAAGGACGGTTTTTTCAAAAATAGTCAGTTTGAGAAAAGCGCAAAGAACTTTTCAACAAATTAGTATTACAGTTATATTATAATATTATTTGATGATATTTTAATTTTAATGGCTCAGAACTGCAATAAAATCCTAATTTAAAATTTTGAAAAATAAATATAACACTCTATAAGTTCGTTGAATCTTTGAAATACTATACTATTTACAACAAAAATTCGAGGGGAGGAGTCGCGTAAACCTGCCTGCAGGTACAAAAAGGCAAAAGAAGAAGAAATTAACACATTTATAAAAAACATATAATTTTATTTTACGATATTACAGCAGTTCGAAGCCAATAAAATCACAAGACAATATTATATTATAACTATAATAGTAATGTAGCGAAAAGTCCTTTGCGTTTCTCTGAAACTGGCTTTTTGAAAAAACCGTTCTTGACAATTTTTTTATATCTATATGCAATTCTACATGTATAAAAAAGTTCATTCTGCTAAATAAACACAAAAAAGATACATTATTTTTAACATTACCTAATCTGAAAAAGTTACCCAATTATTTGTTGATAATAATAATTTAAAAAAACTAACTTTTGTTTCTTTAAGGTACACAAAATAAAATTATGATTTTTACATCTTAGGTTAATCTTATTAACAGGAATCTTTAATAACAGAATTAGTAATTCCCCTTATCAAAGCCTAAATCAGTGGTCGTTTAATATATAAACATCATCTTGCTTTTATATTTATATCTTGGGTTTATCTTATTAACGGGAATTCCTTAATAACAGAATTAGTAATTCTGCTTATCAGCATAAATCAGTTAGCTTGCAGTATATAAACATCATCTCACTTTTATGTTGGCATAGTCTTCAAACCTTCGACAAGCCAAAATCAAATACAACAAAAATGAATACCAAAATCTTTCTCTTCGCTCTTATTGCAGCTTTATTTGTTGCATCCATCAACGGCAATCCCATTGCTGAAGAAATTGAAGATGGTCTTGGTAAGTTTTATTTCTAACAGAATAAAATAATTAACCATATAACAAGTAATATAACTTTATTGAATTTTTAGATACAGCTTTTCATGAAATCGTGAAACGAGATAATTGTGGTGGTTGTCGGCCACAATGCATCCTCGAGGGTCATGCTGGCGGACAGTGCATTTCTGGTGCTTGTTTCTGTACCAAATAATTTAACATTTAATTTATAGAAAAGTGATTTAATTTATTAAACGTTGTTTTTAAGAAAAACTGTTGTTTGTAAACAAATAATTTTTAGTACAAATATTGTTAACTTTTTTTTATGTTGTTCTAAACTAATAGTTTGGAAAGCCATACACTTAAAATATAAATAAATATCTTAAAAAATACAATTTTTTATTGATTACATTGACCTACCAACGATCAGCCACCGCAAGTTTTTCGGTAATCCGAATTTTGTCGTTATATTTAGAGTAGACAATGAGTTTGGTAAGGTGATTTATAACCCCCCTCTTCCAGCCCCCCTCCCCGCCATGCATAAGACGGACGTTTTTTCGACAGAATTTAAAATAATCTAAAAATTAATACTTATTTCGCTTCTTAAAACATAATATCATAAAAAACAATATTAGGTATGTAGGTACATATATTATAATTATAGTTCGACTAGAAATTTAGACGTAACACTGACACTTGTCAGTCCTCCCAGGATCCGGTTTACCTGATACATATCTGATTCGGCATGTAACGAAGCGGAGACAGGACCTCGTCCGGCATGCCCAGTCAAGGCTTTAGCCACTTATATTAAATGTTAATAAATTAACAAAAAAATTATGGAATCTTTTACTTGGGAACTATTTCAACAATATAATTTTTTTATATGACTTTTTCAAAACAACTATTTTTAAAATATTTTTTTTTATATAATTCTACATGTCTAAAAAGGTTAATTGTGATAAATTTTTGGAAAAATAAAAAGGGGACATTACTTTATAAGAATATCTAAAGAAAGTTACACAATCATTTGTTAATAATTATACCTGAAATCTAAAGATAACCTTTGTATCATTAAATTGTAAGAATCATGATTTTATTTTGTATAATTTAATGATACAATTCTTATGTTTATCTTATTAATGAGATTCCTTAAGAACAGAGTTAGTAATTTTCCATAGCATAAATCAGGTAACTTACAGTATATAAACATAACTCGCTTTTATGTTAGCATAGTCTTCAAACGTTAGACAAGCCAAAACCAAATACAACAAAAATGAATACCAAAATCTTTCTCGTCGCTCTTATTGCAGCTTTATTTGTTGCATCCATCAACGGCAATCCCATTGCTGAAGAAATCGAAGATGGTCTTGGTAAGTTTTATTTTTAAAAGAATAAATTAATAACTATTTAACAAATCATAAAACTTTATTGAATTTTTAGATTCAGCTTTTCATGAAATCGTGAAACGAGATAATTGTGCGGGTTGTCAGCCCCAATGCATCCGCGATGGTTTTGCTGGTGGACGGTGCGTTGCTGGTGCTTGCTTTTGCTCCGTATTAAATACGTAGATTTAACAATTTAATTTTATATTTATATACAACTAATTTAAATGATTATTTTTTTATGTAAAGGTGTCGATTGTAGACAAATACATTTCTAAACAGACAATTTTATATTTGTATTTATGTGATACAAAACTTGCAGTTTAAACATGCAAGTTTACAGATTCCTATACTTTTTAAAAAGGGAGCCACACAACAATTTTAAAATTTAGGGATGATCGGTATCAGAAAAACATCGATGTTGACATCAATGTTAACATCGCTTTTTAACATCTATATATGAAAACTTTTTGGGTGCTAAAATAAACAGAATCTATTATTTTAAATAATACATGTGATTACGAAAATTAGAAAAGAAAAATAAGATTTTCATTGTCAGAATTTTTTTGGTACATTCTTGACAAATATTTTCTTTTATCTATTTGGGTATGTAACGCAAAGGAATCTGTATTACCGATTCTGATTTTACAGCCAAGTCTGACTGAATTTATTGACTGTGGATGATTAATTGTTATTTAATCCACAATTTATTTTAATATAACTTTATTTTGTTTAAATATCGAACACAATTTTTAAATATTACAAGAGCAAAGAAAATTACGTGTCTCCATGAGAAACGCAGTTTATTTACTATTTATTATCGTTGTTCTTTTTTAAGTTGTTTCCTTGGCAAAATGCGTCTACTTTTATATGGTCGCAGAAGTCAAAATTTCTGATTGTGAATCGCTACATGACAGCATTAGTCAACGATATCTACTGTAAATGAGATGACCTACGTAGATATTTTTTTAATAGATTTTGTGGTTTGTCATCTTGCTATACCCAAATTTCCAAATTTTATTAGATTAACTATTAAATATGGGAATATGGATGTTTCAACATTAGCCGTAAACCATCGATGTGTCGATGTTCTGGAGGAGGCGATGTTTAGTAAACATCGACAAATATCGTTCATCTCTAATTAAAAGTGCCAAATTTGAACATGATTGATAATCAAATTCATCTTACAAAAATATGAATTTTTTTTGATCAACCATTAAAATTTGTAAAACGTGCTTACTGATTAAATACAATACAATATGCACTTAATTAAATTTTATTTTTAATATCTTTTATAACAAATTATAAACCATATACTAAGATGGTGTCACGGCCAACTTCAGCGACGAGCATGTATTCAGAGTAATAGATAGCAGCTGCATAATTGAGGAAGACGTTATTTTTGAGACGAGGGTACAACTTTTGGACATTAGCTTGGATTTCGGAGACCAAGCCGGAGTTGTTGTTGGGATTGTGATCGTAGGCTGCTTCGATGATGTCCAAAATATCGTAGGCTTCGCCTCGTGGTAAATTGGTATCTTTTAAAACTGCTCTGGCCTACAAAACGTTTCGTTATACTTTCCACCACATTGCATAAAAAAATTGTGATTAAAATAGTAGAAAACTTACTCTCTCTTCGAGGTCTCGTTGAATGGGCTCTGAAGGAAGCGTGTGTTTTGTAACTTCAGAGTGTGCTAGTCCGCTTAAAGCGACGAAGACGGCACAAGCCAAGGCAATTTTGAAGACCATTTTTTTGTAATATACTCAGTTTATAGAGAAGTCAAAAGTATTATGCATTGCTCAGATTAATTACGCGTTTATATACACCTTGATAAGAGTATCTGAAATCTATAAAAATGATAAGTGACTTAAGATTTTCGTAGATACTTAAAAAATTAATTGTTAATGCATTCAATGCTAAAAATATCTCCAATTAAAGATTGAAGATAAAGTAATTAGAACACTAGTAAAAAATAAATATAGGACTTATTCAAAATCTATTGTGCTTACACACAAATATACAAATGTTTTGGGTTAGCACTTTAAATAAAAAAATAACTCTTGGATTTAGTAAGAATTATTAATGCAAAATTTTGTACAACATGGACACCTATATTAATGTTTTAATTATAAATTGTTAGAAAATTTATTTTGTATATAGTGTGTTAATTTTTGAAGTCTTTCAATTAAATATTTGTATAGTATGATGTATGTTGTAATTAATTCAGATTATCGAAGTTTTACTGTAAATAATTATATTATAATTATCTTCTCTATTGGTTTGGAATTTTGTTTTTTTTTGTACTTTTTGTTGGTTGTAATTAAATATAAAAATAAGAGAAATGCAACGTCATTATATTTTGAAAAATATTAATTAAATCGATCGATTTGTTTCTTTAAGTGTTTACAACTACTTTTTATTATTTGAGAGAAACTTCTTTGAGATAAATCGTAGGTAATAATTAATAAATCTGATAATGAAGCACTTAATTTACTTATTTTCAAAAAAAAATTGCACTTATTTTTAATATATTGTTGCATTTTTTTTAATCTAATTTCAAAGATCTTAAATTATTTCTTATCAGATAATTGTAATTGTAAAGTTCTACGTAACTAAAGAAGAAAGTATACGATTAAATTTTAAAAATTATTTTTAAAATTTTTAGAAAAATACTACAGTTGTCTTCAGTAACTTAAAACTAACAAATTAAGATTTTTTATAAATTATAAACTTATCATATTTAAAGCTTATAAAAATTAAAAATTATCTTTTTAGATTTAGACATTTAACATTCTTATAAAAAAAATTAAAATAGAATTGTTAGTTTTTACAAAAAAAAATGCTAATATTAGTTGTACTTGTTGATTTTTGTCCACAGATGGAACTACCTATATACTGTTGTATATGTAATTTGACATTTAGGGGAAAGTGGCATGAACCAGCCAAGTTTTGAAACAGCCATTATCAATTACGCGGTAGTTTTCATACGAATCGTTTATGTATTATTATTGTAAGATAGCAACACTAGCCAGATATCCCCACAAAATTTGACCGTTCACCGTCAATAAACGGCGCCGATACGACGTATTGAAGATTTTGTCGTCAAAAGTAAGGTTTTGAGTTCAGTTTATTTGTTTTCTAACGCCTATACGTACAAAACTAATAATAATATGATTACACTATAATTTTATAGATATATTAGGCCTTCTAATAACGTATATATTTTGTAGACTAATCTTTGATTTCATAGTAATTTTCGAGATTTTGTTTCTTGAGAGAATATGTTTTGAAATAGCCGGACTGCAGTGTAATGAAACAGCCACCTTTTAATTCCATAAATGCAATAATAATTGTAGTAACAGCAATCAAGAGTGGTACCGATGCAAAATTGTAATGGTTGGGCATATAAATCCTGTGGCGTAAAGGAAATTGCATTATTTTTGCTAAAACGTTTTTAAGTTTTGCAATGATTGATCTCAAACGTCAAATTTTTTGACAGTTTCTTAGATTTATGTAAGTAAATATTTTATCGAGAGTTTGCGTTATTTAAAACGTTTTATAATTATATAAGATCTAAAATTATAGCTTAAGTTTATTATTAAATAATATCTTCGTTAATGTGCAGTTTTAATCTTGTAATAAGAACATGGCTTTTTCAAAAATTGGGTTGGCTGTTTCAATACCTATAGGTTATGAAAAAGCCAAATTTTATTTTTTTTATAAATGATTAGAAGTCGAAAAATATCGTTAATTTTGAAAAATGTTTTATGACATTACGTACATAAATGCATCAACAATTACAGATTTAAAAAAAAAATTGATTTATTTATGTCCTTCTATATTATTTATCCCTTTTTTTAAAACTGGCTGTTTCATGCCACTTTCCCCCTATAGATGTTTGAAAAACTCATGACTACGCTAATGCGCGAAGGAGGAGTTATAAATCAGGAAAGGGGACGAGTGGTGAAAATATAATACCCAAATCAAAAAGTTATACTAAAGGTTAAAATGAAATTGTCTTGAAAAAGATAGATTGTTTTTAAATAATCGTAAGCCAAGAAAAAAATATAAATAAACCACTATGCAAGATCTTCACGCTACGAGAACAAGGTTAAAAATAAACCCATATTAAAGCGAATGTTTCTAGGTTAAAGGGTAGGTAGTTTCTTGTGTAGAAAGGGTAACCCTGCGTGTTTTGGTTCTTTGCGCAATGTTCATGAGTCTTTCAAACATCTATACCCTATTTTGCTATTCTGTCAAACTGCTTTATAACCTAACATATTACTTTTTTATTATTGTTAAAATTAGAGGCATTTTTGAATTTAAATATGTAGATATTTATTCCAAAAAAAGCATTTGCGAGAAAATCAATTTATATTTTTTTTTTAAGAAGAAAGCTGCTGCCAAAGCTTACCGTGTACTTTGGAAAGCTTATGGTAAACATGCTTCAATTTAAAAAATCTATGAACCCTTATTTAAATGCTGTAAAAGTCGCTATTTTACCACACGAAACAAAAATCGTTCATGACAAACTAAAATCACTTAACTGGTAAGTGCTATCTCATCTTAATCTTACCTCTTCTGAATCTCACCTGTTCCGATCGATTACTCATGCATTAGCTGAGGAACACTTTGCTAATTTTGAAGAAGTGAATAATTGGGTCAATTCACGATTTCTTTTCAAAAAAAATATTTTGGTACGGTTTCCATAAATTGCCTATAAGATGGGGCAAATGTATAGCTAGCTATAGCAAATTTTGTGAATAACCTATCCTTGATGTTTCTCTTAAAATTAATGTGCTTTCTTTGAATAAAAGACAATGCTATTATTAGAATTATTTCAAAATTTAATTTTTAATATTGTTACTAAAAGTTTAAATAAAAAAAAAAATAGAATTAACAAAAAAACTGCAAAAACACTATTAACTTAATTTGTGTGATTTAAAATATTTAATGTTTATTTATAAATAATTATATTTTCGTAATAAACAATCATGTTGGAAATGGCCACATATTAATTAATAATAAAAACATCGATAATAATTTCTATTTTTCCTAGTGTCTGTAGCATTGTTTAATTATCAATTAAAGATAATGAATGAGATAATATGCACCAATTATTATCAATCTTTTTGCACTCTTGTGAAAATTATTTTTTATTTAAAAATCTCAGATTATACCTTAAGATAAACTTATCATTTTGTATATAAAAAGCGGCTTGATTTTCATAAAGCATAACACAATCATTCTTCAAAATATACAAAAAAATTCGTAAAACCAAACAAAATGGTAGCAATCAGATTTGCACTTGCTGTTCTCTTCGTCGCCTGTCTCAGCCAGGCCTCGCCGGTCATCCAAGAATCACCGCAACTCAACAAAGAAGCCAGAGCCGTAAGTACCAAAATCTAATCGCCTTCTAAGTAACTTTTAATCTAATACTTATTAAAAATAATAAAATTACAGAGTACTGGAAAGATTGTTCAAACCACTCTTCCCAAAAATGAAGCCAATGCTTTGTTGAGAGACATCGAAAGAGCCTACGACAACAACCCCCACAGTGACTCGGCTTTAGTAAAGGAAATTCAAGAAATCGCTCAGGATACTTACCCTCGTTTACTCAACAACGTCTTCCTTAACTACAAGGCCGCTATTTACTATTCTGATTACATGCTCGTTGTTGAAATTGGACGTGACACTATTTTGGTGTATGGTATCTAAATTTTCTTTTATATTGATGTAAAATAAGTCCTACTATTATCAACTAATAAAAACATTATAAATTATTTAAGTATTTATGTTTCTACTGTGTGCAATTAATATAAGGAATTAAGGAGAGAAAATCGACAATATATTCCAATAGTGACACATTTATTTGTTGAGTATAATTTTCATTTTTTTAAAGAAGTGCTTCGCCCTAATACTAATTGTAAGGAATCGATATTAAATAAAATATCAGTAATGAATGTGCAAAGAATAATCGATTCTCACAATTACTTTTTCTAAGGAGTTTAATCTATAAACAAAGTTAAGAAAACATTTTAGGTTATAGTTTCTTGCTTCCAAAAAGAGAATTTTATTTATAAAAAAAATGTATCTGTAAAAATACTAAAATTATGCGAAATATTAATTTTAATTTATCTAAATAAAAGCGTTCATTTTTGAAAGTATTAGGCCTTAGTACGTGCGAAACAATTGCTAACTCAAAACCCCAAAATCGGTCAAGATCGAGAAAAAACATGGATGTCAATTCATGTTTTTTTAGCAAAAAATGAAAAAAAAACAGAATTGCTTTATATTGCAGGGGGATGGTCCTACGTACTCCTAGCAACTATAGCCGGTGTCATTTCCCGGCGCTTTCCCCTAAAACAAAAATTTTCGCTTTTTTTAAAAATTTAATTTGGCTTTAAAATTAAACTTTTACAACGCTATAATTTTTGTATTTTTGGGAAGTACGCGAAAAGACGTTTATTTTTGAATATATTGGGCCTTAGTACATTTGAAACAATTGCTAACTCAATACCCCGAAATCGGGCAAAATCGAGAAAAAACATGGGACTCTCCAAACACTACATTTAGAACCAAATAAGTAAAAAGCAAACAATATTTGTACTAATAATATATTTGTTTACAAACAACAGTTTTCCTTAAAAACAAAGTTTAATAAATTAAATCATTTTTCTATAAATTAAATATTAAATTATTTGGTACAGAAACAAGCACCAGAAATGCACTGTCCGCCAGCATGACCCTCGAGGATGCATTGGGGCCGACAACCACCACAATTATCTCGTTTCACGATTTCATGAAAAGCCGAATCTAAAAAACCAATAGAATTTTATTGCCTGTTAAACAGTTATTAATTAATTCTGTTAGGAATAAAACTTACCAAGACCATCTTCGATTTCTTCAGCAATGGGATTGGCGTTGATGGATGCAACAAATAAAGCTGCAATAAGAGCGAAGAGAAAGATTTTGGTATTCATTTTTGTTGTATTTGGTTTTGGCTTGTCGAAGACTATGCCAACATAAAAGCGAGATGATCTTTATATACTGCAAGCTATCTGATTTATTCTATGGGGAATTACTAACTCTGTTCTTAAGGAATCCCATTAATAAGATAAACATAAGATGTTAACTTCATGATTTTATTATGCCTTACCAAAATAAAGGTTATTATTAGATTTCAGATATAATTATCAACAAATGATTGAGTCACTTTTTAAGATTAAGTAACGTTAAAAAGTAATGTCCCTATTTTATGTGTTTTTCCAAAAATTTATCACAATTAACTTTTTTTGTATGTAGAATTATATAAAAAAATATTTAAAGATCGCTTTTACAGTCGAACCTCTATAAGTCGAACCTCGATAAGCCTATTTTTTGATAACTCGAACCTGGTACCCTAAGACTTGCCTATTTCAACGTTAATAATTTTATATCAATAACTCGAATTACTTTTAGTTTTCTTTCAATTTTGACTTATCGCGGTTCGACTATATTTCAGAAGGATGGTTTATTTTTCATTCCAGAGGCGGGTGCGCAAAATTTTCTAGAAAACTATTCATCAAATCGTATTCATTTTTGAAACTTTTAAAGCGCAATAACTTTTTTATTTTTAAAAAGTACGCGGATGAAACCCGGTTCAGCAGAAAAAGGCTTATTGTTACGCTTATTTTTTTGGCTACATGAAAACATAAAGTTTAGTGCTGTATTTTTTCAAATTCCACTAACAGCGACAACTTTAATATCTTTGCAATAACTCTACCATTTTTCTTTCGTTAGTCACTTCCGATAGAATTTGCGACATATTGTGTTGTAATATAAAACAAGTTGAGCTTTATGTCGGACAGACAACGCTACGCAAGCCTGCACACAGCCAACTTGCGATCAGCAGAAGGTTTGGTCTGGTTTGGTTGAATCGTGTGTAGGGGGCTTTAGATTTTTTTCTACAATTCATAATGCTTATTTATAAATAATTTAAGTTTTTTTAATACACAGTACTTAAATAAAACGTCTATAACTACTTCTATTGCTTCTAGGATTGTTTAATTATCAATTAGAGATAGAGAATTAAATCTATTTTTTTCACTCGTGTGAAAACTATTTTTAACTTAGAAATCTATGATTTTGCCTAAAGATAAACTTATCATTTTGTATATAAGAAGTAGCCGAGGTTTCATAGAGCACAGTACAATAGTTGTTCAAAATACTCTTAAAATCTTATAAAATGGCTGCAATCAAATTTGCATTTGCTTTTCTCTTTGTCGTATGTCTCAGTCAAGCTTCACCAGTTCTTCAAGAATTACCTCAACTCAACAAAGAAACCAGAGCTGTAAGTATTAAAATCTAATAATTTTTTAAACAAGTTAAGCCGAGGTTATTGATGTATAATTTTAATTTTTGAATTTATTTTATTTGAGACTTTATTTTAATATAAAACATCTTAAATAACATGAAAAAATTAAAATTATAAAACTACATACAGTAAAACCTCTCTCCAACGGACAGTCGCGGGACCAACTATGTTGTACGTTGTAGATAGGCGTCCGCTGAACAGGGGGCCTCAATACATTGTTCTCCTATACTTCTCTCAACTGGGAACTTTTGAAAATTGTCCGTTAAAAAGAGGTGTCTGTTAAGAGAGGTTTTACTGTATAATCTTTGATCTAGCATCATAGTTACAATATATTTCATGTTTCACAAATACATATACAATTTTGATGTTTGACGTATTTTTTGACATGTTAAGGTATTTTATAATTTTATTTATAAAATACTTGTATTTATTGTTATTGTTAATTTCAAATTGTAAATTTGCAATTACGTAAAAAAGTGTCAATAAGGAAACGAGATGTTGCATATTTAACAAAAGTTGTTTTTATTGATAATTCAATTCCTGTTAACTTTAAATAACATTAAAAGATATTGGACGTTTATGTTATGATTTATTCATAGAATATTTTTTTAAGATCTATTATTATATATCCAAAATTTCATTTAAATCCACAAATATATAAAAACACAAGCAAGATCATGAAAAAAAAACAATTTTTTTTGGCAATATTTAACGGACGTTGACGCACGTTCAAGTCACTTCAACTCTTGGTCAGTGTAACCATAACCATTTAACATTTTTAAAGCCGCTTATATACGAATAAGCACGAGTAAAACACGAACGACTACGCATTCAATGTAACCGCGGCTTTAATCATGTATTTATTAACAGCAATAAAATTACAGAGTGTTGGGGTTATACAACAAACCACTCTTCCCAGAGACGAAGCAAATGATATGTTGAGAGACATCGAAAGAGCCTACGACAACAACCCCACTAATGACTTGGCTTTGGTACAAGAAATCCAACAATCAGCACAAGCAGTCTACCCCCGTTTACGCAACAACGTCTTTCTGAACTACAACGCAGCTATTTACTACTCCGAATACATGATCGTTGTTAAAATTGGACGTGACACTATTTTGGTGTACGGTATTTAAATTTTCTTTTCTAGAAGGAAATGTACAAATTTTTGGTTAAGTTGTATTAATTATACCTATTATAATAATGTATTAAAAACTGTATAATTTATTAAACCATGCACTACCTTTTTACTGACAGTGAAAAATGACGATATTTGTATTTATTAAAAATAATTTTAAGTTTTTAGAAATCAGACTATATTTCCAGGTTTAAGAACATTCTAAAAAAAAATTAAAGTATTCATGTTATAATAATAGCTTGCCTCAATAAACGTCAAAAATTTTCTTAAATTACATACATGTGTCCGGCTAGAATTTTTAGTAAGGCGAGAGATGAAGACAAATTTGGGCCATATAAGGTTTAGGTCGCCTACTGCGAGTGTGGTTTCCGAACCGCCACCTAAGCAGAAACTCTAATTGAGCAGGCCCTCCTTATGGTTGCCTTATTTGGGCCACGTATGAGATTTGATATGTTTAATAAAACCTCACTAAAATTTCTAGTCGGATTTAGTGATGAACAAAGCAAGACCAAGACTGTAATAGTTTTGGTATCGGTCTTGGTCTTGCTGATTCGGTCTTGGTCTTGTTCTTGCACAAATGTTTCTAGTCTTGGTCTTGGTCTTGTTTATTTGGTCTTGGTCTTCCATTTTCAGTCTTGGTCTCAACCATTTAGCCTAATACATGCAACTTTTTGGCGAATTTTTCAGATCTTTTATAGGTATAAATTAAAAATTATGTACAATTTATATCTAATATATAAAACTTTATTTTACTACAATCAAATAATACCAAAAAGTGATCTTATCTATAGAGTTTAATTATTTCTAGTTCTTCACTCACTTTGAAACTGTTTTTGTTTAAATATAAAAGACACTACACTTATACTTATCGAAATATACTTCAATTTATAGGTAAAAGTCGATAAGAAAGTATACAATATGCAAATATTTTGAAATCAATATTATTTATAAAACAATTATCTTAAATACTGCAATTTTCTGTCAAACATGCGAGTTTGTCAGGACTTTTAAAGGAAATAATGTCGATAGTTGTGAGAGTCATGAAAATTCGAAGACTTACCCTTCCTCCAATGCATAAATTGACCTTTTAGCGAATAAAATTGTCCAAGGTACTGGAAAGGAGTGAACATATTAAAAAAAAATTAGTTTGTCTCTATATTTCAACTATGTGTTATCCAGACATAGGAACAAGGAACTCTTACTCCGAGAACATTCTTGTAAATTCCTGTTGTCAAACAGTGGTAAAGTTTCTTTATTTTTAGTGTTAAAATATAGTAAAGCAAATTGAAAATTTCTACTACAAAAAATGTTTTGTTCCAAAAAAAGAATATATTAAAGTTGCTTCGAATAGTTTAACTCATAAATCCACCGGAAGTAATAATTTTTGGTTTAGTCTTGCGTATTTGGTCTTGGTCTTGCATACTCGGTCTTGGTTTTGGTCTTTGTCTTGGTCTTGGACCAAGACCAATTATGCTCATCACTAGTCGGATGTGTATTTTTTAAATTTTAACTGCAATTGACATGTCGTTTCTAGCGAACCAATCTATCGTGTAAACCGAGAGTTACTGTACTACTGAATTAAGTTTTTGGAAAGTAAAAATTCCCTGGTAGGTATAAGTTATATGTTTTCAACACTAACAAAATGTTTTTAAAATCAGCAATCATAGATTTAATAAACCAAAAAAATTATAATCTAATAGAAAAAGAATAATAAATATAATACCAGATTGCATAAATTCAAACATTCGATCATTGTACTTGAATCACAGACACGTGTTTTGAGAGGTAAACCGAACAAATATAAATCGTAAATATCACGTCACCTACTTTTCAAATTTAAGTGTTTTTTAAAATCGAATCCCGATAAATCTTGAAGCATGCAAACTCTTTCAAATGCAATATCAGATTATTTTTAAAAAACAATGCACTCGAATATAATATTCGACCAAACAGTACTTAATTAATCATAATGTTCAATTATTCGATAATACATATTAAGTAGATATTTATTAACTTCCATTAATGTCTGCGTCGAATATTTTTACATTAATTTCTTTGTATCCGTTAACAGTTCTTGTAAATTCATGAAAAATGTTACGTGTACGTTGTTTTATAAAGATTTCCCGTTAAATTATCTACTTGCGTACTTATAAATTTTATTTCTTTTTGCCGCAATAATAAAATGAGAACATCTAGAAAGTAAGTAGTAAGAGTCTAGAAATTCAATGTTGAAGTAACCTCTGCTCTTCCTTATCAATATTTTCGTAATTAAAATTTAAGCAAATTACTGTAGTAAATCTTGGCCCAAAGATGAAGTGCTTTTTGATCTTGACTTTAGTACTTATTCTAACTCAGGTATGTTCCATTTAACATTTGTTTTCCTAAAAAAATGCTACGAGGTTTCAAAGGTTGCCTTTTATTTAATTTTAAGATTCTTCGTTATGAATTAGCTTCTTATCAGTGACGCTATGTACTAATTGGATAGACTGATTTATAATTAAAACTGATTAGTTTTTTCAAAAATACTATTGCCGCAAAATTAAATAATGAATCTAAAATAATTACAAATACAAAAAGAGTTTGTTCATTAACCCTTCGCATACTAGGTGACTAAATGTCACATGCCATACTAGATGGGGTAGGCTATATCCCGAAAATAAAAAGAAATAAAATTCACAAAATTGTACTTTATGACAGTTAAATGATAAGAAATATATTTTAATAACCAATAATGAATAGGTTTCAGTAAAACATATTTATTTATGAATTATAATAGATTTTTATTAATAAAAATACAAGAATTTAACTTTTTTTTCATTTCATTTCAATTTTTAAATTATTGAGTCTTTTCTTGAGTATTAAATTCCAAAGGCACGTGTCAATTACGATTATTAATTTCAGGGCAATTTCTTAATGATCGCAATAATTTAGATCAATCAATTACACGAAATATTAATTGCATAATTTTAATTGTTTCCTCTCACTTGCATTGATAAGATTATCGTATTTTCGCGCTCTCTTCCACTCATTGCTATGGTAAATACATTTTTCGATATATGAAATCAATATTTACTGCATTAAATTAAAATTTTTGATTTTAAGGAGCGCACGGTAAATTATACTAATGTAAGAAATACGAGGATGTGCGCATTCGAGCGAAAAGTGGCACATTTCCGAGCGAGGAGGCAAATGAAGCGCGACGCGGGCGGCGCGCTTCATTCCGAGATCGGAATGTGCCACTTGAGCTCGAATGTACACTCGGCTTTAAACACGATTCACAATAATTTAGCCCAATAAATTAGCTCCAAAAATTAATTGAATAATATTAATCGTTCCCTCTCACTTGCATTGACAAGATTATCGTATTTTCGCGCTCCCTTCCACTCATTGCTATGGTAAATACATTTTTCGGTATATGAAATCAATATTTACTGCATTAAATTAAAATTTTTGATTTTAAGGAGCGCACGGTAAATTATACTAATGTAAGAAATACGAGGATGTGCGCATTCGAGCGAAAAGTGGCACATTTCCGAGCGAGGGAGCAAATGAAGCGCGACGCGGAGCGGCGCGCTTCATTTTCCCGAGATCGGAATGTGCCACTTTGAGCTCGAATGTGCACACTCGGCTTTAAACACGATTCACAATAATTTAGCCCAATAAATTAGCTCCAAAAATTAATTGAATAATATTAATCGTTCCCTCTCACTTGCATTGACAAGATTATCGTATTTTCGCGCTCCCTTCCACTCATTGCTATGGTAAATACATTTTTCGGTATATGAAATCAATATTTACTGCATTAAATTAAAATTTTTGATTTTAAGGAGCGCACGGTAAATTATACTAATGTAAGAAATGCGAGGATGTGCGCATTCGAGCGAAAAGTGGCACATTTCCGAGCGAGGGAAGCAAATGAAGCGCGACGCGGAGCGGCGCGCTTCATTTTCCCGAGATCGGAATGTGCCACTTTGAGCTCGAATGTGCACACTCGGTTTTAAGCTCCATTACCAAACGTCCCGTTTTAACAAAAAAAAATTGATCACTTTATTTATACCCCACCTCGTACACTAAAGGTTAAGTAAAACACATATCTATTTATGTATTAGAAAATTTATTGGAACTTATAACTCTGGCTGTCTCATGCAATGCGCATTCGCGCGCTTCTCGAGTTGTCGTTTAAACAACTCCTATTAACAGTTGACCAAAGAAGTAGTCAAAGATTCTGTTTGTTTACAAATAATACGCGTTAGATGATGCTGTAGTGTCAACTTTGGTGAGTATATACTACCCGTATACGTCTCAGTATAGGTTGTTACATATATTCAATATTTTCATTACCACTTCTGTTATTAGAAGCGCACATTTCAATTTAGATATTATCCCATTTTTGTGACTGCAAAACCTGGTTGAATAATTTTGATGAGACTAAAAATTAACTACACACATAATTAAAGTTTTCTAATGTATTGCAAAGCAATTTTTGTACAATTATGTTTACAGGATGTCGAATAGTAAACAGTAGTTCAATTTTGTTAGACACTGGAGTTTATTCTATTCTGACTACTTATATGGAAGTTACTATATGACTAGTTAATATTTAACAACTTAAAAAAGTAACACTAGCAGTAGTTTTAATCAAAAAAATTGTTTCTGAAAAAGTAACAAAGTGTATATAACATTTCCAACACGATACTCCTAGAATATGCATGGCATATATTATTGTTTCTAGAAATATATATATAATTAAACCTCATCATAATTAGTGTAATGTTATACCTGTTGTTCTTCTATAATTAATAGGAGGCAAGTTTGTCTTCCACATCTAGTTTAATCAGTAATATTCTTCTGCGACCTCATCCAGATAAGTCATACAAGGAAATTGTCTGAATTCTATTTGGATTCTACAACTTGAATGTATTGCGGTTGATCTAAAATTATAGTAACCTAATATTAGGAAATTTTACTTAAAATTGATGTCTCCTCAACATTAATACATATAAAGTTAGAGTAGTTCTTTAATAAAAGAATAAAACATATCTTACATTTTCAAAATCAACTTTCTAGGTTAAAACTCCAAATAAAACTGTATTTCACTGACTTATAATAACCGATGATATCCGAGCCATAAAATCGATAAAAAGTTCGTTAACGCGCATAAATTCAAAAATTAGACTGTGAGAGTTCTAAGTACCGACTTTTATTAATAAAAATACAAAACTTAACTTTTTCTTCAACTTATAAACTATTGCGTCTTTTTTTGAGTAAGACACGTGTCAATTACGATACCGAATTTTAAGATAACCTAACAAGAATTTCATTCTTGACTCCTTATTGAAATACAAATCAATTTAACGGCAATTTCTGAATGATTCGCAATAATTTAGGCCAATAAATTACACGAAAAATTAATTGAATAATTTTAATCGTTCCCTCTCACTTGTATTGAAAAAATTATCGTATCTTCTCGCTCCCTTCCACTCATTGCTATGGTAAATATGTTTATCGAGTATAAAACGATATTTACTAAACTAAATTAAAATTTTGATTTAAAGAGCGCACGGTAAATTATACTAATATAATAAACACGAGGATGTGCGCATTCGAGCGAAAAGTGGCACATTTCCGAGCGAGGGAGGCAAATGAAGCGCGACGCGGAGCGGCGCGCTTCATTTTCCCGAGATCGGAATGTGCCACTTTGAGCTCGAATGTGCACACTCGGTTTTAAGCATGATTTACAATATTTTAGGCCAATAAATTAGACAAAAAATTAATTAAAAAATTTTAATCGTTTTCTCTCACTTGCATTGACAGGATTATCGTATCTTCTCGCTCTTTTCCACTGATTGCTATAGTAAATACGTTTTTCAAATATAAAATCGATATTTACTAAATAAAATTAAAATTTTTGATTATAAGGAGCGCACGATAAATTATACTAATGTAATAAACACGAGGATGTGCGCATTCGAGCGAAAAGTGGCACATTTCCGAGCGAGGGAGGCAAATGAAGCGCGACGCGGAGCGGCGCGCTTCATTTTCCCGAGATCGGAATGTGCCACTTTGAGCTCGAATGTGCACACTCGGTTTTAAGCATGATTCATAATAAAAAATAGACAAGAAATTAGTTAAAGAATTTTAATCGTTGTATTGCACTCATACTTATGAGATTATCGTATCTTTTTGCTCTCTCCCACTCATTGCTATAGTAAAAATACGTATTTTAACATAAAATCGATATTTACTAAACTATATTAAATTTTTTTATTTGAAATAGCAAAACATAAATTACAAAAATCTAATAAAGACGTAGATGTGCGCATTTGAGCGTCTCATTTAACAAAAAAAAAAAAAATTGTTCACGTTAGTTATACCCCACCTAGTACACGGAAAGTTAAAAATCTGTTTTTAGATCGAAGCAAAGCACAAAAGGCGATACGATGCCGAGGAAGTTTGCACGACCGAGCTTCGTCTCAGTAGAAAGAAGATGAAGGCAATCATAAACGAAGACAACACGCCCGAAGATCACAAAAAGTATGGAAAGTATTTGTTGTGCGTTTTTCACAAAAGAGGCATATTAAATAAGAAAGGAGTGGTAAACGAAAGCGGCTTAAGATCCTTTTTGGATTTGGTGTTTGACGATCACTCTTCCGTCACTATGGATACGGAAGCTGCCATAGAGCAAGTTTTCGAAAAATGCAAAGGTATCAAGAGAGATAAGCCTGCCAAAACGGCCGTACAACTGAAGAATTGTATAATAAAAAATGTCAGAGCGTATGACTCCGAGTAATGTAGGTTTTGTACAAACTAAAAAAAAAATCTAATTATTTATTATTTTTGTTGTAATTGTAAATGATACTGATTTCTTTTGGGAAGTTAATAGTACAATTTTAGAAATACTTGCTAAATAATTATGTATTCGTTCAGTGGTTCAAAATAGAAATAGTAATGTTTGCACATATTGTTTTTCTTGTTATTTATAAATGTTTACTTATACAGGGTGATTTGTTATGAATGAGAACATTTTGACTTTGGTGCTATAGTAATTTTTTTTTATGTTGGTAGTACTGAAATCTGTTGGTCAGGAATTGTGCCAGTGACGTCTCGAATAGAGATAATCAATATCGTATTAATAATTTAAAAAAAAACGGTTTTATATAAAACGTAACAAGCAATTGAATTAAAAACGAGAATAAACGCGAAAAATACAAGTGCAACTACGGAAATCAAAACGACAAAAAATTGTACCCTTTCTCCCTAAGCGTACTTACGCAGTACCCCTACCCTCTTTTCATCGCTACATCTTGCTTCTGATTAGTTATCAAAATTAATTAATTAATTAACTTAGTACCTGTGCGTCAGGTGTGAAAACAGCACACAGACCTTATCGTGTTAAAATTACTTTTTTTTACATACCCTTAAAATTTAGTTTCTTACTTTTGGAACACTCTGTATATCATTATATATTATATTGTTAGCTTCACAAGAGTCTTAGGAGCTATGTTTCTTCTAACATGTCTTTTTTAAATATTTTTAACATTTCATAGCATTAATTGCGCTCCGAAACAAATTCAATTTCTTGATTTGAATATCATAAGTAATAATAAATATTTTCTGATTGCTATTTCAAGTAAACCAGTTGCTAAATTGTTCTTGTTATTTGAACTCGTTGTCATCAATACATGGACATCAAATGTGGACTGCACACAAATCAAAAAAAGAAAGCAATATAGTACGAAACAACCAAAAATATTTTATAAATATTTTTAAGGAGCTTCTTTTTTTATGCCAACATTAAAAATATTGACTAAACCGAATCTTAAACGATTTAAATATTATTATAAGTGGAATGTTTTTAAGTATACATTATAATTATTTTTCATCTTTTTTAATTACTAACAATTCTTTCTTTTAGTTATTTATTATATTGTTTTGATAGTAAATTTTTATTTATATACATGTTTCTGTGTTAAAAACGTAAGGTTTTTGGCTTTAATCTGAAAATAAGCATTTTTCATTTGTACTAATATAGTTCTTCTTTACCAATTTAAGTTATTAATTAGTAAGTCTGTATAAAAATATTATTTTAATTTTAAAACTTTTATTACATACCCACATGATTAAATTAATATTCTAAAAATATGTCGGGCAATATAATAAAATTTGTATTATAATATAACTGACGATATAGAAAATTATATTATATATTAAATTTTTTTACCGGTTTCATTATATACTTTATAATTAAAATATATTTGTATAATATATGTTGACGTATATTCATTATACATATATGAACTCCACATATTTTAAGATTATATAATAAGCATATTAATAATGTTATAATATTAACATAAAAATGTGAACATAAATTATTCTTCTATAAATTGACATATATTGTAGCTATTTATATTATTTGATAAACTAGTAATTTTTTTTTGAAATTTTGTCATAGGGGCGCCAGGTTAGTGATCCATACAACTTCTTATTATATTATAAACTAAATTATACTATACTTCTATTCATTATATTTCAATCTATTATTAAATTCATATTCAACAAATTATATTTTAAAAGTATATAAAACTTTACAGTAAAATATATATTTGTTTACATAGTTTATATTATAAAATTAGATATTTACAATATATTTTCTTAAATATAACTAAAAAATATATTGTTTATTATATTATTATTATTTACAAGTATATATAAATTTTTAAATTTCTAGCTAATAACAATTGGAATTATTTTAACTTTTAGCATAAAATATTAACATTTTATTGATTATTTCTCAGATCTTTGTATTGTTGTCTAATAAAATTGATGACTACTTTACTACAACTAACTATTGTAAAAACTATTATTTAGATAAATTTTTAGATTAAATCCTTATGTACCCCATTTTGTTATGCCTTATTTTAACCTTTTTGGCAGATCGTAAACTTACAAACTTCTTATTTAAAACGTAGGTGTACATATTTAACAACTTACCAATTGGTTTTTTTAAGTTTAATCACTTATAAATTCATTTAATGTTACATTAACACTTAAAAATACATAATCGATTTAACCTGAGAGGCATTTATTTTGTTAATACATACTTTGTCTATTACTTATTGCTAAACATGGACTTTCCACTCAAAAACAGATCAAATTAAAAAATAAACCTAATGTGTTAGAATAAAAATTAAGAAAAAATACTATTTTTAAACGTTGCTAAAAATAACTTTTGCAGAAAACTAACAAATAAATATTAATTATAAAATTGAAGATTTTTAACAATTAATTTTAAACAGTTTTTTTCTGTAATTGAAATTTTACTATTATTTGGATTAAGACCTAAAAAATATAGGCTTTTTAGTATTTATAGTTCATTTAAAATCAACTAATTTTTAGAAATCAAATTTAGAATGCCTAACAAAGCTCGACAAACAAAATTTTGTGTGATACTAAATATATTATAAAAAAGGGCTTTTAATGACTATGCAATTTGTTTTCTTAACAGTTCTTACTTTGAATAACTTCTCATGTAAAAAAGGAGGACTTAAGTAAACTTTTGTCACTTTTAGATAAAATACCTTGAGGCCACCAAAAAGTGGGAGACTTTCAAATTTTTATCGTCTGACAAGTGTGTATAAATATGAAAAACCCTTTTGTACTTTCCTTAAAAAATAAAAATCCCAAACACTACAACAAAATTACATAAAAAACCTTTCAAATCATTTTAGAAAGTTCCCTCAGGTTAATCAGCATATTTAAGGTCTACAAAAATATATATAAACATTACCATACAACGTAAATACGTTTATTCTGTTTAAAAAATTAATTCCGTACAGTTCATTATTATCTTTTCAATATGTTTAAGGTAAGTTATTTTTTTTAACACGGGTTGTGTTTTTACTCATTTATATTGTTGTTTTTACAGAAAGTTTTGGCCGTTTTATTCGTAACTTTGGCAGTAGTCGCAGCTTTGCCAAGCAGACCATGGTCCAGCCATGGCGTTGGATTTAGCGTTTCAAAAAGATTCAGTATTAATTTGCGCCCCCCAGTCGTGCACGTTGAGCCATGGCACGGCGGCTATGGCTACGGTGGACACGGATATAGACATGGATATGGGCATAGAAGTGGTGTCAGCTTTAGCGTTGGTCATTTCTAGAAATAATTTATTAATAATATAAAATATTTATAATTCTTATTTATTACTAACTTATGTATTTAAATTAAATACAACTTATTTTGTTTAAAACTAGTTAATTTTTTATAGAGCGCTTAAAATAATTAATAATACAGTTGCTGACTTTGACAGCTCTATCGCCGTAATCAGTGCCGCCAACCTCCACGCATTCCTCGATGCCTTTTCTCACTAATAAAACATGCTTTTCGGTGATTTCCCCGTCCCAAGTTATTAGTCTTTTTAAATATTCTTCCAGCTTCTCTAAATCCAATGCAGCTTGATCGTCTATGATTCCTTTTCTTTTCCAAATGCACCCGAAAAAAGCGTTGAAGTCTTTGTCGCCTTCTGGATAAATGCCTTCTGGCGTGGATGACTGTAATTCTGGCTTAGAATTTAAAGAGCGGCACATAAGTGCATCGTGGATGTTTTCAATAATTATGTCCGGACTATTTTGTGGATTTCTCCAATGAAGCGTTCATAACTCTATTATTAATGAGGATTTAAAAAAAAATTAATTTGCTTAATAAATAAAAATTGTTTACCCTTGTAATTAGAAGAAAAACACAACAGAAAATTAGCGAGAACTTCATTTTAATTTTAATGTTTATTTTATTTGTGTTGTTGCTTAATTTTCATTGAAGATCGCAAAAGCTGTGGAAGCCGTTTAAATTATTTTCAGAACGCCTTAATCAGAGTTAACCTAGGTTATCGTTTGTTTATAAGTTTATGAGTATGTGGTTTCCTTAAGATTTGTTAAACGCAAAATGTTGTTCTTGGTAATTGCTTGTCTACTTTTGGGAAGCTGTGAGGTAATTTTACTTTTTTTTAAAACGGAATAATTTTAAAAAGAATTAGAATAAATCATTTTCGATACTAAAATAAGCAGAAAGAAAGTCTTAAATTGATTTATGTATTTCCAATTGGAAAACAGTTTTGTCACACAGTTTGGCTTTTCAATACCAACTTAAAAATATAGTCTCGCAGTGTTTTTTTTATAGCTATTTTATGTTTGCCACGTTAATTACAGGTCAAATTCTGGTTGTCTTGTAGCTAATTTTTGAGTTTTGACAGTAGTTGTCAGAAATTTGTATTTATTATTATTATTTTCAAGGTAACCAAATTATCATGTTAATTTTGACAAATTGTAATTTACAGTAAAATAGAGTTTGATAACATTGGGCACGTTGGGCGGCAGAAGTAATTACCTACTTGTCACAGTTAATCTTCTGTGTACTAGGTGGGGTATACATAACGTGAACAATTTTTTTTTGTTAAAACGGCACGTTTGGTAATCGAGCTTAAAACCGAGTGTGCACATTCGAGCTCAAAGTGGCACATTCCGATCTCGGGAAAATGAAGCGCGCCGCTCCGCGTCGCGCTTCATTTGCTCCCTCGCTCGGAAATGTGCCACTTTTCGCTCGAATGCGCACATCATCGTATTTATTACATTAGTATTATTTACCGTGCGGTCCTTCAAATCAAAAATTTTAATTTAATGTAGTATATATCGATTTTATATTCAAAAAACGTATTTACCATCGCAATGAGCGGAAGGGAGCGAGAAAATACGATAATCTTGTCAATGCAAGTGAGAGGGAACGATTAAAATTTTTGAATTAATTTTTCGTCTAATTTATTGGCCTAAAATATTGTGAATCATGCTTTAAACCGAGTGTGCACATTCGAGCTCAAAGTGGCACATTCCGATCTCGGAAAATGAAGCGCGCCGCTCCGCGTCGCGCTTCATTTGCCTCCCTCGCTCGGAAATGTGCCACTTTTCGCTCGAATGCGCACATCCTCGTATTTATTACATTAGTATAATTTACCGTGCGCTCCTTCAAATCAAAAAATTTAATTTAAATTAGTAAATATCGATTTTATATTCAAAAAATGTATTTACCATAGCAATAAGTGGAAGAGAGCGAGAAGATACGATAATCTTGTCAATGCAAGTGAAAGGAAACGATTAAAATTATTCAATTAATTTTTCGTGTAATTTATTGGTCTAAATTATTACGAATCATTAAGAATTTGCCGTGAAATTAATTTGTATTTCAATAAGGAGGCAAGAATGAAATTCTTGTTAAGAATTCTTAATTTTCGGTATCGTAATTAACACGTGTCATTAGAATTTAATACTCAAAAAAAAACACAATAGTTTATAAGTTGAAGAAAAAGTTAAATTTTTGTATTTTTATTCTGATGCATAAATAAATATGTGTTTTACTTAAACCCATTCATTATTGGTTATTAGAATATATTTCTTATCATTTAACTGTCATAAAGTACAATTTTGTAGATTTTTTTTATTCTATTTTCTGTGTATAGCAAACCCCACTTAGTGTGGCATGTGACATTTAGTCACCTAGTATGCGGAGGGTTAAAAATACGGCACTTGTTTAATTTACAATATATATTTAAATTTACAGGTTATTTTAAATGACATTGCTGCCAATCAATTTCAAGGTTTGCCAATATGTAATCTATTTTCTTTTAATTTCCCGATGGTTCAAAACAGCATTTTCAATTATTTATACACAGCACTGTATGTACGATACGTGTATAGAGCATTCGGTATAAGCATTGACAGCGTTGCCACATTTACTTTTTTTAAAAGTGTGATTGTTTAGTATGTTTTGTATACAGGGTGTTTTGGGTAAAAAGGCAATTTTTTTTAAGTAATTGTCTAGGAAACCAAAATAAGCAATATAAGCTTATTTTGGCTTTTCTAGACATGTTATTAAAATATTTTTATTTCCTCCCAAAACATCATGTATAAACATTTTAATGTGTCAAGTACAGCCACTGATAAAAGTAAAACTCTATGGTTAATAAATATATTAAACTTTTTGTGCTCATTGTACTTTTAGCTGCAAATACAAGAAGTGAAAGTAAATGTAAAAAAAAATGGAACAATCCAATCAATTAATTTTATGCTAACAATTATATGTGCTAATATACATAGTTTCAGGTACAATCTCGAGCAATACAAGACCATTCAGAAATGCCAAAAGTATTACAACAAACAATAGACCAATCTTACGCTTGCACTATAAAATTGTTGCCTGAATCGGCCACTTTGTCGCAATACCGCGACGTCAAATTTCTGCCAGAAAATAACACGGTTCTAAACGAAATGTTTGGGTGTGTTTTCGAAAAGAAAGAGATCGTAAATCAAAATGGAGAGATTAACGTGGAACATCTAAGGCGCTACTTAACGAATCTAATGTCCATTTACAGAGAGCCCAACAAATACGAGCTGGCCATCGTCAACGAAACTGTAAAGCATTGCAAAAAAGTCAAAGGCAACAACGCGGGCCACACGGCCGTAAAGCTCCAAAACTGCATGAAACGCTATACGGCCAATCAATTAGCAAATAATTAAGTGGATAGCTGACTAATGCATTTTTCTTCTTAATTATGACTATAATTTAACTTTAACGATTGATTAGTGAAAAGCAAAATAAATAATAGACATCATTTTTTCAATGTTATTATATCATTTGTGATTTCTCGATGACCTTTGGTCCGTAAGTTTATAACTAAGTTCGAATATATAAATAACAACAAAATCGCCATGTTATACATAGTAGAAACCACCATCATGAAGAGTTCAATAGCTATTTTTGTGCTTTGTGCCATTTTTCAGGTAAGTAAAATCAAAACAGTGTGGGACAGGAGAAAATCATAGGTTTTGTATAATAATCAAAAATTTTATTAATTTTTTTGAATAGTTGTACACAAAATTTGCTACGTTACTTTTACTATAAAAAACTTACTGCATCATATTAGGACTGTAAATCATTTTTTAATTTTTTATCACATAATAAGTTTTTAATTAAAAGAAATAAATTTAATCTTTGAAAAAACTAACTAATAAAAAGTAAAAAAAATGTTATTTAATTTTTATCTATGATTATACTTTTTTTTGCAATTTTGTAGAAAAGTATCTCTTTAGTACTTACTGAACTTGAAATAATTATATTTTGAAAATTTTAGATACAAATTACACTTTATATTCTGATTTTAAACAGATTGATTTGCATACATTTAGAAGTGGAAGCACATAATTAAAATTAAATTTTGTTTAGTTAATTAAATTGTTCTGGTTCACTTTTATTTTAAATTATTATCGGATAAGAACATTGATATTATCTATCGGTCTCTTTACAGAAAGAAATAGTTATTGAAACGTATACAAATAATATTTTGAAGCAAATAAATATTCACTTCTACCAAAATTCTAATCAAATGAACTTCGACTCATTGAAACAGATTGCTTTTCTAAAAAAAACACATTTAATTTTATCTTTACCAGCGGTATACAACTTTTCTGTTCGTATAAACGTGCAAAAAATTTAATTTTTTTTAATAGGACTGAAACAAAACATTTAACCCAAAATATCACAGAAAAGGTCCCAAATAAACTGCAAAAATTAGAACATCAAAATAATTTTTTTTTATAATCAAAAATTAAAAGCATAAGATCAGAGATCTAATACCCGATCAGAATCACTTGCGGTGTTTTTCGTACTTATAATTTAGTATATTTCGCACCAAGGGGGGAAAGTATGACTTTCGGATTCGCCCAGAATTGTCACGGAAACCATCTTAAATCGTACAACTACTCCCTAAAATTCATATTTGGATCTATTTCAAAATGACCATATAAAAATTTTAAAAGGTACCCCCCACACAAAATATAAATTTAAAAATTTGCCTGTTTTATTTTTATCTTTTATTTTCTCTTTAATTTTAGATAAACGCCAAATCTTTGGGAAGGCACGACGCACCAATCGACGAAAACCAAGAATATTGCATAAACAAATTACATTTGGACAAAGACGTCATAGAATCTCTCAACAAAGTGGCATTCTCGCCTGAAGATAACGATGTTTACAACAAATTCATGGGCTGTTACGGCGTACAAAGTGGCTTAATGGACGAAAACGGAAACATGGATTATGCGGCCGTCAAAAATCAATTAATCCAAATCGCCAAGGACGATCCAGACACGACTTCCGATCTCTTAAAGATATACACGGACTTAATCAATTTGGCAGGAGAACATTGCAGAAAGAAGGCAATCAAAGGCACGTCGAATGGACAAACCGTTGTCAAAAATTTGAATTGCATTCTTAAGGAAATGTCCGAAATCTTACAAAGCGCTTAATTTAATCTTTTTAGTAACACAATTATGTAATTTTATAAAAATAAAAGTTAGGTACCTCTATAGCGGTGTTTTACAACCTTTTTTTTAACATGCCTCACCTAAGTCACTCTAAAATTTTGATGCATGAATACTTTTAGCGCGTTGAAAGTAAAATATTAGCAGGCAACGGAAGTTGCGCGCGCACATCTAACGAAAATTTGTCATTTGAAGTTAGCCGTCTCAGAAAGTAAATTAATTATTGTGAATGAGGCTTAAAACTGAGTGTGCACATTCGAGCTCAAAGTGGCACATTCCGATCTCGGGAAAATGAAGCGCGCCGCTCCGCGTCGCGCTTCATTTGCCTCCCTCGCTCGGAAATGTGCCACTTTTCGCTCGAATGCGCACATCATCGTATTTATTACATTAGTATTATTTACCGTGCAAAATTTTAATTTAATGTAGTATATATCGATTTTATATTCGAAAAACGTATTTACCATAGCAATGAGCGGAAGGGAGCGAGAAGATACGATAATTTTATCGATGCAAGTGAGAGGAAACAATTAAAATTATTCAATTAATTTTTTGTCTAATTTATTAGCTTAAATTATTGTGAATCATGCTTAAAACCGAGTGTGCACATTCGAGCTCAAAGTGGCACATTCCGATCTCGGGAAAATGAAGCGCGCCGCTCCGCGTCGCGCTTCATTTCTCCTCGCTCGGAAATGTGCCACTTTTCGCTCGAATGCGCACATCATCGTATTTATTACATTAGTATTATTTACCGTGCAAAATTTTAATTTAATGTAGTATATATCGATTTTATATTCGAAAAACGTATTTACCATAGCAATGAGTGGAAGGGAGCGAGAAGATACGATAATTTTATCGATGCAAGTGAGAGGGAACAATTAAAATTATTCAATTAATTTTTTGTTTAATTTATTAGCTTAAATTATTGTAAATCATGCTTAAAACCGAGTGTGCACATTTGAGCTCAAAGTGGCACATCCGATCTCGGGAAAATGAAGCGCGCCGCTCCGCGTCGCGCTTCATTTGCCTCCCTCGCTCGGAAATGTGCCACTTTTCGCTCGAATGTGCACATCTTCTTGTTAATTGAATTTGTTTACTTTATCATCCGCTTTTTCAATTATACATTTAGGGTAAGTGACCCCTCTACCGGACATGGCCCCTCTACCGACAACTTGGCTAAAAATTCTTAAATGCATTATAACAAGTTGATGAACAAAATTTAAAAAAATATTAAAGCCTTTCTTATTTAATATATAATGCTTATATAATATAAACGTAGTTTAAATAGTGTAAAAAATAAATTTAAAATAAAAAAAAAAATTTGTTCATCAATTTTCTACAACATTAATTTCTTAAAAGGTAGGTTAAGGTTTTTTTGACCAGTGATATTAAATAAAAAATAACAAATAATATAAAATCAAAAAATATTTGTGAATTAATTAGTATATAATAAGTAAATGAAATAAAAAATAAACAAATTAATAATTTTTTATTGTTTTAAACTAAAAATAGACTACCGAGCATACTTACAACAAAATTGGCTTTGCATGCACAATAAAAAGAATACTAAAAAAGCAACAAAAAATTTAACTAATAAATAAACTATAAGGTTAATTAAAAATACTTCTTTTATTTGATTGTATTTATTTCCCAATAATAATAATTTGATTAAATATTGATTGATTTTGTAACCAATAAAATTTTTGTAAAGGTGGCCGATAGAGGGGACATCGCAATTTTATACTATTATAATTTATTATTAACATTCTAATTGAAATTATTGGCCTTTTTATTTTTTTATTTTGAAGTTAAAGGTGTGATCTTTAAAGTTTTTCATAAATTAAATTATATATTACTTATTTATATATTTAATTATTGCTTTAAAAAAAACTGTGCTTAACTGTCCTGTAGAGGGGTCACTTACCTTATATTGAGTTTATAAATATCGATTTTATGTTCAAAAACCGTATTTACCATAGCAATAGTAGAAGGGAGCAAAAAGATACGGCAATCCCGTCAATGCGAGTGAGAGGGAACGATTAAAATTATTCAACTAATTTTGCGCCTCATTTATTAGTCCAAATTGTTGTGAATTGTGCCTAAAACGAAATGGGCACATTTGAGCTCAAAGTCCCACATTCCAATTGTTCAAAATACAAGATAGCAAGATAATAAAAAATCACTAGAAAATTATGAAAAAAAAAATAAGTAAATTTTCAAAAGATATAATAGGTAAATAATTAAAAAAACAGGTAGGTACGTCTTCAAATTATCCCCTTGAATAATACTATTGCCCCCCTAAACATTTAAATTGCCCCCATTTGGGGCGCGGGACCCTCGTTTGCGAATCACCGCTCTATACAAAACAATTTTTGATAAAGATAACGATTAATCGTTACAATTAATTAATTTCGTTCAAAATAAAGCTCTCCCATTACCAATTTCTTCGTACAAAGTTAAACAACCAAAAACCATAGCTCATTCTTTCAAAATTTATTTATGCGTAAATTTTTATAAAACACAAAATATCACAAATTTATTTTACATGTTCCTTAACATTCTTCACCCCACAGTTGCGAACTTGGATTAAATACAGCCCAAACGAGTCTCCCTTGGGAACACTTGTCTGGCATCTTCTTATATCTTCGTCGGCAATTTTGTTAATATTTGGATGCTTGATGTTCAACACGTTAGTGACCACATATTGAAAAAGAACTACGGTTAAGTCTTCGTTAATCGCATCGTTGGGCAAAACGATTCCAAGCTTCTTATAATAGCAAATGACGAAATCGGCGACTTCGGGATCATCTTCAGGGTAGGTTTCTTTGGCTGCCAAAGCAATAAATTTTTCTCCGTCTAATTTCAAATCTCGAACGCATTCTCCTAGAGACTCTGCAAGCGCTTTTCCGTATTTTCCAGTTTGTGGGGCGGCCTTAAATTATAATTTTATTACATGATTATTTTTAACATAAATATCTTTGATTGAAGCACAAGAGTAACGGTTGTGCTCTTGTCAGTTTACCTGAGTGAAAGCGAGGAAAGCGGTAAAAACTATGAAAGCTCTCATTTTTAAGTTTAACTGATGAAGGTAAGGGAACTACTAAGGCTTAACACTTGCAATTTTCTATTTATACAAGAATTAACCGCAAACAGCTACAATCAGTGTTCGTTTGCGATAGCCTTGATAACACAAATTTATTGTCATTCATAATTCATGAGCACTTATATAATAATTTTTCAATTTATTTCAATAAAATGCAAATTAGGGTTTTAATACAATTAGGCTTTGTTTATTTCCTTTGTCTTAAAAGTTCTATAACCTATTGGACTTGCACTTCTTTTCTAGTTGTTTTTTCCTAATCGAAAAACTAACTGTTGTTTGTCTAGAATTAAAGAATGTGTTTTATTTAATAAAATTTGGAGATAAAAAAGGAAACTGTAAACCGTGACCGACTAAATAGGCAATCCGCTCCCGGTTTGTTTTTATTCGTTTTTGAAAATTTGCATATAAAAGCGTAATTTAATTTGCTGCCAAAAAAAAACGAATATTAACTAAAAAGTATTAAATATAGAGTGTTAATACATTTTAATGTAATTCGTTCTGTAAAAACGAACTCATTGTGTTTATGTGGCTGTATCAAAACAATATTTTAATTTCATTTATTACATGTTACTTAACATATTTTTTTTTAATTTATGGTAAACAATTAATAATGGACATTTCTGAACAGGATGGGGTGTACATCGCCGATATTTTTTTGGAAATAGAGATCGTCTGTTTTTAACCCTTCGGTGATCGCGCTATGAGCGATTCCCCGTTTTTTTTTATTCAGTAATATAACCAAAAATATTTTTTTTACACCTTTGATGATGAATTTTGAGCGATACCTCGAGAGCGCGCCCAAACTAGGTCATACAAAATTTTACTTCCGATGTTGCAAAATATACGAAACAAAAATAAATAAAACCAATTTTTTACCACGGTTTCAGTAATGTATCACGGACTTATAATTCAAAACGGTTTTTAAATTTTTTATTAGTTTAGAAGTTATAAGTTTGTGCCACTTTACTGAAACATTTTAATAATATAAAATATTCTTTTTAAAATTATTTATTAATTAAATGGTAACTTGCTATACATTTTTGTAAAACCTCGACAAGCTCTGTCCAATTATAAAAAACTTTATACCTACTCTTCTATTTAAGATAAAAAGTTGACACTATTTTCGACTAAACCGGAAGTAATAAAAATTATATTTATCCCAGTACGTAAATTGTATAAATTAAAAAAACTTTTATATTTATAAATTTTTTGAAATTTTGATTAGTGGCATTTTAAATAAAACACTCGGTATATCAAATAATTTTTTTTTCTACTTTAATGCACAATAGAATTGCAATAAACATTAATTTGTTTGCATTTGCTAACATTTCTTGAAAAGCAAACTTTTGTTTGGATTTTTACTGAATTAACAATTATCTAACTGCTTTTTGAAATTTTGAAACTGTTTGAAAAGTATCATCGATAGTTTGAAATAGTGCAAATTTTTGATTGTTTGTAAAATAAAAATTTTAATCTTTGTAAATTAACTATTTAGATCGTAAAATTTTTATATCAACTTCCTAAGAATTGATTAAAATCTAATTATTCATAATCGGCTTAGCAAGGCCGGCAATTACCAAACTTAAATTTATTACGCTAACAAAAAATTAAAGTTGGTAAACAATTATTTTTTACATTAATTAGTAATTCCCCAATTATTATAAGCAGGTAATGATGTCTTATTGTTTTCCTTAAAAATTAAATCAAAGTGTATTGTAAATATATTCAACATACTACCAAAAAAATTGTAAAATTAAAGCAGTTATTTTAAATAACTTCTAAAAGTAAAGATTTAAAATAAATAATTTCAGAATTTTTTCATAAGCATTTGAGAACTGCATCACAGTTTATCACATTATTGTTTAATGTGCTTTTTTTTTAAATGTTAGTATAATATCTAATAATTATATGGGCAAGTTTGACTTATAAATAATTAATTATAATTTAAAATAGAAATAAACCATCACATTTTTTATAATAATTAATTAATCTATCCAACTTGATTTGGTAATTATAAGGCATCCCAATTACACAAGCAAATATAAATTACAACAAATTTCATTTAAAAACAAATAAATTTTATTACACAATTCAACTAACTTCTTAATATGGTCGCGTCTAATTGTAAATAACACATAAATAAATTTTAAGGCTCCAAATTACAAATACGAGACTAATTGTAAATATACATTAATTCGTTTGATTTTTTATAAACTCAATAGCCTTTTGGTTAACACAATTGTACCCTTCACGGCTGTTTGACCTGGGCTACTTCCGACCACCATATCTCTATTGCACTTATTTAAAATAAAATTCTTCAGTTCTTGATTGTCGTCATACCTGAGTAAAAACGGCTTAATTAGATTATCAAAATTGACCTTTCCTTTTTCGTCGATAAAGCCTCGTTTTTCGAAATAACACGCCGCAAAACTGTTAAATCTTTCGTTGTCCTCTTCGAGAATTCTGGAATCGTTTTTCACAAAATCTTCGATTTCGTCGCGTTTAATATTTAGTTTGTCTAAACAGAAGTTTGCATCGTCCTCTTGGCACAGCACAGCCTAAACAAAATTGTTCGTTCAAGCACAAAAAATAACGATTTGGTAATAATTTAAAAAATTAATAAATACGCACCTGTAAAACTGTGAAAATACAAAGTGCTGCCAAAAAAGTTTTCATTTTGAAATGGAGACCTTCTAACGTGACGATTGATTAGAATTCACTAAACTAAATAATCTATTTTATAAAAATATATATCCTTAGTATACATAATCAATATAAACATAGATAATATTAGTAAAAAGGTCATTTAGTTAATTCTAATTGTAATTATTTGATATTCAAAATAATTATTTTATAATGGTGTGGATTGTTTAAGGTCCAAGTCTGCTGTGCCGTTGCTTAAATTTTTGACGTATGGTATTTTCCATAAAAACAAGCTTTTAAGTAAACTATGTTATGAGCAATTTTTGCATATATATATATTGGTTGCTTGAAAACGGCTTTAACGATTTAAATAGCAATTTGTATTAAAAAAATGTTTTACTTTCCAAGTTTATCTAAATAGATGTCATCTCTGAAAAAATCTGTTTTCACTCAGAAATTATCGCCATCTCGTGCAATTTTGAGGTACCAGTAAGCTGAAATATTCATACATTGATGCCCAACTATAGATGACATTACATTCATATACAGGGGTGTCGAAAATTGAGTAGGCTAATATGGGTATCATTCTTATTAGTTAAGATAGAAGTTTGGTTAAATGAGCAAGGTTTTGCAGTTTTAGATCCTGATTCAGATTCCGTTAAGAAAATTTCAAAATTCCAAATAGTTCCAAAGTTATCGTAAAAAAACTGAAAACTGTTATTTTCTTTAATGTCAAATAACTTTGTAATTATAAAATTTACAAAAAAAAATTTAATATAAAAGTTACTAGGTTTCATAAAATATAGATGGAAAGTAAGTCAAAATTAAATTTATAATAGGCGGTTTCTGAAATATTGATACCAACTTTATTATTTTAAGTGGTTGCATATTGAATTTTTACATAGTAAAATAGCATATTTTTTTGTTATGAGCATATACAAATAACATAAAATAAATAATTAATAGTTTTAAAATATTTTGAAATATGTAGAGCAGTGTTTCGTAATCTTTTTTTAACATTCCCCACCTAAGTTATTTTAAAATTTTGATGCATATAATATATAACATATAAATATTTTTTTATATTTAAAAATTGAATTATTCCATAAATGAAGCCTAATTACAACTTGTTCATGACACAAGATTTAGGTTTTAGCAAGAAATCACTAAGAAATTATTAAGAAAAAGAAAAATAAGTAAATTTTACAAACATAAACTAAAAAATATTTTTATATTGATAGCTCGAATTTTTGATAACGCGAATTATTTTTAGTTTCTCTTCAACTTCGACCTATCGAGATTTGACTGTATTTAATTTTATAAATTTAATATTTCTAAACAATTAAGATAATTTATTTATTGAGTTTTCTCCAATATTAATTTTATTTTCGTAAATTAATGACCTTCAAAGTTTTTTGAAAAACCACAAATTTTGTATTTACTCTATTTAAGTTTTCTGAAAATACATAATAATATTTCATCAAAATTTCCTTTTAAATTTACCGAATAAAATTTTGTTTTATTCAATTTGTGTTATACAAAAAAATTGATAATTAATAATTCCTAAAGTTCTTAAATATATTTTAAAAATTTTCCGAGTTATTAATTTATTTAATTTAAGTTGTCTAAAAACTTGAAATAATTTATTCTTCGAGTTTACTTTAATAATTTTGCTAAATGTTTAAAACTGAATTTTATTCTCTGTAAAAAAACCGGTGCATGTACTTATGTACGCACGTTAAAAGTAATACTTCTTTGGCGCGACTAAATTAAATATAACAACGCGCTATGTTGCGCTTGTGTACAGCTAGACCAGTGGTTATCAAACTATATGTCACTGCTCATATGTCGTTTTATTTGAATACATTGCTATTTCCTTTTTAAATCCAAAAAGTAATTTAAACAAATTGAATAAATACAAAAATGTGCGCGTTCGAGCGAAAAGTGGCACATTTTCGAGCGAGGAAGCAAATGAAGCGCGACGCGGAGCGCGCGCTTCATTTTCCCGAGATCGGAAATGTGCCACTTTGAGCTCGAATGCGCACACTCGGCTTTAAGCACACTTTACAAGAATTAATTTACTCTCTGACAATTCGCAATTAAATATTACAGAATTATATTAATAACAAAATTCCAAAATCGCCAATTTTGTGCCTTTTAACAAAATTATTGTTGAAAACAAACCTTTTTCGGAACATAAAATTGAATACAGTTCTTGACGTCTTAGAGACGTCAAAATCTACAATGACACTCTAAACGATTGACGTCTCCTAGACGTCACTGTATGTCAAGGGGTTAATGTAATTTATTATGGTTTAATTTAAAAAAAAATTGAATGTCGTTTGGCATCAAATTTTCTACCATTTGAGTAAAAACTTTAAAGAAACACGTGGCCGAAGCAATTAAGCCAGCCTCACCGGTACAATTAACCGTCCACCTTGAATTTATTTATCATTTTAAAATTGGATTAAAAAACTACATTACAATTATCACTAAACAGAAATAAAAACCAAACTCGTATTATTATTTTTTAATTGTTTGAATTAATTTATTAATTGTTTAAGATCTACTTAACAACATAGCCCAAACCTTTGGAAATACCTTAAACTTAATTAAACTAATTTGTTTAAAATAGATTTTTGATTTTACATTCAGAAGAAAAGTCACGTTTGCTTCATCGCAATGAATACATTCATAATAAAATGCACTTTATTTCTATTTTTAATCGTAAGTACCTATTTAGTTTAATGTTTTATTTCTTATTTACATATCTTTTTTTTTTAATTAAATTAATATAGTAGATCTTATAATTTAAATGTAATTCATTTTGTTGGATTAGTATTATTGCTAATGCTAATAAGTTTTAAATTGACTCTGGGTGAGTTTACTAAAATTCATTATTTTCAAGTTTTAATTGGTAAGTACTTTATTATATCTAGGTTGTTTTTAGGGCATTGAAGAAATCCAATCTAGAAACGTACAAAAGCAATTGCATCCATTAGCCGAAAGCTGCATGAAAAAATTAAAACTAAATCCAAAAGAAGTCATAGATCCCGATGCGCTGGAAGTTATCCCACAAGAGAGAATCCAAGAATCGTTTTTAGAATGTTACTGGAAAAACAGAGAATGGCAAAATCAAGAAGGCGATATTAATTACACAGGCCTAACAACTCTTTTACACAACTCAGTGCCACCAACTATCAGAGAATTGCCACTTCTTCAAGATTACGTATCGGAAATTCTGCAACAAACTTTGACCAGTTGCAAGAACAAAAATTTTAAAGGCGACACTCACGGAGAAACTGCATTAAAAATACATAATTGTTTAGCTGGAGAACCAAAATTTTTGACAGATATGTAAAAAACATTACCTCCTTTCATTGATGAAAACTGTGCAGATTTCTTATAATACAATTCGAAACTTTTGAAGCGAAAGCTCCGTCATCATTTCCTTTTTGAATGTTTCTGCAAGTTTTATGACACTCTCGGCAATTTCTGCTGCTCTCTGTGGAGTGTACTTCAAACCGATCAGTTGTCCAATTGACGTCTCTAAACTGGCATAATTTATTTGTCCATCTTCATTTTGATAACCTTTCTTCTTCCAAAAGCAAGTCATGAATTTATTAAACTCGGCATTGTCTTCTGGCACAATCGGTTGCGTGTTCCATTTTTCTATTTCGCCTTGATTCAATTGCAATTCAGAAATACATTCGTACTCTAATCTGGATAAAGCGTTAATTGTCTACAAAAATACAAAAATTAGCACTTCTCAACTTTAAAACCTCTGAAAACTTAAAACTATTTTGTTACTACAATGGTTGTTTTTATGCTTTATAAATTACAAATAAAAAATACTGGTTTTATTTAATTGTGTGCTTATGTAAGGTTTGGCTGTGGCTTTTTCTTTTAAAAAGAGTAACAGAATTAAACAAATATCAATTAAAAAAACAATTTATCAATCATGGAAATTTGATCATTATTTTTAAAAAAGTTCCATTCGAGAAGTCTTCGCTTTTTTTGCAACCAAATGGTTTAAATATACTATCGAAGTAAAAAATATTGTCACCTAACTTTGAAGGCCCAGATCTCGAAAAATACTTAATTGATTTTAATAAAACTAAGCTCGAATTATAGACAATTTATTGTTACATATTCATAAATAATTTCGTAATTTTTTATTTAAACATTAATTAGTTACCCTAATTATATGTTTAAAAAACAGTAGACTTTAATAAAAAATTTATGCTATAACCCTTTTGCGATAAATATAGGATGATGTCACATTTAGTAATTAATTGCAGTCAATACCAGAGTAGTTCACTCGGTCTGACTTTTCAATACCAACTTAAATCATACCCTTTCAGTTTTAGACTTTTTAGTAAGTCTACGTTTTCCAGGTTAATAAGGCAGCAGAAAACGACACTTCATTCTGACAATTAAAGACTTCAACAAAGAAAAAAAACGGCATTTTAAAAAAATTTGTAGTTATTAATTATTTTATTAATTAGTTTTAATGCGATCAACTTTGGAGGAATGCATTTTGTCAAGTTGTAGTTCACAGTCAGCTCGTCTCTAATAACATTGCGTATAAAAAGATCTTGAAGTGGTCGTCTTCTAGTCAATACAATAATCCTAAATTGTATTGTTAAATACCTTAACCATATTATGTAAAATAAGTTTGTTTTTATTAGATGCTATACATTAAAAATAACGATTACTTGGCATTTTGTTATTTAAAAAGGCGAACTAACAAAATAATTGCAATCCAATGCATGTTATCTCTTCAAAAAGCTTTCAGTTATATTATTTCTAAATTTTTTATTATTTGGTTGTAAAAAAAAAATTGATTTATAATATATGAAAGTTACACAAATTGAAAAACGTAGCAAAATATGGGACTTTTTTAATATATCTTAAAAATCTTTTAAACTCTATGTAACAATATCAAATTGACACGTTACAACAAAAAGAGTCCACAGATAAGCCGTTAAATTTTTATAAAATTCTGTTTTTCTGTTTTGGAAATTCGACCTTTTAAATTAAGAAAACAATACTTTTTGCTTCGATAGTAGATATAGAACAGTAATATTCTAACATACCTGAAAAATAATTAAAGAACACACAATTGAAAACTTCAGCACATTAAAAGTTAACATATTGATGTCTAAATATGCAATTATTATAAACAATTAATTCAGATAAACTCAATTTTATTCGAAAGTTTGCGCAAATAATCAAAGATGGCGCCACATTGTTACAATTAAAAAATTAAATAAAATTTACAACATTTTCATTCGACTTTGAATCGTTCGTGCTATCAAAGAAAATTCTCTTGAAAACACTTTATGATCTTGCATCAGATGAACTGAATACAATAATAGAACTGTATCTTTTGTGTTGTTAAAAAAGTTTTACTGTCAACTCTCTTCGAAATTGAATTTTAAAACTTATTTATATCAATAGTAATTGATAACAGCAGCATGCACATACAGAGCTACTTTATATCTATTTTTATAAAAATTTCCTTTTAAAGCCTGGAAACTTTATGGTAACAGATAATTGAGAAATCACCTCATTCTAAATATAACAATTTCTTGTGCAATGCTGACAGTTAATAGTATTACAAATTTTATTATCAATGAACGATTATAAATATTAAAAATCATGTGTTCATCGAATGCATTCGACAAATCTTATTTAAGAAACAATTTTTTTAAGAATTAAAGTAGTAACAACAAAGATCGGTGTGTTACATCATCTAAAAATCAACAAAATCTGAAATTATTCCTGAAATTGTGTAGTTTTTCTTGAAGAAATTGAAGGTGCATGAACATTGTACATGATATCAGTAGCTCATAAATATTGTGTTAGTGATAACAACAAAGTACAGTAATACTGCAGAGTTCAACAGAAAGCAAAGATAAACTCACAAAGAAATAGTTGATCATTGCAAATCTTCTCTTAATTTTATATATTTAGTCTATGCAGTTTGTACTTTTAATTTAATGTTTATTAGTTAGCTATGCAACACTTTTTGAGGTAAGTTCACATACCAATACTCTTGGACAGAATATAATCGTTTTACATTTTTAGGTAACAAAGTAGATCTGGGAAAAATTAAAATATCGTGGAAATGAAATACATTCTATTTTTTGGCTTTTTGTTAGCTACACAAGTAAGAATTCTTTATAAATTATAATTGTTTTCTACCGATTCTTATAATTTTTCTTAAGAAGCGTTATAATTATATTCGTATTAATTGTTGTGAATGTATTTTTAGGTGAATATCTACGCCCTTCCATTAAATCAAGAAGAAAGGCATTGTGCGGCCGATTTAAGACTGAACAAAGCAACAGTAGAAACTTGGAATATTGAACCTTTGTTGCCAGAAGATAATGCGGAAATCCTGCAATATATGTCATGTTATTGGAAAAGATTAGGATATCAAAAAGAGAACGGCGACATAGATTACTTAAAATTAGGTGAAGTTGTTCATGGTGATTTGAAAAATAGATTTCACAAAGACTGTTTACATATCGTAGCTTACATTATTGATAATTGTAAGAATAGCATAAACGCCGAGACTCATGGCTTAAAAGTTGTAAAAATGTGGAACTGCTTAAATATTTTTGCTGAAAATTTAATATAAATATAGATTTTGTAATTTTTTTCACAAGTGAGAAAAAAGCGTTACTATATTAAATTTCACCCATTTAATTCACGTATATTTAAGACATTGTACTATAACGATTTTTATAAATTTTGATTATTGGTTTACTTTTTTCAGATACCTAAAAATATATAGTTCTACTTGTACTTATTACTGTTTACCTAATTAAAAATTTATTATTAGCCAATCTCATTAAAAATTACTGCAGCAGATTGTGGTTGAATGATATTTTACCCCAGCATTGCCTTTGAAACAGAAAAAGAAAAAAAGAAACTCTTCTGAAAGTAAAATCATCAGAAAACTACTGTGGGCAGAGAAATATATAATGAAAAGCCAGAATAAAAAAAAACTGTTTTAGTAACAAGACCAATAGTTAAAAAAAGTGGGGGTAGTCAAAGAGCAGGGCACGCTGGGCAATATATAATGTAGAGAGTATTTAATACCATTGTTATCGCCTACATATGTAGTGTTTGGCAAATTACTCGACGCTTTTATATCAGCTGTAGAAAACTATATTTTCAAAAGTGTATTTGCAAACCGTTGCTTTTTGTAATTTACTATTCTTATTAATTGATTGTTTATTAAGTTGTTTTACAAAGAAAGGAGGGTTTTCAGGTTGCTTAAAAGTTGAAATTTTCTATTAATTTAGAACCGTATATGATAATTATCAAAACACTTAAAGATGTGTTTAAAAAATTATTATTAAATAATTATGTGTGTTGTAGTAATTATTTTACAAAAAGTAATTTTAAAGTAGCAATTTAATACAAGAAACAAATCCTTACAATCGTGGAGTGTTAATTTAATTAATAATTACAAAATTAATTTTTCCAAAAAAAGTAAATCAATTTACATGACAATTATTGAAATAATAATTATTTATTTTTGATGACTAAATAATACAAGTTAATATAGCATCACTGATTTCTTTCTTATGTATGTATCTAATTGTAAATCTTCAACAAACCTAATCCGATAATATTTTATAACTAACATATTAATTCTATTATAACACAAAAATTATTGTTGATTTACAAAGTATTTAATTTCTTTCAAAATACAATTCCTTACTAACACTACTTTAACTCCATGGGAGTAGCCACCCAAATTTCTACAATCGTTTACCATTCGATTAGCTTCTATTTTACTTAAATTAATTCCTGGTCCTGTGTCTCCAACTTCTCTTCCTAAAGCTGCAGTCAAATCTCTTTCGATCGCTTCAAAGTTGATGGATCCATTTGTTCTTTGCAATTCTTTATTTTTCCACATACAACTCAGAAATTGATTGATACGTTCATCGCCGATTCCTATAGCATCCAATCTACTGATATCGTATATAGTTTTCTTATCCAAATACGGAATAACTAACAAACGTATAAACTCTTGTTCTTCTAATGCAAAATTAAAGTTCGCTGGAAAACACCTCGCATCGTCCAATGTTAAATGATTTACATCTGCCCTTATTTGTTTAATCTCATCCTAAAATGTTAAATAAGTAAATTCTTTATAAAATAAAAGCGAAAATTATACAAATACCTTCAGTAAAATAAAAACGATGCAAATACGTACCAAAGCTTTCATTTTATTCAACTAAAAACGATGAACTTTGTATTTCTTGATTTTGAAAAAAAAGTAAATAAATTTAACAGAATACTTGGAAAATGTTATAGGTCAATACCGTTCTTGATAAATTTGTTTATTCCCAAAGTCGATAACATGAATTGGATACATTAAAATAATGCTAAAAGATCTAAATATTTTTTTATATTGCAATAATTGGGTCAACTTCCAACTTAAATTAATATAAGTACTTAATAATAATTAAAGTTTAATTTCAAATACTTAACACTAAATAACATCATCGGTTTTCCTTTTAAAGAATTGCCAAGTGTTGGATCTGTTTGTGAATGCAATTTTGTGTTTTCACTGCTTTTATTCCGGCAGTAACCCCATCAACTTCCTTGCATAACTTGATGATTTTATTAGCTTCGACTTTGCTGAGGTTTATTCCAGGACCTGTATCGCCAACTTCTTGAATAAGAGCTTCTTTGAGTGCTGCTTCTATGTGCTCATAAATAATCAATCCCTGTTTGGTTTGGTACTGATATTCCTTCCAAGAACATGCCAGGAAGTTGTTATAAAAAGCATTTTGTTCTGGAACAAGTTTGTAGCGAGCTAAATTTCTTAAAGGGACGTGTGTTAGATTTGTTACAATTTGAAGTTGATTGTATTCGTTGTAAACTTTTGGATCTCTTGAACCAACCGGTATGCACCTCAAAAGTCTTTCATTAAATGGAACTCCTTGAGACAGAACCAAATGGAGATCGGTCTGTTAAAACATAACATTATTTTCTCAATTTTAAAACTTATTAAAAATTAAAAGATTAAAAGCACAAATGTTTAGAGTTTAAATTAGTAATGTGCAAGAAGCTCAAATCTTAAGAATCTCCTAGAAGACGTAGTCCAAAGTATTTTGGAAAAATTCAAAATACTTACGTGATATAAAATAAAGAATATACAAAATATTTTTTTCATTTTTTGAATCGGTCTACCTCGCTAAAATTTAAACACTGTTTCATTCACAGCAAATCTCAAATTCTTATGAGGTTCATGCAAGTTAAGGTTACTACTGATAAAACTATAAAAAAATATATTTATAAATATGAAATAAATGCTTCTTATTATATAAATCTATAAACCTATAACTTATCTAACATTTCTGACATAACTGGTTATTATTCATGAGTTAATTTCAACCCACTCCTACCTATTTTATTATAGTCAGTTCATAATTACATAGTTGTATGTAATCGTTAATTAATTTGCTGTAGAATGGAGACTAATCTTATTATCCTTTAAAAAATTATTTTATGCGATGCAGAGATATAAGATTAAATTGTGTTGAACTAATATACAACTGTTAAAAAAATGTTTACAAATAAAATTAGTTTTTGTATTGAGTTTCGAAATTCCAAAAAAAAATATAATCAAGCAATTGAATCAAATATTCAAATTTGTTTTTCATATAACTAAACAATGTTAAATCTGTATTATTAAAGTACTTATATAAATAAAATTATTAGTGACTAGCTGGTCTAGTCCGACTTCACACGAGTATTAAAATTTCGAATATAAAAATATCGAAAATAAAATATAGCCTGTTATTACTCAGGGCTAGTACAGCTTTTTATTAGTAAAAGAATTTTTAAAATTAGTTTAGTAGTTCCAGAGATACACAAATACCTTTTTATATTACTAGAAAAGAACAAACAGAACTACGTACAATTATCTCAACTTTTTAAAAAATAATTTTTTGTCATGTAAATATTTTATTTTAAGTAGTTCTAGCATATTAAAATATGTACAAAAGTTTATTTTTGAAGTAACCAAAGCATTACATCGTACTTAAATTTGAACCAAAAATTGAAAAGCCGTGAATAACAAATAATAAAAATTACAATAATAATTTTTTTAATTCTTATAATTTATTTTTCAACTTTAGTAACATCACGTTTCTGTATTTGTCTTAATTGTTTTTTCTTCATTCTTTTAATTTTACTTGTATTTTTAATAACTTGTACGATTTCAGATTTCCTTTTATTCTCTTCTTTACGTTGTAAATTTTCACGTCTTCTCTGTTTCTTAAGTTCCTTTTCTTCTTGTTTGGTAGCTAGAATTAATTTAGAAGCTTCTTTAACACGTTTTAATTCTTCTCGAAGAGCCTCTTTCCTTTTAAATGAATTACGAATGCCTTTCGTTTTAACTATAGATGAAAAACGAGTTTTTGTGTTTTTCCATACTCTACCAGACTTAGGTTTGCCCCTCATATCACTGGTGTCAGTACTTTGCTTGGTTTTCTCTCTAAAATTATCAATATTCTACATAAGAAAGAACTGTAAACAGACCCAATTAATGATCAATTTATACCTTTTATTTGATTTTGATTTCTGCAATCCTTTTTGATCTTCAGCATTGGATGACTTTTGTTGAGACACATTTTCTTTTAATACTTCTTCAGACATAATTCTAAATTTTTAGTATATTATTCAACGTGGAACACATACACATAACCTTAAAAATGTAATTGTATGGTATGAGATAACTTCTTTCTATTTCACAAGAGGAATGCACTAAAAAGATTTAATTTTAATTTGGCGGCCAATAATATAACCAACTTTTCAGTTTAATGTTCTTATACCCCTAGGGATTTAGGTTTAATTAATTAATTGTTATAATGAATATAACAGTTTATCTAAAATAATATTACAATTTTTAAAAAAGGCGCCTTTCTTTTGCGGAAAATATGATACGTTCGCTACGATCGTATAATGTCGAATGCTTACGTTATTGTAAATTATAAATTTAGCTATTTGTTAATAACAACTTATTCTGCAATAAAGGTTTATATAAAATATTAACTGACTGTCAAAGCCAGAACTTAATGACGAAGAAAGTGATAATACCTAAAAAAACATTGGTAGGCTTCTCTTGAAGTGAAAGCAAAATTGCTTTTAATTTTTCGAATCTTGTACCAATACTGAATCACACCATTCGTTCTAACTGCTTTGCAGATTAATATTTTATAAAGGTTTTGTGATTTGTTAAATAAATGTATTTAATTAATTAATTTTGTTTTAAATTATATTTTAATTTTAGTGATAGTCCCCATAAAACACCGTTTATTTGATAGTAAAGAGTATCTCATATTTAAACGGTTTATTCACAAAATTTATACTAAGTTACTGTTTATTTTTTTCTGTATTAGAAGTAATTCTTGCAGTAAGAACATAATAACAAAATACTTACTAATTTTTAAAAAATAAGTATTTAAACCATAAGAATTGATCTGTTTCTATTTTTTCACAGATTTTATCAACAAATAAGTAAAGTGTGTTGTAATTCATATAGTTTTAAAACTTTTAAGAAGTTATGAGTAAAAAAACAAAATGTAAATAACAATAATATACATTTATATTCAAAAATAAAATCAGCGCGCGCATACGTTATTTGAAAGCAGAAACAAATTTGACAAATACAACATAACCTATTTTAATTCAAGTGAATATTTAACGGAAAAATTGCTTTCTATTATTAATCACAAAACAGAATAAAGCAGAATCTGAAAAAACATTACAGTCATCCAATATGGACCCTGATGCAGAAGGCTTAAAGCTTCGTAGATCAATGAGAATACGAATGCCACCAGCTGCAGAGGCTAAAATAATAGAACAAAAATGCATTAAGACTGAAGATGTAGAAAAGTATTACTTAGATAAAACCGTTCCAAGAACAACTGCATCGTTAGAAACTATATACGAAGATCCTGAAGCAAAAGAGGCTAAAGGACAAGCAATGAGTAAAAGAAAATATAGAAGGCATCTGCAATTTGCTGAGAACATACCTGCTGCAAAAATCAAAAAAAGACAACTAAAAGCAAAAGAGTTATGTTGCAAGTTTTTTAGTAGGAAAAAGCTATCTATGGCAACGTTTTTAAAGAAGCTAGAAAAATTAGAAAAACAGTAATGTTATAAGTACAGCTTGCTAGCTTGGGAATGGGATAATAGTTATAAGTAAATAACAGAATTTATCTTGTTACCAGGCTTGGGCACTGTAATATTATGGTCTTTCAAAAGACTGATGATTTATACCACATAAAATGCAACTTATGCACAATAGAAGTTATAGTTATGTTCATAAATGTGTTTTTTAAAATTATAAAATAAGAAACTTTAACTGAATTTATTGCTCGTTCAGTTTGACAATAATAATAAGTGCATATAGTTAAATAATTATTAAAAACAAATATGAGGTAATAACAGCAATATATACGTATAAATAAGTATAAACCAATTTTTTTTTTGGTTAAAGAAATTTTATAAAGTTTGTTACAAACAAACTAACAATTTTAGTTTACGAATTCTGCTTGAGATGCCCAATTTTTTTTATTTCATTGTTAAGCTTGTATGTCTAATAGGAATTATATTATTTACATATATATTATATATTTACATATGCTAGTAATTGATTATTTTGATAATATTTCTAATTAAAACATTGAATCTATTTACATTTCAGTTCAAGTTATAAAATACAATCATTCAATAATATTGAATATAGAATTCTATTATATAAGTTTTAAATATTTATACAGAAATATTTTTTCTTTGCTTATTATAATGCAATTCTTTGTTTTGCACATTTAATTAGGAATAGTTCTGGCTATTATATTTTGTATCATATGTCCATAGTAGAAATTGTGTTTATTAAAGATAAGTCTGAAGTATTGATAATTAGTTGTGTTGTTTTATTTATTAAATAATATACTTTTGGTAGTTTTATCAAAATATGCTTTGATTTATAAATATCTAGAGCTTTGTTCATTAATTTGAAATATAATTAATTGGTGACTTGTATTTTTTTTAAGTATATATTTTATTTAGTATATTAAATTTAAAAAACCCAAAAGGCATTAAAAGAACAAAATAATTGCTGTAATTACTGTTTAATCTAATGTAAAGTACACAATTATAAAACAATACAAGTTCAGAAAAGGTTGGATGTAAACTAATTTTGGTTATTTTAAACATGTGTAGAATCATTAATATTACTTTAATTTACAATAATTACTTAATATAATCGGTACATAATTAAATTTAAAAATACATTTTTTTAACAAATTTAAAATTGATATTAAGTGCCATCTATTTGAAATAACTATTAGTATCGTTAGTAATTTTATTTTTAAGTTATTTATAAAATTGCATAAACAAAACTGTATTTCTAAAATTTGAAATAATGAAAAATTTTGGTTTATTATTTTTCTGTGATTCCCTAGAAATAGTTTTATGTTCTACAACAATCTATTTTGCTTCATTATGCGCCGATTTCTGGTGAAATACTGAATACTTAAGAATATTATTATTTTAGAACGAATGTTTTTAATTTTTAAATGGACATGCTAGATTGGTTATAATCAGAAGATAACCTTGAATAATCTCAATGCATTATTATTTGTAGAATATATACTGTGTCATCCATCCATTAATTACTGATCTAATTAAAAGTGCTCTAGCACAATAATGACAACCAAAATTGAATTTGCAGTGCAAATGACTTGTGAAGGTTGTGCCGATGCTGTAAAGAAAAGCTTGGAAGGTGTTTCAGGCATCAAAAATGTGAATGTAAATCTTCAAACAGGCAGTGTTGTTGTTGATACAACTCTCACTACAGACGAAGTACAAAAACAATTAGAAAAATCCGGTAAAAAAGTTGTTGTAAGAGGATATGCCGGAAGTTCTGCTGGAGTTTCAATTCTTGATACCGGCTGTCATAATATAAAAGGTGTTGTAAGATTTATACAAATTGATCCAAATACTTGCGTTATCGATGGAACAATTGATGGATTAAATCCTGGCAAACATGGTTTATTTATACACGAAACTGGAGATCTTTCAAATGGCTGTGAAAGCACTGGAAATTGCTTTAACCCTAAAGTTGAATTAAATAATGGGGATGGTAGATGTTATGGAAATTTAGGTTTAATTTCTGCTACGAATGATGGGAGAGCTGCTTTTCGACTAAAAGATGAAATTGTTAAACTCTCTGATATTATAGGTAGATCCCTCGTGGTCACTGATGAAAAAATGAACAAGCGAGAAGTATGTGGTATAATAGCTCGATCAGCAGGCTTATTTCAGAACCCTAAAACTATCTGTGCTTGTGATGGTGTCTCAATTTGGGATGAAACAAACAAAGCAAAATCTCTATTATAATCAATTTGTCCTGTGTAATATGCATTTATATTTTTCAACTAAATAAAGTTGACTATACGTAGGTTTATTGGTATATTTGCATTCTTTCATTGCCTACAGTATTATAATAATAAAATTTCCATTTTTATCATTTTTAATGGGTTTTACGATTATTATTTTAAAACTCACCTGCATTAATTTATTAAATATTCATAAACTTAAATGTTTGTATTAGAAAATAAAGACCATACACTAAAAACAATTTACACGCTTATATAAGAATATCACTCGATCGACTTATGCAGTTTAAGTAAAAATGTTGTTCTCAACATTGGTCAATTTATATGTTTACCTGCAAGTCGCCACAGCTTTTTATATTGGTAATCTACCAGAATACATGACCAGAGCAGAATTAGCATATTATTTCAACGCCGAAGACTCCAATGCACTTCCTGATTACGATCTAATTTACTTGCCAGCAGATTTATCGTTAAAAGAAGCTTTTGGTGATGACAACTTTGAAAATAACTTTGATTTCACTGCATTTGGAAGGTAATATGTTTACGAGGTAATAACTAAATCTAAAATATTTGTTTTAGACCGGTTTCATTAAAATTGAAGAAGAACCTCAAGCTTGTCTCTCCAACTTTTAAAACTTACGTTCAACACGAAAGTGGGACCGATGAATTACCTTACTCGAAACAAAATTGTCATTACTTGCATGCTGATGATAAGAGCGTTGCTGCTATTAGCATTTGTCAGCCTAAGCGTGCGGTAATTTAAGTTCTTATTTACATTAGTTATCAAATTTTAAAACTAATTTCTTCACCGTAATTTAAATGGACCTTTGTATCTTGTGCTTTTGTAATCTGACGTCATACTTTAAATTTAAGTCAAAACAAATAATTATAATCTTATTGTTATTTAATTAACTTTAGCAAGGACTTTTATTTATGGATAATTCAACTTTGGAGATACATCCCTTAACACCACGATTGTATTCGGTATTGAAGTTAAGGGAACCATTAGTCTCTGAATATGAAGCAGAAAATAAATATCCGCATATTATCCGAAGAGCTTTATTTACACCTCAGCATACAGAAAATACTGAACACTTCTTACATACCGTTCCTAATGTGATTGATGGGAATGAATTAGATGATTTATTTGAAGGAAATCGAGAAGCAGCTAGTCACAGACCTACGCCAGGATTAACAGCAGAAGTTGCATTATTTTTCGACGAAAAGGGCTACGAATTATTTGCTCCTTATTTTAAACACGATGACTCAAAAATACGTGATATGCTTTTAGCTTACATGAACGGTGTAAGATTTATTGTTGTTAATGTTGCTTTGTTTATTTAATTGTAATTTTATTAGATTCAAGCGTTGTATCATCTACCCAGCATTGGGACACCTTTAGAATTAGTTTTGGTACGCTTGGATATAATGAAAAAGCAACCCTCGAAGATGCCTCATTACGATGGTGAACGTTCCAAAATATTAGACTCTTTCTGTGCGTATCAGAAGAGTCTGAATCCAATTGACGACTCCAATCCTGCACACTGGGACATGGCTTTATATGTTTCGGGGTAGATTATTTAAGTTTACAATCATTAATTTTACACTATTAAAATTTAATTTGCAGTTTAGATTTTTTTCATTATGAAAATGGTCGCAAAAGTGGCGTTACGATGGGCTTAGCAACTGTTGGAGGTGTTTGTCTGCCACAATATGCTTGTGTTATCGCAGAATTGGGAACAACAAATATGTTTGGAAAACCGTATCCAAGTGCTGGTTTTACAAGTGTTTACATCTTAGCTCACGAAATTGGTCATAAGTATGTTTCAACAACAGCTTCAACTTTAATTTAATTCTCAATTCAGTTTAGGAATGCATCACGATAGTAGTGGAAATACTTGTCCGAAAGAAGGCTACATAATGTCTCCTTCACGAGGAGTCACTGGTGAAACACAATGGTCTCATTGTAGCGCAGATGTTATGGCTAAACTTAGGTAATTCAAATGGAACTAATTAAAAACGCATTAAAATTATGATTTTAGTCGAACTAAATGTTTACAAGATGCAGCCGATGTTTCAAACCCGAAACTGGACCATTCAAAATATTTAGACACCCCAGGTCGTACATTCACAGCAAAAAAACAATGTGAGGTATTGCTAAGAGATAAAGATGCTGTTGTGTCCCCAAATCAACAGCTTTCTGGAATTTGTAATAGCATCGAATGTAGGACTCCGCATCGCAGTGGTTATTACTTTGCTGGGCCCGCTTTAGAAGGCACCGAATGCGGAAGAGGAAAAGTAGACAAATCGTACTTATTTGTGAGCGATTAATATTTAAATAATTTGTAGTATTGCTATGGTGGGAATTGTGTTTCAAAAGTGTTTCCAACTCCTGTACCATCAAAAGCAGGAGGTTGGGGTCCTTGGAAAGCTGAAATTTGCAATTCGGGGTGTTTAGAAAAATCGAAAGGCTTCCAAATAAAACGCAGACTTTGTAATAATCCAACCCCTGTAAATACAGATCGTGGATGCGAAGGAAGTAGCTATGAGGTTCAAATATGCAAAGACGAGAAGGTGGATGAATTAATAACGGACTCGTTAAATTGACATAATAATTTACATCAACTTGTAGGTTTGTAGACGAATTAAAAGGCGATCTGCTGTTGATTATGCTTCGGATAAGTGTAACGAATTTTCAAAAGTATTGCCCCAATTAGATGCCGAAGGGGGAGGTTTGCAGGCACCTCACGAAGAAGGTATAGATTTTGATTTCTTTAAATTAACGATTTAGAAAAAAACTAATTAAATCTGCAGCTCGCGTTTGGATGAGCTGTGCTATATTTTGCCGCCAAAAGGAATCAGGAGCTTTTTATACGCCAAGGGTAGAACTGAACGACTTAGGATTATCTCCATATTTTCCAGAAGGCACGTGGTGCCACAAAGATGGAAATGGCTTAAATTATTTTTGTCGACAGAACCATTGTTTACCGGAGGTACTTTTATTTAAACATTTTAGAAGTTTTTTAAGAACATGTTTTTTAGAACTTCGAATTTAATTCGTCTTTAAAACATTTGATTTATGAGAACGATGGAGACCTTCCGATTCCACAAAATGCTTATCCTGATGGGGAATTCACTTCTGATTTACGACCGTATTTTTCTTTAAGTCCAGATGGCCGTCCTTTACAAACTATTTTAAAACCAGGACAAATAGTTTCTCCAAAAGAGGAAGGCTGGGAAACTAAAGATTATATTGAATTACCAGACGAAAATGATAATATGGTTTAGTGACGAATAATTAGAATTAGAAGCCTCATCTATTCATTTTTTTAATCTAAAGCAGACTGATCGTGGAAATTCACATTTTATACAAATACTAGATATAAGGCAGTAGTTAGATTTATAACATATTAATTTATAAAAATGAAACGTAATTACGTACGTTACTTAATTACATATTTATTAATAATTCATTGCATATTGAAACCGTATGAGTTATGCTTAATTCGTTTTTAATAATACATGTAAAATGCATTCAGTTTAAATGCAACTTCAGTTACATTAAATGGAACACAATAAACTTTAAACCGATGTAATATTTTTATTTGACATTGAAATAAAAATTATGGCTTTTACATGATTTATGACTAAATCTTAGTATTTATTTAATTTATTTCCAAAATTAGCATACTGGAAATAAGATAAATAGAATAAAAACTAAATTCAAATTTTCAAAGTTGGCGGTAGTCGACGAACCTGTTCGACTACATCGACTCTATTTAAAATGTCAGAGTTGGTCGTTCGGCAGTCAGTTGTTATTGAACGTTCGAAGAAATCGTTATAAGTTTTAGTGAAAGTTTAATTAACGTTTTAATCAAATTTTAAATTTTGTAAGTGTTTACTGTTTCTTTTTAACCGCTTTTTGAGAAAACACATGCTAATATTGTTAGTTCATGATTCGTAGGTGATTACCTTTTAAAATTGATATGGCCTCATAGGGCTCAAAGATAATCAATATTTGGGGGTGATTGAGGGTGTTATAAGGCGAAGGGTGGGACTTTCGCGAGCCATTATTTTATTCTTGTAATATAGATTAACAATATTTTAGGTACAAGAAGATACACATAAACAGGTGATCTTTGATTCTATCAAAACTTGATCTTTGTTCTTTATGAACAATAAAACTATGGTGTAATCTCGCTTATGATACCTTTGTTACAATGATTTTCCTTACCGAATGAATCACATCGCTTATCTAAAAATCCATAAACTGACTGAGGATTTAATTGCTTTATGTTAATTGTTGGATGTAACAAGGGCTTCCTCCTACAGAACGAAATTGATAGTGATTAGCTTCGGAAAACTACACATCAAATAATTGGAATTTATATTTAGTTATTTTTAATCATTTAGTGCAATTATTAAAGATGATACAGATCCCAAAAGGTAATGTTAATGTTTAATTGACCTCCCATCTTACACAATAGTGTTCGAGTTGTTATAATATTAATACACCTTTTAGAGCTCGACCAAGATAATTTAGAAGATTGATGTGGACATTGTGGTTGTTCTTATTAACAATTTACTTTGAAGTAATAGCCTTAACAGTCCACTTCACAAAATGTAACCACGAAAGTAACTTGTAAACAAAAGCAACCATGAACTGAACGATGTGCAAAAAAATCTCCTTCTAAAATTATAACGACACATGAACTTGTGTGAGGCACTTATCAGGGCCAATTATAAGTGGGCCAAAAAATTCTATTAAAATAAGTTACTATAATTAAAATTCAATTCAAGAGTGAGAAAATGGAACAGATTTAAAATAGTTTCAAAATTATAAAACTAATATGTTACTCTTGCATTTTGCTTTCTTATTGACCTGCTTTGCTCTGTTTATTTGGTACAAAGCGAAAGTATATAATTCATAACGCCGATTCTTACAAGTTAAAAAAAACTACTCAAATATTAGTTAAACAAAGCTACTTATTGCACCTGTAATTTAGAAAGTCTTTTATAGCAATGTTTTGGTATTGGGGTTTTAAATTTGCATTAGACGTAAGTTCAAAAAAAAGTTAGCAATTAGGGTTTTTTTAAATTTATTTCGTTTTATTATATCCAGAAAAGATTTGCAGAAGGATATACAATAAAAATACAGCTTTTGAATAAGTACAGCGGAATCCATCTATAACGAACTCACTAACAATGGAAACTCTGATATAATGTACCATTTTTAAATTTAAAGTTTCAAACACGTGTAAAAACCCCCGGTTAAAAGGGACTCGATTATAATAGGCTCTCGCTTATAATGATCAAAAATTCTTTATAAGCCGATTTACTGGGTGCTTCTCTAAAATAAAATATTATGTTGCATTCGAAAAGAAGCGTCGCCGTTGCCGTTTTTGTTACAACGTTAATCAGTGCGTGCCAGTTCATTGTTTTGATTGTGAAAATGTCCGGAAAAAATAAAAAAACGTGCATTTACAATGCATAAAAAATTTACGATAATAAATTAAATCTATAAAAGAACAACTCAAGTAGATATTTGTGTAAAAATGAAGTTAAAGAAATCTACTGTTTCATATACAGTAGAACCTCGATAAGTCGAACCTCAAGGGAGACGCGAAAAAATTCGAGTTATAGAGGTTTCGACTTTATAATTTAAAACTTGCTTCGGTAGAACTCAAAGAAAAACCACGAAAAGAACAATAAATACCCAAAATGAAACAAAGGGGACACCTGGTAAATACGTATTGACGTCAGTCGTAAAAATGGGTAATCCTTAGAAAAAATTTTAGAGTTGTAGAGGTAGTAGAATCAAACATTGATATGTGGGATACAGAGGTCAAATATATTTTTTCGAGTTATGAAGGAAAAATATGTATACTGAAATACCTTGTAGGAAATACTGACTATTTCGGCTTATCTAGGGCTCAGATTTCGAGATATGGAGGTATTGGGGCTTGGAAGGGAAGGGAACAAGCGTTTCCTTCAAATTGTAGAGGTTTGCGATTTATCGAGGTTGTACTGTATATGGAATATAAGGTGTTAATTACATTTTCAATAAAAAAATATGACAAAACCCGGTGTGCGTTAGAAGTTATACTTCTTTGGCGTAATTATATTAAATATAACCACGTGTTATGTAAAATAGTTGTAAATTTTTTTAGTGTGTCCTTCCATAAAAAAAGAACCTATATATAAAATAAAAAAAGGTATTTCTATATTAATTCATAAGAATGTATATGCATTATCTTCTTTTATTTTACGTTAAAATTAAATGACCAAGTTATGCACATTTTATTTTTCTTTTGGTTTAGATGGTTTACAAGTCGTGTCCAAAATTTTGGACTTGCTTTAATGGGATCCACTTCCGTGAACCCCATTTACAATTTACATTTTTATTGCCTCCGAGTCGAAAACGAGATATTGCAAAAAAGGTGTTTTGGACCTTTGAACTTGAATATTCCTTTGGAAAAATTAAGACTTTTCAAGGATTTATAAAACGGTATGAAATCATGTTATTAAAAAAGAAATTAAACGCTATAGCTTATTCCAAAGTGTTTGGTTTATCATTAATTTAAGAAGAAAGTTGTACGAATTTCAAACATCTCGATTTAAATGCATAGTGTAAAATAAAAAGGGAAATTTCGTGGAAGCTAGAACCGAAAAAAAAAACATAAAATTAACAAAATGTAAGAAGGAAACGGAGGTCGATTCGCATTGTTTATCTTTCATCAAACACATTGCGAATTTTAACAAAATTCACGGGTCCACCAGGAATTAAGAAGAGGTAAATGAACCGTTCTTTGCGACTCGTTAATTCGGTCATCGAATGTAATACTGTCCATTTAATGACGTAAAATGGTCTGACCATGGTAAATCTCGCGATTTACGAAACATACGACATTGGAAAGTTGTATTATTGGTAAAACGATGACGGGTGTCGTTATCGGATGATTGCTATTGGCTTCCCTCATACTGACGATACTCCGAAAACACGTGTTTAATTAAAATAAGCAATAAACAAAACTTAGCAGTAAACAACGTTTTCAAGGTTTTTTTGTATTACACTTGAAAAAAAGTGTGCGTGTACTTATGTACGCGCTTTAGAAGTTATACTTCTTTGGCGCAACTTTATTAAATAAAACCACTTGTTGCGCAACTTTCGTTTGTGAATAGCTAGACCAGTGGTTTCCAAATTATATGTTACTGCGCGTCCCTTAAAAAATCTAATCTTGAAGCCTCCACATCTATTAAAAAAAAAAGCAAAATATGTTTAAATGGGTCAGTTATTTTTGAAAATTAATAATTTTTTTACATAAAAAAATAGTTGTATTTTTTTAGTGCATGCGTTCATAAAAAAATACTACGTATCTATGATATAAAAATGTGTATATCTAATTTATGCGAATGTATATGGGACAATCGCCAAGGTCGTGGACCTCATCATTTTTTATTTAGCCAATTTTTTTATGTTACAGTCCTTGTTAAAAAAAACGCGCTTATTAGTGTTTTCGAACTTTTCTCTCGGTGTCTCAAAAAGTTATGATTTTTTGAAAATTTTGCACAAACAATTTTTAAATGTCTCTAACTTTATGAAAAATATAAATGATTATATAAAGTCATATACCATTTTTTTAGCTTTAACTTGTACTTTCAATAAGAAATATTTAAAATATCATTTTTTTCATTTTTAATAATAGTAGTTAGACAATGAAAATGTAATGCACTTTTTAAAAAAATCTCAAAAATAGTGTATACTCTAACAAAAATTTTAAGGCCATTTTGATCGTGCGATTCCGATCCGTTCTATACAGTTTTTTTTAATTAAAGAAAAATTCTGTCTTCAATGAATCACGTTTTTATTTTTTATAAAAAGATAGTGTATCATATTAAAAAACTGTGTTTTCCCGGATGATGATGGCACTTTGATTGTGAAAAATTATACACAATCGAAAGAATTTCGAGTTTGTAAGATCTCCAAACGAGCTTGGAGATGAGTTCTTTTTGATTAATTAATTGACAAGCTATTGTTCTATTTTATCTTCTTTTTTATATGGGTTATTCACGAAATACGTTAGAAACGGGTGGGGGGGATGTATATATTGCTTAGCGTGACAATATGTAGCAAAGGCTCTTCTTGTTTTTGATTTTTTTTTTAATTCTAGATATGGTTTTAATGGCAACGTTATAACAGACTTGAACAATAATTTTTTAAATTTTCTAAATAGTAAGGTATTTATTACACATTTTTGAACTGAAGTTTACGATACCATAACTCAAAATTAAGACACATAAGGTCACTTGACTTGGATATGTTTTTGTTCAGTTTAGGGCAGCGATGGGCAAACTTTTGAAAGAAGGGGTCAAAGATAGGAAAATATGATATAAAACAAAAGAGAAGAAAAAAGAAGAAAATACTTATAACCTGTATTCTTTTTTATTCGTCAGATTAATGCCGCACAGGCCGGATAGAACATTTCAGGGGACCGTATGGCCCGCGGGCCGTAGTTTGCCCATCACCGGTTTAGGGTCATTTATAAATGAGTTAAGTTTCAGTACTTATTCATGGGACACCCGGTATATTAGGGTGCTTGGTTTATAACAATCGTCTGTCTATAGTGACGAAAAATTAAAATTCAAAAAATTGATGAAATGCGAACGTTACATTTTTTCAAGAAAAAATGTATCATACATTTTCAAAATCTAACATCTAATATTAAAATTGAAATTAAAAAAAATGAATTTTTAAATATTTTTTATTGAAAGTTTATTTCAAGTTGATAAAAATGATGTAAGATTTTCTAAGAACTACAACTTCAAAATTTTTTTATAATACGTGCCGTCGTTCAGCAGAACACCTTAAATAAGTTGAACAAAAACTTGGCAAAAACTTTTGGAAACGTTCATCTATTGTATTTTTTTATTGGCACCAATTGTGACTTTTTTATCCTTGAAAGCCCTGAGGTTACTGCTCATACAAGTTCGGCCCACATTTTTCCACAATTAGCATTAAGATCTGAGACAAAAAATTTGGAATTAGGTAACGAGTCGACTTGCCAAATAGAAACGTTCTATTGTCCTTTAATACAGAGAATTTTGCAAGTAATTATTTCTAAAGACAGAAATTAAATGTAATACAGATTCAAATTGAGAGAGATTAAAAAGGGGGAGCTCCGCTAATTACCGTTTTTTACTTTAAAAAGTAGCCTATAATGTTTGTTTTCTTTTATTTACGGAAAATTTCGTAAAAATTGCTGTAATAAAAATTAATAATACATCACAAAATGAGATAATTGTATCTTTTGATAAATATCAAATTAATTATCTAATTAAAGTATTGAATTGGATTCCGTGAAAATCTAGGAATAAATCGAAGGCTTAATTAAAAATAACAAGGTGGTTTAATGGCATTTTTTTTTAAATTAAATTATTTAGTAACTTGTTCTGAAGGCTTCATGCATTTTTAATAGATTGAGGAACATATAATTTCGAGTTATTTGTTGGACGTAAATATTTTTTTATTAGTTTTGCAAAACATGGGGACAAAGAGTTTATTATTAATAAATTAATTGTAAGGTACAAAAAGGATGTAAGAAATATTTAAGTTCTTACAGACCGTAAAATTTATACGGTGAGTCACAAAAGTGGACGGGCACCCTTCTTTTTAAATTAATTTGGACTTCGTTAAATATTTTTTAAGTTCATTTGAAAGAATTCTTTGTATGGTTATTTATTGAAGTACGTTATATTTATGTTTATACGAAATAAATATTAAAAAAATAGAATATATAAATCATTAAACGGATTAAAAGCATGCAATTCATGGTTCTAAATTGAGCATAGATGTTAGATTTTCTAATTTAGCGAACCATCATTTTTGATAATTACTATTTAGTATTTAGTGGGCATATAATTTTTATTCTAATGTTACGCTTTCGATCAGGAGGTCCTAAACTTTGTATATATATGGTATTGAAATTGCTGACCGGATTAAAAAAAAATTCCAAAGAAATGATTATAAATAATTTGGATGGTTTTTGTATGTGTTATACCTGGCTAATATTTTTTTAAAGCTTCAGCCGGCTGTATCCGACCCGCGGGCCATAGTTTGGAGTTCCCTGCTCTAGCTACATAGATTTAACAACGATAATTATACGGGACACTTAATAAATATACACAGTTATAGTTATTAATATTTTCTCTTTAATTTAGAAATGTGATTTTGCAATTTTTTATCAAATACATTTTTATTAGAAAATTATATTTAAAATATTGATAGCTTCAATCAGGGCCGACGTGACCTTTTTGCCGGGCCGGGTTCAATAATTTTACGGGACCTGAATACACATTCAAATCTTATACTTAAATTTTAAAACGAGGAATTATTTATTTACAATTGCTGTTACATATTATATATTTTTTACAAGATGAATATTGAATAAGAATACAATCCAATAATAATATTAAACAATTTTTGTCGCTTTTTTTTATTGAATTTGCTACTTTACTTTCTATTGACAGGAAATCGGTGTTTTTTAATTGGGTAATTTTCGTAGAACAAGGGGGTACTCAAAACGCGGGGCCGGGTTCCAGCGAACGCGCTGAATCTGCCTTGCGCCCGCCCTGGCTTCATATATATTTTTTATTTAAATGGCCCAATATTGAGCTTATTATTATACATATGTTTCGGTTTTAAGTTCATATTGTACAGTTTAATTACTTGTTGATGAAAATTAGTCGTGTGCTTATAATGCCCAAATGAATTCAAAGGTTCTCAAACTCTTACGAGTAGAGACCCATTATACAGGGTCCGCCATACATATAACTCGTTGGCTGTGAATTTTGGAGATGGTTCCCTTGTTTTGTTTACGTTTCGACAGCTCTCAAAAGTGATGATTACAGCAGTTGGTTAGAAATAATTCAAACTATGTTTGCAGGCAAACAACTTAAAATTAATTGAATAATTCTAGGGAATTTAATAAAATGTGTTGCCAATTATTTTTTTCTTTTTATGCTCTCGATATAAGACAACAGGATTAAAAAGAAATCGAAACAAAACAGAAAAACAAGGGTTTTCGTTTACGGTTTACATTATTTAGAAAACTATATTATGATATAATACAATGGTACCTCCTATTGCGATTATTAAATAAAATAAATTGTAATGATGTACACTAATTTCATTCTAAATATTAACACGGTCCCGAATCTATGATTTTTTCGAGCCGGGGCAAAAATTTGACATTCCTGCCCTTCCCCGTTGGAGATGCTAGGTATTTTAGTGAAGAAGTTAGGCTATCAGTAAAGCAATTAAAAAACAAGGGGGTAAGGTAAAGGGCCCAGTTTCTGACACTTTAAGAGTGACAGTTGAGGTTATAACAGGATAACTTATAGAAAATTTAAATTAAATAATTTTTTTTTCATATAGAAGTTCACGATTTCTAGAAAAGGTCATATGCGTAAAATAATTGTATGGAGCAGATTAATGTTTTAAAAAATAATGTTTGACGACCTAGTTTCTGACACTTAAAATTTCTATTGCTGTAGTTTCTGACACTGGCTATCGGCCTAATTTCTGACACTCCATATTTCAAAATTATTTTTTATTTATTAGGTTATACACTATCAAGTTTAAATTTATTATAATCAAACATAATTTGATTTAATCTAGGTATCATTTATTATAAATAAAATGTTAATTTTTTTAACCCAAAAATAATTAAAATAATAAAATTAAATATTATAAAAACAAATAAGTAAACATAACATAGGTTAGAATTTGAGTGTCAATAACTGTAACATACCTATAAAATTGAGCCTAGTTATTGACACTCTTATTTTAATAATAAAATATAATTTACTATTATGTTTTAATATTTAAAAATAAAGAGTAGTTAATTATTAATCGAACCATATATTTTTTACAATATTTTTATACTTACATGATGATTAAATCACTAATTCAATAGTCGAACGCTCTTCCGTCAATTGCTTAGACCAGGGGTCGGCAACCTGCGGCTCGCGGGCCGCATGCGGCCCTTTGCAACTTTTTGCGCGGCCCGCCAAAACACCAATTTTTGTTCTCTGACATTATTGTTGTTAATAAAAAATAATTTTTTTCTATATTTATTTTTAATAATATTTATACTCGTATATGATATAAAAGCACTATTTAAGTTACATTTGTATGTGCGGCCCACATAAAAATTTTATTTTTAAAATGGCCCGCAGTCCGAAAAAGGTTGCCGACCCTGGCTTAGACTATAACTAAAAATTAGCTTCCACAGTCACTCTGGGCTTAAATATTTTTTTTTTATTAAGTGAGTTTTTTTTGTAACTGATATCGTCATCAAATAGGTACACAATGAATTTATTTTAATTTTGAAAAAATTAATTTATCAATTCGAAATAATTTTCTTTTTATTAATTCAAAGTAAAGTTGAAAGTGTCAGAAACCGGGTCAGTGACAATAACTGGGTCTATTACCTTACTTTAAAATTTAATCTTCCAAAGAAAATGCTAACAACGATATGGGAAAAAAAAGACCGAATAAAAATAAATGAATAAATGTTTGTGTTTTTTTTAAATAGGTATGTGGGGAAACGGGACTTTGTTCTCTCCCAATTTGGGCAATTTGACCTATATCTTTGGAGAATTTGGAAAATTGGCATTGGCAGCGCTGACTTACTTATAAACTAAATACTAACATTTTTGGCGACTCACACTTTTTACCAATTAAAATTATTTCTTCAAATTATTTGTCTGCAAACTAAAGTGACTCAAAAAATTAATCCTCCATACACCAATCCTCCAAGGATTGGTGCTTGTACTCTTAATTTTGTGAGTAACTGTAAGAAAATAGTGTCAACTATTAACGGTCATAAAACATAAGTAATTAATTATAAAATAAGTCTTATCGGACGTTGACTCTTCCCACATATAAACAAAACTTTAATCCCAATAACGCCTTACATTAGTTTACAACAAATTCGAAAAAAATATATTTGTACCAAATTCTCGATCGTAAACCACAAATTTAGATCTGTTTACAACGCATATTTAAAAAAAACAAGCGTAGACCACCTCAACACGTGTGGCATTGATATAAGACAACAATAATATTGTTGATAGGATGATAAAGTTATCTCAATCTTAGACGTCACTAATTACGTTCTTTTTTAATACTCTTTACCGATGTTAGCGATTATCTCTCTTCTTCACATCCGCATTAGTGCGAATTTAAACCAAATTAAGGAAGCGCCCGAGCAATAAAATGGCACCTTTCAAGTCACCTCAAAATGGTAAAACCAATTCGGAGGACATAGTGTGTTTAGTTTGGAATTTGTATCGTCGACGTATGTCAGAAAAATTATCATAACGCTAAAAAAACATTAATATTATGCAAAACCAGAAATGTAGCAATAAACATGAAATCTCGTGTCATCCTTATTATTTACCCAAATTTCTGATGAATCATTACCTACACAGCTAGTTACGTACCGTTTAATAAAGCTTATCAATTTCGAAACGACACACAAATTACCTTTTGCAAATAATTACGTTATTAAAGTACACACTTGTTATTGTTGTTGTTTGTTGCAGATTCTGATTATCTACGCCGTAACGCAGCTTTGAAGTTATTATTAATAGAAAGGACCCGATTGTGAATCTCAGTAACCGACGGGATCTTTCGAAATAAACTTCGATTTTCTCTAATTGGAGATTGAACTTAATAAAATGGCAAATTAAATTGATTAATTTTTTACTCTTGTGAAGATCGAGTGAAATCGCAAAGAAGCCAACATGCACGGAATGAACTATATTGGGAGATTTATCTCCAATTTTAAAGATTTTTATAACGACATTAATGGTGCCACCCTTACCGGTGCCATTGATGTTATAGTGGTGGAACAGCCCGATGGCACCTATAATTGTTCGCCTTTCCACGTCAGATTTGGAAAGATTGGCGTTTTGAGGAGCCGGGAAAAAATTGTAAGTACACCTAAATTTATGCATTACTTTATTGTTGTGTCTCGGTCGGACTTGTCGATTTTCTTGGCGTTTGGTCAAATATTTCGCTTGAAAATAACTAACGTTACTTACATGACTCTTAATTACCGTTTTGATTAATTGTTTGAGAGCCGCAATCGAAGGTGAATTTAATTGGAACTTTGAAAGATGCCCAAAATTGATGGAAAGTTGTTTCGGGCCGTTTTAAATCGAACACAATTGTCTTTGCAAAAATTATAATATATAATGCTATTGTTCCTACTTTTAGGCAATGAATATATTACATACTAGAACAGGGATGAGCAACAAGCGGCCCGCGGGCCGCTTGCGCCCGTTAAACATGTTTATGCGGCCCGCCAAGCATTAATAAAATTAAATTTATTTTATCGACTTTCTCCATCAATATATTGTTATAAAATTAATTCTAATAAAATGGTAGTACATACTAAACCGGCCCGCCAAAAAATTTAAAATTTAAATTGGCCCGTTGATTAAAAAGGTTGCTCACCCCCGTACTAGAACGAACACTTAATTTTTTCTTTTTTCATAAAAGTTTTTGGAAAATTATGAAAAATAGCCGAATTCTCAAAAAAAGATTTCGAATTGGGCCACTTTGGTTTTATGACTTTTAAAAAGTAAATCGATTATTGTAGATCAGGTGTCTACAACTACGGCCCGCGGGCCGAATCCGGCCCGCCACATATAATGGCTTGTTGTTATTGTTAACTCGGTTTTATTTACTTGCTAGGTAAAGCTTAATGGCAAGTACTCGGCTACTAGTCTAGAAATTATAGATAATGGCGGGAAAATTAAAATCTTGGAACTTAATGGAGTAACCAGTAGGGCCCTAAGGCTGGAAAGTTTGGAGACCCCTGTTGTAGATTGTTCTTAAAGGCAAACGTGCGCATTCGAACGAAAAGTCGCACATTGCTTCATTTGCGTCCCTTGGTCGGAAATGTACCACTTTTCGCATTTAAAAAATCCAATAAAATCAGACCAAATGCAATTTCCTGAATTGAAGGAGGAGATTAATGAAAATAAATCCAATAAAACGAAGAATGCGCACACTCGGTTTTAAGCACGTTTCACATTAATTGATTTACTTTTTAAAGATGTTTAATTGAAGAAAACAGGTTTGTATTTATGCCAGAAACAGAAATCGCCGATTTGATAATTGTAAACAAAGTCATTAAAGCAAATAATTGCAATTATTTTTTCCGAGTATAAAATGTAAATTTATTGGAATGGATTTAATAGAAAGAGAGGAGATTAATGCAGATAAAACCAACAAAACGAGGTATGTGCGCATTCGAGCGAAAAGTGGCACATTTTCGAGCGAGGGAAGCAAATGAAGCGCGACGCGGAGCGGCGCGCTTCATTTTGCCGAGATCGGAAATGTGCCACTTTGAGCTCGAATGCACACACTCGGCTTTAAGCATGATTCACATTAATTAATTGACTTTCTAATAAATTTTAATTAAAAATTACAGTAGGGGTGAAGGGGGTCAATTGAACCACGGGGTAATTGAACCAGTGGGCTTAAAAAGTCGAAAAATCAAAAATGAGTCGTCCTCTCAAAATTGGTTTCAAATATCGAGTTTTCGTGTTTTTTAGTATGTCAAAGTTATTTTTCAGCTCTCGACAAATTTTTTTATAATATTGTAATTTTTAATGACAAAATTTTTATTGTTATGTCTTTATACATGCATATTATTTAAATTCTCTATCGATTCTTTGCAAAATAGTTCTTTTAATAATTTATTTTACACTAATTACTACAAAATCGTCATATGGGGTCAATTGAACCATCAATCTCGGGGGCGATTGAACCACTGTGAGCATCAGACTTGCGCGCGCATCTCGGCTTACAAATGAAAATATTCACAGGAATAAAAATGTAGCATTTGTTGTTGTAATGTTCAATCAACAGAAAATTTAGCCTCCAGCCAAAATAATTTTCAGCTGAACGTATTGTCTCCAAATGATGGCAACAACGGTATTCTACACGACAAAACTAATCAAATACAAGAAGCTGTTATTCTTACTCCCTCACTAATACATTCTTTACCCAAAGCTACACCTAGTCAAAATACTAGAAAGGGTCGTGTACGAGGCAAAACTGCAATATACACTGATACTCCTGAAAAATTAGAAATTGAAAGGAAAATCAGTGATATTAAAAGACCAAAAAAATGAATTTAACTGAAAAGCCAAAGAAAGTTAAAAAAACTAACAAAAAAAAATAATTTTGTCGATAAAAGTTTGTGAAAGTGTTGATTATTATGATATATAATATAATAAGTTTCATCAAAAATAAGTAATATAAGGTTAAAGATTAAATAAAGAATAATATCTTTATTGAAAATATTTGTTTTTATGTTAGGCACTGTTGGTTCAATTGACCCCGACTAATGGTTCAATTGCCCCACGTGGGGGGCGATTGAACCATTCGACGCCGTTGCACAATTGAATATTTATTGGAAATTTGTATTATTTGTTGACTAATTCACATGTCGAAAATGTTAATGGATAAAATAAACTACTGTTCCATGAAAAAAAAATTATTATTTTGGTTTTATTCATCGAAAAAAAAATTCTTGAGCATTTTTTGGTTCAATTGACCTCCTTCTCCCCTACCGTATTTACACAGACAGCACCAAATGTATGATATGGTGATTTAAAAAATTATTATTAATTAAAAATAACGCTATAGCTCTTTTAGAATTTAAAACTATAATAAATTCAATCGTTTGATTTTAAAATAGAGAAGATTAATATAAATAAATCTATTGAACACGATAATGTGCGCATTCGAGCGAAAAGTGGCACATTTCCGAGCGAGGGAGGCAAATGAAGCGCGACGCGGAGCGGCGCGCTTCATTTTCCCGAGATCGGAATGTGCCACTTTGAGCTCGAATGTACACACTCGATTTTAAACGTGATTCACATTAATTAATTTATTTTTTTAAGATGTTTAAAGATTATAGGATTGCATTTATGCCCGAGAATTAAATCAAAATCATTAAAATCTTCTATTGGATAAATTTTACTTTTTTACTTTTATAATTTAATAGAAAAATCGAATAAAACGATTTAAAATAATTATTTTTTAAACAATATTATAATTAAAAATTAAAGACCGTTTTGCAACAATCAACAATTAAGTCCATTAATAAAAAAATAGTTAAACAATTTTGTAACTTATAAAATGTCTCCCCCTCCTCACAAAAACATTGATAACGAGCAAAATTTCATTGTGCATTTTGAAATCGTAACAATAAAAAAAAATCATTCAAAATTAAGAATTTTTGAAATAATCGACAAAAGTGAAGTGTGCAATTTAAAGAGACAAATTATTTATGAGTTAGTGGTAGGAAGAAACTGATCAACAAATTGTTTACATGTCTTTGTTGCTAATACACCTTATTCGGTAGATGGTCGAATACCATTAAAATAAGGTTGCCCATGTTGACCTTAAATTATTTACAATCATTTGCATACACCTTTAATTTACATTCAGCGCATGCAGTAAATGTAACAGATACTCTTGTCTTGTAATTTTTAAACGTTTTATCAATTTCAGGTTGACATTGAAGTAAATGGGGATCCATTAGATATTCACATGAAACTTGGGGAAAGCGGAGAAGCTTTCTTTGTCGAAGAAATCCAAGATTCAGACACCGAAGAAATTCCAGAACATTTAGCAACATCGCCAATTCCACTCGAATTTGAAGAACTGTACAATTCAAAGGTGCGCAACTCCCTATTAGTTTCGAAAAATTAAATTGAATCATATCTTTTGTAGGGTCGACGTCGAAACAGTCTGGACTTGGGCGACAAAATAACGCCGGTCTTCGAAAATGAAGTCAACGACTACACGAAGCGGCGTCACACAGCGAGCACCGACGACAATTTTACAGCAAAGGATTTCATTAAGCGGCAAATAGGTTTAGGAAATATAGAATTAGGCGAAAATTCGGCTGAAGATTTGACCTTATCGCTACCTTCTGGAACTACCACGAAACTAAGTAGCGAAGACATGAGCAAAGACAATAGCATTTCGGAGACTATCTTCCAAATGGACAGTCTCGAAACTGAAAATAAAGTTAGCGACAAAGAAACTATTTCAGCTCCGTTAAAAATCGACGAGCCCGTTAGCGAGAGTAAAAATGGCAAAAAACGAAGACGAAAGAAATCTGTTATGAAGAAGAAAAATGCCCTGAAGAAATCGGCGGCCTCTGAGCCCCCGTCTGTCGAGATTTCTGAAAATACTGCGACTGACGTTAAAGCTACTGATTCCGGAACTGAGCGAAGTTCTTTAGATAGTAACATTTCAGAATTAGAATTAAGAGATATGCAGTAAGCTTAATTGGATTTTAATTTATCTTTTACTGATATTGTTATATTTTTTTAGAGTATCTGAGACGTCTGCTGCTAGTAATCGTAAAATGATAGACCCTGATTTCCATTTCTTCAGCGATACTGAACTTACATCAGGTCCTAACGATTCTCGACCTTTGTCACCAGCGGCTATTGAGGCTGTCTTATCTGATACTGAATTTGAAGTAAAAAGTCGCAAAGGTATTAACTAAAAGTCGTCTAATTTTTTTAGTAAATAAATAAACTAATGTCTTATTAAAGAATTGTAAAAATAAACAATCAATCATTATTTTAAAATGCGTGCTCTATTTTAGATGATGACAAAGAAATGGACACCCAACAGAGTTGGGCTTGGGGCGAATTTCCAAGTTCTAAACCACAACTGACTTCTCCAATGGTAGACAATTCCAGTGGGCAGACCCCCAACTTAGCGCAGCACCATAATTCTATGCTCAGCAGTGTGTTTTCTTTTATGAAACATCATCGTCAAAACAGCAATAACGATGGGGTTTATTTGGCCGATTTAAGTTCTGGTGCAATCGATCCCGAAGTTGCTGCTTTGTATTTTACGCAAGCACAACAGAAGAAAAACGCAGGTATATAACTATTATGATTTTCCCCTTTTTTATTTGTTAGTTTTCTTTATTTGGAATTTTTGTGGATGTGTATTTTTTACTTGCGCACCTCTTTTGAGCTTGCTTTTGCTTGGTCTACCCTATTATATTTTGTAATTGGTGTTATTATGCATAACGTTCAGATGCCGACATGGATTGTGAATCAGGAAATGGTCCATCTCTAACTCAAAGTCCGAATAGTGCCGAAGGCTGCAAATCGATAGACTCTGATTTTGAAGAACACAAAATGTAAGTGATTTTACTAATTAAATTAAAAGTGTTTGTGTTTAATTGGAACATTTTTAGAACCCAATCTTACATGTACGACATTGCTCTATCCCTATGTGGATGGGAAACTGAACCAACAGAAGAACGCTTCAATCAAAACGGCGTCTCTTTTCCTGACTTATGTAACAATCCTTCAGTACTTGAGTCAGCTAAACTTGTAGTTCGCATTCACGACAAATATTATAATTGGAAGGTTGCTGTACCTATTATTACAAGTATTGCCATTTATCAAAGACCTCTGCCACAGGTACGTATACAAAAGCTTCTTAAATTTTAAAATTTATCTTAATCGTTTTGTAGTCGACTATCGATCAACTTTGTAACATACACATGCCAGCACCGGCATCTCAAGAAAAGAATCCTAAAGCTGAGTCTCGAAGCTATTCATGGTGGGGTTGGCGTCGAAGCCGTGCAGCGAGAGAAGCTGTTCCTTCTGCTGATACAGTAATAGATGTTCACGCACCAAAGACTGAAGAAGCCAAAGACACGACACCTACTAACATACCCAATACTAAAATTGAGATGTCTGGTAAAACATAATCGTTAAAACAATTTTGCACTTATTCTTAATCGGAATTAATATTAGGAGCTGAGGATGGTTACTATGGATCACAAAGTTCAGGTAGCGATCATGGCAGAGACGAAACGGCCATCGAAGAAAAATCTGCGGACGAATCTAATTCGAGGCAATCCGACAAATCTGATAAGTGTCGTAAAACTCTACGTCTTAGTTCTGAGCAGATTGTAAGCCCGCTTAAAATACTATAACAACAAGTTAAAAAATAATTTATTTTAGAAACAACTAAATTTAAGAGATGGCATGAATGAAGTTGAGTTTAGTGTGACAACGGCTTACCAAGGAACAACTCGTTGCAAGTGTCATTTGTACAAATGGAAATGGGATGATAAAATTGTTATATCAGATATCGATGGTACTATTACTAAGTGAGATTTCATTAACTGGTTGAAAACTTTTAAAATTAATAATAATTATTTATAGATCAGACGTGTTGGGTCACATTTTACCGATAGTGGGAAAGGATTGGGCTCAATCTGGTGTAGCTCAGTTATTTAACAAAATCAAAGATAATGGATATAAATTGTTATATCTAAGTGCACGGGCTATTGGTCAGGCAAGAATTACTCGCGAATATCTACGTAGTATTAAACAAGGAGATTTAAGCATGCCTGATGGGCCTATGCTACTAAATCCAACATCTCTTATAACAGCATTTCATAGGTAAATTAAATATTTATATTTATATATTTATATTTATAGTAATGAAATACTTTGTTAATTTCATTTTTATTGTAGGGAAGTGATTGAGAAGAAACCTGAACAGTTCAAGATTTCTTGTATGAGTGATATTAGAGCTCTCTTTCCTGCTGATTCCAATCCATTTTATGCTGGATATGGAAATAGGATTAATGTAATAACTGTTTACAATTTTAATTAAAGTTATTTTATTTTATGAATTTTTCTAGGATGTCTGGGCTTATCGAGCCGTTGGTATTCCAATTGTTAGGATTTTTACAATCAATCCAAAAGGAGAGTTAAAACATGAACTTACTCAAACTTTCCAATCAAGGTCTGTGTCATTACTATGCAGTAAATTACTCTTTTTGTATTTAGACACTAAAGTAGATTTCGGTGTGTGGTCTTAAAAAACTTAGATTTTGTAATTTAAGCAGTAGAATATAGCAAAGGCCACATTATTATGGGAGCTTATGGTTATTATGCTTGCACGGTATTACGGGCTAATTGTATTTAGTTAGATATAATTTTTTATTTCTAAGTTGCTTCCTTTCATGTTTACAGTTACACGGGCCAATCTCTGGTCGTCAATGATGTTTTTCCACCTATTCAAAAAACTAATAACTCCGACGAGGACGTTAAAGATTATTATTTTATTTTTGATAAAGAAAGTTCGAATCAGTATTCGGAATCTGAATTTCACAAGCTTCAAAATTATGTATAACAATTTTTATTTTAACGATTATTCAACATGTGCGTTTTGTGGTGCTTTAGCCATTGCTAACATTTTTAATAGTGTTTTGCATGAGGTTTCGTGTTGATAAATAGCCAATTTACTGAGATTATAGGTAATAATTATAAATATATTTTTCTAATAAGTATTTTTATTAACAGTACAAATTAGTTTTGTAATTAACAAAGAGCATTTATTACTAATAGGAAAATGTGCAATATATTTGATAATTTAAAATTTTAATCTAATCTAGTCATAAATAAATAGAAAATTTATACAAAAAATATTTTGTAAGTTAAATATATTGTGCCGTACGACAATTTTAAAAAATTAACATTAAGTTTTCCATTATTATAAGTACATTCCATTTAATAATTTTGACCATTTGAAGACATGCAAGATGTTTGGGTACAAAATGCATATGTTGAATTATTTTAAACGGCTATTGCTTTTAATCCCCTAATTTCTACGTCTATTCGAGAGGCCATAATTTATATGGTAAGATTCTTGATGATAGTTGAGGGTTTTTTGCTTTGCTCGATCACGGCTTGCTGCTACCTTTTGTGATGGTTGTCATTCTTACTGTTAAAGTAATTTTATTCTAATGAACTTTATTTCCTTTTGCAGTTATTCGAACATGAGTAATTATGTGGATCAATTATTCCCGCCTCTCCTGGAAGCAGCAAATGATTATTCGCAATTTGTCTATTGGCGAGATCCAATTACAAGCATCCAGGAACTCAATGTAACCGAAACTTCAACTAATTAAATATTGTAATAGTGCTTTTCTCAAAATACCTATATTGTAGTTAGGTTTCAAGCACAATATCTAATTTATGGTTACCAAAAGCATCATATTTGTGTTACTTTTGCCTTAAAGCTGCTCCAAAGTTACCTTGTACACCCGCAATCAAGCTTTTCATGTAACTTACTATTATCGACACAAAAATATTGTGATTTTTTAGTTAGTCAAATGATTAGTTAATTTTAAATATTAAGTATTACTTTCAAATTTTTTGGCTGTTCTTATTGTGATAATTTAGGACAAACGCCAATAGGAGTTTTTGGTTTAATTATGCATTATTAAAATAGTACATTGTAATATTTACTGTGGATAGTAGTTATGCGAAATTTATATTTCAGTGCAAAATAATTAGAATAATGGAATATTTATTTGAATTGAAATAGCTGCTATTTAATTTTTAGTGTGTAGAACGTGATATAATAGTGATGTTTGTACTTGATATTTATGTATGATATAATTTTATTTTTGAATATTTTTTATGCATATAAGTAATTCATTAAACAATTAAGATTTCAAACTAATCCATTATCGCTCACTTGTCCTTTATAATTTTTTTTTGTTACATGTAAGTTTGCTAAGTTGTGATATTAAATTTAATAATGTATTTAATTAGTTAATCAGTAATTATTAACTAAATCCTCAATATATGTATGTAATTATTTTAGTCATAACAATTTGAAATCCGTTCAAAAAGGTGAAGCGGCGACATCTGCTCTTAAATTATAGAAACTCTGCATGACATTTATTTGTCAATATTTATGTCATTATTTATCATAACCTACAAAGTGTTATATTTTGATTACTTTTATAAGGTTACCAAGTTAAATAATACGTTACAAATTACTTATTTTTGTAGAAACTGGATTGATAACTTGCTAAGTGAAATATTATCTTAAGCAAATATGGAGGTGACTAGTGAAATTCGTAAAGAAGTATTGAAATTAATGCAAGAAAAAGAGAAACTTGAAGATGAAATCAAAGAATTAACTTCCATTTTAACTAGAGTGAGTACTTCTTATTTTAATATTAAAATTATTAATTAGTAAGATTATATTTAGAATGGAGTTGGAATGACTGATCCACTTGTCGATGCAGAAGGCTTCCCATTAAATTCGGTTGACATTTATCAAGTTCGACATGCAAGACATCGAATTATCTGTAAGTCATACACAGTATCAAAAGTTCTATAAGTTATGTTTAGAATAGGTTTACAGAACGATCATAAAGCAATTATGAAAGAAATAGAAAATGGTTTACAAGGGTATTATAGTAGTTCTACAAATTTGCAATCTTCTGAGGCACAATTAACACATAACTTTGAAAATCATGTTCTTACTCACAGAATGCCCTTTGCTAAAGTTACTTTAGTAAGTCCAGGATCTCCTGCTGAGTATTCAGTAAGAACTCTTAATTATTGTGATTACAAAGAAAAGAAATTAATAACATTGTAGGGTTTACAAGCCAATGATTTGTTGGTCGAATTTGGGTCCGTAAATTCTACAAACTTTAAAGCCATAACAGATATTCTAGCAGTAGTTCAACACTCAGAAGGACAACAATTACCTGTTAAATTACAAAGAGAAGAACATTATGTAATAACACAATTAATACCAAAGAAGTGGACTGGAAAAGGATTACTTGGTTGCAGTGTTGTTTCACTTTCTACTTAAATTATAATATAGTAATAAGATTTAATGTATCAAAGTTCATTATTGAATAATAAACAGAAAAGTGTTCCACTTAATGCCAATCATATCAGCTGATAATTAACCAAATAACATGGAAGTGATTGTTGAAAATACTAATCAAAATGCTGAAAAACCAAAAAAGTATGTATTGTTATGCTGAAAATCATAATAAAACACCTTATTTTTTAGTAGTGAAAATTGTTACTCGGCAGAAACGATCAATTTATTAAGTGATGGTGTTCTTAACCTCTACAAACCAGAATTAGTAAACACAAAGAATCAATTAAATGAATTAACGTAAGTTTTATAATTAATCAACAGTTGAAAACGTAAAGGTATCACAATTATAGGGAGAAGCAATCAATATTAGTTGAACAACTGCACAATGAAAATTTAAAACTATCATGGTCAAAGAATTTATCAGAGTTACACGATACCTTTAACATTGTCAAAAGTTGCCAAGCAAGATTATTAAATATTAAAAGAGATATGAGAACGCTTCATGAGCGAACTACCAAATTAAAGGTATCTGAATAATTGTCGATACACAGCGAACTTTGTTAGAGAAATATTTATTTTTTTAGAAAAGAGCAACACGATTACAACAACACAAAGACAAAGAAACATATTTAAAAAACCAAAAAGTTAAATTGGAACAAGATCTTATTGCTAGATCGAGTAAAACCGATAATTAATATTGAGTATTTATTATTACAACAAATTATATATAAAATACAATTTTTTAAGTTTTATATATAAATTAATCTATAGGTATATTTTGTTAGGTTTTAATATTCTATTTTCCAAATAGAGGGTCTTACACAATTATTCTCATCACTTCCACATAATCTGTTAAAAGTATTATCAACTGGAAATCCTAATATCTCCCTTTCTTCTTGTATACGAAACGAGAAAGTACTCTCATGTGTTCCCACAAAATAGCGTGCATAAGAACAAATAATTTGATCTATAATGGCCAAGCCACCTTTTTTATATTTCTTTTCCACAACTTCGTTTGAGGAATATTTAAAAACTCCAAACTTTGGTTCTATCAACTTCTTAAGTTGTTCAAATTCTGAGAAAAATTTTTTTAGTATTAAACAATTTTTTAAGAGGTATCTTCAAAAATTGAGCTCACCACTTTTGGGCGCATCCGTAGCAACAAATACCACTTTTAAATTTAATTTATCCAAAAATTGTTGAATCTGAACAGCAGCATTTTCAATAGTGGGAACATCGTTTGGTCTTCCCCAAGCAAAATCTCTTCTTCTTAGATGAACGCTTAAATAGGGACCTCCTTTTGCGCTTCTTCTGTACTATTAATTAAAATATCAATGATTAGTTTTTTAAATTTAATAAAAATTACTCTTTCCTGAGTCCAATCGTCTGGTAATATGGCATTATCTAAATTGTCAGTAGAATTTAAATATTTTTTACGGAAATCATCTGCCAGTCTTTTTAATTCTTTATTAAAACGCATGCTTCTTCTAGCTTGCCAATATACCTTATCTCCAAAGCTATCGTGTAATGCTATTTCACCATGATCGAACATAACAGTTCTGTAACATACCTAACTTGAAATACAGATATTACCTATTATTTTATTTTTGAAACTGTTACCTTGCATTGAAAGTTTTCAAAATGTGTTGTAAGTCACTGATGTGACCATGGAAGGATAAGCATTTTATATTATTGAAAGTAATGTTATTATAATCAAAAAAATTAACTGTGTAATCGTTATTACATTCTGCTACTTCCATTTTATCTTCAAAGTTTCCCGTTTCAAACATATCTTCGAAGTGCTGTAGAATATAAACATCATCAATTTTGATTTTTGAATATAATGAACCTATTTCTAAAACGCTTAATGCTTATTAAAAAAAAAACTAAATTCACTCGTTTTCATTTACCATTAAAAAACTGATGCATTTCTATTACAGGAGCAAACTTTTGTAGACTTTCAATATCAAAGAAATGAGACCATGGTATATGTTGTTGTTTCTCTTTGCCCCAATGGTATAAGTTCGACCATGGAGGTAAAACTAGTTTAAATTGATTTAAGTTAGAATTTGTAGATATACTAAGTTTGTGTAGGAAAACTGCAAATCGCATGTAAACGTCTCTACGTAAGTTAAATCCTTCTGGAGGATTGACATCATAGAAAATGTATCTATAAAATTATAAAAAGAAGATATCAATTCTAATAGAAGTAAATAACGGTATTTAAAACACTATTATTAAATTAAATCTAATTTATATGGGAAAAACGATTTAATTATAAAAATCTATTTACTTAAACGGTGTACTACATTCTTCTTCTTTACTCGTACAGTAATCGTTTCCCAAGCATTTTACTAAAATAACTACACAAATAATGCCATACAAATTCAATTTACAATACATTATTGTTTATAAATTATAATTCAAAATAATTGTAGGTTAAATAGTTGGGAAATTTAGTGCTTATCTTAAATTGGCACCACTACTTTTGAATATCGAATCAATCTGTTCAGCCATTTTTAAGAATTCCGTGTGAGTTCAGAGATTTTTAGTTGAATTTTGTGTGTGAATTAATTTAAGGTAAGTTAAACAAATAACATTATTGCGTTATTGCTTACTTAGAATTTCATTGTTTATATTTTTTTCAGACCTTTAATCAAATCTATAAAAAATTATGGGCGTGCTGGTTGATAGTGTCAGTCCGGGCGATGGTAAGCAATCTTCAATCATTAATAGGGTTATTTACCAAAAAGAAAGCGTAAAAATCCGTACTTTTAATTATTAATAAAGTTCTTGTATTGTAGGACAAACTTTTCCTAAAACTGGACAGACCGTTGTGGTACATTACACGGGCACCTTAGAAAATGGTTCGAAATTTGATTCCTCTCGCGATCGTGGCGTGCCATTTAAATTTCGTATCGGTAAAGGTGAAGTAATTAAAGGATGGGATGAGGGAGTTGCTCAAGTGAGTAATTTTATGTTTTATGCTATTTATAAATATGTATCCAATATGATGATAACCATCCTTGCGCTCTGATTGCTTGTGAAGCTACTAAATAATGGGGGAAGTAACTTTGGGTTACTTTCATCTGATTTGCGCATTATTTTAATTTTCAGGGCAGGAGATTGATTGTATTTTAAATAGCATGTATTTTAGTTAAGTGTTGGCGAAAGAGCAAAGTTAACTTGTTCACCAGACTATGCTTATGGTTCCCGGGGGCATCCAGGTGTTATTCCACCAAATTCAACACTTATCTTCGACGTGGAACTTCTTAGAGTTGAATAAATACTATTTGTACCTTTTTGTTTTAGAAGTCATGAACGTTATTTGAAGTTAATTAATTTTTTGTCTTTGATCTTCCTTGTTTTCAAATTGTAATGAATTTTTTTTTTAATTGTGTGGCTGTTAAATTATTTTGTATTGAAATAATCCATAAAGCATTTTCTTTATTTTGTTACCTCGAGCATTTTGTAAGTACAGCACATTTTTTATACGTTTAAAAGCCAGCTCCGTAATATACAAATAAATCTGAATTAAATTGCTAGCTCTTGTAGATAGATTGGTATGTTAGAAGGCCATATTTCTAAAATAATGTTAGTTGCCCTTTAAAATAAATCTATTAATCATAGGCATAGCTACTTTTAAATGTATTTTACTTTATATTTTCATATCTAACCGTTCTGCTCAATGTATTATGTTATTAGTAAATTGTGTTAAAAAAAATTAACAAACATTTCATACAACTTTTTAATTAAATCTACAAGCTTTATGACTTACCAAAAAAAATTAAGTCCGATCGATTTACTCGTTTATTGTTATTACATTATAATGCAATAAAACTTCCACCAATATGACAAACATGAACCATCTACCTCATTCAATAAGATATATTACCAGTTCAATATTAAAAATTCAACTATATTAAAAAAAATACTATTTAATTAAGTTCATAAACGAATAACTCGTGCAGTGTACTTGCCGAGATCATTAAAAAAATAAGTATATAAAATAATGCTGTTTTGGATAAAATGACTACTGATACTTGATAAATCATTGCTGATGAAATAATGCCTCTTAACTGATAATAAGACCGGAAAAAACTTCTCAATTTAAAATTAAACAAACTTAATAACATTCTTATTAAACTTGTGCTTTGTTTTTAACTGATCCAAAATCGTATGATGTCTGAATGAAATCTCTCTAAAGATAATCCTTTTTGTCTTTAATTATCAGATAAACAATATTATTTCTCCAACGTAAAATAAGTGATTAATATAAAATACTATTTTGTAAAGCTACAAAAATTTTATGTTACTATTTAGAGCTATTATGGTTTATCACAATTTATTCATTTTTCCTTCTACGTCTTTCTCTATACCCAGGTATTCTATCTAATAACGCATGGAATATACTGCCGGGTAACCGCTGATGCGTTGCTATTAATTCATTTATTGCATATGCAACCTAAATTTAAGAAAAGCATTAAATTGCGTTATGGTACCATCGTACGATCTTACCTTACTTTGTAGTTCTTCTACGGACACGTTAGGATCGTATGGAATAGGCTTACCAATATGTGTGATCATTTTAACGGGAAAGCCTCCATAAATTGGAGCAAATGGAAACTTGGTCATGGCGTACAATTTTAGTAAAATTCTCCTTCCTACGCTTACTGTTCGAAAAGCTTCGCGTAAATTTTCAGTAAACATAGGTATAATCATCTGAAGAGTTATGGATTATTGACGATCTAACATAGAAATATTTATTACCGTTTTGGCTTCTATTGCAACTTTGGCAAATCCCATGCGTTTTTTCCACATGAGACTGTACTGATGGCTGAACTGCGATTCGTAGACACCTCCTGGAGATATAGCCAGAAGATTGCCGTCTTTCAAGATATTCGAACAGGTCTGTACTGTGCCTGGTGCAACTTTCATGCATTCAGCAATTATGGAGAAACCTTAAAAAAGATGCGTTGCTGAGATCATACATTGCTTGGTCGAGAAGAGTCTTACATATTAATATTACAACGACTCACATTATACCCACCTGGTATTTTAAATAAAAAATAATCGGCAACTGTATGAATTAATCTACTTTTATACAAAACCATTTTGGCTATTAAGTAATACATATCGATCGGAATAGCGCCATGGTAATAAATGATTAGCGCGGAGTCGTGTTCTGGCAAATTTTCCAGGCCTCGTACTTCGTATCCTAAAACGATAGAGCTATTATAAATATTAAGCCCGGAAATTTTAGGGTGCTTACCATGCCATATCCAGCCATGTGCGTCCCAAAGTGCAGAAATGGTACTTCTTGCGGTATCCCAACTGCCTCCAGTTCCATAAGTTCGTCTCAACGTACTCCAATGCAATTTGTAAATATATAATATTATTGAACTAACGTACAATAGTACACCAATCATCATAGGAAGTAGGAATGTTATTAGAAGAGGGGCCAATAGCCACGACAGCCATAATGTAAAATCTATGTCGATATAATCCACTGGAATTAAAAACAGCAAAGACGTTAACTTTTGTGAGAGCATCTTTAACAGAATGAAGCAGTAGGTAAATTATTTTTAGTTACTATTTAAGTTTAGATTAGATTACAATTTAAGAGACGGGACATCTCAAAAACCAAGAGATAAGATTTAGAGTTCACCTACACGATTAATAAATTCTACAACTACTTTAAAAATACAAATTTTACGGATATTAAAAAAAAATATGATAATATTTTGCTTATGTACTAAAACTTGTTTATTAAGTTTTATATTTTGCATGTTGAAACAGACAATGTTTATCTCGTTCTTATTAAAATACATATTCCATTGTAATGTTGCTTTTATGATAAGCTTATAATTTCACAGCAATTATAATTTAAACAAATTGGAATGGAAGCAAAGGAAGGTGCGAATATCGTTTCTTCGAATTGTAAAAGTTCTTTCCTATTTTTATAAATAAAACATATTTCCGAGATAAATATCAATTAATTATTTCAATGCTGTATTAATTAATTTGAATAATTTCTGTGTACATAACTAGCGGCTTGATGTATCGAAGTTCAAATGAAAACAATTTCAATAACATCAGGCAAGGTAAACTACCTTAGAATGTTGCATAATGATCGTAACTTCAAAAACAAACGTTTACAAGAAAAATTATGTCGAATAAATCTTACCTACATAATCCTGAACCGCATTTTTTAAATCTTCTAGATGAATATACATTTTCTTGCATTTCTTTGTAATGAACAGTAATATAAATCGTATTTACTTAAAAATGCTAAAATCAAAATTCTAACTGTTCATTACACTATTTCAAACGTTTACCTACAAGGTAATGTACTGAAGATAAGTTGCTTGTCATGTATAATGTCATTTCATTGTATTATGTTTGCTCGAAATTATTATAATTACACGGAAATTTAGATTATTTAAATAACTTGAACAGCATAGTTTGAAAGTATATGTGTCAACATTGACCAAAAATTAGGTTATCTTAGTAACTTCTGGTAATACCTGTATTTTTGACAAAGTTACGTTGGTAATGGAAGCAATTTTGATTGGTAATTCTGCTAATTTAGTTTTCATTTTGCTATCTGAAAAAGTGGGGTGTTTTTCTGTAAATTTTAATTAAATCAAATTATTTAAGTTCATGTTTATTACATCGAATTTAGTAGGACGATTATCTTTAGTGTTACTCTTGTTGTAGTAGATATTATAAGGTAATTATGAATATATCTTTTTGGTTTTATAACGATAGGCCAAGACTTGTTGAATAGAATTACTCTATCATTTAATCATTGTTAATAGTACATTTTTTCATACAGCAATAATTATACCTTATAAAATCATTACTTCTGTATAGTCATATTCCACTCGTTTGACATGTGCAGATTTTTATTTGTTAAATATTGCTGTTGGGTTGCATGCTATGAGTTCAATGAATGCTATAGGAAGTTTGTGTTTAATGTAAATAAATGTTATTATCGGGTGTTGGGTAAATGAGAGATGTGTGGCAGGTTATTGAAGTGTCATGGTGAACACCCGACGTATGGAATCGAGTGGCTCAGCTCCTCATAGTGGCCGCCGACACCATACAAGGGTATGTGCTTGCTACATTTGTTTACATCGTTTTGTTGGGTGATTTTAGTTTTTGGCCTTTTCAATAAGGAAACCACTACGTATCATTCATTTATTTGATCAATTCTTCAGAGCACTACGTTGCCCACCGAAGAAACGGAAATATCCACTAATTCAACTAGAAGTGCTACAGAGGAAGAAGATTCCTGGAGTTGTGCGAATAAAACAAGAAGATCGCCTAGAATTAGATCAAATAAAAACGTTCGTGAACTAAGAAGCAGATTTGTTTATGGAGGTGATCAATGTCATTCTAAATATTTTAATACTATTACAAATTATTTCATTTTAGCTAATTGTTTGAAACAGAGGAGTCATATATCGTTGAGAAAGAGACATTCATTGTCTCTTTATTCGTCTTGCGAAATGCATGAAGATTCTGACGTTTTTAATGGCAATGATAGTGAAGATGAAATTTTCTCTTCTAGGTATATAACTAAATATTCTAAAAACAGCTTATGAAATTAATTACGTAATTTTTAGGGCTCGAAGAGCTAGTTCTTTGAGACATTCTAGAAGAACCTTGTCACAGTTAGAAAAACGTACTGCCCTTTCTCTTCGACCAATACGTATTAAATCTTATGCTGATCCTCATTCACCATTAACTTATAATTCTGATGACAGTGAAGCTGACAAAGATGGTAATTGTACTATTATTAATTACTAATATTACTGAAGATTATACATAATCTCAATCAAATGATACTTTTCGATTTATACATTTATGAAAGTGCTACTTATACATATAGCTTAAATAATAATAATTTGATTTATTTTTATTAAATATTAAATATGTTTTGTAATAGTTGTACGTAGGAGTAAAAGGAAGAAAAAGTTAAGATACACAACAATGTCGTGGCTCATTGATAATCAAATGCCCAAAGTAGGATATCCCAATTTAGTTATGGAGGAATATTCAGAGGAAGATAGCCGCGATACTCAGGTATAACTGAACATACATCTTTAAAACAAAAAATATATTTTAAACCTTTTTAGGATGAATCGAAATGTCACAAATCAAATCCTCACAGAAATAATATATATGAAACACGAAGAACAACCAGATTATCTCACGAACTAAACGGCTTAAGTAATAGGAATAAGTCAAAACAAAATTCTAAATATTTATTTAATTATGGTTCTTCAGACATGCATACCAAAAGTAGTCGTCGCCGTAAATCAAAGGATTGTGGCGTAGAAAGCAGAGACGAAGAAAGAAATCTAGCAAGACTCGAATCCAACGATAATAAAGAAAACAAACTGAATAATTCCCCGTCTGATAGAACCAATGGCAAAATTAAAATTAAAAAAGAATTAGAAAAAAAGTCTGACGATAACTCAAACGGAAATGATCAAGACGACTCGAAGGAAGAACAAGACGAAAGTAAACTGGACGAAAGCAAAACAAATAATGGTGAGCAACTTTTTGTGTACATCAATCGTTTTATTTATCTTGACTAAGTGGTATAAAGGTTTTTAATTTAGATTTTCTTCTTCACATCAGGGTTAGCTCATGATTTCTATCATATCATGTATCATTTTCATAAGATCATTTTATTTTTGTGTATAAACGCAGGGACGGTCTCATGATTTTTTAATTATTTTCAAGAAAATTACATGATCGTACATCATTGAAAATTTCATACTATGTTTTTATATTATTAATAATTGAATATTTGCAATTCTCGTTTAAGTGGTTACGGAAAATGAAAATCGTGAAGAAGATCCAGAATCGTCAGAAAGCTATATAATAAGGAAAGTACGTCGCAGTAATGTTAATCATATTGATGATAGTTATTCTCCAAAACGTACCCGAAATCGTAAATTTTCAGGTAATTAAATTAAAAATAAATTTTTATTAAAGAGAAATATGAGCACAACCTTGGTGAATATTTCATTGTTACCTTTTCTTGTTGTATTTACTTTATATATTATTTCTACACATTATTAAACAACTGTGATTTTCTTTTAAACTAAGAAAAAGTTATTTAAAATCGTTTAGAGATTTTTGTGTAAAAATCTGGAAATTTAATTTTATAATTTTTGACTGATCAAAATATCCTTTTAATTATGCCCAATGTAATTATCAGTAGTAAGATTTTTTTATGTTTTAGAAAGCTCAAGTTCTTCTGAAGTAAATCGAGTATATTCGTTGCGACAACGTGCACCCAAACCATCAAGTAAACCAAGTAAGTATATTTTAAGAATTCTATTATTTTAAATATCATTTGTAATCGTAATTATTTTACTTATTAAGATTAAAATGCATTCCAGAATTACATAGGCCAATAATTTCAGAATTAGAGGAAGTCTTAAGGCCGAGGCGCAGATTTACCAGAATGCGGCAAGTGACCGCAACCAGATCTAGCTCAGATTCCACAGATTCCGATGATTTGATACGAAAACCTTCTAAATATCGTTCAAATACGTAAGTAACACTATCTTAATTGATCATTTATACTAAAATAAACGAATTTTTTTAGTGTTAAAAACCCGCATAACAAAGGAGAGCATTTTATTAAATCTGGTAGAGGTGGCAGTAAACCTGTACCCATTGGTCCTGACACCATCGATAACAAGGTACGATTTACCAGCGTTGGAGGATTAGACGGACATGTCCAGTGCCTCAAAGAAATGATTTTATTACCAATGATGTACCCAGAAGTTTTTAAACAGTTTCAAATACAGCCACCTCGTGGAGTTTTATTTTATGGACCACCAGGTATACGTTTTAGCATAGGTAAAATTAAGAACTGACTTAAATATTTTGTAGGAACCGGAAAAACTTTAATAGCTCGAGCTTTAGCCAACGAATGTAGCTTTGGTTCACGTAAAGTATCATTTTTTATGCGAAAAGGTGCGGATTTATTAAGTAAATGGGTTGGTGAGTCAGAGAAACAATTGCGATTACTTTTTGAACAGGTACTTAATTATTTGTAACTTCATACAGTAATTCTTAAAGTATTTATTTATAGGCTCAAGAGATGAAACCTTCCATTATATTTTTTGACGAATTAGACGGTTTAGCTCCAGTGCGTTCGGCAAGACAGGATCAGATACATGCCAGTATTGTTTCCACTTTGCTTGCTCTTATGGATGGCTTAGATAATCGAGGCGAAGTTATTATCATTGGAGCCACAAATCGAATTGACGCCATCGATCCAGCTTTACGAAGACCTGGGCGCTTCGATCGAGAGTTATTTTTTCCACTGCCCGCTAAAAAGGAGAGAGAAGAAATCTTAAACGTTCATGTTTCGCAATGGACCCATCCACCCCGTCCAGAACTTATATCTTATCTTTCTGAAACAGCAATCGGTTACTCGGGTTCCGATCTTCGAGCTCTCTGTACAGAAGCTGTTATTCAAAGTTTTCGTAGAACTTATCCTCAAGTTTACACAGCTGAGCATAGGCTACTCTTAGATCCTAATATTGTGATGGTAAGAATGTTTATAATGAATATAATGATTCAAACAAAAACTTTGGTTCATTTTAGGTAGAAAAAGTAGATTTTTTAAGAGCCAAATCTTTATTGGTTCCTGCTTCTCATAGAGTTGCGCAGGGACTAGGAAGAAAATTAATGGCAATTGTTGAACCTGTACTAAGACAACCTCTTTTGAATATTTTGAAAATTCTTAGACAGACTTTTCCTCACGGGTTAAATCCAACTTTAGCAAAGTATATTAATTGCAATATTAAATATTAAACGATAAATTGTTAAATTGATTGTTTTCAGAGTTAAGTTATCTGCGGCCGTTCGTCCTGCCCAAATGTTGCTTTTGGGTGATGGACCTAGACATGGTCAAACTATACATTTAGCTCCTGCTATTTTGCATGAAATGGAGCACGTTCATGCTTATATATTAGATTTAGCTATGTTATATCGAGAAACGTCTCGATCACCAGAAGAAGCCTGTTTACAAGTAAGTACAGTAGGCGCCGCTTAAGTGGTTCACGTCGGTCCATTCAATTTTGACCCGTATAAGCGGCGACCCACTTAAACGGAAAAACTGTTTTAAGAAGTTTAGTTTTTCACTAACAGAATAATAATTTTTTGAGTTCATTTTGACGGCACTACAACAAGAATCAAACTGAAAAAAAAATTAACATTTAACATTTTTACCACTTTGTAAAGAGCGGGAGAACTTTATAAATAAACTAAAGATATCTTTAAAACTTTACCTGACACATAACAATATTTAGGTAAGGAAAAGAACAAATACAATAGGCAGATTAACATCCACAACATAGTTTTACCTTTTGTTCATTGACTTGAGAGGATTATAATATTTCTATCCTATTATACAGGTAAAAAAAAACGCTTTTGTGTCACTTATCCGAAAACTTGAACCATTTATGCGGCGGTTTTTAAATATTGTTTATACTGTTTGATTTGGTTCCACAAAATTTGACCCATTTAAGCAGTGAACCACTTATGCGGCGACTACTGTAATATATATTTTTACAAATTTATGAAATCATAATTACTAATTGTGTTCGACAGGTGTTTCAAGAAGCTCGCAGAAACATTCCTAGTGTTATATTCATCCCCAATATAGATGAATTATGGGCTTTAGTAAACGAAACTGTTAAATCCATATTTATTTCTCAGATTTCACAGATCGATCCTAATGTGCCCATTTTATTTCTATCAACTGCTAATATCGTATTTTCTAAATTACCTAAAGAGGTAACTCTACTGAATTTATTTAAATCAATTTTATTTAATTCAAAAAATTTATTTTAGATTAAGAACATTTTTTCCCATTATCGAGGAGAAGTATTTCAAGTTAATACTCCAAATAGTGAGGATAGAAAGGCTTTTTTCACGCCCTTGTTGATAGATGCTTGTATTAGAAATCCTAAGCCTCCACGAAAAAGAGCAACAACTCCACCACCGTTGCCCAGAGCTCCAACACCACCTCTGACACCTTTGGGCGAGGAAAGTGCGCGAAAGGTATACGAACAGGAAGAATGCACTCTTAGAGAACTGCGAATTTTCTTGAGAGATATGTGTAAAAAATTAGCAAGTAATAAGATGTAAGTTTTTCAATACATAACATTAGTTTTAGGCTTTTTATAAAAATATTGCAGGTTCTTTATGTTTACCAAACCGGTGGATACGGAGGAAGTGCCAGATTATACGTCCATAATTAAGCAACCAATGGATTTAGAAACGATGATGACCAAAGTTGATTTCCATAGATATGAATGCGCTCGCGACTTCTTAATCGATATAGAATTAATTGTTCAAAATGCTTTAGAATATAATCCGGCAAAGTAATTTGATTCAGTTTGAATATGTCGCAGATTAACGTTTACTTATAATTTTGTAGGACTTCAGCTGATAAACAAATCCGCCACAGAGCTTGCTCTTTACGCGACTATGCACACACTTTAATTAAAAATGAAATGGATAGTGATTTTGAAGATAGATGCCAAAGTATTGCCAAGAAAAGAATAGATCGTAAAGCTAGTGTTACGCAATATTTACCAGCTTATATTACAACTGCAGGTAACTTTAAATAAACATCTTTTTTTTAAGAATTTAAGAAATTTCTAATTGTAGATATGCCTGGTCTTAAAGTACCTGAGTCAACAGGTCAAGTATCTCCGAAACGATTTTCTTTAAATACAGGTTTGAAGTCTGTAGATACTGTAATTGATTCGAATCAACCTGTGCATGCTACGAATAGCTCAATACGCAAAAGAAAATTTAATAATTGGCAGCGTGGCTATCTCAAAAAGAAGAGACGCAAAGAAAAATCTTTAAATTCAGAGAGTGTATGTTGATAGTAGATTTACATCTTTTTCGATTATAAACAATTACTTTTTAGATTGAAGAAAAGGTTTTGCTATGTAGCGAAATGCAATATTCTACACCGATATTACCTTCTGTAGAATTTAATTCAACAAATTCAACTAGTGATTCTAATTTGACCAACTTAACCAATGTAACAACACCTCTTACTGTTAATTGTAATATACTCGTAGAAGATAAGTCTGTAATACAAGTTTCTAGTCCGTTGCAGTACGTATAATTGGAATTATGGCATGTTAAATATTACTAATGAATTATTTTAGATCACCAAAGATGAAAGTGAGCGAATTACTAAGTCCATCTGAACTATTAGAAGATCAGTTAGATTTAGATGATATAGATAAAGCATTATCCGAATCTCGTGAGTAAAAATTAGTATTTTATTTGTAAAAATAACGACAAAATTCTGTTGCAGTTATTAGGAATGATATTGAAAATAAACTAGTGGATATAAATATAGAAGAACTGAATAATGTCTTAGACGAAGCTGTTAAAATTTCGTCAAATAGGTCGCTAGAATCGCTCTTAGATTTATATAATCAACTTGGAGTGATCATTCGCCAATATTCTAGGACAATTCATAGAATGAATTTGCCCAAGGTAAATAAATTAAGTCTTATTAGACAGGTTTCTAATTATTTATTTCATCTTATTAGGAATTGTTACGGGAAGTATTCAGATATAAAAGAAGTAATTCTCTGACGGATGGTGTCAACGATGATGTTATTAACAGTCAGTTATAATGTGTTCATTTCACTGCCTCTATTAAAAGTTATTCTTAAAATCGTAAGATTAAGTGATATTATTTCTTAATATCATGAATGCGTTTAATGTACTTTCTAAACAAGTTACACTTTAAAAGATTACTTAAATTTATAAAATATCAAAAAAGTGATGCTTGATAATTATTTTAATTTTGAGACTTTATAGTTATGTTTGGTGTTCCCCAGTTTTTTGTGTTGATTAATAAATAAGTTTCAGGTAAGGTTCTTATTAGTTTGAATTAAAAATATTTATGATAGATTTTCTAAACATGTATTTTATGTAAATTACAAGAGAATTTTGTATAATAACTAAGTTAAAGTACCTATCACCAATAACTAAGTTCTAATAACTTTGTTTCTAGAAACTTTGTATGGAAATGGATTAATTTAAATTGTTGACTGATGAACTGTATCTTTCTATACGTAAATGTATAGTTTTATTAAAAGTTAACCTTTACTCAATTGAAATACAACAACCAAAAAAGGGGTCCACCATGCCAACGAGAAATACCACATATATGTAAACGTGAGCCACCATTTATTTCCAAATTTACCTGGGAAGTTCTAAAATAATAAGTTAATTTTAGATTAAATTAAAATCTCATTATTATTACCTCTCCAGGTATACCTCCGTGGCCTTCGTATCTTCTAATTTCTTTCTGAACGTTTTCTTTCATCAGCAACTTCTAATGCGTTAAAAGTTAACATTTATTTAGTAAAAAATAATTTGTATTTTTAAACAACTTACGGGCTTTATTGGATTTTGAGCAACATGAAATTTGCTTATAAATTGTTTGTTAAATAATAGTTTGAGACGATTCATTTTTTAAGTCTTGATAAAATTTATAAATGTCTTTTTTGCAAATTATTTATTTATATTATTTGTGGTGTTGCTAAGAGTTTAATTTAAAAAAAAAACTTGGGTATGGTAATTTAATTTTTTGGCAATCTTTAAATCCATTCTTTGTGATATGTTATTCTTCAGACATGTTGTTATAAAGCTTTTCGATATTGGAGAAGACATTTTTATGAATGGTAAACTATTTATTATTTCAACGCTTTAATCTTTTTATTTTTTTAGGTTTTTAATAGTTACACGAACTGTGCAGATTTTTGTATACGAGCGGAAATGCGTGTATTTATTATGTATTTTAGCAAAGATGAATTTTTTCAGTGAAGAACTGAAAAGTAAGATTATTTAACATTAATATGCAGTTTAATTACTTTTCTTTGCATTAAATAACAATCAGTGTGCGTTGAAAGATTATTTCAAAGGAAAAAAATTCACGCACACATAAAGTAACGTTAAAGATTATCTTAAATTGATTTAAAAAAGATCGAGCGCGTTTGGTTGGTCCTTTATGTTTTATTAATTACCGCATTCTTGCCCTACAAACCGAATGTACAAGGAAACATGTATAAATTAAACATAAATTAATCTTGCAAGTGTCTTTGAAACTATTGGCTTTAATTATCACTTTATTATTAAGACCTCCACATGTTTCCTACAATAGATATTTAATTTAAATCAGAATTTTACTTCATTCAATTTATAATATTGCCATAATTACATTTGTCGTGTATCAAAAATAATCTTGAACATAAATTAATTTAAATATTTTGCAGGAGCAATGGATTAATTTAAAACAAAAAGTTGAGAGAAAAAAACTAAGTAAAATAAAGTATCGAGCAATTCGAATAAGTGCCATAAGAAATATACCAAATTTGATGTTATGTGTTTGAAGATAGCTTTACGGCTTTAAGGTATATATAATTTAGATATTCATCACATGGAATGAAGAAAAACATATAAACCACAGGTTTTTGTTAAGTTACTTTAAATAGAAGTAGACAGATGTTAGCTTTTAATCACAGAAGGAAACTTAATATAAATAACAAGTAATCTAAATCAAAGTTAGAAAAAAAATTAATTAGTGCTAAAAATAGATTACCCAATTCTTTGATTGAAAAAATCAAACTAACAAGTTTATTTTAATTTTTTAAAGGTAATCGTCGAAAGTTCAATCGTACATATTCAGAATACCATATCGCTTTTTTAGTTTAATATATTGTTGAATTGACCTGAGATTAGATTTTTTGCTTCATAGATATATTCGATGCAAGAGATTGATTAAGACTTAATTGTATGATGATTATGTTAAACTTTTGAACAGCTTAGTTGTGCTTAGATCGTGGTGAGATTCACACAACCGTCTAATGCTTATCATTTTAAGTCTAATTTTATAATATGCATTTAAAATGCAATGACTATAACTAAGTGCATTAATTATTATCAGTGGTTTTATACAAAACCTTTATTAGTGTAGAAATGGAATTTTTCGTCTTTAATAATATTTTGAAAGGGTGAGATTGATACATATTCTATCAAAACAATAATACAATTTTTTTAAACTACGCTAAGCCGTTTTTGATTCAAATTATATTTGGGGTCGATTTTTATTATTTTTTTCAATTATTTAAAAAAAAAATGGACATCAGAAGAAAAATATTTTGATCATAATAAAATAAAAATTACGATTATTTTTTAATTAAAAAAAATGTTTTTTTAGAATAACACGTGCTAAAGTTATTCAATGAGATTTGTTAATGCAAAATCTGTTAGGCCTGCTAAATAAATAAGGAAGAGCTGAGATGTCATTAGCTTCAAACTATTTAAAAGTTAATTTATTTTAATTATTGTTCAATTATAATTTAGATATTATGGTTTTTTTTATTGCGAGAGTGTCTTATGTAATGAGACAGCAGGGGGGATGCATTTTTATTATTTTTTTTACATAAACTTTCTTAAATTTTATTTAAAAAATAAATAATTTGTAATTTAGTTTTTGCCTGTTACGAGTAATTTTTTTGGGTACAACATTAATCATTTTTGGGATTGATTTCGATTTTACATTGTAATTTATTTTTAACTTATATATTGAGAAACCAAAGAATTATTTCAATCTTTGACGATTTCCAAAACTATAACATCTTAAGTTTTCTTAAGATAGCTAATAAGGCATTAAAAATTTTATTTGTTTCTACGTTTAATTCAAACGAAAAGCCATAATTCAATTAATTTATAGGAATTTATCATTCGCATTGCAAACTGTAACACACCATCGGCGCTGTTAATTAAAAACGTTATTCTATTTTAAAGTTTTTTGAACTTCGCAAACTTTTAACGAATTCATTAAAATTTTCATAAACCTTTAGTTAAATTAAACAAACAGAAGATATTTGATTTTTTAAAATTAAAACAAAGCTAATTATAACTTATCTAGACTGTTTAAATTGGCAAACTTGTCTACTAATGTGTTAGAAACGATTTCTTTAAATTAATGCAATCTCAATGTAACATAATACTGAATATACGATTGTTTAACTAATTGTATAAGTGGGTCAGTTGTCCAACTTATTGATGAACTTCGTATTGAATACTATGGGTTTATTATTCTAAAGGCAATTGGCACTGCAACTGACTAATGCAATTCTTATTTGAATTTTTCTGCGAATCTTAATCACTCGTGTTAGTTCTAATCAAAAGTAATTATGTATAAGTTTACACAAGAACATAGTAATTCATTATTATTCTATATCTAATAATATTTATATTTTTATGTGAGAAATGCGTTGTTATTAAATAATTCTAATCAGAAAATTAAATTAAATACTTATCTTTAATTTTCAAAATGAGCAAACGTTGAAGTAATGTATCTCTTTCAGATATAATTGGTTACTTGAGATTTTGCTAGTATTTGAAATATTTAATGTAGCAATTGGACGTAAGTAGAAAATGTTAAAAAATAAATTGCATATATTTAGGTAAATTATCATTTTAGAATTCAATATAATACAAGAAGACGTTAGTGGTCCATGCGCAAGTTTTAAACCTGGCGATGACGATTTGCAAGCTTTCGATTTTATTAGGGAACTCCGATTAGATGTGCCCGAAAGTCAATATCCTGGTGTTACAAAAGTTCGAGGGTCTCATCGTTTGCAAACTGCATATCGCTTAGATAAAGAAGCCGATTTAACAATACCGACGAGGTAATTCAATTATCATCAGGGCTTCGAACCGAAACCCAAAAAAACCGTTATTGTTGCCGAAACTGAACCGAAAAAAGATTTCGGTTTATTTCCTCGTTTTCTTTTTATTAATATTATATATAATTGAGCTTCCGTTTAAACCGAATTAACCGATATATATTTTTTTAATTGAACCGAAACCGGAATGATGCCGATAACGGTTCAAAGCTCTGATTCTAACAGTATCCAAAACAATCTTTTGAGTATGCCTTCTGAAGAAACCACTGCAAAACTTAATCAACAAATACATTTGAAATTAATTGTAGAGATATTTTCCCGCAAGGATTGCCGGATCAATTTTCTTTCATCTGCACCTTTCGCGCTCGAAAAATACAGAAAACGGCATGGCACATTGTACGCATTACAGATTTAGAAGCAAAGCCTCAATTTTTGATTACACTAAATCCCAGAAAACAATCCATCGAATTCTCAATTCCCAATTATGAAGGAAGGTTACAAACACTTGTGTTCGATAAAGCTGCGGTATGTATTTGATTTTATTTGTGAGGAACTTTAACCACGGTAAATTCTTTACAGATATTTGATAAAAATTGGCACAAGTTGCATTTTGGCGTATCGAGAGAAAGCGTCGTTTTGTATATCGATTGTGACGAATTTAAAACGGAAGCTTTGGAACCAACTGGTCCCATAGATGTGAATGGAAATATATCGGTGTCGAAAGTTTTAAATAATCGCTTAAGCGTACCGGTAAGAGTTTTTTAAAGGTCTATTTAATTCATTATAGTACCTCTTAATTTTTTCTTTTGTTGTAAGTGCATGTAAACAGTTTGTTAAGTTTAATAGTTTCGAATACTATTCGAAAGGTACATGCCCACAAAAAAGTTTCAAAATTTGTACAGTATTCTAGTCCATTAAGAATATACCATTACATTTTGTGTATTGTGAGAAATTTAGCTAGAAATCATATAATTTAATGGTTCATCGTGTTTAAAATTATTAACATGATTATTTTTACACAGGAAACACAATTGGTGAGTGATTTTTGATTTACATACTGCTTATGCATACATATACATTAGGGTGTGTCATTTTCTTAATATTAAGTGCCGAAGGTTTATTACTATAACAAGTTCGTAGTCCTTCGTATTAGGGTTGTGAACTAATTTATTTTTTCAAATTATTTATTTATTTCTATTAGGCATGTTTATTTCGATGTACCCCAAAGTTCCCCATCCGAGATTTAATCCTCGACGCCATCCATTAACCTTATATGTGTGCCGGAGAAGAAGCTTCTTCGATGTTCTGAAGTTTCCAAAACATTTTTTTCGCGATAGGACACTCAAGCCCGTATGCGTTTAGGGTCACCGTATTTAGGCGCTTATTGTAAAGAGCACTGGAATGTTCTAGTGCGTGTTCGTTACATTCCTTTACCTTTCTGCAAGTGTAAAGTCGAGTGACTACTGAAAAAAAAAGTCGCTGCAAAATGACACACCCTAGTATACATAGATACTATCTGTCGATGCATGGTCTTTACTTAAAAGTCTATGATTCTGTTGGACTGTTAAATAAATTGATTTATCTTCTGTTTCTTTTCTATGCATTTAATATTAATTCGTAATGAATTTACATGTAGAATAATTTTATATTACAGATCGATCTGCAATGGATGGTCATTAGTTGTGATCCTACAAGTCCTCAAAGAGAAACGTGCAACGAAATACCGATTGTAAGCAACATCTTAAAACTCAATACATAGATTTAAAATAGTTTGGTTTATTTCTTTTAGGGAGTTAATCCAACCGCTCCAGTTCTGCCTTCTGGAAAACCGGACACATGTGAAACTGTATGTCCTCGAGGACCTCCAGGATTTAATGGTACAGATGTATGTAAAACGTTATAAAAAATATATTTATTTATTTCTATCCAAACAAATTGAATAGTAGAGAAAGAATTAAAAACAATAAAAACAAATTGAAAATAAAGGATAAAAACGAATATAAAATAATTCAAACTCATGAATCTAATAGAAACAGAATGAGAAGAATTCCAATTACAGAATAGAAATAATTGACTTATTACTTAGCATTCATTCAAATTGAACAAGTTGTATGTGTACTAAATGCAACAATTTGACTTAGATTGGTAAGAATAAACCATTAGAACATAATAATTTTAACATCTAAACGAATTGACTAAGAAATTAGTATAGCAATGAATTGAAACTTGGAAGATTCAAAACAATCGAGACCAATTAAAGAATTTAATTGTATTTATGTAATTTTTAATTCGAAATTTCGGAAGAATCGAATTGAAAAATGAAAATTTCAATTTCTTTCAATACGGTTTTATTTGTTGAATATTTTTTTTATTTTAATTGGTAGAATTAAATTAATGACCTTCTGGTTGCGTTGTGAATAAAAGTTGATGTTTTGTTTATAGGGAAGGCCAGGCCCCATCGGTCCAATAGGACCCGTTGGAGAACCCGGTATACCAGGATTTCCAGGATCTAGAGGGCAAAATGGTCGACCTGGTAGACCTGTACGTATAAAAAGGAAAAACTATTAAATTAGTATATTAATTATTTACAAATAGGGATCTGTGGGTTTACAAGGATTTCCAGGTATTAAAGGAGAAAAGGGCGATCCAGGACTTCCAGGAAGAGATGGTTTCTTAGGATTAAAAGGGGAAAAAGTGAGCAATTTATTTCATTCCTAAAATTTACATTGAAATGAGTTTTCGTTTATTTTAAAGGGAAATCAAGGAAATAATGGTGGGAAGGGCAACAGAGGAGATGTTGGCCTTTCGGGGTTACCAGGACCACAAGGTCCTCGTGGTTTTCCGGGGACACCAGGCAACGGTTACATTAACGGTTCCGTTGTTGGATTACCTGGTCCACCGGGACCTGTAGGACCTACAGGGCTACCAGTATGTTTTTTTTAAACCATAGATTATGTATAAAATTATGTATAAATTTCTTTTAGGGTCGAGTAGGGTTTGATGGCCCAAAGGGATCGAAAGGAGACCAAGGAGAAGTAGGAATTGCAGGTGAAGATGGCAAAAATGGGATACCCGGCAGGAGAGGAATAAAAGGATTGAAGGGCGACATAGGACCAGAAGGACTAAGAGGTTTAAGAGGTCCACCGGTAAAATAATAGTAATCATAATATAATCTTAAATTTTAAAGTATATTTTAGGGTCCTGCAGGCGCACCAGGGACTTCAGGCGGACAATTAAATGGCACAATTGTTCCGGGTCCTCAGGGTCCGCGAGGATTTCCAGGTGATTCCGGTTTACCAGGATTGCCTGGATTGAATGGAGCTAGAGGAGAAAAAGGCGAAGTCGGTGATCAAGGAATTAAAGGAGATAAAGGTAATATATTTTAAATTTACTTCGATTTGTTAGTAATAATGTTTTTTCAAGGAACTCATGGTTTTCGTGGTGTTGTTGGTGAAAAGGGTTTTAAAGGAGAGGATGGTAAAGATGGTGCGCCAGGTCCTGTAGGACAAAAAGGTAACCATGGATTTATGGGGCCGCCTGGTGTTCAGGGATTACCAGGATTAGTAGGCCTACCGGTAATTAATTGAGTTTTGAATTAGAATATTTTTTATATTTAATTTTTAGGGGTCGGCTGGCATTCCAGGTACTGAAGGAACTAAAGGACAAAAGGGCGAACAAGGTTTACCTGGACTACCAGGTATATATTTCTTAAATTTAATAAATAACAGATTTCAGTCATGCTCTTCGTATATTAACTCTCCGAAATAGTCATATTTTCTAATGACATTCGGTATTTAAAATTTTTCCCAATTAAATTTTTAATTCGTATTGTTGGAAAGTTTATTTTAAACCTAAATGATACAATTTTAAATTTATTGTAATAATCAGGTTCATCTAACGGCGTTGGAGGAGCAGGCGACCCAGGTCCTCCCGGTCCTTCAGGTGAACAAGGACCACCAGGAAACGACGGAGAAAAGGGTGATAGAGGTTTACCTGGCTTAACAGGAGCAATTGGTCCTTCAGGTTTGGAAGGTTTACAAGGTTCACCGGGAATTCCAGGCAAAGATGGAGCTTCTGTAATTAAGACAAACACAAACTTAATCAATTCTTAATACAATTATTTAAATTAGGGTCCTCCCGGACCCCGGGGTGATCTTGGTCCACAAGGTTTACCAGGTCCCCATGGACTACCTGGTAAAAATGGTCTATCTGGAGTTGTTGGTAAACCAGGCCGTAAGGGTGATCAAGGAACGCATGGTGAACAAGGACCTGTTGGTCCCAGAGGCCTACCTGGAAGCATGGGTTCTGCAGGTTTACCAGGTCCAGCTGGGCAAATTGGAATACCGGGATTAGAAGGAAAAACTGGTCCTGCTGGAACGCCCGGTGTTTCTGGTCCTCCTGGAGAATGTTCGTGTGCTGGTAATTTAATTGTTGATGGATCAGGAGTTCCTGGTGCTGTTGGACCTAGAGGCCATCCGGGACCACCAGGGATGGTAATAATTTAAATTAGCCAGGGTGTTTCGATATCAAAATAATGATTGATCAGCCAGGTGAACGTGGAGCGTCTGGTGAAAGGGGTCCCGAAGGTCCTAGTGGAACACCGGGCATGCCAGGTAAAGAGGGACCTCCTGGGGTTCCAGGACCACCAGGGCAACGAGGACAACCTGGAATGCCTGGCTTGCAAGGGCCATCTGTAAGTGTCATTGTTTATGTAATTATTTTTATTGAAAACTAATTTTTAGGGACGAAGCTACACAGAAACAGAAATACGTGATATTTGTGCATCGGTTTTAAGAGGTATAACACTTATAATATTGGCATATACATATGTAAGAACCCGATTTAAATTTTATTGTACATGTTTACAATCTTATTTTGTACTGTGTGCTGTGTAGTAGTTAATTTTAATTATCTAGATCAATTAAGTGAATTAGCAGCGACTCTAGTAGGTCCTCCCGGTCCCCCAGGTCGAAGCAAACCTGGTCGACCAGGACCTCCAGGTCTTCAAGGACCATCAGGTAGTTTATCAAAGTAGCGGATCATGGGGTAATAGAGGCACTAACAAAAATATATTATTCACAGCTTTATTTGCTTTATACACCGATAGTTTTAATTGTTGCGGTTTAGTAATAGATGAACATTCATAACATCCATGGACTAATACTGGATCATTGCATGCAGAACGAAACGATGAATTAATGCTGGGGTTACGGGGGCCTCCTGGGCCCCCTGGGCCGTCACGAACAGGAATGCCTGGAAAAGTAGGGGTTCCCGGAATCCCAGGTTAGCTTCCATTTAAAATTCATATTTTCTCTTATTTTGCTTATTGTTTAATGCTTCATTAGTTTTCTTAATACATTCAATGTTTATTGTGATCATTTCCCAAAGATTGTGTAAATAATAAGAGTTGTAACTTAGGTGACCCGGGAGCACCAGGCTTGCAAGGGGAGCGAGGCTTTGTTGGTCTACCAGGACCTCCAGGACCACCGGGATCAATCGGACCTCTTGGTGATAGAGGCGAGAAGGGAGATAGAGGACCGGAAGGCGTTGGATTAGAAGGACCTATGGGACCCAGAGGATTACCTGGTATTAACGAATGTGACTCTGGAAATACATTGAATTAAATTTATTTAAAATGTTTTAGGTCCTACGGGACCTCAAGGTGTTGGTTTACCAGGACGAGCTGGGGAAAGAGGTGAACCAGGAAGAACAGGTTTTTGTTAAATATTTATTCCATAGATGATTTGTATAATACACCATGTTTTAAGGTCTGCCTGGTTTAAGGGGAGCACCTGGTTCACAAGGACCGCCAGGATTTTGTGAGTTTTGTAATTATGCTGGTAGTCAAGCCTATCAAGCATTTTTATCGAGAGTTAGTGGTAATCAAAAAGGTCCGTAATTTATTGGATTAAACAAATTAATTGATGTATATTTGGTTAATAACTTAATATTTTGTGTTATTGTTTTACTTATAGATTTATAAATTAAACGTCTAAACCGATATCATTTTCGAAAGGTTGCGAGGGTATTAAATTGAAATAGAATACAACACATTTTTGATTTCAAACTTAGAAAATAATAAAATTTTATAAATAGGATTTAATTATAATGAAGATGTACAGGGTATTACTAAATTTTATTATTCCATTTTTTTTAAATTTAAAAACATAATTACTAGAGACTTAAACCGCATTTAGTGTTGATTAATACAAAACTTTTTTCTAGACAACTGTTCAGCTATCAAATTAAGTGAATGTTATCTTTATTAAAATATATAATTCTACAGAATGATGCGAAAAATTTAAAATAATAAAAGATACACCAATTAAAAGTATCCCAATCAAATCGAAAGCAGATTAAAAGCAATGTGATCTTTAATCCCATATACAAAATTAATGTTTTAAATTATTGGTAGCTTCTTGATTTATACAATTTTGAAGTCTTAGTGCTTTCAATTTGTAATCAGGAGCTTCCACGTGTACGCAGTTATTCATGGTGGATTCAACTAACTTCTTATCTTTATCTGTTAGTTCTCTAACTAATAAAGGTAACTCTGTCAAATATATTCTTAATCTCTCTTCGTCAAGTTCACCATTTAAAGATAATATTTGTTTCTTCTCAAATAAACAGCCCCAAAATTTTACAAGAGCTTGATTGTCTTCAGATAATTGCTCATTAGCAGTAAAATCCGGTATTTTGTGCTGATTCAATTACATTAATCGAAGGTGTCACAGGCTGACTTTCTACCTAAAACCAATATTAATTATTTTTCAAGAAAAAAATTAAATATAATAAAATTACCTGGCCACTTGCTAAAAAAATACATGTAATTACGAAGAACAACATCTTGTGTTTTGCCCAAGCGATTAGGTTATTACTAATTCCGTATATAAACGCGCGATAACTTCTGCTATTTTTAATTAAATAGATGTTTTGATTTAAAATAATTAATGTTTTGTTATCCTTAAAGTGAAATTTGGTCTTAGACGTCCAAATTACATTAAAGAATCAGATTACGTTTGTTCAGGTTGCTTTTTCGTTTAGTTGTAAAATTTTATAGGCACCGGTCTTGATTTAACTTTAGAAGATATTCTTTACTTGTTACTAGTTATCAAAACGTATGAAGTAGCAACTAGAATGATGAGTCGCTGGAACGAACGATGAAGTTGAGTAAAATCGCAATGATTACTTTTGTTAATGTAATTAGTTTAAATTATTGATATTTGAAATTAATTAATGCTTGGGCATTTTGATTGACACAAATTGCATAATTTAAATCATCCTATTAAAAATTAAAATTAATTATAAATTTATTTTAGCATCCTCAAACTGATTTCTATCATTTCATTTATTAATACGTAATAAATACAGAAAATCAATTTTAATCTGTCATTAAAAAGAAATCGAAAGTAAAACCAAATGACTACTTTGAACAGTTAAACATTTACAATTATCTTTTATTGATCATTTAAGAGATGAAAAATTGATAAATTTTTGTTTACATATTTCTCAGAAATGACAATATTAAGTTATACTTCAATAGTTTAGAACTTTTTAGTAAGTAGTCGAAAACGTATAATAGAAAATTAGCTAAAATAAAAAAGGCAGTTGACAATTATAGTTAACTGATATGTTTGAATTATTTACAACAAATTTTGCATTTGGTTTATAAATATACATTCTTCTGGTTTCCGTTAGTAATGAAAATTGTATAAAACAAAAGTAAAATACTAATATTTGATCAGAAGATAAAATATGTTCTATAAAAACGCCGGAACCATACCTTTTAAGAAAATAAAAATGTCTTTTTCCGAAACATAGAAACTAAAGAGTCGAGTCCTATGGAATACAGTGAAATAATACAAAAAGAACTTGTACAGTCATTACATACACTTTTTCATATCACAGTAATAATCTGAAGTTACTGCTTAACAGGGAGGGATTACAGTAACTTTTAATTCAGAAAGCACAAATTACTCGATTCATAAGAATTCATTTTTTCGATGCTTACAATATTCGACCTCTCAATGGCTTAATGTATATCCAACTATCCTCAGACTCTTTTCGAAATATCTGAAACAAACATTTACAATCAAAATTAATTAGAATTAATAAGGAACACAGACCTTTGTTTCCCATTCTGCGTTTGTCGTCTTTCTTTCTTTGGCTTCTTCCCTTTGCTTTTGTTCAACTTGAAATTTAGCGTTGGTTGCTTTATCGATGTCATTATATTTAAGAGCCATCGTTACTTCTTTCCAAAGCTTCCGCGATTCATTCTCTTCTTGCTCACTGATAGGCCGGATTTGCTTTTGAATTATGGACAGACTATTTACATTGACGAATTCTTCAGGTTTTTCCTGTCGAAAAAGACACTATGTAATGTTTATTGCAACAAATTACTTTATTATGTACCCTGTCCGACCACTTAGCTTCCATAACCCCATTCCATTCGCCTGCAATCGAAACAAAGGGCCTCTTATCTTCGGGACCAAAAATCTCAGCCGTTATTCTGTGCTTCTTATTTCCATAAAAGGGTTTTGTTATAAATTCGACATTACAATAATAGCCACTTTTAGGACAAGTTATGTGAATACTACCACCGAGCTCGATCCAAGGAATAGTTAAAATAGACCTTCCATATCCGCTTGGAAAGGTGACTATGTATTCTTCGTCATAATCTAAGACAGAAACAACTCCTTGACCGATGTTGTAAACGCAAACAGACAGACCCAAGAATTTGGATTTTGTGTAAATGTGTGCATTGAATGATATTCGTTTGTTATAGTGTTCTGCATAAAATGCTGAAACTAAAGAACGAGTCAACGTATTATAAAGACAACTTTATGAGTATTTACTGGGTGGATGATGTGACACCTGTTCTGCTATAAATGTGAGTTGATTACGAGTTGCCCAAGGTACTGGTCCATCACTTACTAAGTCGTTCGGCGAAGTCGCTTCTTCTGGTGGCATTTCCCAATGACATCTAAACATTTCGCCTAACACGGGATTGTAAGGTTTCCTCGCCACGGAACTTTTACGTCCCGCGTGGTAAGAAGAAAGGTACCATTTAACTACTTGTATTATTCTATCACGAGGCGTCTTTAATTCTGCTATTCTAAAATAATAAAATCGTTTACTTTCAAATTAGAAACCGCAAATGATATAAAGTGTACCTAACAAAGATGTCGGGATGTGCAAAGTAATCCGCGTACATCTCTAAAAGAGATCTCCGTTCGAGAATAAAAGTAGGCAAAACGACTTTAGTTAAGTCCATTCCAATTTTAACTTGCGACAATAGATGCCTAATTACAGAACCCTGGCTATCCATATGAACATCCTCTTCTTCGTCGTCGTCGTACAAAGCTAAAAAACAATACAATTAGCGGTTGTTAGAAGTTTGCGATTTTTTGTGAAAAACCGTCTTAATAAAGTAACTCACAATCGTAGTCCACATTTTCAGGAATAACACCTCCGCCTCTTTTGCTTGTGGAAGATGCACGTCTACTCGAAACAGATTCCTTCCTGCTGCTGGTCGAAGTTCGGGGCTGAACCACTGCATCACTGGCCACCGGCATTATGCTTTGTTGACTAGCCAATTCTTCGGCATGGAATGATCGTATACCACTATTAGGAAAGATATAATCAAAAATCATCACAAACGCAACAATTACTAAACTAAAAAACACAGTTATCACCACTTTTACAAAAAATATCAACATTGAAAAGTCAACGTGACATGGAAAAAAAAGTTTTTCGAAATCCCACCAAACTTTACACTTACTCCCTCATCTCTTTGAAAATGAAAGATCTTTGATGTAAAAATTGTAATGAACCAAACATTTATATATTAAAAAATCGATATCAAAAATAAATCCAAATTGGAGAATGGAATTGACGTTTTACTAAAAAAAAAAATAATAAAAGCACGGATAGAACTTAACATAAAAAGTTAAGACGCTTCCAATTAAAATTTCAAATAACTTTCAGCGCTTCGGTGTCTTTTCTTTTGAAAAAGAACTCGTTAATTATTTCTACATTGTGGATGACTGAATGGCTTTTGAATTTCAGTTCTTAAAGAAGCTAAGTTTTATCATTTGCATCTCGAAGTCGATTTCTTTCGAACTTCGCCACCCCTAACACATCCCCTTTAATTTTCTAATATCGCAGACGAAAATTTCCTTTCTCGTTGTTTACAAGCCGAATTGTTCAAAAGGAAGTCGGCGGGACGAGAACTCTGACTGTACCCGTTTTTTATATTAGAGAATTTCGATAAAAAATTAAATCAAAAGCTTTCCAAACTTACGAATTTATTGTTTCGTTTTATTTCTTGCAAAAATGAAATGGGGCAGTCAGAGATTAAATCTCTTAGGCGCCCGATGTATCGATTACGATTCTTTACCGAGCGCCACTTTTTTTTTACAAAAACGAAATGTTTATCAGATTAATTAATTTAAATCGCTTACCTACGACTACCACGCCTAAAGGGCCATCGCGAAGAAATTACACGTGTCATCGCATGCATCGAAACATAAACACGCTACCTTTGCGTTGGTGTTATTATTCTTTTTTTAAATTAATTACTAACGTCGACGAATTTATCGCTAAAAAACCTTTGAATTTTTTTGTGCTTTTTCGGGCGTCGAAACGCCTCACTTTAGGAAGAATATTATCACAATTTTACTGGGAAGCAACTATCAATAATCGTTAAACTTCCCCCAAGGCAAATATTAACCGAACGAGGTCCGCATTTAACTAAAGGGGTTATATGGACAGGCACAAAAATAGCGAATCGAGCGGCGTCGCGACGCACTGTTGTGATAAACGTTAATACTCCGAAAAGGTTTGAAACTGCTTGCCATGCTCAGTGCGATTTAACCCCCTAAAAATCGCAAGTTCTTTTATTATTCATCTCTAATATCAACTGACTCGTTTTGTGTTCGATCAAACGAGTAATAATTATGCAATTTGATTTATGTCGCGCAAAAACTAGAAGATAAACATAAGTAATTTATACATCGAGGAATGTACGCGTTCCGACAAAAAGTATTATATTTCCGACCGCGAGATCGGAAATGTGACACGTTTTAATTAAATTGTTGATTTCATCGTTTTGGATTTTATGTTTATGTAGGAACGCTCCAATTAAATTTTTCACATACGACGAGGGTCGTTGAGATCGGAAAATTAAATTTATTTCAAATTTACATTTAATTTTCGCAAAAAATAATAGCGTGTTGTTTGAAACAACATTGTTCAAAAGCACGAAATCGGGTACAGTAGAAACTCGGTTATCCGGACTAATTAATTATTGTTGCAGCTCATTCGGATAATCGAAAATTCGGTTAACTGAATGTATAGAATAAAACGAATTTTAGCTATATTAGGCGGAGTCCCGTAAGGTTTATACCTCGGAATCCAGGGCCTTTGAATGGATCTTTATAAAACCTTTTGGAATATGTTTTTAACATTAAGTACAAAAATGTTAAAGGATTGATTTTGGGCGCTTTCAATTTTTTAATGGTGAAAATACAACCGGCACACCAAAAAAAAAAAAACGTGGTCAGTACTTTTGACCAAACCCACTTAGGGTTATGTATTTCGATGCGCTGAATTCGAATTTGAGGTCGGTTAAACTCGTACACCTCCAAAATTTTGAATAAATTGCAAAAAACCACTAAAAATTGCAGTCATGAAGATGAAAAAAATTTGATTGAACTAGATCAAATCTTCCTTATATATATATTTTGATGAGATGAATCCAAATTCAGAATCTGTTAATCTCGATCATTCATACGTTTCAGTTTGTTTACGATTACTTCGGAACTATTCGGAATTTTAAAATTTTCTTAACGGAATCTGAATCAGCACCTAAAACTGCAAAACATTGCCCATTTAACCAAACTTCTATCTCCACTAATAGGAAAGATACGCATGTTAGCCTACTCAATTTGGAACACCCTGTATATATAAATATTACTTTGTTCGGTCGTTTGACCCACGCAAAGTAGACGTACCGCCAACTGAATCTTTCACTTGGCTGAAAGCCCGTAAGCCGACGCTGCGATCGCACTAAGGCACCCTTGCGCAGTGGTCGGGCGAATGCCGGCGCTCCGGCGAACGTCTCGAATTTGGGACTTTGTGCGAACTTTCATTCTAAACCGATTCCGACACTTTTTCGCACTCGTGACCAATTAAAACACTAATTAAACACAGTTAAAACACTAATTTGTGCCGGTTTACGTGGCAGCGAGCGACGAATGCATATTTGTTTACGAGCAACGCACAGGTCGTTGGCCTTAAACACAACGTAACGAGTGGAAATTTTTGGCGATGTCACTACCTGTTTGGCATATCTAAAAATCAATACTTTGTAGGCTTTGTGAAAAATCCATAAATAAACTCCGCCCCTTTACTGCGCAAATGTGCCTTAACTTATACGAAGCTTCAATACGAAGTGCTTCGTGAACGGCTTCGTGAAAAATCAATACATAAACTCCGCCCCTTTACTTAAGCCAAATTTTCCATAACTTATACATTAGGTAGCTTGAATACAACGTGCTTTGAATGTAACATATGTGCTTCAAAGAATAATTAGAAAATTTAAATTGTATCGGTCGTTAAAACATTTTTTTTAAACGACTTTAAAACATTACTTAAAAATTGAAAATGCAAATATTTGTTTAATTGTATTATTTATTTGAACTCTTATAAATCAATTTCAACTAGTGCGTGTACGGTAGATGGCTCGCACGAGTTGATTTAAATATTGATATAATATCGATATAAATAGTTATAAAACATCGGTACGGCCGTTTTTAGAAAGTTTCTTAATCGTATCTAACATATACCAAAATTAAAATAAACGGATAATGTTGCAAACTGCATACATCGTTCCCCCACGCACGCCAGTTGTGAATCGCAGGTTGAAGTGTTAAGAACGTTCTAGAAAATTTTGATTTTGACTCATTAGTGTTTGTGTGGAACAGAATAGTGTTTACCAAAGGGTTTTGGAAGTCTCCGAAGTACACCCTGTATATAAATCTAAATTGTAAGCTTATTTTTAAATATTCTATGTTTTGTCGTTTTTGTTCAGTCACAAATAATACTTTGAAAATCTTTACGCCACCTTTCTGAAAAATTTCGGCTTTTTTGGTCGTAATGGCTTTCGAAAATGTTAGTTGCGAGGCCCAAAATTCATTTTCCTTTGTTCAACGTAGCGCTTTCGGCTATTTGCAAGTTAACGTTATCGCGCTTTCCGCAATCGTGCATTTGCGTTTTTAAATAGATACACGTGTTTATCGGTTTGTAATTATAATCTCTTATAAATAATTTCAAAGCCTCGTAACAATCGTTTTTCGCAATTTTTGAAAATCTTAATATTTTCTGCTTTAATTCGAAACACCCTTTATAATGAAATTTGCGTTTGCACGTAATTAATTTGGAATTTGCGCTTACTTTGTAAAATTAAGTCAAATTATTAGGGGTTTGTTTAGAGATCATAAAAAAAATTATATACAAGGTGTTTCGCATTTTGGTGCACCACTGTGAAATTTATTGCAGTCGTTGTTCAAACGTTTTTTTCGCGATTTTAAAAGTTAAATTTACTTGACGTTATACTATACACAGAAAAGTATTAAACTCGACTTTTTTTGATAAGTCGAATTATTTTTATTTTCCCTTCGATTTCGACTTATCGAGGTTCGACTGTAATTATAAATTAACATTAAATTTACTATACAAATAGCATTTATTGTGTATAAAATTGAGATCTTTACTGTAAACAATTTTTTTTTCATATCCCTGTCATTCAACATTAAATTGTTGTTATATATTGTTGTAATCGAGATCGCCCAATTTTTATTTTTTAACTTTTTTATTGCACCTTTTAGCAATGCAATCAAAAAGGTTTTACTAAAATTCATTCAAAGGCCCTGGATTCCGAGCTTTTGCCATTTTTACGTCTTACGGCACTCCACTATATATAATGTAACCACACTTCCTCTTTTGAATGGGACTGTCAAATCAAAAAATTTAATAAAATATCAATTATATATTCGAAAAACGTATTTTTACCATAGCAATGAGTGGGAGAGAGCAAAAAGATACGATAATTTCATAATTACGAGTGAGAAGGAATGATAAATATTATTTACAAATTTTTCGTCACCAAAATTATTGCTAATCATGCTTATCAGCCGAGTGTGCACATTCGAGCTCAAAGTGGCACATTTCGATCTCGGGAAAATGAAGCGCGCCGCTCCGCGTCGCGCTTCATTTGCTTCCTCGCTCGGAAATGTGCCACTTTTCGCTCGAATGCGCACATCTTCGTGTTAATTGGATTGGACTATATGAATACCAAATCCTTCAAATTCAGATTTTCTATTCGAAAAAAGTTTACGCTTGAAAGTGCGCATACTCCTTAATAATTGAATTTGCCTATCTTATTCTTCTCTCTTACAAATAATATTAATTAAATGGAGCTGAACTAAATGTACCACTTCTCGCTTTTCTTTTAATTAAAATTTACAGTAGGGTATTTTTACCAAAAACCACATTTCTAATTTAGTACTTTTAAACTTTTTTGTAACATACCCCACCCAAGTCATTCTAAAATTTGTACAAAAAATTGTAGCGCCATTATTTGTGGACGGATCTTTAAAAACTATACAGATTCGGATTCGCCAGTCTTTTTGGCTTCGGGTAGGTCCAAGAAACCATAGGTGTGCTATTTGAAATTTTCGAGAAAAACGGGTTCGAAGAGTCCGACTCGTAATTAATTTTTTCAAAATTTTCACTTTGAAAAATTGTAGCTCGGTTGTTTGTGAACGGATCTCTATAAACTATTCAGATTCTGAAAGGCCGTTTATCTGAGCGTAGGATCAGCCAAAAAAATTAACATGGCCCAATGTTAAGTATGGAAGAAAAACGCGTTCGAAGCTTTCAAAATGTAAATTTTGCTAAAATTTTTTGTTTTCAAAATACTGTAACTCCGCCGTCTTTGCGAATTTTGTCAAATCCTTTCATTTCTGAACGTTCCCAAGCCCAACGCGTCGGAATCCGGTCCTAACTCAAAACCCCCAAAATCGGCCAAAATCGAGAAAAAACATGGATTAACCCCTTGCGTATTTTTGAGGAAAAAAAATTTTAGGTAATGGATTTGCTTTAAATTTTTACCGGACCTTTCTATGCACCCCGAACCTACATATCCGGAGCCCATTCTTCCCTGCTCCCCCTTCAACCCCTAAATTTTTCGAGAAAACTAAATTGATCGAGAAAAATACACTTCAACTCACAAAATCGACCGTAGCGCGTCATTTTCGATGCGATCATTAAAAACGAAACGAATTCGGAATTGTGAGACTTTTTTCCATAAGATACGTGCAAAATCGGCATAGGGCGCAATGTTAATTTTTCGAGTAATTAAGAGTTAAAGTTTTAGGTTCATTTTTTAGTAAAAATTTTTCGTTAAAACAATTGTAGCGCCGTTATTTGTGGATGGATCTTTAAAAATTATACAGATTCGGATTCGCTAGTCTTTTTGGCTTTGGATAGGCTCAAAAAACCATAGCCGTGCTATTTGAAATTCTCGAGAAAAACGGTTTCAAAGAGATCGACCTGTAATTATTTTTTTCTAAATTTCCACTTTGAAAAATCGTAGTTCGGTTATTTGCGAACGTATCTTTAAAGACTTTTCAGATTTTGAAAGGCCGTTTATCTGAGCGTAAGAACAGCCAAAAAAATCAATAGAGCCCAATGTTAAGTATGGGAGAAAAACGCGTTTGAAACTTTCAAAGTGTAAATTTAGCTAAAATTTTTAATTTTCAAAATGCTGTAGCTCGGCCGTCTTTGCGAATTTCGTCAAATCCTTTCATTTCTGTACGTTTCCAAGCCCAACGCGTCGGAATCCGGTCCTAACTCAAAACCCCCAAAATCTGTCAAAATCGAGAAAAAACATGGATTAACCCCTTGCGTATTTTTGAGGAAAAAAAATTTTAGGTCATGGATTTGCATTAAATTTTTGCGGGACGTTCCTTTAGACCCTAAATCAACATAGCCGGAGCCATTCTTCCCTTTAATCCCTTTAATCCCCAAAATTTTCCAGAAAACAAAATAAATACACTTCGACACACAAAAACGATCGTAGTACCCTCGTTTTCGGTCCGATCATTAAAAGCGACCCGGATTCATAATCCTGAAACTTTTTTCCAGAAGATAAGTGCAAAATTGACATAGGGCGTAATGTTAATTTTTCGAGCAATTAGGGTTAAAGTTTTAGATTCATATTAGTAGCACAAAATTTTACGTTAAAAAATTGTAGCGCCGTTATTTGTGAACGGATCTCTAAAAATTATACAGATTCGGATTCGCGAGACTTTTTGGCTTCGGATAGGTCCAAAAAACCATAGGCGTGCGATTTGAAATTCTCGAGAAAAACGGGTTCGAAGAGTCCGACTTGTCATTAATTTTTTCTAAATTTCACTTTGAAAAATCGTAATTGGGTTATTTGTGAACGGATCTTTAACGACTTTTCAGATTCTGAAAGCCCGTTTATCGCAGCCTAAGATCAGTTAAAAAAATCAACAAGGCCCATTGCTAAGTCTGGGAGAAAAACGCGTTGGAAGCTTTCAAAATGTAAATTTAGCTAAAAAATTATTAATTTTCAAAATTTTGTAACTCTGCCGTCTTTGCGAAAGAAAAGACTTCATACTAGCGAGGTCTCACTGAAATCTCGTCGAAAATCAGATATTTGGTTCTTGGTAGAAATATGGTTCTCGACCGCATGGAAAACTGTAAATTACTGCCATTCTCCGATTCTTCAAACTCAGGGCGTAACTTCTTCAAAGTAACTTTCTACATCTATCATCTTCGTAAACATTTTCCAATACTATTAAGTAAGGTTGGCCCGCAAACCATTTTGAAAATAAAATCAAAAAAAGTTTGAGCGGCATTAAACGAACACTAAAATTGCATTAATCTCATTAAAAAATTCAGCCATTGCTCGTTGCAATAAAACTAAACAATAATTTCACATTGTATCAAAATGTGAAAAAAGAAAAACTCACGTGGGCGTTGTTGTTTGACTTCCAGGAGTAAACGGTGAATCGTTGGCGTCGTAAAAGTCATCTTCGCCTTCCGAACTCGAATAAGACATTTCAGGTACAACGAGCGTAGAGGCCGTTGCAGATGCTGAAATTAAAGAAAGTAAAAAACTAATCAATTTCAAGTTACGTACTTCGAAAAATGTAACGTGAAACAACGAACCGTGGAGTTTTGCATAAAAAAGTATCGTAAATGGCATGCCACTACGCACCTACTTAATTAACATAACTTATCAAGTTTAACGTTTAAATTATTAAGGTTAATAGTAGAAAAAGCTCTATTAAAATAAAAGCGTAACGCACTTCTAATTCCGTCCAGTCCTTAATAGTTTTTGCACTTCGATTTAACGAAAACGTCGAATTTCTTACCTACAAGACTTCTGCTATGCCTTCTGACATCTTCGAGACAGTCAGAGCCTAATTCAACACCTTGTTGAATGGGAGCTTCGCCAGGAAGTGATATAGATTCTAAAATAACAAACATCGCATTCATATCTTTTTGTTTATAAATATTGCATAAATGTACAGCGAAGCCTATTATGCTCAACTACCAAGGACGTGATGAATGAAATATTGCCATTTTAAGGTAATATTTTCTTTTAGCAAATAAATTAAGAAAATATGAACTCTTTGCCTTTTTTCAAAAAAAAAGAAGCAGTTATTTTGTATTTTAAAAGAATTAGTCCCTACTTTAGCTAAATTATTTTATTTTTTCCTAATAAGCGTGTAAATTCGATACTCTTTTCTAAATCTGTTAGGGTTTGTTTTAACATAGTAGTAAATTGATGTAAGTTGGACATTTTCGCATGATATAAGTGAAGGGTCCGAATTGGACCTCTGATGCTTTTAAAAATTTAACTTATGTGTAAAATCAAAATTTCTATGTAAGTTTTTTTGAAGTTATACTTCTTTTGGGGCGCTGAAACCGAAATTTTAGCACAACGGAAGTTGCGCGCGCACAGCTAACGAAAATTCGACAGTATGAAGTTAGCCATCTGAGAAAGTAAATTAATTATTGTGAATCGTGCTTAAAACCGAGTGTGCACATTCGAGCTCAAAGTGGCACATTCCGATCTCGGGAAAATGAAGCGCGCCGCTCCGCGTCGCGCTTCATTTGCCTCCCTCGCTCGGAAATGTGCCACTTATCGCTCGAATGCGCACATCCTTGTATTTATTGAATTATGTAAATTAAACTTTCTCTTCAATCAACAAATTTAATTTAGTTCAGTAAATATATCGATTATATATTCAAAAAACGTATTTTGACCATAGCAATGAGTGGGAGCGAGCGAAAAGATACCATAAACTCATAAGTACGAGTGAGAGGGAACGATAAAAATTATTTACTGATTTTTTGTTGACAAAATTATTGCGAATAATGCTTAAAACCGAGTGTGCACATTCGAGCTCAAAGTGGCACATTCCGATCTCGGGAAAATGAAGCGCGCCGCTCCGCGTCGCGCTTCATTTGCTTCCCTCGCTCGGAAATGTGCCACTTTTCGCTCGAATGCGCACATCTTCGTATTTATTAATATTAATTTATACACGTCGTTATAATTAACTTAATTTAGTTACGCCAAAGAAGTATAACTTCCAACGCACGTACGGTGCTCGTCAAAAGTGATTGGACGTGCGAATTTAACATGGGAAGTTAGAGCTCTGCAAGTTAGAGGACTAATCTTACACTAATTTGAACGCCCACTAAAATATTGTATTCGAATTTGAACGTTATATTTTATTTTTTATATTGTCGTTATACGAACCGTTTTTTAAGAGCTGATTGTATCTTTAACCCTTCGGGTACATTTGACAACTGACACTCGCCATGCGCATGTTTTGGCATAGTAGCAATTGACTAGTCTTCTATTAGTTATTATTGTTTTGTAAGTATAATTAACTTATATCTTCTAACTATATACCTATAAACTAAAATAAATAAAGTTTTACTTAAAATGTATTACATCTTCATACGATTCCATATAGCAACAAATTAAATCTGTTTCAAATAAATCGGTACCCAAAGGGTTAATAAAATAAAACTGCATTTTACTTCTTCAAAAAAGTAGACTCTATTGGGATTCGAACATCGGTAAACCATCCCAAGCTTGCAGCTCTAGCCGGCTGAGTTAATCGAACAACGACAAAATCGTTTCAATTTTAAATAAGGTAACTGCGGGTAATAACGCCTGTCGGCTAATAAGGCCTAATTAACAAAAATCGTATTTAAAATAACCGCTTTGGCTTAAGGCCACACACGCAAACACCTATTGAACGAAGATGTCTCTACAAGTTTGTGGAGGCGGCATATTCCGCTTCCTGCCCCAAATGTAGCATCATATATCGTAAAACGCGGCCAGGCAACACGAATAATAAAAATCGGTCCGAATCAATCGTTAGTATTTTTTGAAATATTACACTTGGGTATGTAAAATCACATTTATTTTCTTTATTCATTCAACCTTCGATGATTTTAAATATTTCAATGACATATCATGGACCAAATATTTTTTATTTGAATTTTCTTACATACGTGGTCGGCGGTTATTAAAACCTACAAAATTTAACCATAGGCCTTATTATACTCCTACTTTTTGTATCAAAGTTTAATTATTTTCCAATGCATTTGACATTACTTTTAAGGTCGTACGGATATAAATATGTAAAGAAACTTGTTGTACCTTGACTCTTTTTATTTGTAATTTTTTTCAAAATGTATAACAATTTGTTAATAAAATAATTTGCACCGCTTTGGGGCACTAATAAGGTGCACTTCATAAAAAAACTTAAAAGCATTAGCTACTGCTTATTCACAATGCATTAAGATTTAAAAATTCGTGGAACTATGGCTGAGATACAACAGAGGTGATGTACCTAGACCCGTCTCATGAAAAGTATATATTTGTTATTTATTTTTAGATTATACGAACTATTAATGTTCTTCTTTGATATGACACTAAAATTGTTTCAAAAATTAACAAAACATTTCTCGTACACTGAAATTTAACTATTCAAAAACTTTAAAAAAATTTAACTTTTAATTTGACTTGCTAGGCATATTATCTGAAGCAAAATAAAATGAAATAAAGAAGAATAAATAACAAATATACTCCTACATTTTTATTTATTACACTTGATGCTAGAGTCAAGATACAACTGATCGACAATGACCGAGGTACATCACACCGGCCCTTGATGTTTAATCATTACAAGAACAAAATTAAAGATTATGTTGTGTTAAAATCAAACTACTACTATGCAAACGTTAATAAATAATCTTCCTGCTTACGATAAGTCATTATTAGGTAATAAAAATTATGTCAGTGGATTATACTAATGACTTTGAGTGCGCTAATGGCTGTTAGGAGACAATTTGTAATTTTTTTAAAAAATTTTATTCCAATTGCTGTATTCATGTATTTATTAAACTTAGTTATCAAATATATTATGTCCAGTTTGATTACTTAAATTTTTTAAAGCTGTAGGGGTTATTACCCTTCAGTAGTATAACGCCTACTGGCAAGGTTTTTAAAAATGTGAATTTTTGGTTTTGTTTATGGTGAAAGTTGCCATTTTTCCTTTATATTTTATAGTAACTGAATCTTAAAAATGATTACTATTAAACCCTGTTGATTAAATTCGATGTCTTTTCATTTAATTTCCAATTTCCCTTAGCTAGGCCTTATTACCCGCAGTTACCTTATATAAACAGCATGTAAGATTGGTCCTCTAACTTTCAGAGCTTTAACTTCCCATGTAAATTCGCATGCTCATTCTCTTTTGACGAGCGATGTACATAAGTACCCGGTTATTTTTTTAGTAACCGGATTATTTACAATTAGCAACACTCTAACAGTGCTATAAAAAGTTTGAAGACCCCCGATCTAAGTTGATCAATACCACATCTATTTTCTTTAAATAAATAGGAGGTATTTAACTTTTGATAAGTCGTCGGCGTCCAATTTACACAAGTTTTACTGTATATACCTCCGCCGCTCCCAGAACCCGCATCGTTGATGGGAGATGTTTCCGAACGAGGCTGATAAACTCCATTCACCGGATGCGCAGTATTCTAAAAAGAAAAAAGATTAATGATAATTGTCAAAACGAATACGAACAACTCTCACCTTTGCAATTTGTAGAAGAACAATGGAATGTTTAATGTTGTGCAGCATACTCTGAAATAAGCAACAAGTTTATAAGTAAATCGCGCCAATAATGTTTAATTACAAAAGTCCAAAATGATTTGGGGTCGAACGCTTGCCATAAATATAACACCATCTCTGCAGAGTGTTAAGCAAAACAGAACCCGAACCATTTTAAATATTTCTACCATAAATAAATATTAGTTATATCTACTCGTATGAGTTATATGAATTCAAACAAGTCAGTTTCTAAAAAAAGTGTAGAGTTCGTCCATACTTACGTTTGCATGTTCTAATATTAGCTGGCATTTTGTTTTCTCTTCGAGGTCCGTCACCGATTCGATCTTATCTTCTAAGTGCTGAAAGAAGACAATATTTCAGTACGGCAGAGCACTGCGGATAGATTGTAACGTGAAAGGGTCCTTTTAAAATGTCACTTCCTATTTGCCAGACTCGAGACAAATATTTATCCGAAAAACTAACAGAAATAGATAGTAAGAATACCTACTCGAAGCCTACACAACTTTATTACTTATGGTTTATTTTAATAACACATTCCCGAATTAAGTGGCCTATATAAGCTTTATATAGTACAAAAAAATTGGGTCAATTAGTTGCTATTACAATAAAAATTCCACAATGTTATTTAAAAAAATAATGTTGTGGGTTTCATGGAAAAAGCAACAACTTGAAAAGTACTTTAAGATGGTACTTGAATTTTGTGTAACCGTGCTAATAATAAACTGTGTAAAACAAACGTTAATCTACTTCTTTAACAGTTTGAAATTATTCAATTAAAACATGTCAAAATCTAATTTGTATTTATCACAACGTTAACTTGTATTTTAATTTTGTAATTGAAGGCTTTTAAATAAGTTTCGTAGTGTTGCCTTACGAGATTACTTCAAAGACGAACAACCTCTATGCTTTAGATCAGCGGTCGTCAAGCGATTCCGTCGTCCGCAGAAACGTATTGATTTTTGTTAAATTCATATTTATTGTTAGTGGAAAAGTTGACCAAAATTCGGTAAAAGTTATCGATTTATTTTCTTTTTGAAAGTTCACGACGATATTTCAGATCAAAGGCCCAAAAATAGTAATTTTTTTGTAAATCTTGCTATCAGTCGGAGGTAAAATTTGTATGGTGATATTCTCTACGAAAATGGTTGAATGATTTTTTTTTTCACATATGTTGAAGAATTGTTTTAAATGGAATTTAAACGGAGATTTGGTGTATTCTAGTAAAAATGCAATACTGAGATTTGTAATTGAAACTTTTCAAAAACTGAACTATTTATTGTGAATCAAGCTTAAAACGGAGTGTGCACATTCGAGCTCAAAGTGGCACATTCCGATCTCGGGAAAATGAAGCGCGCCGCTCCGCGTCGCGCTTCATTTGCCTCCCTCGCTCGGAAATGTGCCACTTTTCGCTCGAATGCGCACATCCTTGTATTTATTGAATTATGTAAATTAAACTTTCTCTTCAATCAACAAATTTAATTTAGTTCAGTAAATATATCGATTATATATTCAAAAAACGTATTTTGACCATAGCAATGAGTGGGAGCGAGCGAAAAGATACCATAAACTCATAAATACGAGAGAGAGGGAATGATAAAAATTATTTACTGATTTTTTGTTGACAAAATTATTGCGAATAATGCTTAAAGCCGAGTGTGCACATTCGAGCTCAAAGTGGCACATTCCAATCTCGGGAAAATGAAGCGCGCCGCTCCGCGTCGCGCTTCATTTGCCTCCCTCGCTCGGAAATGTGCCACTTCTCGCTCGAATGCGCACATCTTCGTTTTATGAAATTTCCTATATTACTCTTCTCCTTTTTAAATCGGAAAATTAAATTTATTGCAATTTTACATTTCTTCTTCTTCTTCTTCTTCTTTCTATGTGGGCTATAAAGCCTGTCTAAAACCATCTGTTTATTTTCTTTTTATATTTCCTCCGTTGTAGATGTCCAGCATTCCTTCCTTCTTTTTGAAATTTTTTTAATTTTCGTAAAAAATACCGTGTTATTTGAAACAATATTGTTTAAAAGCACGTAATCTGGTTCTTTCTTTTCCTATAAAAAGAGTTTTGTAATTTATAATTAAAAGTTTTTAGAAAGTAAAATAATTATTATGAACAGTGCTTAAAGACGCTCAAATCTGTACATACTTAATTTCATTGGATTTGTTTACTTGAATCCTTTTTTTTTAGTCAAGAATATTCATTAAGTCTACTATTTTGGAATGTTTAGATTTGAAAAAAAACATAAGAGTACAAAACTAATGAAACGAGATACAGTCGGACGCCGATAAGCCGAATTTTTGATAGTTCGAACTCGAACCAGTTTCCCTAGGACTTGCCTATCTCAACGTTAATATTTTTATGTCAATAACTCGAAATTTAATAAATCGAATTATTTAATTAGTCGAAGCGTTTTACAATTCATTAAATTCAAGTTTCCATTAGTAAATAGGTCGATGACTCGAAGTTAACTTTTCAAATAATTTCGCTACCTGAGAGAGGATTAACGACGGCTTGGTTTGGTGTTATTGATGCTTTAAAAGCTCTATTGTTAACTACGAATAAAAGGTTTATACTACAAGAATGTTTTGACGGCGGCACTTCAATTGGATTTAAAAACTAATTTATGTTTAATTGCCTTATGAACAAATATAAATTTTTGAGATGGTTTTACCGTTTATTTAAAAAAAAAAGAAACTATTTTTGCATTTTAGTTTTCAATTTGGTAGTTATTCGTCGACTACGAGGACTAACAAATGTGTTTTACGTTCTTTATAGTTTGTAACAGAGTATAACAGAAAATCTAAAAAAGTTTAATACTTTTTCTAAAATTATTTACGTATTAACGTAGAGTGTAAACGAAAATTAAAAAGTTTAACCATAAGGAGAAAATTAATCTTATAAAAGAAGTGGAACGTGGGCTCAAAAGAAAAAAGGATATAGCTAAAGATTTTGGTATTCCCGCAAACACTTTATCAACCATTTTAAAAAACAGTGACCTAATTGTAGCTGCTGAAGATACAAATGACAAATGTCAACGTTGATAAAGATTTGGAAGTTGCTGAAATTCCTAGCGATGAAAGAATTATAAGTAAAGTGCTAGAAGAAAATAAAAAAAATTGTGAAAGGGAAAGTGAATATGAAAGTGATACAGATGTTACAGTAAACATCCCTTCAACAACTCAAGTTTACAATGCAATAGATACTATTTCTCTATTCCTATGTGCTCAAGAAGATGTTCCTACAGATATATTATTATCGGTAAGATCATTGGAAAAATTTGTAGAAACGTAACATTTTGGAGCAATGAAGCAAAAGACAATTTTAGATTACTTTCAATTTAACAGTAAATAATATGTAAGTAACTATATTTTTTAGGGTCTTAATAAAAATAAATAATGTTAATGATTGTAGATCAATTTTGGTTATTTTCTATAAAAAATGAATGATATATATATATGGAAGTATTTAACTGAACTTCTTTTGGTAACTCGAGTTTTTGATATGACGAATTATTTTTGCAGTCCCTTCGACTTCGACTTATCGAGGTTCGCTGTACTTAGTTTCATGGGATTTGTTTACTTGAATCCTTTTTTTTTAATTCAAGAATATTCATTTAGTCTACTATTTTGTAATATTTACATTTGAAAGAGAACATAAGGGTATAAATCTAATGCAACGAGACATATGCATATACATATTTATAAAAATTAATTTACTTTTTAAAAATTGTAAATCCGTAGTGGCACTACCCACACTTTTTTCTTGGTGTTTCGGTTATTTTTCATAAGAATTCAATTTTTCGTTATTATTATTAGTCTTTTTTCTAATATCTAATATTTTCATTACTTAAATATAGAAGGTGCTTTATTCAATCAATAAACAAAAGTATTTTATATTTTAATTTTTGCGAAATTGTATTTATACATAGTAATCTTCTCTATATAAATTCCATAAATTAAATTTAGTCCAATAAATTTATATTTGATGTTTGGTAAAGCTATCGGCGTTTACTTTCTGAACCCGAAAGGTTGAGGACCGCTGCTTTAAATTAAACTAACACTAATTGCATAACTTCTAATTTAGATCTTAAAACAATTCTGGCCTAACTTTACTTCAAATTACATCAAGATATTTCACGTTAGAGTAATTTTATACTAAAGGAAGCACATCCATTAAATACAGCGTTTTGCTTTAAAACACTCAATCTTTTTTTAAAGTACAAAATGATTGATTGTCGGCTCCGTGTACTTTGTATCAACTTTAATTCTTATTTTCTATTTCATCAGGTTTGCTATAATAGTTCAGTAAACTATTGACAGGCAATGATTAAATCTTAATATTTACAATAAATTATCCTCTTGTCATCAATTTTTAAATTCTCAATAAAAAACTGAAATGCTTTCATTTTCGTCGTAAACTAATACATAGCCTACCTTAGTTTGTTCGATCATGAGTTGTAAATAAGCATCGGCCTCAGACACTTTGTTATCAAAGTCTTTTATAGTCGGTGGGGTCTGTTAGTATCCCATCTCATCTACAAGCAAAGCAATTAAGAAAACCACTTGAAACACCTACGAAATCCTTACTCTGTGTGCATGTCTAAGAATAGTGTCTTCAAGTGCTCGAACCCACTTTTCTCTTTCCTCCGCATCCCTGGCTTGAAAATGAAAAGTTTTATGGTCTACTGTGATAGTAAATGTGCTGTCGTCTTCGTCGTCTATCCCAATCACTGCGCCTTTCAGCCGGACACATCCTCTTCTTACACCTCGCATCATTTTTTCTTTTGACTGAAATTAAATTTAGAAAACATAAATTAAGTCTTTTTAATTAGACGCAATCTTTGAAGAATAGTATTTCGCAAGTTAGCTAACACATTTTTTTAATTTTCTTATCACTTATTTACCGGTGTATTTAAATTTACAACATCAAGGAATTGATAAGGCAAAACATAATGATTGGTCAATCGTTCAATTAGCAACCATCATACGAAACTAATAAATTAATTATAGGCTTAAACACTAAGCAAGGCTAATTCCATAAAATAGCAATAAATTATTCGTTATATTGCGTTAAGTTTGTTGATGTTACACCCACTAAATAATGTAAACAAGATCCATTGGTAAAAAACGTTGAGTAATTTTACTTACTGTGTAATATGATAATAAACCAGAGTTTTCGTCTAACACAAACCACCGATATTGCCAGCCCTTCATAACGTTTGTCCATTTACTAAGAGAACCTTCCATCACGGCCATGTTTTCTAAACTAAAATTACTGTAATCATCACACATTTAATCATCCTGACTGAAATTTTACGTTATGTCAAAATCGAAACGTCAACCTAAACAATGTAGATAACTACATATTTTTACAAGAATTACTTTCATTTTCACGCTGTTCTCAGTAGAGGCCACTATGTGTACTTTGTAATATATTTGATTATCCAATTTTTGAAATAACTCCAAATTAATATTATAGCTTAACAAAATGTTATCCGTCAAAGGCTTTCAGAAGATAAAAAATTATCAAGCGTGTTCAATTTGCGGTAAAGCGATATGCATAACCTCAGTTTTTACTATTAGATAAAAATAGATATGCGATTATTCATATCGCCAAACGTTAGTTCAAAGGTGTTAGAATAGTACAAGGGTTTGTCATTTTCTTATTACTTATACCAGTATTAATCTGTTTTAGAAGTGCCCTTCTTATCGAAGCCTTGTTTTGAATGGGATAAAGCTGCAAAACTACAAGCAAATGCACGTTGTTGACATGTGAACAATTGTAGCGGTGTGGTACTGGGTAAGCATGAAGAGATGATTAAACAACTATATTTACCTTTTTTTTTTAGGTTAGGGTCGGGAAATTAATATCTTTGGATACACAGCGATGTAGTTCAACTTATATCTTGGCGAGGTTGAAGGAAGATACTGCTAAACAACCATAAGTGTGCAATTTGGGACTTTTGAGGAAAAGATGGTTAGAAACATGGACTATCGTTAAATTGTTTGGAAAAGGAAAAAAATTATTCTTCTCTCTGACAGTCATTTAACCCTTTGCACTCATTTGTCGCCGTAGGAGCGGCAAGATGCGTTTTAAAACATATATTTACGAGTGCAAAGGGTTAAATTAATATAAAGATATTTTTAAAATTTGAAACAGTGTTACTTTCTCCATCTATCAAAGAAATGGCAAACCTGATTGGTTAAATATTACAGATTTCTAGGATATCTCCAAATTATAGGAGTCCTGTACTTTTTTGATATGTATTAGTTTCTCCTCTTCCTGATAGATGGAAAGCGTAGTACTGTTTAAGAATTTTATTAATCTAATTGACGTTGAGTAAGAAAATGGAGGCTTATTTATCAGTGAGATTGGTAAATATTTTAATATTACATACTATTTAAATGGAAAAAAGACTGCAAGTGCTGAGTTTGGTAAAATGTTATTTTTATTAATAGCCATGCAATTTTGTTTGTTTTCTTAATGGTGCATTAACCTACTTTTTATAAAGAATGGTCTGATTAACTGTAACATTTAATTTCTTTACTTTTGCAGGTGATGGGGGCTTCTTTTACAATCAGAAGTATGAGAGTTTATGAAGGATGTTAGTTTAATGCAAATTCTACTTATTGAGTGGAAATTCACTTGTTCGTTTTTATTGGAGCTATTTTTTGGAGGTTGAACAGGGTCTCCTAACTTCATGAACTAATGATTAATGTGAGTAACCTATGCCTTTATTTTATCTGTTAACTGTAAATTAGTTTAATTTTATCTTAGATTTTATAATTGTAGTGTTTTTTTTATGTAGAAGTGATTTGTAATTTAATCGAAGCACTTTGCTCATGGGCGAATGGAGATGATTTTACAACTGGATCGTATTACAGGAAGAAGAATTTCTGCACTACACATACCTGGAGTGTTTGTTCTTTAAAATGATGGAGGAGAGTCGATGAAATCTTTTTGTAAGCTATTGTTGAACATTTGGCATGGGCAAGTCTTTCGAAGGCTGTTACTTTCTTCTAAAACGAATACTATTGCATGTTTTCTTTGTTAGAGTTTTCACGTTTTTTTAATTATTGTTAAAGTTTAAGTTATTCTCTTATGACATTGTGTAGATGCCTGAAATTTTTTTATCAGAGCTGTGTTGTTTTAGTTTTAAGAAACTGCTTTATATGTTAATAATTCTCATGTGTCGCTAATATGTAAATTTGAGATTTTATTTGCGAATTTAAAATATGTTAGGAACTCTTTAGATTAGTTTTTTTCCTTCTTGTTTATTCTTCGAACTTTGTTTAACTTCTGAATTAGGTATATTGCAAGATTAATTAATTTTTACCTAGATTTTTAGGAATTTATTAAAAATTACCATTTATACTTTTCATTTATTATTTTTTGGACTTCCTTTTTTAATAATTCACTTCTTTATCTATTAAATACTCACCTTTTTTATTTGTTGCCTTCCCTTGATTTAGGTAGCACTTTGAAGGGCACTTAATTTTTATTTATTATTTTATAGAATAACAGCCAGGGCACTCACATTTTATTATTATATCTTTTCACACGCACACTTAAAACACCTTCTTCCTTTTATTTATATTATTTAATTAATAAGCATTGGTCAAAAAATTTTATTAGCTTGAAACTATTTACAAGTAATCCCCAATATGTGTATAAGTAGCCAATTCGAATATCGGGTACGAATCGACTTGTAGCCATAATTATAGAGTACAAATTTAGAAAAAATTTAAAATGTTGATATTTAACGAGGGGTAGAAAAGTAATGATCTTGTATTTTGAATTTCTTATGGTGTTGGCTGGGTATTAAACAGGTGTTGGTTTGCCTAAGTGTATTGTGCAAGAGCGCAGCTCCTTCGGACCTCAACATCTCCGCCATATGGAGCAAAAGCAACTAAAAAGATGCATGTTTATAATAATTCGGTTAATAACGATATAAAAGAAGAGATACCTAAAATATCTCTCATTGTGAGGCTTTGTTATCAAAGTATGTCTTCTTTAGAAGTGGGTTTGTTAAGAGTACTTTGAGATTCCCCACACTTCATTGTCTCAATTTTGATTAACAGCCTCACACTACATGTTATTTTTAATCGCGCAAAAGTTCATCACGCACAGATAGGGCTCCACGAATTAAAAAATGTTGACAAACTGCTCATACTTATGTCAAAGTCGTGTCAAAAAATAATACGATCAGCTGTGGTTCAATACCCGGCAACGGGATTTTAATTTTCCCACAGGATAAAAAAATCCCATTTGTTCAAATGCGAACGAAGTAGACAATCTCTACGGTCGTGTTTGGAATAAGAGCAGTATTTATTGAATCCTGTGTTTACAATTTGTTTATTTTTACAACTTTATAAACTTTTTAATGCTTCCACTTTTATTTATTTTTTCAACTTGTTTAAAATTTACATTAGGTTAATTTTCTTTTTAATATTCAAAATATTGATATCTACGAACGGTAAAGATATTCGACATCAACTTTTTAGTTTTATTCGGACATTGGTTAAGTGAACGCATATGTATTTTATTGTTTGGTGTTTAATTTTAAGTTATCCTTTGTAGTTTATTAATAATGTAAGTGTGTGTTTTTTAAAGACGATGTTATATAAACCCACATCGTTTCGTAATTTAATTTGTAAATTTGTAAATGGTGCGCTGTTAATGTAATGCCTGGGTAGTTGCATAAGTTGATTTGTAAAATTTATTTTATAAGTGATAATAAATTTAATTTTGGTCGGATATAGAATTCAATTGATGTTACTTCATAACTTAGTTTAAGGATGTTTTGATAATACTTTTCATCGAGGGCCAACCATCAATTCACCGCGAAATCAACCCAAGAAAGATAGTGATGGACCAGCGAAAGGAGAACGCTTAGTTTTAATTTATATATTTAGTTATTCTTAAAAATATGAAAGTTACCTTACCTTCATTTAGTTATTTATCTTTTTAATCATTTCACTTCTTTGTATTTTAAATACTTACCTTTAATTCTTCCTTTTTCACTTCTTCTTTGTTTCTGTAATTGTTTCAAAAGACACTTAGGTTTTAATTATTTATAATTATAAAAAGAGATTGTAGTTTTTTTATTATTTTTAATTTTTTAAGTTTGTAACAACTTGTATATATTTTTAGTTATTCTAAGTCTTTATTATATTAATCATAATATTCACTTCCAATATCTTTTAATATTAATTAATGTTACGAGAATTAGACTTCTAATAAAACAATTCTTGTTAAATGTGCACATTTAACAAGAGTTGTTTTATTAAAAGTCCGATTCCTGTAAACATTAATTAATATCTTCCTCTGTTCCTCTGTTAAGTAGGTTAATTACATGTAAAGGGGGATGTAAGGGGAGATTGGGAAATTAAAAAAAACTATTTACTACCTGTTGTTTCTTTTCTCACTAAAAATGTAAGGGGAATGTGTCAACTCGTAACAGGGACATAAAAGACAATTTCCAAAAATGTAATTTTCCAAATCGCTAAAATCGCTAATGATTGTATTTAATTTTTGCAGTGCGGAGCGGTAAATAATTTTTAAAGTAGAGTAAGTATATGAAAATACTTAAAAAAATAAATTACTGTTGTAAGTTCAAATAATATTTGCTAAAATCTATTTTCAAATCGCGAGTTACAGTCGGCCGAGTTTAAAAAAAAAATAATAATAAAAAGTCTCTTATCTTTGCGAAAATCTTTGTAGCCTCGGGCTATAAAAGTTTTTAAGTCGTTTTGCCAATGTTTTCAAAACGCGCTGGAGCGTGAAACGGCCCACGCAATAAAAAACAGCCTCTTATCTTTGCGAAAATGTATTTTCAAATCGCGAGTGGCAGTCGGCCGAGTCGGCCGAGTCGGCCGAGGGTTTATCTTGGAGATTTTTAAAAATATTTTTCAAATCAGGAGTATCCTACAGTCATTCGTCATTCGTCATTCGTCTCGTTCGGCTCGTTGCTCGTTGGATTTTTCTTAGAGATTTTTAAAAATATTTTTCTTCGACCGGTATGGGAATCGAACTCGAGACCATTTGAACAAACAACCGATAGCTAGCCAACTGAGCTATGGCGTTCTTATACCCAGTGCGTGTTTTAAACCATATAAATAGTAAGTTCATGTAATATTAATTTAAAATTTATTTCTTACAAATAAATTATTTTTTAAACATCTTGAGTTGTCTGGTATATATATATTTTTATTAAAATTCGGATAACGATAAAAACTTTATTATATATAATAATAATTACATTTTCTTTTACAGTTTTCTCTGACAGTTAAGAAGTTTGAATTAAATATTTTTGAAACCGCGAGTTTCAAAAATATTTAATTTTTGCGGTTCGAAGCAGCGCGGTGCAAAAATGTTTATTCCGCCTTACTCTGCACTTTAAATTATTTATACATTATTAATATACATAATTAATTTTTAATAATTATAGAAATTAATATTAATTACTTTAATTAATATAAACAAGTTTTAATATAATAAGAAGTTGCAACCCCTAAGATTGTTTTTATTGTTATAAATTAAAGTCTAATTTGCACTCAATCTTGGGACTGCAACTTTTTTTACAATTTTTATTAATTAAATACTATAAATAAAAGAGGACCAACGCAGAAATAAAATATTATATAGAATGATGCGCATAATACTATTTAAAACAATCTTTGTATGATGAAGACGAGATGATTTCTTCAATTAGTGCTTCTTGGACGATAGTGTAAGAATTCTCAACACGTGGCTTTGGGAGCGGCGATGAAGTGGTACACTGCTTTCACGGGGCCATTGCAGTAACTCGTGCTAGGAAAGATCTTCGGAAGCGTAGATCCAAAGTGCCAGCTGAAAACATTTTAATTCGTAAATAAATTCTATTAATACACTTTCCTTATTTGAATGTTTCGAACCCGTTTCGTGTCCACAAATGGGGAAATATATTTTAGTTTTAGAATAAAATCGAGTGTCGATGTTACAAATAAAAACCGTAGGCAAACACAAGTACTTGGAACCTACCTTTGAGTTTCATAAGGAGCTGGATAACATCGTTCAACGATCCTCTGCTTGGCTCGCCGGGAATTGCCTTCGCACTGTTGACGGTGAAATTCGATTTCTCCTAAACACATAACAAAATAAAATTAATAAAATGAACAAAAGACCTGAAACTAATCTGGTGGTTAAATCAACCCTTTAATTTAAGACATGCTACCACCCATGGAAGAAAAAAAATAAGAGCTTCATACTTAAATCATTTAAAAAAAATGGTCCTAAAATTGCAATTTTTAATTACTCGAAAAATTAACATTGCGCCCTATAATTATTTTACATGTATCTTGAAAATTTTTATTTTAGAGGAGAAGCGCGGGGAAATGACACCGGCTATAGTTACTGGGGGTACGTACGAACATCCCCTCGCAATATAAAGCAATTCTATTTTTTTCATTTTTTGCTAAAAAAACATGGACTAAAACCCATCGCTTTTGAATTTTCAAAACGTTTTCCCAAAGCTTTGGAATAGCACGCCTATGGTTTCTTATGCCTATCTGAAGCCAAAGAGGCTGTCAAATCCGAATCTAAATAGTGTTTAAAGATCCGTCCACAAATAACGGCGCTACAATTTTTTTAAAGTTCAAAATCGTGCCAAAATGAGGCCGAAAAATTGCGATTTTTAATTTTCGAAAAATTTTTGTTGCGCCTTATACTTATTTTACATGTATCTTATGTAGAAAAGCCTCAGGATTCCGAATCCGTGTCGTTTGTAATGATTGGATCGAAAATAAGGGCGCTACGATTTTTTTTGTGAATCGAGACTATCCCCTTTTTATTTATTTAGTTTCATCGAAAATTTTTATTTTAGAGGAGAAGCGCGGGAAATGACACCGGCTATAGTTACTAGGGTACGTACGAACATCCCCTCGCAATATAAAGCAATTCTATTTTTTCATTTTTGCTAAAAACATGGACTAAAACCCATCGATTTTGAATTTTCAAAACGTTTTCCCAAAGCTTTGGAATAGCACGCCTATGGTTTCTTAGGCCTATCCGAAGCCAAAAGGCTGCAAATCCGAATCTGAATAGTGTTTAAAGATCCGTCCACAAATAACGGCGCTACAATTTTTTAAAGTTCAAAATCGTGCCAAAATGAGGCCGAAAAATTGCGATTTTAATTTTCGAAAAATTTTTGTTGCGCCCTATACTTATTTTACATGTATCTTATGTAGAAAAGCCTCAGGATTCCGAATCCGTGTTGTTTGTAATGATTGGATCGAAAATAAGGGCGCTACGATTTTTTTTGTGAATCGAGAGTATCCCCTTTTTATTTATTTAGTTTTATCGAAAATTTTTATTTTAGAGGAGAAGCGCGGGAAATGACACCGGCTATAGTTACTAGGGGTACGTACGAACATCCCTCGCAATATAAAGCAATTCTATTTTTTCATTTTTGCTAAAAAACATGGACTAAAACCCATCGATTTTGAATTTTCAAAACGTTTTCCCAAAGCTTTGGAATAGCACGCCTATGGTTTCTTAGGCCTATCCGAAGCCAAAAAGGCTGCCAAATCCGAATCTGAATAGTGTTTAAAGATCCGTTCACAAATAACGGCGCTACAATTTTTTTAAAGTTCAAAATCGTGCCAAAATGAGGCCGAAAAATTGCGATTTTAATTTTCGAAAAATTTTGTTGCGCCCTATACTTATTTTACATGTATCTTATGTAGAAAAGCCTCAGGATTCCGAATCCGTGTCGTTTGTAATGATTGGATCGAAAATAAGGGCGCTACGATTTTTTGTGAATCGAGACTATCCCCTTTTTATTTATTTAGTTTTATCGAAAATTTTTATTTTAGAGGAGAAGCGCGGGAAATGACACCGGCTATAGTTACTAGGGGTACGTACGAACATCCCTCGCAATATAAAGCAATTCTATTTTTTCATTTTTGCTAAAAAACATGGACTAAAACCCATCGATTTTGAATTTTCAAAACGTTTTCCCAAAGCTTTGGAATAGCACGCCTATGGTTTCTTAGGCCTATCCGAAGCCAAAAGGCTGCAAATCCGAATCTGAATAGTGTTTAAAGATCCGTCCACAAATAACGGCGCTACAATTTTTTAAAGTTCAAAATCGTGCCAAAATGAGGCCGAAAAATTGCGATTTTTTAAATTTTTGAAAAATTTTTGTTGCGCCCTATACTTATTTTACATGTATCTTATGTAGAAAAGCCTCAGGATTCCGAATCCGTGTCGTTTGTAATGATTGGATCGAAAATAAGGGCGCTACGATTTTTTGTGAATCGAGACTATCCCTTTTATTTATTTAGTTTTATCGAAAATTTTTATTTTAGAGGAGAAGCGCGGGAAATGACACCGGCTATAGTTACTAGGGGTACGTACGAACATCCCTCGCAATATAAAGCAATTCTATTTTTTCATTTTTGCTAAAAAACATGGACTAAAACCCATCGATTTTGAATTTTCAAAACGTTTTCCCAAAGCTTTGGAATAGCACGCCTATGGTTTCTTAGCCTATCCGAAGCCAAAACGGCTGCGAAATCCGAATCTGAATAGTGTTTAAAGATCCGTCCACAAATAACGGCGCTACAATTTTTTAAAGTTCAAAATCGTGCCAAAATGAGGCCGAAAAATTGCGATTTTAATTTTCGAAAAATTTTGTTGCGCCCTATACTTATTTTACATGTATCTTATGTAGAAAAGCCTCAGGATTCCGAATCCGTGTCGTTTGTAATGATTGGATCGAAAATAAGGGCGCTACGATTTTTTTTGTGAATCGAGACTATCCCCTTTTTATTTATTTAGTTTTATCGAAAATTTTTATTTTAGAGGAGAAGCGCGGGGAAATGACACCGGCTATAGTTACTAGGGGTACGTACGAACATCCCCTCGCAATATAAAGCAATTCTATTTTTTTCATTTTTTGCTAAAAAAACATGGACTAAAACCCATCGATTTTGAATTTTCAAAACGTTTTCCCAAAGCTTTGGAATAGCACGCCTATGGTTTCTTAAGCCTATCCGAAGCCAAAACGGCTGCGAAATCCGAATCTGAATAGTGTTTAAAGATCCGTCCACAAATAACGGCGCTACAATTTTTTTAAAGTTCAAAATCGTGCCAAAATGAGGCCGAAAAATTGCGATTTTTAATTTTCGAAAAATTTTTGTTGCGCCCTATACTTATTTTACATGTATCTTATGTAGAAAAGCCTCAGGATTCCGAATCCGTGTCGTTTGTAATGATTGGATCGAAAATAAGGGCGCTACGATTTTTTTTGTGAATCGAGACTATCCCCTTTTTATTTATTTAGTTTTATCGAAAATTTTTATTTTAGAGGAGAAGCGCGGGAAATGACACCGGCTATAGTTACTAGGGGTACGTACGAACATCCCTCGCAATATAAAGCAATTCTATTTTTTCATTTTTGCTAAAAAACATGGACTAAAACCCATCGATTTTGAATTTTCAAAACGTTTTCCCAAAGCTTTGGAATAGCACGCCTATGGTTTCTTAGGCCTATCCGAAGCCAAACGGCTGCAAATCCGAATCTGAATAGTGTTTAAAGATCCGTCCACAAATAACGGCGCTACAATTTTTTAAAGTTCAAAATCGTGCCAAAATGAGGCCGAAAAATTGCGATTTTAATTTTCGAAAAATTTTTGTTGCGCCCTATACTTATTTTACATGTATCTTATGTAGAAAAGCCTCAGGATTCCGAATCCGTGTCGTTTGTAATGATTGGATCGAAAATAAGGGCGCTACGATTTTTTTTGTGAATCGAGACTATCCCCTTTTTATTTATTTAGTTTTATCGAAAATTTTTATTTTAGAGGAGAAGCGCGGGGAAATGACACCGGCTATAGTTACTAGGGGTACGTACGAACATCCCCTCGCAATATAAAGCAATTCTATTTTTTTCATTTTTTGCTAAAAAAACATGGACTAAAACCCATCGATTTTGAATTTTCAAAACGTTTTCCCAAAGCTTTGGAATAGCACGCCTATGGTTTCTTAGCCTATCCGAAGCCAAAAAGGCTGCAAATCCGAATCTGAATAGTGTTTAAAGATCCGTCCACAAATAACGGCGCTACAATTTTTTTAAAGTTCAAAATCGTGCCAAAATGAGGCCGAAAAATTGCGATTTTTAATTTTCGAAAAATTTTTGTTGCGCCCTATACTTATTTTACATGTATCTTATGTAGAAAAGCCTCAGGATTCCGAATCCGTGTCGTTTGTAATGATTGGATCGAAAATAAGGGCGCTACGATTTTTTTTGTGAATCGAGACTATCCCCTTTTTATTTATTTAGTTTTATCGAAAATTTTTATTTTAGAGGAGAAGCGCGGGGAAATGACACCGGCTATAGTTACTAGGGGTACGTACGAACATCCCCTCGCAATATAAAGCAATTCTATTTTTTTCATTTTTTGCTAAAAAAACATGGACTAAAACCCATCGATTTTGAATTTTCAAAACGTTTTCCCAAAGCTTTGGAATAGCACGCCTATGGTTTCTTAGGCCTATCCGAAGCCAAAAAGGCTGCCAAATCCGAATCTGAATAGTGTTTAAAGATCCGTCCACAAATAACGGCGCTACAATTTTTTTAAAGTTCAAAATCGTGCCAAAATGAGGCCGAAAAATTGCGATTTTTAATTTTCGAAAAATTTTTGTTGCGCCCTATACTTATTTTACATGTATCTTATGTAGAAAAGCCTCAGGATTCCGAATCCGTGTCGTTTGTAATGATTGGATCGAAAATAAGGGCGCTACGATTTTTTTTGTGAATCGAGAGTATCCCCTTTTTATTTATTTAGTTTTATCGAAAATTTTTATTTTAGAGAAGAAGCGCGGGGAAATGACACCGGCTATAGTTACTAGGGGTACGTACGAACATCCCTCGCAATATAAAGCAATTCTATTTTTTCATTTTTGCTAAAAAACATGGACTAAAACCCATCGATTTTGAATTTTCAAAACGTTTTCCCAAAGCTTTGGAATAGCACGCCTATGGTTTCTTAGGCCTATCCGAAGCAAAAGGCTGCCAAATCCGAATCTGAATAGTGTTTAAAGATCCGTCCACAAATAACGGCGCTACAATTTTTTAAAGTTCAAAATCGTGCCAAAATGAGGCCGAAAAATTGCGATTTTAATTTTCGAAAAATTTTTGTTGCGCCCTATACTTATTTTACATGTATCTTATGTAGAAAAGCCTCAGGATTCCGAATCCGTGTCGTTTGTAATGATTGGATCGAAAATAAGGGCGCTACGATTTTTTTTGTGAATCGAGACTATCCCCTTTTTATTTATTTAGTTTTATCGAAAATTTTTATTTTAGAGGAGAAGCGCGGGGAAATGACACCGGCTATAGTTACTAGGGGTACGTACGAACATCCCCTCGCAATATAAAGCAATTCTATTTTTTTCATTTTTTGCTAAAAAAACATGGACTAAAACCCATCGATTTTGAATTTTCAAAACGTTTTCCCAAAGCTTTGGAATAGCACGCCATTGGTTTCTTAGGCCTATCCGAAGCCAAAGCGGCTGCAAAATTCGAATCTGAATAGTGTTTAAAGATCCGTCCACAAATAACGGCGCTACAATTTTTTTAAAGTTCAAAATCGTGCCAAAATGAGGCCGAAAAATTGCGATTTTTAATTTTCGAAAAGTTTTTGTTGCGCCCTATACTTATTTTACATGTATCTTATGTAGAAAAGCCTCAGGATTCCGAATCCGTGTCGTTTGTAATGATTGGATCGAAAATAAGGGCGCTACGATTTTTTTTGTGAATCGAGACTATCCCCTTTTTATTTATTTAGTTTTATCGAAAATTTTTATTTTAGAGGAGAAGCGCGGGGAAATGACACCGGCTATAGTTACTAGGGGTACGTACGAACATCCCCCCGCAATATAAAGCAATTCTATTTTTTCATTTTTGCTAAAAACATGGACTAAAACCCATCGATTTTGAATTTTCAAAACGTTTTCCCAAAGCTTTGGAATAGCACGCCATTGGTTTCTTAGGCCTATCCGAAGCCAAAAAGGCTGCCAAATCTGAATCTAAATAGTGTTTAAAGATCCGTCCACAAATAACGGCGCTACAATTTTTTTAAAGTTCAAAATCGTGCCAAAATGAGGCCGAAAAATTGCGATTTTTAATTTTCGAAAAATTTTTGTTGCGCCCTATACTTATTTTACATGTATCTTATGTAGAAAAGCCTCAGGATTCCGAATCCGTGTCGTTTGTAATGATTGGATCGAAAATAAGGGCGCTACGATTTTTTGTGAATCGAGACTATCCCTTTTATTTATTTAGTTTTATCGAAAATTTTTATTTTAGAGGAGAAGCGCGGGAAATGACACCGGCTATAGTTACTAGGGGTACGTACGAACATCCCTCGCAATATAAAGCAATTCTATTTTTTCATTTTTGCTAAAAAACATGGACTAAAACCCATCGATTTTGAATTTTCAAAACGTTTTCCCAAAGCTTTGGAATAGCACGCCTATGGTTTCTTAGGCCTATCCGAAGCCAAAAGGCTGCAAATCCGAATCTGAATAGTGTTTAAAGATCCGTCCACAAATAACGGCGCTACAATTTTTTAAAGTTCAAAATCGTGCCAAAATGAGGCCGAAAAATTGCGATTTTTTAAATTTTTGAAAAATTTTTGTTGCGCCCTATACTTATTTTACATGTATCTTATGTAGAAAAGCCTCAGGATTCCGAATCCGTGTCGTTTGTAATGATTGGATCGAAAATAAGGGCGCTACGATTTTTTTTGTGAATCGAGACTATCCCCTTTTTATTTATTTAGTTTTATCGAAAATTTTTATTTTAGAGGAGAAGCGCGGGGAAATGACACCGGCTATAGTTACTAGGGGTACGTACGAACATCCCCTCGCAATATAAAGCAATTCTATTTTTTCATTTTTGCTAAAAACATGGACTAAAACCCATCGATTTTGAATTTTCAAAACGTTTTCCCAAAGCTTTGGAATAGCACGCCTATGGTTTCTTAAGCCTATCCGAAGCCAAAAGGCTGCAAATCCGAATCTGAATAGTGTTTAAAGATCCGTCCACAAATAACGGCGCTACAATTTTTTAAAGTTCAAAATCGTGCCAAAATGAGGCCGAAAAATTGCGATTTTAATTTTCGAAAAATTTTGTTGCGCCCTATACTTATTTTACATGTATCTTATGTAGAAAAGCCTCAGGATTCCGAATCCGTGTCGTTTGTAATGATTGGATCGAAAATAAGGGCGCTACGATTTTTTGTGAATCGAGACTATCCCTTTTTATTTATTTAGTTTTATCGAAAATTTTTATTTTAGAGGAGAAGCGCGGGAAATGACACCGGCTATAGTTACTAGGGGTACGTACGAACATCCCTCGCAATATAAAGCAATTCTATTTTTTCATTTTTGCTAAAAAACATGGACTAAAACCCATCGATTTTGAATTTTCAAAACGTTTTCCCAAAGCTTTGGAATAGCACGCCTATGGTTTCTTAGGCCTATCCGAAGCCAAAAGGCTGCCAAATCCGAATCTAAATAGTGTTTAAAATCCGTCCACAAATAACGGCGCTACAATTTTTTAAAGTTCAAAATCGTGCCAAAATGAGGCCGAAAAATTGCGATTTTTTAAATTTTTGAAAAATTTTGTTGCGCCCTATACTTATTTTACATGTATCTTATGTAGAAAAGCCTCAGGATTCCGAATCCGTGTCGTTTGTAATGATTGGATCGAAAATAAGGGCGCTACGATTTTTTGTGAATCGAGACTATCCCTTTTATTTATTTAGTTTTATCGAAAATTTTTATTTTAGAGGAGAAGCGCGGGAAATGACACCGGCTATAGTTACTAGGGGTACGTACGAACATCCCTCGCAATATAAAGCAATTCTATTTTTTCATTTTTGCTAAAAAACATGGACTAAAACCCATCGATTTTGAATTTTCAAAACGTTTTCCCAAAGCTTTGGAATAGCACGCCTATGGTTTCTTAGGCCTATCCGAAGCCAAAAGGCTGCCAAATCCGAATCTGAATAGTGTTTAAAGATCCGTCCACAAATAACGGCGCTACAATTTTTTAAAGTTCAAAATCGTGCCAAAATGAGGCCGAAAAATTGCGATTTTTTAAATTTTTGAAAAATTTTGTTGCGCCCTATACTTATTTTACATGTATCTTATGTAGAAAAGCCTCAGGATTCCGAATCCGTGTCGTTTGTAATGATTGGATCGAAAATAAGGGCGCTACGATTTTTTGTGAATCGAGACTATCCCTTTTATTTATTTAGTTTTATCGAAAATTTTTATTTTAGAGGAGAAGCGCGGGAAATGACACCGGCTATAGTTACTAGGGGGACGTACGAACATCCCTCGCAATATAAAGCAATTCTATTTTTTCATTTTTGCTAAAAACATGGACTAAAACCCATCGATTTTGAATTTTCAAAACGTTTTCCCAAAGCTTTGGAATAGCACGCCAATGGTTTCTTAGGCCTATCCGAAGCCAAAAAGGCTGCCAAATCTGAATCTAAATAGTGTTTAAAAATCCGTCCACAAATAACGGCGCTACAATTTTTTAAAGTTCAAAATCGTGCCAAAATGAGGCCGAAAAATTGCGATTTTAATTTTCGAAAAATTTTGTTGCGCCCTATACTTATTTTACATGTATCTTATGTAGAAAAGCCTCAGGATTCCGAATCCGTGTCGTTTGTAATGATTGGATCGAAAATAAGGGCGCTACGATTTTTTTTGTGAATCGAGACTATCCCCTTTTTATTTATTTAGTTTTAACGAAAATTTTTATTTTAGAGGAGAAGCGCGGGGAAATGACACCGGCTATAGTTACTAGGGGTACGTACGAACATCCCCTCGCAATATAAAGCAATTCTATTTTTTTCATTTTTTGCTAAAAAAACATGGACTAAAACCCATCGATTTTGAATCTTCAAAACGTTTTCCCAAAGCTTTGGAATAGCACGCCTATGGTTTCTTAGGCCTACCCGAAGTCAAAAAGGCTGCCAAATCCGAATCTGAATAGTGTTTAAAGATCCGTCCACAAATAACGGCGCTACAATTTTTTTAAAGTTCAAAATCGTGCCAAAATGACGCCGAAAAAATGCGATTTTTAATTTTCGAAAAATTTTTGTTGCGCCCTATACTTATTTTACATGTATCTTATGTAGAAAAGCCTCAGGATTCCGAATCCGTGTCGTTTGTAATGATTGGATCAAAAATAAGGGCGCTACGATTTTTTTTGTGAATCGAGACTATCCCCTTTTTATTTATTTAGTTTTATCGAAAATTTTTATTTTAGAGGAGAAGCGCGGGGAAATGACACCGGCTATAGTTACTAGGGGTACGTACGAACATCCCCTCGCAATATAAAGCAATTCTATTTTTTTCATTTTTTGCTAAAAAAACATGGACTAAAACCCATCGATTTTGAATCTTCAAAACGTTTTCCCAAAGCTTTGGAATAGCACGCCTATGGTTTCTTAGGCCTACCCGAAGTCAAAAAGGCTGCCAAATCCGAATCTGAATAGTGTTTAAAGATCCGTCCACAAATAACGGCGCTACAATTTTTTTAAAGTTCAAAATCGTGCCAAAATGACGCCGAAAAATTGCGATTTTTAATTTTCGAAAAATTTTTGTTGCGCCCTATACTTATTTTACATGTATCTTATGTAGAAAAGCCTCAAAATTCCGAATCCGTGTCGTTTGTAATGATTGGATCGAAAATAAGGGCGCTACGATTTTTTTTGTGAATCAAGGGGTACGTTTTTTTATTTATTTAGTTTTATCGAAAATTTTTATTTTAAAGCGAGAGCGCCTGGAAATGACATGAGGGGTTTCAGGTTTCGAATAGACTAAGGTCCAATATGTTTGGAAACAAAAGGTTTTCGGAAAATAATCAAAGATAATAAAGTTAGCGCAAATTAACATTTTGATTTTAAGAAAATTGACTCTTTGTAAAAGTGGAAGTGTTTTTAAAGATCCTTTCAGAAATAACCGATTTACAGTATATTCTTCAATTTTGTGTCGTGAAAACAAACCGATAAGCTTAACCTTTAATTACTCGAAATAAAAATAGTTCAGTTAAATTATATTATTACAGGGGTGTATTATGTTATATAATTAGCAAATAAATTTTAAACCCAAGGTAAAGCACGTTATTAAAAAAATCTTCGCCATTCAAGAAGTAAACAAGTAACTGCGAGTATTTTTAAAAAATACAATCATCCATTTATTTGCTATTTCGAAATTTTTAAATTATTTTCCGACTTAAAATAAGTTATTAAAAAGAAGTTTTAAACGTAGCGAAGAATTATCACTCACCGGGAAACGGCTATTTCGGCTTCTTCATTTCCCTCGTACAACGGTGACACCATTCGCATCTTCACGAAGAATAATTGAATCTGACCGAAATGCATATTTTCTCATCATTCAACATCAGGTCCGTCCAATACGCCCGCACTTTCCTTACTTCAATTAAAAACACCCGTTTGGTTATTCCAATTGAAGAGACCACTATTTAAGACTGGGAAGTATCACACAATGGTTCTGTCTTCCGATTTGCACAAAAACGACGAAAGCGTTTAAATCGATATAAAAATACGACGTTTCTGAAAAAGAAAATAATTATCAAACGAAATAATTTAACCGAAACCCCATCTCTTAATTTAAGAACTTTTAAACTATAATACATACGTATTTATGCTTCGCTATCCGACGTTTAAATGACTAAAAGTTTTGTTGCGCAAAGGCGTTTGGTAAGCAATGTGTAAGCCTCGTATCGTATGATAAGGCCACAGAGGTGAGCTCTGCTTTATATCAAGCGATAAACTAATCACGAGTTTTAAAAATCAGAATGAAATTATTATACATACAGGATGCTATCAAATAAATAACTTATAATTTGCAAACTCTTTCCGTGATGTAAAATGTTGGCAGAAGTTTTAATTTGAAAACCAAGAAAAGCTGTTTCGTGTAATTACAAAGTAAATGAATTCATTTTTTAAATATAGCTTTATTAATATCTAACATTAAGAACGTTTAATATGAATATGTATTAAAAAAAAAATAATTTACATAAACATTTGTTATATCTCAAGACGAAGCCAAGCGGTTGTACTACGTTTGGGCGGTCGCTAAATTAGTGAGGCAGGTCAGTTTACTATTTTCATTCATAAGTCCAAGGTCGCCAGCACATCGATGGCCGCCGATGACGTCACGTCACCACAACCAAATTTAAAAAAAAAAAAGAACTTAACGTTTTTTCGCTATTTTAGAATGTTACAATTACAATATTATAAGAAGTATAAACTATTTAAACTTGTATGGTTTAATTAAAATGCAAGCTTTTAGTTGTCAGCAACTTACAATGAAAGAAACCGCTTTATCTAAATTAGGCAGGAATTAAATGGACGTTTTCATGGTTAAAATTTGGTCATTTCTGAGAAAATAACAATGGACATTGTTGTTGCAGTATTTAGACATATAAAACATGCAGATTGAGATTATTTCCCAATTTAATTCTTGAATTAGATTTTGCATTGTACCAATGTACTAAAGACCAGTGTAAGTATATTCAAGGGTACTGACTAACGTTACTAAAAGTTTACTTATAAGTACTAATAAATTTAAGGGATGAATTTGGAACAGTCTTCTACTTATTACAGCTTGTATAACTGTATGAATTGGTATATAAAAAGTAGAAAAAATAGGGAACACATTTAAAATAATTTAGGAATTGAAGATGTTATGCAAAATAGCATTGCAATTTCTGTATTAATAATGTAACATGATTTCTAAAAGGTGTTCATGAATAACTTTATTTTGTTCTATAAATTGGTAAATAATTTTCAATATCATTAAAAGCTTTCTTTATAAAGCAATATAAATGATATAATATGGTTTCTAATATAGTTTCCAAAGTTCGATATTCAAAATTTTTATTAAACGGCGTTGAAAAAGCTGTTAACAAAAGTTTAATTTATATTTAAATAATTCTATTTCGAACTATGTGGATTGGTCAACCAAAGCTAATATTTATTTAAATAAATAACCCACTGTTTGAAATGTATTGTATTCCTTTTCTATGTTAATTAATTAAAATAATAAAAACGCAAAATAGTTTACTTTTGTTGTCGAATCCACTTTACTGTTAAATACAACAAAAAAGAAGGGATTTAATTCACGTTTGCGACTTTGGAATATTATAAATTAAATCGGATTACTTGTGGTTGGTTTCAGGATCAATTAGCTTAAAACGCAATGAGTTCTGTGGAACTTTTACACGTATATGTAATTGATGAATTTTTTAATTACTATCAACTTAAGAGATTGGAACCATGATTGGTTTACGTAAACCTATAAATGCTGTAGCATAATTTGTTTTTAATTAAATGTGATATGATAAAAAGATGTGGATAAAATCGATTATTAAGTCAGAATAAGTAATTTTGCCAATGCTCAGTAGTCATAACCATGTTCCAAGATTTTTAGAATGAAATGGGTACAGGTCTTTATTACTAATAATTTCTATTATAAATATTACTGTGTTTTATTAACATCTCATAGAACGCATATTTGGATTTTTTACATTTATAAATGAATCACTTCTAAGCACCTTCTCCATGGTAAAATACTTCAATAATAATTGAAAACGAATGGATCAACATCTTTAAACAAAATAAAATTAAAAAAAATGTACACTTTTATAAAATATTTAACTTGTAACAAAATTATTTACTTGTTTTAATATTATATATATGCCTATGATGAAGTGTTATTATATTCTTGCAAAAGATCCACAAAGATTGTTTTTGCAATAAATAATTAATTACTTAAGTACCTAATCTAATAAATTCGCCTTTCTATTTATGGTAGGATTAATGACTTTCCTCTAAGTATAAAAATTTATTGCTAAAATTCATTACAAGTGATAAATATATAATACTTTCTTCTAACTAAATCTAAGATTACATCTACAAACAATAAGTGTATATAAATTTAAAACGTACGATATAATTGTTAGGCTTATGTAATGCAAAAAAAAAGAATAAGCGAAGTTAAAGTGCTTCTTCCTCGTTTAACGGAAAAAAACTCATATTTCTTTTGTACTAATTTTCAATTCCATCTGAAAACTCGAAAAATAATAAATAATCGTAACGGAAACAAAGGGCAAATCTAAGCTTGATGATTATTAATTAAATTTTAACGACTGGTTATTAAAACATATAATCGATCAGTCAGATTCGAAATCGGAAGAAGTGCCTTAGGCCTGCCCGTTGGTTAGAGGTTTTTCGGCGAACGATTTAATTTCGGCCGCGATTCCATGTCCGTTTTGTTGCTGGGCCAAAAAACCGTTCTGGTGGCTGAAGCCATTCTGGACGAGCTTAGTCGGAGTCGTTGCTGGACTGACGATCGTATACACCTCTCCAGTCACAGGATTTCGATCTAAAAACAAATTAATTGCATTAAAAAGTTCGATACGGTTATTTTAAATTCGAATCACTAATTTTCGAAGTTATACTTCTTTTGGTGTGGAGAGTGGAAGTTGCGCGCGCACAGCTAACTTAAATATGACAGTATGAAATTAGCCATCTAAGAAAGTAAATGATTTATTGTGAATCACGCTTAAAGCCGAGTGTGCACATTCGAGCTCAAAGTGGCACATTCCGATCTCGGGAAAATGAAGCGCGCCGCTCCGCGTCGCGCTTCATTTGCTTCCCTCGCTCGGAAATGTGCCACTTTTCGCTCGAAAACCGTTACAAAAGTAATTCATCATTAAACCGCTTTTTTCAAAATACGAATCGCCTTGTATATAACATTCAACGTTAAAAGTTGTTAAGTTAATAGGTTTCGATAGAACGCTATCGTGTTTTTTTCTTATGGGCCTGACTGTCGATAGCGATTAAACGTTTTGCTTGTTTTTAGTATGGAAGTGCCTTTTGAAGTGTAAGCTAATGCCAAATCGAAGAAGATTTAATTCCGTTCGACCCCTCGAAACGAAGACATCGAATCCAGGATCATCTTTGTCCGCACGTTCCAAACTGGAGGACCTTTAGAGGATGGCGCTGCTTCGCTTTGGGCTTGGGTAAACGTTTTATTTATTTAATTTTTTTTTAATACGTATTCCGTACGCTTTTTCTATTTTTCATTTGCCTCCCTCGCTCGGAAATGTGCCACTTTTCACTCGAACGCGCACATCCTCGTATTTGTCGGATTTGACTACTTATTCTACGCTCTTTCAAATCATAAATCTAAATTTAGTATAGTAATTATCGATTCTATGTTCGAAAAACGTATTTACCATAGCAATGAGCGGAAGGGAGCGAAAAGATACGAAAATCTCTTGGGTGCAAGTGAGAGGGACCTATTAAAATTATTCAATTGATTTTGTGTCTAATTTATTGGCCTAAATTATTGCCAATTGTGCTTAAAGCCGAGTGTGCACATTCGAGCTCAAAGTGGCACATTCCGATCTCGGGAAAATGAAGCGCGCCGCTCCGCGTCGCGCTTCATTTGCCTCCCTCGCTCGGAAATGTGCCACTTTTCGCTCGAATACGCACATCTTCGTATTTTTCTTCAGAAAAAGAAATTTCAAATAGACGCGAATAATTATAGGACTTTAATTGAATTTCGGACACGATTCAATCTTTGTTTATTCAAATATTTTCTCTGAATAAAAATGCGCCGGGTTGTTGCTTTGGGAAATGTCAGGGTTACCTATAGGTCGAGGACATTTTCGTTTTTCACCCCCAGCTCTTATATAACTCCTATACCGTGCAATAGCTCTTCGAAAATGACGTAACGAAAGTATGACTGGCGTCTGATAAGACGTATCAATAAATTTTCAATTTATTTTAATAACAAAGCGATCGTAAACATTTGGAACACAATTTTAATTAAGGTCCTTTGCACAACGTGAAACAATTAAAATGAAATAGAATAAACAGACTCAAATTAAAATGTCACATTATTATTTTTTCTTGGAGAGAATCTTAAAATCCATTTCGTATTTGTTTATTACAAAAAATAAGCTTGAAATTGTAACATATAAATTTTTATTATCGCAAACATAAAAGGGTTTTATTAGCGAGGTTTTTAATTATGAGGCCTTTGATCAAAGTCAATCGTTGATAAATTGTTACAGATTGATTTGATGTTTGCAGCCTTTGATTTTAGCTCAATTGAAAATATTAATACGTATCTCATTAGTTTTGATCGACATTTTTTTTTGCAAATATGTGTCCTATATTTTTTGGCAATAAATAAAAATAAAATAAATATCGGGAGGCTTGCGTTGCTCTTAAATAAATACAGGTATCGCAGAAATGCAGGAACATTGAAGAAATAAGATTAAAGTTAGACTTTATTTTGTTACGTTGAATGTCTTATTCATTGAGGAGCGCAATTTCGAATTCGCAAAGGGTAAATTATATTTAAAAATGCAGCAATAGAAATGTCGTTCTTATATTGATTTGATATTATATCGTCTTTGAACAAGTTCTAAATTTCTAAAGGGGATTAATTTTTTTTTCTTTCTTATTATTATTCAATTTTCGTGGGATCTTTAACTTATTTTAATACGATTTGCACATAATTCAGCTAACATAATTCAGTTAACTTTCAAAGTTATTTGTGCTATCTTCGGGTGTAATTGCAGCCCTAAAATTTTAATATGTTATTAATAAAGCTTTACTTTATATATAAAAAAAAAATCAACGTACTTGTCAGTAGCGTAGAAGTCCTTTTGGTATTTATAATTATTAAATTTTGGCGCCTGATTCTTAGGCAACAAATGGTGATTGTATACTTAGTTGCATATGTTGCTTTCTTAAATTTAGAATATATATTAACTATGTTTATTGTTTTTTTCACACTTGTAAATTGTTGTTCTTATGCATGTAACACTTTAAAAATATTTCCATCTACATCACAGGGCAAGGGGCTAACTCTTCGTTAGTCACCTGGTCTACAATCTTAGACCACCTCCATTGACTTAACATGGTACGATATTTGAGGTGACTAACGAAAGGTTAAGTTTTAAATGCAGTGCTTAAAAATCAATTTCAAGTTTATGAATTTATATTACATTATATAAATTAAAGCCACTTACTGGTTCTTTGTATGATACTATCAATTCTATATTTTGAAAATTCAAAATCGATGGGTTTTAACCCATGTATTTTTGATAAGAAATGAAAAAAATAGAATTGCTTTATATTGCGAGGGGACGTTCCTACGTACCCCTAGTGACTATAACCGGTGTCATTTCCCCGCGCTTCCCTCTAAAATAAAAATTTTCGATACAAACTAAATCAATAGAATTACGTACCCTTGATTCACAAAAAATCGTAGCGCCCTTATTTTCGATCCAATCATTACAAACGACACGGATTCGGAATTCTGAGGCTTTTTTACATAAGATACATGTAAAATATGTATAGGGTGCGACGTTAATTTTTCGAAATTAAAAATTGCTATTTTTAGAGCTCATTTTTAGCCAATTTTGAACTTTCGAAAAATTGTAGCGCCGTTATTTGTGGACGGATCTTTAAAACTATTCAGAATCGGATTTGGCAGCCTTTTTGGCTTCGGATAGGCCTAAGAAACCGTAGGCGTGCTATTCCAGAGCTTTGGGGAAACGTTTTGAAAATTCAAAATCGATGGGTTTTAACCCATGTATTTTTGATAAGAAATGAAAAAAATAGAATTGCTTTATATTGCGAGGGGACGTTCCTACGTACTCCTAGTGACTATAACCGGTGTCATTTCCCCGCGCTTTCCCTCTAAAATAGAAATTTTATTATCCATGTTGTTTCTCGATTTTGGCCGATTTTGGGGGATTTGTGTTAGGGTCGGATTTCGACGTGTTAAGGTCCGATACGTTCGGAAATGAAAGATTTCCTCGTAATTATCAAAGATCAAAAAGTTATTGCACTTTTAATCCCTTGTGGATCATAAACTAAAAATTAGGGGTTTAATTAAAATAAAGTAATAACAAATACATTCGTAACACCCTGTATTATGTTTTTCCTTTAAGAAAATAAATCGATAATTTTATTTAAAATAATCGAGGCTTTTTTAATTGGCATTATCGCTATTGATATCAGGTAACTTAGCTTTGGGGGTCTACGGATAAAACGTATATTAGCACTTACGTAAAACTTTCCATTTCTGAATCATTTTGCAATGTACAGCCAAGTCGAACGGTTGTGTCTTATTTATTATAATAAATTAGTGCATATGAGTGCTCATTACAACCTTTCATTTAAGGTAAATCGTAATTTTAGCGATTTTTTTTTTAAAATTCACACATTTTGTAAAAGATTTCAGCTAATAATTATTTTTTCATTTTATTAATTTTATTTTCTTATGTGTTTAGGAGACAACGAATTTCACCGTCAGCAGTGCTAAGGCAATTCCCGGCGAGGCAAGCAGAGGTACGGGCCAAAGTCATCCCATGTGCAATCGGACTTCTTTCAGTCGACTCGTTCGAAGGATGTTTTCCCGCTGTTTATGGAACTCAAAGGTAGGTCCCGGCTACTTGGGCTTGTTAATATCCCTTTCTCTTCTGTAATTGTTTTTGGCTATGGTTTTCATTTGTAACATTCACACTTGGACTTGTGTTATAATTTTTCGAACATTTGACTTTGAAAATTCGTTTCTATTACCGCAATTAACTCTCGAGTTACAAGTCAAATCGCACCATTCTGTTTTAATGAGAAATCATTGAAGATAAAGTATCATAGATTTTAATAAATCATAGAACAAAATGAAATCTTTAAAATAAATTAAAATTAGTTTACGAATAATTTGTATTAATAAATGTTATGATTTAATTCGGTCGATAACTACTAATACTTTTAATATTGAATAAGATAATTAATTATTTTCGAAAATCATTATTTATTTTGCCCAATACAACTAATTCGTTTCCTTTTTGAATCCAAATAAATAATAAAGATCAAACTGCAATCTATTTTATTAATAAAGCTTTATTTTAGTTATAAAAAAAACAATATATTTGTCAGTAGCGTAGAAGTCCTTTTAGTATTTGTATTTCAAAACGTCCATTTCAGAATTATTAACAGTTAACTTTCAAAGTTATTTGTGCTATCTTCGGGTGTAATTGCAGCCCTAAAATTTTAATATGTTATTAATAAAGCTTTACTTTATTTATAAAAAAAAAATCAACGTACTTGTCAGTAGCGTAGAAGTCCTTTTGGTATTTGTATTTCAAAACGTCGATTTCAGAATTATTAACAGTTAACTTTCAAAGTTATTTGTGCTATCTTCGGGTGTAATTGCAGCCCTAAAATTTTAATATGTTATTAATAAAACTTTACTTTATTTATAAAAAAAAATCAACGTACTTGTCAGTAGCGTAGAAGTCCTTTTGGTATTTGTATTTCGAAACGTCGATTTCAGAATTATTAACAGTTAACTTTCAAAGTTATTTGTGCTATCTTCGGGTGTAATTGCAGCCCTAAAATTTTAATGTTATTAATAAAGCTTTACTTTATTTATAAAAAAAAAATCAACGTACTTGTCAGTAGCGTAGAAGTCCTTTTGGTATTTATAATTATTAAATTTTGGCGCCTGATCCTTAGGCAACAAATGGTGATTGTATACTTAGTTGCATATGTTGCTTTCTTAAATTTAGAATATATATTAACTATGTTTATTGTTTTTTTCACACTTGTAAATTGTTGTTCTTATGCATGTAACACTTTAAAAATATTTCCATCTACATCACAGGGCAAGGGGCTAACTCTTCGTTAGTCACCTGGTCTACAATCGTAGACCACCTCCATTGACTTAACATGGTACGATATTTGAGGTGACTAACGAAAGGTTAAGTTTTAAATGCAGTGCCTAAAAATCAATTTCAAGTTTATGAATTTATATTACATTATATAAATTAAAGCCACTTACTGGTTCTTTGTATGATACTATCAATTCTATATTAGGGTAATTGTTTATGTTTATATGCTTGACGAGTAAAATATCATAGAAAATTTCTATTAATTAAATAGCACTGCTACTTAATATTATTAGAACATAAAACATACAGCATTCTATACGTAATGCGGGAAAGTGGTGTTTGTCTTCTTTTCCATTGTATTTACATACTCATATAAATAATTTGATCCACGAAGTTATTCAAGTTTTAATAAGTAAAGGACTATTCCAAATCCTTGTCCTTAAATGTATTAAAAGTAAACATTTTCTAATAACTTCAATTAATTTTACTAAATACCTTTTGAATGCATTCACACCGATCCTTGGTGGAGTATTTCAAAATAACACAAATTCCACTTCTAAAAGTTAAATGGTGTAATCTCAATCTGTATGTTTTACAGATCTAAAATATAATCCACAACAACCATGCCCATCGTTATTTACTTCGAATTAAGCAAATTTTAACCACAGTTAACCTCCATTCAATAATTTAGTTATTCTTTGGTTACATTAAAGTCACATTGTTTCTTCAACTCCATTTATGTGTGGGTTTGTTACTTTTATTTTTAATATGTATAAGTATTAATGAATTTAATTTTTGTAGGGTATGAAATGTCCCATGTTCAATGTTCCATGTTGTTACTGCAATATGGAGTTTGAGGATTTCTGGTTAATCGTTCATCGAGCGACAACCATTGATTCATCGATGAATGCTGAGCCCATGAAGGATTGTACTGGGCCAGGAACGACATCACCAGAAGAAAAGAGGAAGATCTCCCAACACGAGGAAAAGAGGAATTACTAAAGCAATATCGGAAAGGAACCTGTCAGAGAGAGATTTGGGGAACCGAGAGGCCTGGAGATTGGATTCCACAAAATATCATCAGACGTTATGAAAACGTCTTTGTATATTATGTATAGATATATACTCTTTAGTTTGTAAGAATTTTGTTATTTATTTGTTAGTTCTTTTATGTCTTATTGAGATATGATAAATCGTTTGTTCCAAAATTTAGTTTGGGTAGTCATACCCTTTTGCAAGAAATACTAATGCGGTGTTTCTATTTTGATTAAAAAAAATAATACAGCAACGCGGTTTATAAAATGAATTCTGATGTTTTCTTAGACATTATATCTTCGTAGATGTAAATTAGTTGATAACAGCAAAGGTCACTTGTGCTGTGCACGAGTCCTTGCTGTTTGATCCATTGTATTAGGATAGTTGCTAAGTACACACATTTACACGTACACATATTTTTGGCTTTACTTACTTATTTGTTTGATTTTCAAGTATCTTTACAGTAATCGGTATGTTATGGATAATTGAATTAGTATTGCATTGTTAAATTATCCTCTTTAAATCAAACTCTTAATAACATATTTTAGAAAGAAATTAAGTCAACAGTTTCTTTTTGAAATTAATTTTTAATCATTAATTTATTATTAAAAATGGTTAAATATATTTGGAGTAAAACACCATTATTAATAATAATCAATTAATAATTACATTTCAATTATTTTTTAAACTTAAAAATTTAATAATATATTTATTTCGAATATTTAGAACTTAGTTTTTAATAAACATTTTTTTTAATATATTTATTTATGGAAGGTCATAAAGTAAAAATTGAAATTAAACAAACGCACACAACTCACATAATTACAGAAGGTGGGATAAATTTGAAATGTGTAGAGAGAGAAAAATGAACTAAAAGGGTCGTTTTGATTTATAATAAGTTTTAAGATATAATGTCTAAGAAATATAATTTGCTTATGTTACATTATTTTTGTTATTCACATCTCAACTTGCGGCATTAAAATTATTTTCCTACTTCTACTTACTTATCTTACTAATTCTCATCTCTTATTTTGTATATTTTTCTATTCTATTGACACAATTTATTTAATTTTTAGTTTATTATTTATTTTAACTTCGGTAATTTTTTAGAACTTGTCTGCGTTTGCTCTATAAATACCCTCATCATTTTTGATCTACCTTTTGTATTGCTTTGTACGTATTTAATTAATTCTTAATAATATTAAAGCCACCCTCTTTTCATTTAATTATTGGACCGTGCGTTTTGAATGTTATTATTTTTATTTCTTATGAATTTTTCCGTCTTGTTTATTCTTCGAACTTTCGTGAACTTTTGAATTATATTGCAAAATTAATTCATTTTACTTAGATTTTATTGGAATTTGTTAAAATTACCACTTCTTATACTTTTCATTTAACTTAATATTTTTGGACTTCTTTTTAATATTTCACTTCTTTATCTTTCAAATACTTACCTTTCTTCTTTGTTGTCTTCCTTTGATTTATGTAGCACTTTGAAGGACACTTAACTTTTATTTATTATTACTTTTGTAAAATAACAACGCCACCCCACCCACATATTATTATTTTATCTTTTCAGACACACTTAAAGCATATTCACCCTTTTCCCTTTTATTTATAGTATTAAATTTATAACCAATTGTAAAAAAAGTTGCAATCCCAAGATTGATGTGCAAATTAAATCACTTTTGGTTTACATATTGCCCATAAGGTTCTTTTTTAATTTATACCAATAAAACAATCGTTAGGGTTGCAACTTTTTATTGTAATAAAATGTGTAAAATGTACCAATTTTAATATATACAATAAAGAGTCTTGATCATTACATGTCTTTTAATAAAAATTAATTGTAAGACCAGCTAAAAGGTGGGATTAAATCTAAGTGAGTGGGGTTCACATCTAACTACGTAAATGTTTAAAAATAATGTTTAAAGTTATAACTTCAAAAATTATTGGTTTTAAACGTATAGACTAAAGTACTAAAGCACTAAAGCACAAAATTTAGTGTATAACGCCATAGCTCAGTTGGGGAGATATTGGTTGTTTGTTCGAATGGTCTCGGGTTCGATTCCCATACAAGTCGAATTTTTAAAAATCTCTAAGAAAAATCCAACGAGCAACGAGCCGAACGAGACGAATGACGAATGACGAATGACTGTAGGATACTCGTGATTTGAAAAATATTTTTAAAAATCTCTAAGATAAACCCTCGGCCGACTCGGCCGACTCGGCCGACCGTAACTCGCGATTTGAAATTACATTTTTGCAAAAATTTATTTTGCCTAACCTTTTTTTTTCCCGTCAAAAGTTTCGACTTACCTTTTCGCACTTATGTACTCCTGTTACAAATCGACACAATTTAGTCCATTTTGCCCAAGTTTTCTTCAAAATTTTTTGTACCCTGCGGCTATAGTTTTCTTAATTTTGCAAAACCGAACAAAATTTTGTCAATTTGTATCAGGGTCACATGATATATGAAGAGGTATTCAAAATCAAAAATTTTTTAAATCGTTTTATTACATTTTTGCAAAAATTTATTTTGCCTAACCTTATTAAAGTGCAAACCTTTTCTTTTATTCCCGCAAAATTTTCGACTTACCTTTTCTCACTTCTGTACTCCTGTTACAAATCGACACAATTTAGTGCATTTTACCCAAGTTTTCTTCAAAATTTTTTGTAGCCTGCGGCTATAGTTTTCTTAATTTTGCAAAACCGAACGAAATTTCGTCAATTTGTATCAGGATCACATGATGAATGAGGAGGTATTCGAAATCAAAATTTTTTTAAATCGTTTTGACAGTTTCCTTTAATTTTTATATTTTTTTAATTAGGTAAATTATAAATGAAAAAAAAGACGTGTACATAAATTACATTTATTTCCCAAATTTTCCCCTTATACATCCCTTTACTTATTAACTACGTCTACGATAAGAGATCAAAAGCGCGGACATTCGCATTTGAATGTCTGCGGTTTTGAGCTACCCCTGATGGAGGAAGTAGATGTGAAGGACCTACTTCACCCACAGACCTACCCTAAACTTAAACCTGTAATAAAATGTATTAAACACAATAAAGAATTGCAATCCATATTATTTGTGGCCGCGGAACCTAGAAGAGCCGCTCGTCTTCAAATCCCCCGCAGAACTACCCTTCGAGGACAATTATTTTTTCCGACCACAGATGTATACCCATGCTCGATTACACCTCAACTGCCATCGACAGATGAAAGATAGTGGGGACAGCCATGGGAAGCCAAAAGCTCGCTCGCTATTGGTCGAAACGACGATCTTGAAAGTATTGATTTTTTTACGACGCAAGCATGAAAGGGTTACCATGTTGCCTACTTTCAGGCGTAAATTAATTAAAAACTAAAAACAGTTATTCTTACTTCTAACGAACATAAACATTATAAAATATATCATTAAAAACTTTTAAGCCTTTAGTTATTAATAACAAAAATGCATAACAAACACAAAATCAATACTACTCCGATAAAAAATAATTCATACGGAAAACCTATAAATATTTTTAATACCTAAGTTCAAGACTATCTAACAATACAATCTCAATTGGGCAATTAATTCCCAAGTTTACACGTAAGTAAGACTTGAGAATTAGTTACGCACAAAACAATTTCCTAAAAATGAAGAAACAGTGCCCCAATAAAAATATTTCTAGGTTAACTGTATGAAATATTTTTATCGAGGCAATGTTGCTTCATTTTTAGGAAATTGTGTGGTGCGTAACAAATTCTCTAGTCCTACTAACATGCAAACTTGGGAATTAATTGCGCATTTAAGATTGTATTGTTAGGAAAACAAATAATACACAGACATAGAACCTAAAGCATAAAACAGTTTACATTCCATGTAAAAAACTAATTAACACTAATACAAAACGGAAAATCTGATATAAACAGTGCACTTGCAAAACCTATACTTACGAGCTGCATTACATCTATAAAATTAATGCTATAAATTACCAACCTTAGTAAACTACTTATTTTACTAGTAATATTGTTTAAAACTCCATCAGCCTCTTAACTTTCTAATACAAGGAAATTAAAATAAATGAACAGCAAAAGGATAAACTGCTTATTAACTTCCAAATGTAGGTCAAAGTGGCAGTTACAACAAAACGAAGTCAACCATTAACCAGTACGAAGCAAACTAAGCCTGAAATCAAAGCAGCCAACAAATCTACGAGTACAAAGCAAATTACTGCAGATATTCCGAGGTAAAGCCTACGTAATACAAAAAAAAAAACATGGCTCAACGGTACTCAAAAAAAAAAAAAATCACAATACAAATTAAGTATCAAAAGTAAATCCTAAAGAGTAACTTAATAAAAAGAAAATCTATATAAAAATTTCGAATTATAACACAAATTGCTTGATCTTAGTCCAAAGGACTAGTTGCGAGGGCTCAATAAAACTCGAGCTAATAAAATGATCTTAAAACAATTATAACACATCAGTCTGCCGTGGTAAGTGTTTCCTTAAGAGCCAACAGTTGCTCTTCTCCTAATTCGATCTTATCTGCAATCTCCCGTGCATCCATTATGAGCTTTGCTTTCATATTAATGAAATGATCATAATCAGCATACTCTTCCGAACGCATATATTTATAGAGACTGTGCGAAACGCTTATACTCCTTCTGTCGATGCTTTCTTTAAGATTCTTTGCCTCCTCCAATTGCTCCTTAAGCTTATCCCTTTTACCTTCCATCACACACTAAAAGAATAATTTCAACATAGCCTAACGATGCACATGCAACAAAACCTTACCCTTTCAGGATGCTCCTCATTCGTACCCATCAGAGCGTTCTCGGCTCGAGCAAGTCTCCCCAACATACCCAACAATAAACTAGTAATTTTTCCAACTTCCTCAACATGCAAACGAAACTTCGCAGCTTCGTGGGGCCTTGTCAGTCTATTCATATGCACTTCGACATTCTCACCAAGCTCATCGTTAATTCTACATTCCTCACTCGCAACCAACTGTTCGCCCCTCAAAACTTGCAATTTTTTATCCAATCTATTAACTAATTCACTCTAAAAACACAAAACTCAGCATTACAAATGTCAACAAAAGCCGCCATCATGCAAAGATCCAGTAGGTTTACAAAACCATTAAAAATAAAAAACACTAACCGGACTTATTTTCAAGTCAGTTTTGAAAAAACTAAAGATTAAATAACAAGCTTACTTTCTTTTGATTTAATTCTTTGGTATCCTTAACGATGTTGTACTGGTTCATGTTCTAATTAAATCTGGCGAGGAACTTGGCTTTAGACTCTAAAGTATTAAAATAAGTCGAAGTGGGCGAATAAAGGCTTGCTGCCTCCAAACTAGGCCCTCCAGACGACGCATCACTACAATTACACAAAACTTTTAAGCACAATACACACAAACACACAACAAACAAACAAAATAAAAAACCAAACAGACCTAAACTTAATGAGGGAAGTTGTCAAAGAGCAGATCAAAGAAGGGGGACTGCTGCTTTTAAAAAGCGAAGTCAAAGACCTGGGCCTCGACGTCACTTCGACACGAAATAAACCACTCACGTAATCGCTGGGTTTTTTATATTCGGGCCCTGGAACTAAACCACACGATGAACACTCTCTGAGGAACAACATAAGACTATTACTTACGTAAGATATCCTTCAGTCTGTTGGTAGAAAGAAGTTGCTTGACAATGTCTTGCGACAGCTTTTCGCATTCAATTTCTTCCTTTAGTTTCCTTCTGGAATGAAATGACTCCTCCTATTAATTAAATTTGTTAACACTTATAAAATAAAGTATAAAAAGATGTGACCCTAATATAATGTCGTCTTAAAGACGCACACAGAAATTGTTAATAAACTACACAGGATCCCATTCGGAGAAGAAGATATAACCCTTATTGGGGTGGATGACTATAACTCTAGGGCGCTTCAGATTATTCAGAAGCGTTCTCCTATAAGTAACATTACGCGTCGAAAGTATATTAAGTGTCCCCTTCCGACTGTCGACGTAATACAGGTTCTTCGACATCCAAGCCACTGCGAGCCCTTCATTCTGCAAAACTAAAACTATCTCAGTCCCCGTTCCGTTCCTATGCACCCTATAAATCACGTCCTGCAAGACGTCAGAGTAATAAATGTGTTGATCTCACGCATCAAAATCGAGCCCTACAAATCTGGCCGGACGAGACACAACGGGAAGCATAGCATTGCTAAATCCTTCGATAACAGGATTTCAGACTTTCCCTTTTATAAATCTTTGTTGGGAGTACATGAGAAATTCGTTAACTAAATCACAGTGTTGCTCGTTCGAAGTTAGCCGCCATCCGATGTGGCAGGCGCATCGGTAACCTAAGCCGGAGATGGTATGAGTTACTATGCACATATATTGGCAACCGCCGTTGGTATGGCCATAGTTTTAATCGTCCTGGGATCCCTCACATCCGACATACGATAAATGGATTGTATGCTCGAGCTACTCTCGTACTTATCGACAGACATAAAGCCTTGCTTAGTCCCGTCCGTCCAATAAACGAGGTTCTCGAAGAGAGCTAATCTAGAAGGGCTTGGAACTGATTGTCCTCTAATTACTAAGTACCTATTTTGTCCCTCGTAGTCCACGGTTTCAATATAATCCAATAAAGAGACACACCAATAAACTCTTTTAGCAATGATGTCGACAGTCACACCAGAAGCTTTATAAGCGGCTTCGTCTACGATGGCATAAGCATTGCTACCATCCATGTTAGCTTTAAGGACCTGCGAGCTATCAGCTACAAACATATAACCTTCTAAAGCATCAGGAGCTATATCGGCTAGATTCGTAAGATTCGAGCCTAAAACAACGGCATGCCAACGACCGCTGAGCCCAAAAACATACACCTTCTGACCAATGGAATCCACAACGTATAATTTATCTCCGACCCAATCTACAGCTAGAGCCACCGGCGACCAGGTTCCTGGCAACATTATATCTAGCTCATGGACCATTGTTAAACCAATCACAGGAGCTTTGAGCTGCTGAAAATGGATCTACAAAATATTTCTTTAATAAACCAAGAAGAACTACGTAAAAAACTTACTGACCTTACGAGTCTTAATATCGAACCAAAACAATAAGTCTTTCGCATAATGGAAATCTAAACCGCTGGCTCCTGTTGTGTTAGCTACAATTGTAACGTCTTCACCTCAGGTGTTCATCCTAAATACATTTCCATCGTGCACGAAGAAAAGTAGCATTTCGGTTGCGTTGGGTACTCGACATTTATTTCTACTCCTAAGTTCGTAGCCCTGTGCACAAGAGCAAACGTAACCTCCTTCAGTGTTGGTACATAATTGGTCACAGAAGCCCCATTCGATGCATTCGTTTCTATCGATGCATGTTCTGTTATCATGGGCTAATTTCTTGCCTTCGGGACAGGAACAAACACCTCCATTCAAAGAGGCTTGGCACTTATACTTGCAACCCAACGAAGGACACAAGAGTTGTGCTACACCATTAAACTAAGTAAAAGGTCGATTTAATAATAAGAGTTACTTACAACAAGCTTTTTCTTCATCAGCACCGTCGTCACAGTCGTTTTTGCCGTTGCATAATTGTGACTTTGAGATGCACTTAGGAGCTCTATTCCCATCACCTTTAGGACACAGGAATTTGTTGTCCGGACACGCAATAGCTGTACAATTGTGTTCGTCTAAGCCATCTGAACAATCCTAGGATCCATCGCAATGAAAACCCATGGGAATACATAATTGATTTGCACGTCTAAACTGTCCGCCATGACACAATGGAAAATCTGTAAACAAACAAGTCCTGGTGATTTTTGTTTATTCGCGATTGGCGAGCCTGGTTGCAAAGAGGCTTTTATGCGATGGTGGGCATTTCAAATTTAAAATTTCACTTATTACTATAAAATTACTTAAATTGACTTACTGCAACCCAGCTCGTCGGAATTGTCTCCGCAATCGTTTTTGAGATCACATTTTTAAGAAGTTTCGATACATCGAGCCCCATTTGCACATCTTAATTGATCCAAACGGCATGGCACTCCGGGGCATTCGATTTCGTCTTTTCCTGAGCGACAATCTAAATAGCCGTCGCTTTTCTTCTCCTTCGGGATGCAGGGATCGACTGCTCTACCTGTATTAAGGCAGAGTTGTTGGCAGGGCTCCTTTTGACATGGATTAAGCGAGATTGGTTGTAAGGATGGATGGTGCACATGGATGCTTAGCGGTTGCGAGATCAAATGGGAGACCACAGTCTGGTTGCTCCCTAAAACAAGTAAATTAATCACTTGAAATTCCTAAGCACCTTACAAACCTTTAAATTTATGAGCGGAGAGCACGCGACTGAGCTGCCGATCGGTCCAATACATGGTGTCCTCGAAAAGGGTTAAAGAGTGCGGATGTAGGAGATAATGGCTACCAGCTAGCACCTGTTGCCTGCCCGATCCATCGTAATTACAGAAGTCAATAAAATCCAACTTGGAGTCGTCAAAATAAACCCTTTTATTAGCCGTATCTAAGTAGCTTTAATTTATATAATGTTATAAATTCATAAATTTGAAATTGATTTTTAGGCACTACATTTAAAACTTAACCCTTCGTTAGTCACCTCAAATATCGTACCATGTTAAGTCAATGGAGGTGGTCTACGATTCTAGACCAGGTGACTAACGAAGGGTTACCGCTTGCCCTATGATGTAGATGGAAATATTTTTAAAGTGTTACATGCATAAGAACAACAATTCACAAGTGGAAAAAGAACAATAAACATAGTTAATATATATTCTAAATTTAAGAAAGCAACATATGCAACTAAGTATGCAATCACCATTTGTTGCCTAACGATCAGGCGCCAAAATTTAATAATTACAAATACCAAAAGGACTTTACGCTACTGACAAGTACGTTGATTTTTTTAAATAAAATAAAGCTTTATTAATAACATTAAAATTTTAGGGTTGCAATTACAGCCGAAGATTGCGCGAATAACTTTAAAAGTTAACTTTTAATAATTCTAAAATCGACGTTTCGAAATACAAATACCAAAAGGACTTCTACGCTACTGACAAATACGTTGATTTTTTTATAAATAAAATAAAGCTTTATTAATAACATTAAAATTTTAGAGTTGCAATTACAGCCGAAGATAACGCGAATAACTTTGAAAGTTAACTGTTAATAATTCTAAAATAGACGTTTCGAAATACAAATACCAAAAGGACTTCTACGCTACTGACAAGTACGTTGATTTTTTTTTATAAATAAAGTAAAGCTTTATTAATAACATATTAAAATTTTAGGGCTGCAATTACACCCGAAGATAGCACAAATAACTTTGAAAGTTAACTGTTAATAATTCTGAAATCGACGTTTCGAAATACAAATACCAAAAGGACTTCTACGCTACTGACAAGTACGTTGATTTTTTTATAAATAAAATAAAACTTTATTAATAACATATTAAAATTTTAGGGCTGCAATTACACCCGAAGATAGTACAAATAACTTTGAAAGTTAACTGTTAATAATTCTGAAATCGACGTTTTGAAATACAAATACTAAAAGGACTTCTACGCTACTGACAAATATATTGTATTTTTTTATAACTAAAATAAAGCTTTATTAATAAAATAGATTGCAGTTTGATCTTTATTATTTATTTGGATTCAAAAAGGAAACGAATTAGTTGTATTGGGCAAAATATATAATGATTTTCGAAAATAATTAATTATCTTATTCAATATTAAAAGTATTAGTAGTTATCGACCGAATTAAATCATAACATTTATTAATACAAATTATTCGTAAACTAATTTTAATTTATTTTAAAGATTTCATTTTGTTCTATGATTTATTAAAAATCTATGATACTTTATCTTCAATGATTTCTCATTAAAACAGAATGGTGCGATTTGACTTGTAACTCGAGAGTTAATTGCGGTAATAGAAACGAATTTTCAAAGTCAAATGTTCGAAAAATTATAACACAAGTCCAAGTGTGAATGTTACAAATGAAAACCATAGCCAAAAACAATTACAGAAGAGAAAGGGATATTAACAAGCCCAAGTAGCCGGGACCTACCTTTGAGTTCCATAAACAGCGGAAAACATCCTTCGAACGAGTCGACTGAAAGAAGTCCGATTGCACATGGGATGACTTTGGCCCGTACCTCTGCTTGCCTCGCCGGGAATTGCCTTAGCACTGCTGACGGTGAAATTCGTTGTCTCCTAAACACATAAGAAAATAAAATTAATAAAATGAGCAAAAGAACTGAAAAAATAATTATTAGCTGAAATATTTTACGAAATATGTGAATTTTTAAAAAAAAATCGCTAAAATTACGATTTACCTTAAATGAAAGGTTGTAATGAGCACTCATATGCACTAATTTATAATAATAAATAACACACAACCGTTCGACTTGGCTGTACATTGCAAAATGATTCAGAAATGGAAAGTTTTACGTAAGTGCTAATATACGTTTTATCCGTAGACCCCCAAAGCTAAGTTACCTGATATCAATAGCGATAATGCCAATTAAAAGAGCCTCGATTATTTTAAATAAAATTATCGATTTATTTTGTAAAGGAAAAACATAATACAGGGTGTTACGAATGTATTTGTTATTACTTTATTTTAATTAAACCCTAATTTTTAGTTTATGATCCACAAGGGATTAAAAGTGCAATAACTTTTGATCTTTGATAATTACGAGGAAATCTTTCATTTCCGAACGTATCGGACCTTAACACGTCGAAATCCGCCCTAACACAAATCCCCAAAATCGGCCAAAATCGAGAAACAACATGGATATTAAAATTTCTATTTTAGAGGGAAGCGCGGGAAATGACACCAGTTATAGTCACTAGGGTACGTAGGAACGTCCCTCGCAATATAAAGCAATTCTATTTTTTCATTTTTCTCAAAAACATGGGTTAAAACCCATCGATTTTGAACTTTCAAAACGTTTTCCCAAAGCTCTGGAATAGCACGCCTACGGTTTCTTAGGCCTATCCGAAGCCAAAAAGGCTGCCAAATCCGATTCTGAATAGTTTTTAAAGATCCGTCCACAAATAACGGCGCTACAATTTTTTGAAAGTTCAAAATTGGCTCAAAATGAGCTCTAAAAATAGCAATTTTTTAATTTCGAAAAATTAACGTCGCACCCTATACATATTATACATGTATCTTATGTAAAAAAGCCTCAGGATTCCGAATCCGTGTCGTTTGTAATGATTGGATCGAAAATAAGGGCGCTACGATTTTTTTTGTGAATCAAGGGGTACGTATTTCTATTGATTTAGTTTGTATCAAAAATTTTTATTTTAGAGGGTAAGCGCGGGGAAATGACACCGGTTATAGTCGCTAGGGGTACGTAGGAACGTCCCCTCGCAATATAAAGCAATTCTATTTTTTTCATTTCTTATCAAAAATACATGGGTTAAAACCCATCGATTTTGAATTTTCAAAACGTTTTCCCAAAGCTCTGGAATAGCACGCCTACGGTTTCTTAGGCCTATCCGAAGCCAAAAAGGCTGCCAAATCCGATTCTGAATAGTTTTAAAGATCCGTCCACAAATAACGGCGCTACAATTTTTGAAAGTTCAAAATTGGCTCAAAATGAGCTCTAAAATAGCAATTTTTAATTTCGAAAAATTAACGTCGCACCCTATACATATTATACATGTATCTTATGTAAAAAAGCCTCAGGATTCCGAATCCGTGTCGTTTGTAATGATTGGATCGAAAATAAGGGCGCTACGATTTTTTGTGAATCAAGGGTACGTATTTCTATTGATTTAGTTTGTATCAAAAATTTTTATTTTAGAGGGTAAGCGCGGGAAATGACACCGGTTATAGTCGCTAGGGTACGTAGGAACGTCCCTCGCAATATAAAGCAATTCTATTTTTCATTTCTTATCAAAATACATGGGTTAAAACCCATCGATTTTGAATTTTCAAAACGTTTTCCCAAAGCTCTGGAATAGCACGCCTACGGTTTCTTAGGCCTATCCGAAGCCAAAAGGCTGCCAAATCCGATTCTGAATAGTTTTAAAGATCCGTCCACAAATAACGGCGCTACAATTTTTGAAAGTTCAAAATTGGCTCAAAATGAGCTCTAAAATAGCAATTTTTAATTTCGAAAATTAACGTCGCACCCTATACATATTATACATGTATCTTATGTAAAAAGCCTCAGGATTCCGAATCCGTGTCGTTTGTAATGATTGGATCGAAAATAAGGGCGCTACGATTTTTTTTGTGAATCAAGGGGTACGTATTTCTATTGATTTAGTTTGTATCAAAAATTTTTATTTTAGAGGGTAAGCGCGGGGAAATGACACCGGTTATAGTCGCTAGGGGTACGTAGGAACGTCCCCTCGCAATATAAAGCAATTCTATTTTTTTCATTTCTTATCAAAAATACATGGGTTAAAACCCATCGATTTTGAATTTTCAAAACGTTTTCCCAAAGCTCTGGAATAGCACGCCTACGGTTTCTTAGGCCTATCCGAAGCCAAAAAGGCTGCCAAATCCGATTCTGAATAGTTTTTAAAGATCCGTCCACAAATAACGGCGCTACAATTTTTTGAAAGTTCAAAATTGGCTCAAAATGAGCTCTAAAAATCGCAATTTTTTAATTTCGAAAAATTAACGTCGCACCCTATACATATTATACATGTATCTTATGTAAAAAAGCCTCAGGATTCCGAATCCGTTTTTTTTTTTTTTTTTTTTTTTTTTTTTTTTTTTTTTTTTTTTTTTTTTTTTTTTTTTTTTTTTTTTTTTTTTTTTTTTTTTTTTTTTTTTTTTTTTTTTTTTTTTTTTTTTTTTTTTTTTTTTTTTTTTTTTTTTTTTTTTTTTTTTTTTTTTTTTTTTTTTTTTTTTTTTTTTTTTTTTTTTTTTTTTTTTTTTTTTTTTTTTTTTTTTTTTTTAAAAAAAAAAAAAAAAAAAAAAAAAAAAAAAAAAAAAAAAAAAAAAAAAAAAAAAAAAAAAAAAAAAAAAAAAAAAAAAAAAAAAAAAAAAAAAAAAAAAAAAAAAAAAAAAAAAAAAAAAAAAAAAAAAAAAAAAAAAAAAAAAAAAAAAAAAAAAAAAAAAAAAAAAAAAAAAAAAAAAAAAAAAAAAAAAAAAAAAAAAAAAAAAAAAGGCCAAACCTTAAGTTTTAAAGATCCGTCCACAAATAACGGCGCTACAATTTTTGAAAGTTCAAAATTGGCTCAAAATGAGCTCTAAAATAGCAATTTTTAATTTCGAAAAATTAACGTCGCACCCTATACATATTATACATGTATCTTATGTAAAAAGCCTCAGGATTCCGAATCCGTGTCGTTTGTAATGATTGGATCGAAAATAAGGGCGCTACGATTTTTTTGTAATCAAGGGTACGTATTTCTATTGATTTAGTTTGTATCAAAATTTTTATTTTAGAGGGTAAGCGCGGGAAATGACACCGGTTATAGTCGCTAGGGTACGTAGGAACGTCCCTCGCAATATAAAGCAATTCTATTTTTTTCATTTCTTATCAAAAATACATGGGTTAAAACCCATCGATTTTGAATTTTCAAAACGTTTTCCCAAAGCTCTGGAATAGCACGCCTACGGTTTCTTAGGCCTATCCGAAGCCAAAAGGCTGCCAAATCCGATTCTGAATAGTTTTTAAAGATCCGTCCACAAATAACGGCGCTACAATTTTTGAAAGTTCAAAATTGGCTCAAAATGAGCTCTAAAATCGCAATTTTCTAATTTCGAAAATTAACGTCGCACCCTATACATATTATACATGTATCTTATGTAAAAAGCCTCAGGATTCCGAATCCGTGTCGTTTGTAATGATTGGATCAAAATAAGGGCGCTACGATTTTTTGTAATCAAGGGTACGTATTTCTATTGATTTAGTTTGTATCAAAATTTTTATTTTAGAGGGTAAGCGCGGGAAATGACACCGGTTATAGTCGCTAGGGTACGTAGGAACGTCCCTCGCAATATAAAGCAATTCTATTTTTTTCATTTCTTATCAAAAATACATGGGTTAAAACCCATCGATTTTGAATTTTCAAAACGTTTTCCCAAAGCTCTGGAATAGCACGCCTACGGTTTCTTAGGCCTATCGGAAGCCAAAAAGGCTGCCAAATCCGATTCTGAATAGTTTTAAAGATCCGTCCACAAATAACGGCGCTACAATTTTTGAAAGTTCAAAATTGGCTCAAAATGAGCTCTAAAAATCGCAATTTTCTAATTTCGAAAAATTAACGTCGCACCCTATACATATTATACATGTATCTTATGTAAAAAAGCCTCAGGATTCCGAATCCGTGTCGTTTGTAATGATTGGATCGAAAATAAGGGCGCTACGATTTTTTGTGAATCAAGGGTACGTATTTCTATTGATTTAGTTTGTATCGAAAATTTTTATTTTAGAGGAAGCGCGAGGAAATGACACCGGTTATAGTCACTAGGGTACGTAGGAACGTCCCTCACAATATAAAGCAATTCTATTTTTTCATTTCTTATCAAAATACATGGGTTAAAACCCATCGATTTTGAATTTTCAAAACGTTTTCCCAAAGCTCTGGAATAGCACGCTTACGGTTTCTTAGGCCTATCCGAAGCCAAAAGGCTGCCAAATCCGATTCTGAATAGTTCTTAAAGATCCGTCCACAAATAACGGCGCTACAATTTTTCGAAAGTTCAAAATTGCTCAAAATGAGCTCTAAAAATAGCAATTTTTAATTTCAAAAATTAACGTCGCACCCATACATATTATACATGTATCTTATGTAAAAAGCCTCAGGATTCCGAATCCGTGTCGTTTGTAATGATTGGATCGAAAATAAGGGCGCTACGATTTTTTGTGAATCAAGGGTACGTATTTCTATTGATTTAGTTTGTATCAAAATTTTTATTTTAGAGGAAGCGCGAGGAAATGACACCGGTTATAGTCACTAGGGTACGTAGGAACGTCCCTCACAATATAAAGCAATTCTATTTTTCATTTCTTATCAAAATACATGGGTTAAAACCCATCGATTTTGAATTTTCAAAACGTTTTCCCAAAGCTCTGGAATAGCACGCTTACGGTTTCTTAGGCCTATCCGAAGCCAAAAGGCTGCCAAATCCGATTCTGAATAGTTTTAAAGATCCGTCCACAAATAACGGCGCTACAATTTTTGAAAGTTCAAAATTGGCTCAAAATGAGCTCTAAAATAGCAATTTTTAATTTCAAAAAATTAACGTCGCACCCTATACATATTATACATGTATCTTATGTAAAAAAGCCTCAGGATTCCGAATCCGTGTCGTTTGTAATGATTGGATGGAAAATAAGGGCGCTACGATTTTTTTTGTGAATCAAGGGGTACGTATTTTTATTCATTTAGTTTGTATCGAAAATTTTTATTTTAGTGGGGAAGCGCGGGGAAATGATACCGGATATAGTTACTAGGGGTTTCAGGTTTCGAATAGAATAAGGTCCAATATGTTTGGAAACAAAAGGTTTTCGGAAAATAATCAAAGATAATAAAGTTAGCGCAAATTAACATTTTGATTTTAAGAAAATTGACTCTTTGTAAAAGTGGAAGTGTTTTTAAAGATCCTTTCAGAAATAACCGATTTACAGTTTATTCTTCAATTTTGTGTCGTGAAAACAAACCGATAAGCTTAACCTTTAATTACTCGAAATAAAAATAGTTCAGTTAAATTATATTATTACAGGGGTGTATTATGTTATATAATTAGCAAATAAATTTTAAACCCAAGGTAAAGCACGTTATTAAAAAAATCTTCGCCATTCAAGAAGTAAACAAGTAACTGCGAGTATTTTTAAAAAATACAATTATCCATTTATTTGCTATTTCGAAATTTTTAAATTATTTTCCGACTTAAAATAAGTTATTAAAAAGAAATTTTAAACGTAGCGAAGAATTATCACTCACCGGGAAACGGCTATTTCGGCTTCTTCATTTCCCTCGTACAACGGTGACACCATTCGCATCTTCACGAAGAATAATTGAATCTGACCGAAATGCATATTTTCTCATCATTCAACATCAGGTCCGTCCAATACGCCCGCACTTTCCTTACTTCAATTAAAAACACCCGTTTGGTTATTCCAATTGAAAAGACCACTATTTAAGACTGGGAAGTATCACACAATGGTTCTGTCTTCCGATTTGCACAAAAACGACGAAAGCATTTAAATCGATATAAAAATACGACGTTTCTGAAAAAGAAAATAATTATCAAAACGAAATAATTATATCAAGCGATAAACTAATCACGAGTTTTAAAAATCAGAATGAAATTATTATACATACAGGATGCTATCAAATAAATAACTTATAATTTGCAAACTCTTTCCGTGATGTAAAATGTTGGCAGAAGTTTTAATTTGAAAACCAAGAAAAGCTGTTTCGTGTAATTACAAAGTAAATGAATTCATTTTTTAAATATAGCTTTATTAATATCTAACATTAAGAACGTTTAATATGAATATGTATTAAAAAAAAAATAATTTACATAAACATTTGTTATATCTCAAGACGAAGCCAAGCGGTTTTACTACGTTTGGGCGGTCGCTAAATTAGTGAGGCAGGTCAGTTTACTATTTTCATTCATAAGTCCAAGGTCGCCAGCACATCGATGGCCGCCGATGACGTCACGTCACCACAACCAAATTTAAAAAAAAAAAAGAACTTAACGTTTTTTCGCTATTTTAGAATGTTACAATTACAATATTATAAGAAGTATAAACTATTTAAACTTGTATGGTTTAATTAAAATGCAAGCTTTTAGTTGTCAGCAACTTACAATGAAAGAAACCGCTTTATCTAAATTAGGCAGGAATTAAATGGACGTTTTCATGGTTAAAATTTGGTCATTTCTGAGAAGATAACAATGGACATTGTTGTTGCAGTATTTAGACATATAAAACATGCAGATTGAGATTATTTCCCAATTTAATTCTTAAATTAGATTTTGCATTGTACCAATGTACTAAAGACCAGTGTAAGTATATTCAAGGGTATTGACTAACGTTACTAAAAGTTTACTTATAAGTACTAATAAATTTAAGGGATGAATTTGGAACAGTCTTCTACTTATTACAGCTTGTATAACTGTATGAATTGGTATATAAAAAGTAGAAAAAATAGGGAACACATTTAAAATAATTTAGGAATTGAAGATGTTATGCAAAATAGCATTGCAATTTCTGTATTAATAATGTAACATGATTTCTAAAAGGTGTCCATGAATAACTTTATTTTGTTCTATAAATTGGTAAATAATTTTCAATATCATTAAAAGCTTTCATTATAAAGCATTATAAATGATATAATATGGTTTCTAATATAGTTTCCAAAGTTCGATATTCAAAATTTTTATTAAACGGCGTTGAAAAAGCTGTTAACAAAAGTTTAATTTATATTTAAATAATTCTATTTCGAACTATGTGGATTGGTCAACCAAAGCTAATATTTATTTAAATAAATAACTCACTGTTTGAAATGTATTGTATTCCTTTTCTATGTTAATTAAAATAATAAAAACGCAAAATAGTTTACTTTTGTTGTCGAATCCACTTTACTGTTAATTACAACAAAAAACAAGGGATTTAATTCACGTTTGCGACTTTGGAATATTATAAATTAAATCGGATTACTTGTGGTTGGTTTCAGGATCAATTAGCTTAAAACGCAATGAGTTCTGTGGAACTTTTACACGTATATGTAATTGATGAATTTTTTAATTACTATCAACTTAAGAGATTGGAACCATGATTGGTTTACGTAAACCTATAAATGCTGTAGCATAATTTGTTTATAATTAAATGTGATATGATAAAAAGATGTGGATAAAATCGATTATTAAGTCAGAATAAGTAATTTTGCCAATGCTCAGTAGTCATAACCATGTTCCAAGATTTTTAGAATGAAATGGGTACAGGTCTTTATTACTAATAATTTCTATTATAAATATTACTGTGTTTTATTAACATCTCATAGAACGCATATTTGGATTTTTTACATTTATAAATGAATCACTACTAAGCACTCTCTCCATGGTAAAATACTTCAATGATAATTGAAAACAAATGGATCAACATCTTTAAACAAAATAAAATTTAAAAAAATGTACACTTTTATAAAGTATTTAACTTGTAACAAAATTATTTACTTGTTTTAATATTATATATATGCCCATGATGACGTATTATTATATTCTTGCAAAAGATCCACAGAGATTGTTTTTGCAAAAAATAATTAATTACTTAAGTACCTAATCTAATAAATTCGCCTTTCTATTTATGGTAGGATTAATTACTTTCCTCTAAGTATAAAAATTTATTGCTAAAATTCATTACAAGTGATAAATATATAATACTTTCTTCTAACTAACTCTAAGTTTACATCTACAAACAATAAGTGTATATAAATTTAAAACGTACGATATAATTGTTAGGCTTATGTAGTGCAAAAAAAAAGAATAAGCGAAGTTAAAGTGCTTCTTCCTCGTTTAACGGAAAAAAAACTCATATTTCTTCTGTACTAATTTTCAATTCCATCTGAAAACTCGAAAAATAATAAATAATCGTAACGGAAACAAAGGGCAAATCTAAGCTTGATGATTATTAATTAAATTTTAACGAATGGTTATTAAAACATATAATCGATCAGTCAGATTCGAAATCGGAAGAAGTGCCTTAGGCCTGCCCGTTGGTTAGAGGTTTTTCGGCGGACGATTTAATTTCGGCCGCGATTCCATGTCCGTTTTGTTGCTGGGCCAAAAAACCGTTCTGGTGGCTGAAGCCATTCTGGACGAGCTTAGTCGGAGTCGTTGCTGGACTGACGATCGTATACACCTCTCCAGTCACAGGATTTCGATCTAAAAACAAATTAATTGCATTAAAAAGTTCGATACGGTTATTTTAAATTCGAATCACTAATTTTCGAAGTTATACTTCTTTTGGTGTGGAGAGTGGAAGTTGCGCGCGCACAGCTAACTTAAATATGACAGTATGAAATTAGCCATCTAAGAAAGTAAATGATTTATTGTGAATCACGCTTAAAGCCGAGTGTGCACATTCGAGCTCAAAGTGGTACATTCCGATCTCGGGAAAATGAAGCGCGCCGCTCCGCGTCGCGCTTCATTTGCTTCCCTCGCTCGGAAATGTGCCACTTTTCGCTCGAATGCGCACATCCTCGTATTTAATTGATTTGCTTATATTAATCTTATCTCTTTTGAATCAAAAGATTGAATTTATTGTAGTTTACATGCGGAAAAAGCTATAGCGTTTATTTTTTCATAATGATTTTAAAAATTACTTAATCATAGATTTGGCATTGCCTGTGTAAATACGGGCCTGGAATTTTCAATTAATATTTTTTAGAAAATTCATTAATTATTGTGAATCGTGCTTAAAGTCGAGTGTGCACATTCGAGCTCAAAGTGGCACATTTCGATCTCGGGAAAATGAAGCGCGCCGCTCCGCGTCGCGCTTCATTTGCTTCCCTCGCTCGGAAATGTGCCACTTTTCGCTCGAATGTGCCCATCCTCGCATTTATTAGATTTGTTTAAAAAGAAAAGAGCAATGTAGCCAAATAAAACAACGTAAGTGCACATTCGAGCAAAATGTGCACATTTCTTCGAGACCAAATTGCATACTCGGCTTTTAACCGAAACTACATTGAGCTCTACACCTATACCTCAATTTACACACTGCTTTACGCATTTTCGCTTTTACACGATTTACAAAAATGATAATTCTAGAAATTTTCAAGAATGAAAACTCTTTACGGTTTGATTATGCAACATGGGTATTTTTGGTTATTTTTTAAGATATGATGACACTGATGTTATAAACACAAAAAGTAAATCTTTCTGTTTTTCGATTTGCATGTTTTTTTCTAGAGCCCATCTATCGAGTAAATTTGGGAATAGGTGAACAGTGCACGAAAAGAAGAGAATGGTAATTCTCACTATGTACCATGGAATTTATTACCATATAGCAACCAGACCTATCTTTAAAAAAATGGGATACTTTACTATGTAGCATGGAACTCATTACCATTCTACCTGGTAATTTCTACCATATTACATAGTATCTATCTGTATAGTAAATATTAGGGGAGACCGGGGTTGGAAGTCACAATTTCTTTCTTTTGTATTTATAGAGCCCATGATACCGGTTTTGGACACTGTACCAGTTGTGGATATTTTCCACTTTATTTTGACAAATGTCAAATATAAGAATTATCGCTACTTGCTATAAATGTAATTAATATATGTTTAACTACGATAGAAACATCAATGATGTTTTTTGCGTATTTTTTAAGGTAATTTATCAAAATTACTAAAGTGTCTAAAACTAGGCATAACGTGTCCAAAACCGGTACTTTTATAATATATCAATATATAGTGTATTTACTCTAGTTTAAGAAAAAATAAATACTTTTTCTCTATCATTATCTAATAAGAACATATTTTAATTTTTATGAAAAAAGAGAAGTGTGACTTTTAACCCCGTGTCAGGTATGGTTGTCAGACGTTAAATAAAAGGTAAAACACAAAACGAGAAAACAAATACCTATTCTCTTCTAACCTATTCTATCTAACGAACTTAGGTTATGGTAACAAAAATGACAAATGTATAATTACAGTCAATCGTTTATGTAGTAAAACCCCTAGAAACCAATAAAAAAGGCCGCACATATTCATGGTTGCTTTGCACTTGTGACTACTAGCCTCCGCTAACTTTAGACAACCTTCCCCAAAACAATTTTACACAATTAACTCCCAAAATAAATTTAAATCAATGGTCATTTAAAAAACCATATAATGATATCATGAAACATATCTTAAACATCATAAATACACGAATAGGTATATCACTATGCAAAATTTAATTATACTTATGAGACTCAACAGAGATGCACAAAAAATTACTTTCACTGTACAAAAAAAACAAACGTATATATTTCTTATACGGTATTTCAGAGCAAACTGAAGTGAAGTACGCAAGGAGGCATTGTGCTCGGGCTTCTTTGACACGGGTAAACTTCTTCTTCTTCTTCTTTCTCTTTGTCCCCATTTATACCTCACGGTGTTGGGTCCACGGGTAAACAAATTTATTAATACATTAGGTTTTCTGTTATGGTTAATGTGACAACCTACCCGTGAGACAACCATACCCGGTCTCCCATACTTTGTAGCATAGGAATTAGAGCCATATGGGAATGGTAATGAGCCCTATGTTGCATAGCAACCATATGTAAATACAAGTGTTACTATTGTTGTTAGCGTGGCCAATGTATGAGTTAAGCATAACCTCTATAATTGTCAAAAGTTTTAGTGTAAGTTGACAGCAATTTTTAATAATTCTATTTTCCCCTATGTAACATGATGAACCATTACCATATTGTATGGGAATTGTTCTTCTGCAGAATGGAAATCATTCCTATGCTGCATGGCCTGTTTCACCATAAAAAATAGGGATAATTACTGTGTTTATTAAACATTTTTAGAGAAAATCATCGCCCCTATATTACATAGTAAGAATTACCATTATCTTCTTTCCGTGCGAGCAACCACTCGTCTAACTATACACAAACCCAAGGTAACGAACATAACACGTGGTTATATTGAATTGAGTTAGGCCAAAGAAGTATAACTTCAAATGTGTACAGATAAGTACACGCACCGATGTTTTTAATTTAAATTTGTACATCTATCCCTTTTTTTTTTTGACAAAATAACGTACCCTGACGTACTCGAGGACTGGTACTTCCGCGATGTTGATCCCAGGAAGTAACGCCATTTCCAGTTACTGGATTACGTGCTTTTACATCTAAAAAAGAAAGTATTTATTTTCAACTTCTTCTAAAATGGTATTAACGCAACTGACCGTGTTTGTTGAACGATATTTTTCGGACCGGTGTGTTTTCGCAATTGCCAAACAATCTGGAGAAGGAGTCGCGATTCGAGCTGCGACGCGGTGTACTTCCTTCGGGACTTTTTAAGGACGTTGGAGAACCAGATTCGGGGGTGCATAAAACGTTGAAAATGTCGCTGGGTGGGTTGCGAACGCTAAAAATTAAAATTATAATTATTGTTTGTTGAGTAGTTTCTTACAGCTAAAGATATGTCATTGGTTGTGCTAAGTTCGGTTCTGAATCGAGAAAACTGCGTTCCCATGGGACCAGTTTTACTTTATCCAATAATAAAATTATTATAAATAGGAGATTAAATGTTTTTAATGTATTTTATATAAAGGCTCTTTTATATTAATGTTCCACTGTCACTCTCTTAATATTACTTCCTTTAACTTGTGCATATTTATTCCAATTTCGCATTTTATTTAATCTCAAAAATTTAGAATGTTTTTTTTTTGATTTTGGAAGTTATCTGTTATTAACTGTTTCTAATTTATAATGTAAATAAGAACAAACCGTAGATAACATTTTCGAAATTCCCGTAAATAAAAGGCAATGTTAATTTTTCGAATAATTAAAGGTTGAAGTTACAGTACATTGTTGCAACACAAGATTCAATAAAAAACAATTGTAGCTCAATTAGTTTGCAAACAGATCTTTAAAAACTTTTTGGACTTTGTGTGCTGCGGATAGGTCTAAGAAAATATGGTATTGGAAATTCTTGTGGAAAACAAGATTGAAGTCTCTGTATTGCGTTATAATTTTTTTTCGTCAAATATTAAATTTAAAAATTAGAGTACTGGTTAATTTTTTGGTAAAATAGGTTTTCTCAAATATTTACAATTTTTTCGTGCCACATTATCAACGCCAAAAATTTTCGATAAAACTTTTAATTTAGCAAAATTGACATTGTGGCGTTGAAATCAAACGGTAGCTCCCTCATTTTTCTCCAAATCCTCAAAAATGACTTAAGTTTGAGATCTTGAAACCTCTTCACAAAAGATCCGTGCAAAATCGGCATAGGGCGCAATGTTAATTTTTCGAGTAATTACAAGTTGTAGTTTTAGGTTCATTTTTTGCAATACAAAGCTCAACATGAAAAAAATCGTAGATTGACTACTTATGAACCAATCTTAAAAAATTTACAAATTCGAAATTCACGGAATATTTGGCTTGCGATAGATTTAGGAAACCATAGGGGTGCAATTTAAAATTTTTGAAATGGCGAAGTTGAATGTTCGTGCTTCTAATTTATTTTTTAAATACTTCCAACTTTGAAAATTCACGGCTCAGTTATTTGTGAACCGACGTTTAAAAACTTTTCAGATTCTGCACGGTCCTTTATCAAATCATAGGATCGGTCAAAAAAATCAAGACGGCCAAATATTCATTCTTGGAGAAAAACGCGATCGAAGCGTTCGAATTGTAAATTTTTGCGAAAAAAATTAATTATTAAAATGCTGTAACTCCGCGGCCTTTGCAAATTTCATAAAATCGGTTTATTTCTAAACGTGCCGGTCCTTGGTTCATAAGAACCCGGTCTTTACTCAATTTCCCCAAAATCGGTCAAAATCAAGACAAAAAGATTTACACCTTTGAGTTTTATCAGGAAAAAAAATACAAATAATAGATTCTTCTTAAATTTTTACAGAACGTTCCTATATAGACTTTTAGAGCCCACCAAGAGATACATTTTTCCACGTCAACCTTTCAACCCCAAAAATTATCGACAAAATTAAAAATTTCGCAAAATTCATACTTGGACCCAGAAATAGAGCCGTGTCCCTTCTTATTTTTGGTTCAATCGTTAAAAATGTGTAATCCTGATATTTATTCGCCTAAGATGCGTGCAAAATCAGCTTAAAGTGCAATATTATTTTTTCGTATAATTTAAAGTCGAAATTATGCTTTCGTTTTTATTATAAAAATTCAAAAATAAATAATTCATAATTGGGTTGTTTCTAGACGAACTTTTGAAAACCTCAGATTTATTATTTTCGAATGTTTTGGCTTCGAAAAACCCTAACAAACATAGGCGTGGTATTAAAATTTTTCAAAAGAAACGAGAACGAAGATTGTATTTTGTTTGTATCAAAATTTCGACTTTGAAAATTCCATATCTGAGTTATTTGTGGAGCTATCTTCCAAAACTCCGACTTCTCGGTTATCAGAGCATGAGGTCCGTTGTTAAATATCTCCCCGGATAACCAAAACATAAATTTTTAAAGTCAAAACTTTACTAGAAATAAAAATACAGCTCAAAAACTTCACCTCCACTTTTGCCAAAATTATACGTCACGCGCAATAAAGAAAAGAAAGTTAAGATGCAAGTTGGCGGTTCATCGCATTTTTAAACTACATTAAAAATTTTTTTTTAGTTAATTTCAAAACGTGTAATTTAATAGTCGGTAAGTTTAGAATTATAAAAATTAGAAAGAGGCTTGTTGAAGTCTATTAGAATGTGTGAGAACGTGGAACGAAGTTGCATGCAACGATACACCGAAGATATTTTCATGCAAAAACTATCTTCGTGTACCTTTTATATCTGGTTAAGTACAGTAGAACCTCTATAACGTGACCGGCGTCGGATTTTGCTCGAATTGGTCTTTTGTGGAGGTGGTCGTCTTAGAGACAAAGACAGATAATCTAAATGTAATAACAAATATTATTTATCAGAGTCATATTGTTATTAAATCCAAGTTATTATAAATAAAGTAGTATTATTTAGGCAGTAAATAAATTATTGTGAATCGCGCTTAAAACCGAGTGTGCACATTCGAGCTCAAAGTGGCACATTCCGATCTCGGGAAAATGAAGCGCGCCGCTCCGCGTCGCGCTTCATTTGCCTCCCTCGCTCGGAAATGTGCCACTTTTCGCTCGAACGTCCACATCCTCGTATTTATTGATTTGCCTTAATTAATCTTTTCACTTTAAAATCAAAAAACTAAAAGTGAATATGAATTTTGTGTTCAAAAAACGTATTTACCATAGTAATGAGTAGAAGTGAGCGAAAACATACGAGAATTTAGTAGGTGCGAGTGAGAGAAAACGTTTAAATTATTTATTTAATTTTTTGAATGATTGATTAGTCTAAATTTTGTGAATGGTGCTTAAAATCGAGTGTGCACATTCGAGCTCAAAGTGGCACATTCCGATCTCGGGAAAATGAAGCGCGCCGCTCCACGTCGCGCTTCATTTGCCTCCCTCGCTCGGAAATGTGCCACTTTTCGCTCGAATGTGCACATCCTCGTATTTATTGAATTTAATTTAAAATATACAAAAAAAGTTTCTTTTAATTTTCAATGAGTGGGAGCGAGTGAAAAGATACGAACATCATATGTCTACAAGTGAGAAAAGTTCTTGTATTATTGCAATGAGTAGGAGAGAGCGAGAAGATACAAAAATCTTATAAGTGCAAGGGAAAAGGAATGATCAAAATTTTCTCGATAGGTATTCGTAACATTTTTACTTACTAATTAATTTTATGAACATATAAGGCAACGGACCCAAATAAGGCCTACCTTAAGTTTATAAAGGCATAATTAATAGGTTTTTGAACAAAATGCATTAAAAAAATTGGTAATCAAAAAGTTTATTTATATTAAACTTGAAAATAAAAGTAACAATCTTTCTTTTGTAACAAAAGAAGGATCCTTGAGTAAATAAAAAAATATGATAGTTAGGCTTTATTGGGGAACCTATTCCCCAAACGACCCAAGGATTTTTTTAAATATAAATCAACTTAATATCAATTTTAATATTATTATTATCATTATTAAATTTATATTAAATTTTTATTAATGTTATTAAACTTAAAATAACCAAATATTTGGTTATAATTTGATATTTTCAATAAAAATTGACTTGTACATTTTTAACTACTTTTAGTTAGGTTTTTTTTATCTTTATCTTTAAATAGTCTCGTAAACAATAAATTTCTCGTTATTCTCGTTATGCAAGTGTGCGTAAGTTATGGTCACGTACATTAATACGAGCTTTGGCGATGATTCGAACTCAGGAAGCGGGAAATTTGAAAACTAAGCCTTATTGGGCACCAGGCCTTATTTGGATCAGTTACCTTACGATTGTTTTTAAAAAACGGACATGGTCGCCGCGACATATTTCACTGTAAGATGGGTGGACCATGGAAAGTCATGCTTCTTCGAAGGCCAATTATTAAAAAGTCGTAGTTATTGCCATGTGATGACAATTTTTTTTTCTACTCACATTAACAACCCATCGAACCCAAAGACACAGACGCGGCGCTATTTTGTCAGTACGGTCCCTTGCTTCGTTGACTTCCGTCGTCAACGTTAAAATTGTAACTCGCGCTCATATCAAAACGTAATTTTTAACTAAATAACCTATTATTTTCTTTATTTTTTTTTACTCGGAATTAATATATAAGGATTTTCTATAGTACTAAAGAAAAAAATATTACTTTATGTCGATTTCAGTTGAAATATCGGTAGTGTTCCTTGTAAGGCCGATCAAAAATTTGACGGCTGGCCTTCCTAATTTTTATAATTTCATTATAAAAGTTATTGGCAACTTATTTGATATCGATATAATAATCATTAGTATTATTTTTAAAACATTTCCACGAATACATTCTGAGTTATACGATTGTGTTCAAGTAATGTTTCGTTGAGTATTTTATAAGTGAATACATTATGGTAAGCATTAAATGTTTCGTTTTAATGAAACACCTTTTTATGTAGTTTAAGTATAAGCAGATATTGTGATTGTCACAACGTTAGTTTTAAGTTAAACGACTGATTTATTATATCGGCCTTGTATGGAGCCCTTGTTCTTAGTAAGGCCGTTTGAAAGACTTTAATAAAACTTAAGTTTAAGAAATAGTGATTAAGTCTGCAATAAAAAAAAGTGTTACTTAATAATTTGTTTGTTTCATTTATTCAGTAAATAAACGAATAATAACTGTTTATTTGTTAGAGCGGCCTTCCATGCTCCACCCACCTTATCATAAAAAAGACACGATACAACTAATTAAACCATAGATAATGTTTAATACACACAGCAATTTAATACTAAATCGAATAATCTACAAAATTGAGATCCGAAACGAGAAGAACTAAATTTAGAACGTGATACGTGTTCGATTTCTTTTCTTACAAATTAATTTTTAAATCAGAAAAATATAAAAACCGTTTCGATATACTTTTTTTTCTAAATTTCCAAAAACAGAAGCTTTACGTTCTTCTCGCGTTAAACTACGAAGTTCTTAAGAAATAGCGGCACTCGTGCATGATGATGTTACGTGACGGACGAAAAGCAGAGAAGAAAGAGAAAAGGAAGAAGCGTCTCAATGAACTCGTTTTCGAAAGATAAAAAGACGACGACAATCTTTAAGTGTAACTGCGGGGAATTGCATTTTATTAATGTACAAGGCGCGTGTATGTAAATTAAATGCACGAAGTGCATTAAACGCAATTTATCTCCTTCGACTTTTATTACCTTTTTTCTTCTTCTTCGTCTCCTCGAAATATTGAGGACGCGTTTAAATTTAAATCGGAACGCCATGTCTATAAACTTTCGACCTTATAAAATTTAACGATTTTGTGCTTCGAGCCAAAAGTGCGCGACGCGAAATTGATTTTGACAACAAATCGAAACGTGGAAGAACGACTTCCTGTTTGAAGTTATACTTCTTTTGGCGGGTTGAGAGGAAAATATTAGCAAGCAACGAAAATTCGAGAGTTGAAGTCTAAGAAAATAAATTAATAATTGTGTATCTTGCTTAAAACCGAGTGTGCGCATTCGAGCTCAAAGTGGCACATTCCGATCTCGGGAAAATGAAGCGCGCCGCTCCGCGTCGCGCTTCATTTGCCTCCTCGCTCGGAAATGTGCCACTTTTCGCTCGAATGCGCACATCCTCGTATTTATTGGATTTGCCTACTTTATCCTTCATTTTTTCAAATCGTAAATTTAAATTTAGTTTAGTAAATATCAATTTTATTTATAAAAAACGTATTTACTATAGCAATGAGTGGAAGGGAGCGAAAAGATACGACAATCTCGTTAGTACGAGTGAGAGGAAACGAATAAAATTATTCAACTAATTTTTCGTCTAATTTATTGGGAATCGAGCTTAAAATCGAGTGTGCCCATTCGAGCTCAAAGTGGCACATTTCGATCTCGGGAAAATGAAGCGCGCCGCTCCGCGTCGCGCTTCATTTGCTTCCCTCGCTCGGAAATGTGCCACTTTTCGCTCGAATGCGCACATCTTCGTATTCATTGGATTTGTCTACTTTATAATTCACTTTTTCAAATCCTAAATTTAAATTTAGTGTAGTAAATATCGATTTTATGTATAAAAAACGTATTTACCATAGCAACGAGTAGAAGAGAGCAAAAAAATACAACAATCTCATATGTAGGGGAACCTATTGTACCTTGGTCCCTTTGTACCTAGAGCAACTTTATTTTTTTTAATATTTGCGGGCTTTCGTGACCCATAATTTTCGATATTTCAAATGCCACATTGACAGACATTAACTTAAAGTTAGCAGTAGCAGGCCAATGTACTTTGTTAATGTATGAGATCAATTGAAATTTTTAATGGGAAAAAAGTAAGTCTTTTTATATTCTTTTTTACTTAAATATATTATTGATTTTTATTACCTAATAACAAATGACTCATCGTAATAGAAATATTATTTATTAATGTTTGTATAGTAGTGGTCTGATTTTGGCACAGCATAATCTTCAATTTTATTTTTGAGTTTAAACATCAAGGGTCTGTGTGTTGTACCTCGGTCACTGTTAATAAATTGTACCTTGGCCCTAAGATCAACGTGCAATAAATAAAAATTTAGATATACCTTTGTTATAAATTCTTATTTTTTTTTATTTTGCTTCAGATAATATGCCTCGCAAGTCTAATGAAAAATTTAAATTTTTGTAAAGTTAACCATTAAGTATGTGAAATTTTAGTATAGGAAAAAGTTTTGTTAATTTTTTGAAACAATTTTAGTGTCATCTCAAAGAAGAACATTAGTAGTTCTTATAATCCAAAAATAAATATATAGTTTTCATAGAACAATGGATTTTATTTTGCTTAATGTGAATAGAGCCAAGGTACATCACCTCTGTTGTACCTAGGCCATAGATCCACTAATTTTTAAATCTTATAGCAATTTGAGTAAACGGTTGGCAATGCTTTCAAATATTTTATGATGAATACCTTATTAGTGCCCGACTACGATGCAATTCACTTTATCAACAAATTGTTACACGGGCGATTCCATTCTAACTGTGATTTTTTGTGTCCTATAGTGTTTGCTCTCACTGGTCATACTTTATAAATCTATTAATGAAGTTTTTGTATCAATACGATCATCATGAACATATTTCATTACTTTTCTTGTAGAATATAAGTCGCAGTCCAAAGAAAACTTGCAATATGTCACTTAAATGTCAGTACCGTGTCTTTTTCTAGAATTTAACTATAAATCGGTTATTTTTTTTTGTTGCAATAAGTAATTCAAACCAATTAACTGATAAATCTTAATGTATATAATCAAAATTAAAAAAATTAACGAATTTTTGTCTAATACATGAATTTAAGATTGAATTCCGGCTTAATAACTTTTGTCCTCAGATTTAAAAAATTTTTAAATTTGAATGTGTATGACTCGTGCGGCATTTACGTCAAAATTAATTAAACAACTAATAAGCCATATTGAAAGTACCTTAACTGAGTTATGTTTACAAACATAACACAAGTGAAATTCTCAAGCGAGTTTGTGTCATTTTAAAACTCAATTTTTAAAAGATGATGTCATAAATTTACTTGTCAGTACCGTGGTATTGGTAAACTTAATTAACGATTAATTTTTTTCCTCATAAATAATGAATTTCTGTACTTATTACTAGCCTAAATTATAGGGTAATAGGATATTATCAAATTCATAATCAAAAAATTACAGTTGCTATTTTAATTTAAAATGTCAGTACCGTGTCAAAAAATAATAAAAATATATTTAATTGTTAATAAATAATATTGACTTCACTGAAAATTATTCATGTAAATATGAAACAGAAGTTCAGTCAGTAGGTACACTTTGGGGCTAGTACAGTACAATTTTTCCAAATTACCAGACAATTTTAAGCCTTTTGTAGGCACAATGAAAGTATATACGTGGAATAAATTACAACGTAATTGTATTTTATCCAATCCGTTAAGTTGCTTTTATTGCTCTAATAAGAATGTATGCAGACAGTTTTCTATGAAAAAAATTGATTATTCTTCAAATGATAAGGTGGGAAAAATAAATAACAGAATGACGCAAAAAACACAACAATTTGAGAATTCATCGCAAGAAGTTCAAAAATTGCCAAAGATGACTGAAACCGTATCACTGTGTAGAAGTTTAAAAATTAAAAATGCTGTGATGAAAACCAAAAAAAATTTAGTTAAGTTAATTTTTGTGAAATGTGTTAGATTTGAGTTGATTAATGTTGGATATAAATTATAATGTATTATTGGTTATAGATAAGTTACTATGGATTATTGAAATGTTTTAAATAATCAATAAAAAAAAGTTTTAAAATGTTACAATACAATTCATAAATAAATTTAATAATTTTTCTGAAGAATGTCTACGAAATTTATTTTATGTCAGTACCGTGGCATGGAAATTATAAAATATGATTCTCATTCTCGATATTCTAAAGTTGTAGCAAAATCCTCTCGCACTTTCATTTTTACTATAAAATAGAGTAATAATATGCATGAAAAAACACAAAATGTTATAAAATTCAAAAATTTTTAATCAAAAAAGTAACAGTTAGAACGGAAACACCCACATATACAATCCAAAAAAAATTACAAGTAAAAAAAGGACCAAAATACAACAGGTTCCCCTACGAGTGACAGAGAACAATTAAACTTAAATTAGTTACACCATAGAAGTATAACTTCTAACGCATATAGGTATAGAAGTACTTATACACACGAGTTTGTTTTATAAATTTCACGTTCAATTAGCTCAAAACAATAAGCCATACCTAAAAATTATTAAAATACATATGGAAAAATAATTTGCGACGAATAAACATGGGTAATTGTTGTTGTTCGGTTAATTTGCCTACAATTTAAAAATTCTTCGTTTTAAACAATGGGCGTAATTCGCCGTCGGAAATCTCGAAAGCGATCAAACGAAAAATTGAAGGTTTTCGTAGAAAAGCGATTTATTTTGGGGGGCGAAAATGGACTTGTTGGTCGGTTGGAAAAATTGAAGCAAAGGTTGTTGTACGGCTAATAATTATATAACGAGAGCGTTCGCTTAAAATCTATTTTAAACCGTATGTTATGTGTGAACGTAAAGGTTCATGAGCAATGACCGTTCGAAATCGCAAAAGTGTAATTTTAACTTTAACACACATATACAGACGGACATTTTGCAGGAAATGCTAACGCGGGTTTCGCACGGTTTCCGCCCTTACATAATGCAGAACCAGTTATTGAGCCGACGTTTTGCCATCCGATCCCTTTAAACTGGCTCAAGTCCCATTGCGAAATAATTTAATGTTTGTTTTTTTTTAAGAGCATGGGTGCTTTTGAAAAAGAAGCTCGTTCTGTTGTGGCAGTCGCACGCCAATAACTTTTTGATTTTTGAAGAATTGGGGTAGATCGATGATTTTCCTAACGATTTTATTATTGATTAATCTCTTTCTTTTAAAATAATAAAAAATGGATATTTTCGGTGGGTTTGGCCTTAACGACACAAGATCAAGGTTCTGACGCATTCGCCACGGGGCCGAGTAGGCAGAGTACACATACGAGCAGATGGGCGAGTATTTGTAAGCGTATCAGATGCCATAAGTGCGTTAGGTAATAGGACAGAAGTTCCCAAACTATATACAACCCGGCCTACCCTTAAAAATATTTAATCATATAACGCGCCTACCAGTTTGGAAAAGACTGGATTAACCCCTTTGATAAAATTGAGGAAAAAAAATTTAGGTAATGTATTTGCTTTAAATTTTTCGAGACGATCCTATGGACCCCAAAACACATAGTAGTAATTCTTCCTTGCTCCCCTTTCAACCCCAATAAATAGGTCTTTGAATTTATTTTTTTTGTGATAAATGGAAAGATCATATAAACTATTTTTATTTATTTTTTTGTCGCAATATTTCAAAAGTTATATCAAAATAAAAATTAATTTTGAATCCAGTACCGAAAACACGCCGACAGCTCCCGTACAAACACGAGCGTGTGTGACGTCATAATTTTAGTTTTCATTCATTGCAGCTTATACAGAAATAATAAATGCAGTGTTTTGATCTATTTAATTCTTTTGTCATGGTTAAATACTCAAGTTTATATTGAAAATGTCGAACCACAAAAGTTATCGTTCTTGTTTTGTACCATTATGTACGAATACTACAAAACAACTCCTGACAAAATGTTTTTTAAATGTTCCCCAAGATGAAAAAGGTCGAAATAAATGGTTTCAAGCAGTGCATCGTTATAATCCCAAAACAAAATCGAATTTTTTTTGTTGTGAAGTATTTTATAACACTATTGTTAGTAATTATTATTTATCCAAGTATACAAATCAAATAAGTAGAATTCAATAAAAAATATATCAACATCAGGAATATTATCAGACTTTGCCTTTATAAATCCTTTATCACACATAGCTAATCGGAATTAACTAACAAATCGTTTTTTAGCAGTAAATTTTCAATATTATTGTCAACTCACGTGTAATAGCCGTAAACGCTGTCCTGTTATTAAACAGCTATAACATTATGACGTCACAAAGATGGTGGCCAATTTTGGCGCGTTTATAGTCACGTGATTTTTTTTTTAAATTTTATCAATTTTTAATTGCTTATAATTAATTGAAAAAAATTTTTTTTTAAGTATTTTGCAATAAATATCCATATTATTAATAATAAAATTTTAAAATACATAAAAAAAATCAAAAATTTTTTTTTTCAAATACCTAATTCACGAGAAAACTAAATAAACCGAAAAACATACACTTCGACTCACAAAAAGGATCGTAGCGCCCTCATTTTTAATTATGCTTTTTGATGTTTAATAGATTTTTCGATTTTCTCACGTTTTTTCATATTGAAGTTTTTTTTTCTTTTGAATCAAAAGCGATATTGTCTTTGTATCTAGACAAGAAAGCAAAATGACATTATAATTGTAATAAACCAGCTGTCTGCAAAGTTCAATTCTCTTTTGTTATTTATAAATTTCATTTAAATTGAATTAACAGTGTTCAAATGCTTTGTATTATAATTCAGTCTCGCACTTAATTATATACAGGGTGTTTTCTTAATATTTGATTTGAAATGAAATAATAAGCACGTAAACCCATTACTACGCTTTTATTCACATTAATTTTCTGCAAAGCTGTCGAAAATAATTGCAACAGACCAACAATTAATTAAGATCGGTTTAATTTCGGAGCGAATTGCCAGTAAAACTTGAATAAAACGTGGAGCGAAGTGTGCAAAACAATTTCCGCAGAATAATGGACGGAAGATCGCTTAAGAAACAAAAAACTTTCGATCCCGTCTAGTGATTTCGTGATCGAGAATCCTGTGGGTGTATTTGATTAAGGAAATCCTACGCCGTACAAATTGCAATACGTTTTAACAATGAGGTGTATGTAAACATGTAATCGTTTATAAGAATATTAACCATATTTGCTTTTCGTAGGCGTTCGCCTCTAAATAATTATTCCTCTCCTTGCTCATTCTTCTCGAAAGCAAAAAAAATATTTATTTCCGCCATTAATTACCTTTACTTTTTAAATCGTCCTGCGAGCTCTTTGTTCGTTTATTTTTTCAAAAAACGCTCGTCATTAACGACACAAAGAAATTAGATTTTGTGCTTATTATTATTTTTTTGAAGTTATACTTCTTTTGGCGCGTTGGGAGTAAAATTTTAGCGGTCAACGGATGTTGCGCGCGCATGACTAACGAAAATTCGACAGTTGAAGTTAGCCGTCTGAGAAAGTAAATTAATTATTGTGTGTCACGCTTAAAGCCGAGTGTGCGCATTCGAGCTCAAAGTGGCACATTCCGATCTCGGGAAAATGAAGCGCGCCGCTCCGCGTCGCGCTTCATTTGCTTCCCTCGCTCGGAAATGTGCCACTTTTCGCTCGAATGCGCACATCTTCGCATTGTTGGATTTTTCTACTTTATCCCTCACTTTTTCAAATCATAAATATAAATTTAGTTTAGTAAATGTCGATTTTATGTTGGAAAAGCGTTTTGACCATAGCAATGAGTGCAAGGGAGGAAAAGATACGACAATCTCGTTAGTACAAGTGAAAGGGAACGAAAAAAAATTATTCGACAGATTTTTCGTCTAATTTATTGGTATAATTTATTGTGAATCGTGCTTAAAATCGAGTGTGCACATTCGAGCTCAAAGTGGCACATTCCGATCTCGGGAAAATGAAGCGCGCCGCTCCGCGTCGCGCTTCATTTGCTTCCCTCGCTCGGAAATGTGCCACTTTTCGCTCGAATGCGCACGTCTTCGTTTTCATTGGATTTGTCTACTTTCTCCTTTACTTTTTCAAGTCATAAATATAAATTTAGTTTAGTAAATATCGATTTTATGCTGGAAAAACGTTTTTACCATAGCAATGAATGCAAGGGAGCAAAAAGATACGACAATCTCGTTAATACAAGTGAGAGGGAACGAATAAAATTATTCAATTGATTTTTCGTCTAATTTATTGGTCTAATTTATTCAGAATCGTGCTTAAAATCGAGTGTGCACATTCGAGCTCAAAGTGGCACATTCCGATCTCGGGAAAATGAAGCGCGCCGCTCCGCGTCGCGCTTCATTTGCCTCCCTCGCTCGGAAATGTGCCACTTTTCGCTCGAATGCGCACACCTTTGCATTTATAGATTTGTCTAGAATGGCCTTGTCACGTTCAAATCAAAAAAATTATTTGGTACAGTTTAATTCTAATTTTTTTTATTAGAAACAGGAAGACCGATATCTCATTAAAATAAAATATGTTAAATTAACACTAGAACTACCAACCGATCAATAGGACCGGTTTCAAAAATTCATCACAAGATTTTTATGTAAAGCCTTACTTATTATTTTTGAATATGTCATTTTCTAAATATATGTATTCAATAACACCATATATTTATTTTCCCCCCCCATATTTCTTGAGTTGCGTATGTAATATACCTAAATATACCAACTGGTCATTTTGACAGTTGTAGAAATTTTCAAAAGAAACGTCAAATTTCAATATGATAAGATTACACAAAATTTTGGGAATTCACCAAATTTATTATATTCTGCGTATATTTGTGGTTTTGAGCTAATAGTCATTGCGTTTTAGTATATTATTGACTATTATTGTAAACAGTTCAAATTGCTTTTATTACATTGTTATTGTTTAGTTTAGCTATTCAGTGAAATAAATATAACGCCTTACAACTATACATTCTTGCTGATCTTTGTAAGTATACTTGGAATAAGTATTTTGATTATTTTATATGGAAAAATATATGTATTTTGCATATTTTTCTTCAGTTATAAAATTAGCTCTATTATCAAAACAATATCACTTTGTAAGCATTGCGTTGAAAAAAATAAAATTTGAATAATAAAAAATAAAAATATTATTCCGAATAATAAAAATCAATAATTGAACTTGTTACTTTTATTTTTGTATAATTTAATTTATTTTTATATTTTATTAAAATTTTGTAAGAAAAATTACCAGTGTTCACAATCAATGTAAAAAATAAACGTTATTTTTTATAAACGATTTTATTTTTTTATACAATAAATTTATTGAATTATATTTAATACTTTTCAAGCACAAGTCATCCGGTCATTTTGACCGGTTGGTAAAAATAGGTATACAACAAATGTGTATAATATTAATAAGCCGTTTTTAATTTTTTTACATTTGACTGGATTTTTTGTCCGTTATACCCGAAGTCCGTTAAATAGAGGTGCGTTATATCGAGGTTTTACTGTACTTTGTTAATCTGTGAGATCAATTGAAATTTTTAATCGAAAAAAGTAAGTCTTTTTATATTCTTTTTACTTAAATATCTTATTGGTTTTTATTACCTAATAACAAATGACTCATCGTAATAGAAATATTATTTATTAATGTTTGCATAGTAGTGGTCTGATTTTGGCACAGCATAAACTTTAATTTTATTTTTGAGTTTAAACATCAAGGGTCGGTGTGTTGTACCTCGGTCACTGTCAATAGGTTGTACCTTGGCCCTAAGATCAACGTGCAATAAATAAAAATTTAGGTATACCTTTGTTATAAATTCTTTTTTTTTTATTTTGCTTCAGATAATATGCCTCGCAAGTCTAACAAAAAATTTAAATTTTTGCAAAGTTAACCATTAAATATGTGAAATTTTAGTATACGAGAAAAGTTTTGTTAATTTTTGTAACAATTTTAGTGTCATCTCAAAGAAGACATTAGTAGTTCTTATAATCCAAAAATAAATATATAGTTTTCATAGAACAATTGATTTTAATTTGCTTAATGTGAATAGAGCCAAGGTACATCATCTCTGTTGTACCTAGGCCATAGATCCACTAATTTTTAATTCTTATAGCAATGTGAGTAAACGGTTGGTAATGCTTTCAAATATTTTATGATGAATACCTAATTAGTGCCCCACTGCGAATGCAATTTATTTTATCAACAAATTGTTACATATACAATTTAAAAAAAAAATTACAAGCGAAAAAAGAACCAAGGTACAACAGGTTCTCTTACATTTAACATAGTCACTTTAAACTCTTTTTCTAATAATTTAAAATATATTTCTGAAAAATTCCCATCGATAGCAATTATGCACGTAATGGTTTTTTAAACGGATACTCCGTAAAAAAAAATTATAAAATCGTAAGGCATAACGTGAAAGGTAGGGCTTCGGAATGCGTTGGAGTTTCCGGGAGGTATCGGTCTATCGTTCCGATTAATGAGGCCACTAAGAAAACAATTTATATTTAAAAAAAAAACAATCCCATTTAATATTCAAACAATGGCTCGTGCCATCCTCGGGAAACGTGACCGGTTTTTTTCTCTTTTAATTTTCTTTTAATACATAATAATAACAGAAAGCAACAGCACAGCGAGCAGCGGGGCAGGTCATTACCAGAAATAATTTACCGGTTTTCGTGTCGAAAAGCGACCGAAGAAACAATAATGGCCTTTGTTTGACATTAAAAAAAAAATAGAAGCGTAGAAACGGTACTGCCGCTTTGTAAAACTTTTTAAACATTTTCTCTTAGTTTCTTCTAAAAGAAAGTCCAAATTCTCTTTAAAATGCCTCCGTTTTTATTTTGTGTTAAAACGCTTTTATCCTTTTACGTTTAGACCTAATTTCTTTTAATTGCATCTTATTAGTTCTCATTTCTAATTCGTATGTGATGGTTCGTGATTTTATAAATTGCCTTTTTTTATGGCGTGTTCTTAGAAGGATCGTATGATTTTCAACGAACGTTTTATACTTCGGTTTTCTCAAAATTTTTAAATTGGTCTTGGTCTTGCATTTTTGCAATATCAAGACCAAGACTGTCTTTATGCTAGCAAGACCAAGAACAAGAGACCGAACGAACAAGACCAAGACCAAAACCAAGAGCGAACGAACAAGATCAAGACCAAAACCAAGACCGAGCATGCAAGACCAAGACGAAATATGCAAGACTAAACCAAAAATTATTACTTCCGGTGGATTTATGTGTTAAACTATTCAAAGCAACTTTAATATATTCTTTTCTTGGAACAAAACATTTTTTGTAGTAGAAATTTTCAATTTGCTTTACTAGATTTTAACACTAAATATAAAGAAACTTTACCACTGTTTGACAACAGGAATTTACAAGAATGTTCTCGGAGTAAGAATTCCTTGTTTCTATGTCTGGACAACACATGGTTGAAATATAGAGACAAACTAATTTTTTTCAATATTTTCACTCCTTTCAAGTATCTTGTACATTTTTTTTCGCTAAAAGTTTAATTTATGCGTTGGAGGAAAGGTAAGTCCACGAGTTTTCATAATTCTAACAACTATCGACACTATTTCCTTTAAAAGTCCTGACAAACTCGCATGTTTGACAGAAAATTGCAGTATTTAAGATAATTGTTATATCGGTAAAATATTTTCGGATTTGTTTATAAATAATATTAATTCCAAAATCTTTGCATATTGTATACTTTCTTATTGACTTTTACCTATAAATTGACGTATATTTCGGTAAGTGTAAGTGTAGTGTCTTTTCTATTTAAACAAAAACAATTTTAAAATGAGTGAAGAAGAAGAAATTATTAAACTCTATGGATAAGATCATTTTTTGATATTATTCGATTGTAGGAAAATACAGGCTTATGAATTTGATATAAATTGTACATAATTTTTAATTTATACCTATAAAAGATCTGAAAAATTTGCCAAAAAGTTGCATGTGTTAAGCTAAATGGTTGAGACCAAGACTGAATACGCAAGACCAAGACCGAATAAACAAGACCAAGACTAGAAACATTTGTGCAAGAACAAGACCAAGGCCGAATAAGCAAGACCAAGACCGATACCAAGACTATTACAGTCTTGGTCTTGGTCTTGCTTTGCTCACCACTATTCTCTGCTTAGCAGCGCGTCTAAAATTGTAAATAAAACCCAAAAACGAAAGTGCTATTTGTCTCTAATTAATTGGCGGCGATTTAAATGGCAATAATTCGCAACTAAAAAATAAATTAAACGATATAAATATCTGCGTCGGCAGAGGAAACCCGAGTTCCTTCTTCGTAACGTTGCCGTTAATTAGTGAAATGCGAAGACACAAAGCGACCCATTTACAACGGTTTGACTTGAATTTTTACGCAGATTAAATCTGAGAAAACGCTCTTTCAAACGTTTCAACACTTCCATAGATTAGAAAACCGACACATCCGATAATAATTAAGCAGGCGTTGTTCATCATTTTCACTCTGATACGGACGCTCCCCGATTTATCTATCGCTACGAACAATCAATTGAACAAATTACCATGAACGAAGGAGCCAATAAACTCGGAGGAGAGTTGTAAAAATTGCTAAAGTGCGACCGCATTTAAAGGCCTAAAATTAAGTTAATTTTCTCATAAAATTTGATTAAGGCCACCTAACAAAATTGATAAAAGAATGCCCGTTGCTTGGCTAACGAGCTAAATATCTTAATTCCACCTACTGAAGTCGAAGATTGCATCTTATTAGCCCAATAAGTGTGTTGTTTCTAATTATTAATTATCTTTTATGTTCGTAATGATGTTTGTGCAGCGCACTTATGTAATCGTACGAAAATAGCATCGGCAGTAGCGCTTTTATGATTTTTTTTTAGAACCAGGAAAAGCGCTAGGATATTTCACTAATTATCCTACGAAAAGTTGACCAAGAAGAATAAATTTGTAACTACAAAATCAATACTTTTAGTACGTTTGATGAAGTGGATATGTACCCCACAACTACAAGTTCAAAGTTAACCAAATTTGGATCATAGGTTACTATTGATGATGAATGGTTTATTTTGGCAAAATTTAAAAAAAATCATAACTTAAGTATGAAGAAATCAATACTAAATATTAGGGTGGCGCAAAAAACCGACTATTTTTTTGAGTCTCAGTAAAAAAATGTTAGTTTTTGATGTTTTAAGAGCTACATGAAAAGGACAGCTCAAAAAAAAAATTTTAAGAGGTCGCTTAAAATTTTTTAAAATTTCAAATTCGTCAAAAATCAATTTTTTTTAAATTGTTTTTCTCATTACACTATAATTTTATAGACAAACAAAAAATAAGTTTCTGAAAGTTTCAATTTAAAATTTGAGTTTTAAAAGGTCACTCAGAATTATTTATTTATTTATTAGTACATCATTTTGGATTTTTTCGAGTGACATTTTAATATTCAAATTAAAATTTCATACATTTTTTTTTCTATTATTTAGTAAAATAATCAACAAAAATTCAACACGAGATGAACTAAAAATGAAACAATTGACAAAAAAACATAATTTTATTAAAACTCAATAATTTTATTTAATCAACATTTTAACAATACTTAAATAAACTTTGTTGTTAATTCTAATAACAAATCTTAAATTTTGAAGGTTTTAACTTTATTTAGACTAATATCATTTATTGTTTTGTTAAAGTGCGTATTAAATTTGCTTTATTAGCATTGGGATAAAATTTACAATTTTCTTGGACAACTTGTAACACTCTTTGCAGCTCTTCTTCATTTTTTACAAATTTTTAGTTCATCTCGGGGTGAATTTTTGTTGATTATTTTGCTAAATAATAGAAAAAAAATGTATGAAATTTTAATTTGAATATTAAAATGTCACTCAAAAAAATCCAAAGTGATGTACTAATAAATAAACAAAAATTATGAGCGACTTTTTAAAACTCAAATTTTAAATTGTAACTTTCAGGAACTTATTTTTTGTTTGTCTATAAAATTATACTGTAACGAGAAAAAAAATTTTAAAATATCGATTTTAAACGGTTTTTGAAATCTTAAAAATTTTGAGCGACCTCTTAAATATTTTTTTAAGCTCTCATTTGAAGGTAGATCTAAAAACATCAAAAACTAACATTTTTTTACTCGAGACTCAAAAAAAATAGTCGGTTTTTTGCGCCACCCTACTAAATATGTTTTGTATTAAAAAATTAGGCTTGGTTGAAACCTTTTTGACTATAAATAAAATTTAAACTATCCCAAGAAAAATTGAGGGAGTGTACGTTTATTAACCCTCCGCATACTAAGCGACTAAATGTCACATGCCATACTAGGTGGGGTTTGCCATACCCCGAAAATAAAACGAAATAAAATCCCCAAAATTGTACATTATGACACTTAAATAATAAGAAATATATTTTAATAACCAACAATAAATAGGGTTAAGTAAAACACATATTTATTTATGCATTAGAATAGACTAAAAATAGAAAAACTTAACTTTTTCTGCAACTAAACTATTCAGTGATTTCTTGAGTACTAAATTCCAATGACACGTGTCAATTACGATACCGAATATTAAGAAAACCTAACAAGAATTTCATTCTTGCCTCCTTATTGCAATACAAATTAATTTCACGGCTATTTTTTAATGATTCGCAATAATTTACATCAATAAATTACACGAAAAATTAATTGAATAATTTTAATCGTTTCCTCTCACTTGCATTGACAAGATTATCGTATCTTCTCGCTCCCTTCCACTCATTGCTATGGTAAATACCTTTTTCTAATATAAATTCGATATTTACTAAATTTTTATTGAAGGAGCGAAGGATAAATTATACAAATTTAATAAACACGAGGATGTGCGCATTCGAGCGAAAAGTGGCACATTTCCGAGCGAGGGAGGCAAATGAAGCGCGACGCGGAGCGGCGCGCTTCATTTTCCCGAGATCGGAATGTGCCACTTTGAGCTCGAATGTGCACACTCGGTTTTAAGCACGATTCCCAATAAATTAGACGATAAATTAGTTGAATAATTTTATTCGTTCCCTCTCACTTGTACTAACGAGATTGTCGTATCTTTTCACTCCCTTCCACTCATTGCTATAGTAAATACGTTTTTTATAAATAAAATCGATATTTACGGAACTAATTTTAAATTTACGATTTGAAAAAATGAAGAATAAAGTAGACAAATCTAATAAGTACGAAGATGTGCGCATTCGAGCGAAAAGTGGCACATTTCCGAGCGAGGGAGGCAAATGAAGCGCGACGCGGAGCGGCGCGCTTCATTTTCCCGAGATCGGAATGTGCCACTTTGAGCTCGAATGTGCACACTCGGTTTTAAGCTCGATTACCAAACGTGCCGTTTTAACAAAAAAAAATTGTTCACCTAGTACACGGAAGGTTAATGTAAAGAAGCGTACGCCTATCTAATCTACCATTTTTTTTATTAACCAAAGTATTGCAAGAACTCATCGGAAATACATTTTACATATGGGGCCCAGATAATAATAAACGTAAGAAACTAGCGAAGAAGGTAAAACTTTATGAATTGGAAATGGCGGAAAGAGAGAAACAGAGCGAGTATCTCGTTAATAAAAAAATAAGCTTTTTCTCTACATTATATGAAAAATTGAATGCCATAAATTGTATGACACTTCCAGTGTAGACAAACCTTTTTATAAAAGATGCAAGAAGTGCAAAAAATATAGTTTTTATAAAAATAAATAAGTAAAAAACATATATTTGCGTTTGTTTTACGTTTTCCATTAAATACTTTTTTTTAAGTGTACCAAATGTTTTTATAGCTTATTTTAAAAAAATATATATAATCAGCCGAAAAAAAGTTGGCAACCCTTGAAGGAATATAAGATCCTTTGATTGATAAACTTATTTTAATTATTAATTCGTTTCTTCTCAAGTTTAATAATTTTTTGAATTAAAATCGAATTCTTAATCGAGTCCTTAAAACGGCTTCGGTTCCCTAAGATCTAAGAACGAATTAAATTCTTTTTAGGGTCGAATGAAAATTTCGTTTCGGTAAACTGGTAATGACCGAACACAGTAAGCATTGCCCGTGCAATTTACACGCTAATTATTTCGTACTAACGGAAGTCGAAGCAGCGCGCTTAGAAAAACATTAAAAAATAGAAATTGTTGGCATTTTCCCAAGCCCGGTGCGAAAAAATTAAAACCTAATTCTTGCGGGTTTCCCTTTTCACAAAACGTGTTTCCAGCCTCAGCTCGCAGACTTTTTATCGAAAATTTTTCGTTATTTATGGCTTCGGCGTCAAAAGGAATTTTAATTACACGAGTTAAAAAAAAAACGATTTTTTTCATTAAGGTGAATGTAAGGTAATTATTATTTTTTTGTGTTTCGGCCTTGAATTTTCTTTCGTATTTCGCCTTTCGATTTTTCTTATGGAACGCTCGCTTTTGTGGGGATTTTTTGTCGAGAGACCGTGTAATTCGTCTTTGTGCAACGTAAATCTTAATTTAAATATAATAGCCGAGTGTCTTTAGATTTCCGGAAAAATTATGGCAGTTATTTTGTTTTTAATAATCTTGTTTGGTTCTTTTTATAAATGGTTCACCATCAAATCGCTTTACAGAAATTATTTACTAAAATCAAAAATTTATGTTTTAAATTTATACGATTTGTTTGAGTTAAAAGAGAGCATATTAATGTAGAAAAATTTAATAAATGGTAGGTATTGCGCATTCGAGCAAAAGTGGCACATTTCCGAGCGAGGGAGGCAAATGAAGCGCGACGCGGAGCGGCGCGCTTCATTTTCCCGAGATCGGAATGTGCCACTTTGAGCTCGAATGTGCACACTCGGTTTTAAGCACGATTCACAATAAATTAGATGATAAATCAGTTGAATAATTTTAATCGTTCCCTCTCACTCGTATTAACGAGATTGTTGTATCTTTTCGCTCCCTTCCACTCATTGCTATAGTAAATACGTTTTTTATAGATAAAAGCCATGTTTACTAACCTATATTTAAATTTATGATTTGAAAGATAGAAGGATAAAATAGAAAATAATAAAACAAAGATGTGCGCATTCGAGCGAAAAGTGGCACATTTCCGAGCGAGGGAGGCAAATGAAGCGCGACGCGGAGCGGCGCGCTTCATTTTCCCGAGATCGGAATGTGCCACTTTGAGCTCGAATGTGCACACTCGGTTTTAAGCACGATTCACAATAAATTAGATGATAAATCAGTTGAATAATTTTAATCGTTCCCTCTCACTCGTATTAACGAGATTGTTGTATCTTTTCGCTCCCTTCCACTCATTGCTATAGTAAATACGTTTTTTATATATAAAAGCCATATTTACTAACCTATATTTAAATTTATGATTTGAAAGATCGAAGGATAAAATAGAAAATCCAATAAAACGAAGATATGCGCATGTGTACAGTCGGTTTTAAGCGTGATTCACAATAATTTATTTACTTCCTAAATAATACTACTTTATTTATAATAACTTATAATTATAAATTATAATTTATAATAACTTCCCAAAATTTACAAAAAAAACATATGTAAATTAATTTGATAATTTTAATCGTTCCCTCTCACTCGCACTAATGTGATTATCGTATCTTCTCGCTCCCTTCCACTCATTGCTATGGTAAATACCTTTTTCTAATATAAATTCGATATTTACTAAATTTTTATTGAAGGAGCGAAGGATAAATTATACAAATTTAATAAACACGAGGATGTGCGCATTCGAGCGAAAAGTGGCACATTTCCGAGCGAGGGAGGCAAATGAAGCGCGACGCGGACGCGCCTTCATTCAGATCGGAATGTGCACTTTGAGCTCGAATGCGCACACGATTTTACAGAACACTATTTTACCGAGCTACAAATTTTTGATTTTTGTCAAATTTAAACCGTTAAGGATTTTCTAAAAACAAATTATAAAACAAAACTGTTAAAAAAAGATAATGACCGAACCCCAAATTTAATGTGATTGAATTAATAAATTAAATTCGCATTAAAAGTGCTGTTTTTTTTAATAATCATACGAGATGTTCATGATTTATTAAAATCATATCAAAATAGTAGTTCAAAGAATCAATCGTAGCGGATCTGACGACACAAAGGATTTCCTTCGCCGCCCGATATTACCCGTTTTATCGCAATTAGTAATAAAACATTTTTTTGTCGAGAATAATCAAATTACGCAAGTTCGTTCAACTTTGGACTCTCTCTAATTTTTTGAAATTTTGATTAATGAATTTAATTTTGAGCTCTTCCCGTCACTCACTCCTACGCCGCACAAAAAAAAATAACAAAGTGCACACGTCGGAATTGCTCGAAATTTAGTGTACGCGCGTAGGCGTTTTTAGATTTTTAACTATTTAAAGGATCACGTTTTGGTCTGCGCGTTGCCCAAAGGGAAAAGCTCTCGAGATTGATGTGCCGCATGTTCGTGATTTATTTATTCTTTAAAATTCAACTTTCGAGGATGGTATTGAACGAACCAACCGAATCAATATTCAATTAGCAATCTTTTCATATTTTTTTTTGCATTTGATAATGGGAGAGCCTTGACTCCGTTTAGTGGTACAAAAACGATCAAAAGGGCTCACGTCAGATAAGATATACTTTTATCCAATTTAGGTGATAACGCCCGTTTTCTTTAATAAATCGCGTGTTTCTCGTTATTATAATATATATATATTTCTGGCGATTTTGCCACAAAATGGATTAAACTTCGTTGTTTAGCCGCTTTGCTGATTTATGACATAATTTTGCCCGAAAAATTTTCCGTACTTCAGTGGTAGCGACTGGTCCTTTATTTTGAACAATCTTTTTTTTTTGGTCATCCGTCGATAGTTTGAAAATTAGCATTAAACAGATCAATTTTCAAATTTGATAATGGGAGAGCCTTGACTCCGTTTTGAGTGGTACAAAGGAACGATCAGGACTCACCGTCAGATATAGATATACATTTTCATCCAATTTAGGTCGATAACTCCCGTTTTCTTTCGAATAAATCGCGTGTCTTCTCGTTATTATAATATATATATATTTCTGGGAGATTAATGCCATCGTAACATTTATGGATTAAACTTCTTTGTTTAGGGCTTTGCTGATTTATGACATAATTTTGCCCGAAAAAAATTTACCGTACTTACAGTGGTAGCGACTGGTCCTTTATTTTTTTGCTATATCAATCTATTTTTTTTTTTTTGGTCGATCCGTCAGAATAGTTTGAAAAATTAGCATTACAGCAGACTCAATTTTTAAAACTTATTAGTGAAAAGGTCTTTGAGGCTGAACGGGGGGCTAGGGGGGTGCGCGCAATATAAGGTATTGTTAAAAAAAATCGATTTTAAACGGTTTTTGAAATTATAAAAAACTTTGAGAGACCTCTTAAAAATTTTTTTTTGAGCTGTCTTTGGAGGTAGTTCTAAAAACATCAAAAACTAACATTTTTTCACTAGAGACTCAAAAAAAAATAGTCGGTTTTTTTGCGCCACCCTACTAAATATGTTTTGTATTAAAAAATTAGGCTTGGTTGAAACCTTTTTGACTATAAATAAAATTTAAACTATCCCAAGAAAAATTGAGGGAGTGTACGTTTATTAACCCTCCGCATACTAAGCGACTAAATGTCACATGCCATACTAGGTGGGGTTTGCCATACCCCGAAAATAAAATAAAATAAAATCCCCAAAATTGTACATTATGACAGTTAAATAATAAGAAATATATTTTAATAACCAATAATGAATAGGTTTAAGTAAAATACATATTTATTTATGCATTAGAATAGACTAAAAATAGAAAAACTTAACTTTTTCTGCAACTAAACTATTCAGTGATTTCTTGAGTACTAAATTCCAATGACACGTGTCAATTACGATACCGAATATTAAGAAAAACTAATAAGAATTTCATTCTTGCCTCCTTATTGCAATACAAATTAATTTCACGGCAATTTTTTAATGATTCGCAATAATTTACATCAATGAATTACACGAAAAATTAATTGAATAATTTTAATCGTTTCCTCTCACTTGCATTGACAAGATTATCGTATCTTCTCGCTCCCTTCCACTCATTGCTATGGTAAATACATTTTTCGAATATAAAATCGATATTTAATAAATTAAATTAAAATTTTTGATTTGAAGGAGCGCACGGTAAATTATACTAATGTAATAAACACGAAGATGTGCGCATTCGAGCGAAAAGTGGCACATTACCGAGCGAGGGAAGCAAATGAAGCGCGACGCGGAGCGGCGCGCTTCATTTTCCCGAGATCGGAATGTGCCACTTTGAGCTCGAATGTGCACACTCGATTTTAAGCACGATTCCCAATAAATTAGACGATAAATTAGTTGAATAATTTTATTCGTTCCCTCTCACTTGCACTAACGAGATTGTCGTATCTTTTCACTCCCTTCCACTCATTGCTATAGTGAATACGTTTTTTATAAATAAAATTGATATTTACGGAACTAATTTTAAATTTACGATTTGAAAAAATAAAGAATAAAGTAGACAAATCTAATAAGTACGAAGATGTGCGCATTCGAGCGAAAAGTGGCACATTCCGAGCGAGGGAAGCAAATGAAGCGCGACGCGGAGCGGCGCGCTTCATTTTCCCGAGATCGGAATGTGCCACTTTTCGCTCGAATGTGCACACTCGGTCTTAAGCACGATTCCCAATAAATTAGGCGATAAATTAGTTGAATAATTTTATTCGTTCCCTCTCACTTGTACTAACGAGATTGTCGTATCTTTTCACTCCCTTCCACTCATTGCTATAGTAAATACGTTTTTTATAGATAAAATCGATAGTTTGAAAAATTAGCATTACAGCAGACGCAATTTTTAAAACTTATTAGTGAAAAGGTCTTTGTGGCTGAACGGGGGGCTAGGGGGGTGCGCGCAATATAAGGTATTGTCCCGGGTGATATTTAGCCTAGTTACATCCCTTACAAGACACTTGGTTAGGATTTTAATTATTTTACCATATTAAAGATTAATAGCATTTAGTTTTTTTCTAAAAATTATCTTAAGTAGTTTTTTTACTAATAAAATTTCTTATTTTCAATCTAAAGTTAGATTTAGTAATACATTTTCGGTGATAAAACTAATCACCCAAATACACCAATTATTGACGGTCCAAATAACCTATTGAACTATTATTGACATACCATTGTGGCAATTACTGGCAGCCCCAATGCGCATGCGCTGCCAATCTATTGACGCTTGCAATAATAAATCCATTAATATAAAATATTTATTATTTAAATTATTCTTAAACAAATAAACTTTAAAGTAAAAACAATAAGCAATTTTAAATAAAGTGAGGTTAGTTTTCACTTCAACCAAAAAGTTAAATAGCATATTTTTATTTTTTCCATTTACATTGATCTCATACAGAGTGTCAGACGAATAGGTACTGAGACTTAATCGGGTGATCTGAACAATAAAAGTGTGTATGCAATTTGTTCTAAATCTAAACAATTTGGAGAAAAAATTTAATTTTCCAGTAAATGGCAACATAACATCGTCTCCATGTGCTCTTAAAAAACAGTGAGGTCATTTAGTTCGTCCTTAACTGCAAATGAATTTTATTATTAAAATAAGCATCGATCAATATTGTTTATTGTACATTTATTTAATCGTTGAAATTTCGTGTTTTAGAATAAATGTGCGTAACTTTGTTATTATAAACATCTTATGTTACCCGATAAGCATCTTTATTTCACGTCTTATTTTGAGACAATGTTGCCAAGTCAATCGCTCTTATTTCAATGGGTATTTCTGTCGATTTGTCTATATTAATTTTCCACCTTTTGAGTTTAAAAAAATAAGAGTTACAGCGTTAATTTTATAAAGAATTTTGTTTAAAGGCGCTCACATAAAAAGTTGATTTTTGATAAAAATGGAGTCATGTAATTTTCAATCATTTTTGTTTGAAACTAAATTAATTATTGTCAATCGTGTTTAAAGCCGAGTGTACGCATAAGGCCACTAGACTTGGACTAAATTTTGTTCAGTTTAGAGTCCTGCATAAGTGAGTTAATTTCCCGCACTTATTCATCTGACAGGCTGTATACATACTCATACTTTAACACAATATTTTTTTAATATTGATCAATTATTCTATCAATAATAATCATTAAACATGTATAACGATAACGATGTGTCCGTATCCGTGATCGCATTTTTTACGGTTTTATGTTTAAAAAAGAGGTTAGGTCATACCACGCTGTCAATACCAGGTGCCAATGAAATTTTATGTACTTATTATTGGCACCTATTACTTTTAAATTAATTCAATGTAGTAAAAATCCACAATATTGTAAATTTTGAGAACCTCGATTTTTCAAAATGTAATTGGTTGAAATTAAATGTTAAAAAGCTAAAAAATAATCTTTTAAAAAGATGGGTTCTCTTACTTTTTTTTTAAATAAATATTTTTGATTTTTCATTTAATTTTCTCATGTTCTACAAATTGTAACGATTGTATAAAAATGTTTACGATTGTTATTAGTATCAACGTCAATTAAATAAACATTAAAATAAAATAGGGTGTCAATAATTGGTTCCCCGTTAATAATTGGTGCTTTTTGGCTCAAAAAAAAAATCAAAAAAATTAAAAACAATTTAATAAGATCAAAAAATCATTTTTTTTGTAATTTAAATTAAGAAGCCCCTCACAATTTGACCAAGATTTTAATGGAACAAAATTTAAAAAATAATTTTAAAGGAACCACACCTACTAAATTGAATTAAAAAAAAATATATGTATTGACCCCGAAATTAAGACCTTTTTTATCTGCATTCTGATTCAAAATAGCACGTCTTGCAAGATTAAATAATAATAATAAATGCCAATGCATAAACGTAAATAACGAACATTAACAGGTGCTAAATTATTGTAATTAATAAAAGTTTCTCGTTCGCGGCCGAAGAATTAACGCGAAATGGCATTGTAAATTAATTGCGAATAACACAACTTAATTAGCTTTCTTCCGTTAAAAGGAATTGCACAATTCTAAAACTCGGTTTCCTGCTCTCTTAATTTAATACTTTTAAGCGACTTTGTCGAAATTTTGTCAGCTTCGAACGAGAGCTTTCAAATGCACGCTGCTCAAAGCTTCTGTGTCGTCGGACATTAAAAATAACCGTCTTTCGTCGTTAAAAAATTTATGACCCGACATTTCTGGCCATTAATGGGACGGCACGGACTTTTGCTTTATTTCCACATTTTAAGGCATAGCCGATACGCCTTTTCTAATTCGTCAAATATAAAAATGATAGGTTTCGCAAGTGCTAAATGCTCTCGCTAAGTAAAGAACGAAAAAAAATATTTTTGCCGTTATGCCATTAACCTTTACATCAAGTATGTACCGCAATTTCCCATACTTTTATCAAGATCAAGTTAACTGCGAAATGGTTTTTTATAAAAAAACTTTCTAACGCATTTTATTCTTTCAATGTTTTTCTAATAACTAAATAATTGCTAAATTTTTGAGCTTAGTTTTTGCGTTGTGTTTATTATGTTTTTGTTTGAAGTTATACTTCTTTTGGGGTTTTAAGAGTAAATTTTTAGCAGGCAACGGAAGCTGCGCGCGCTCGTCTAAGGATAATTTAATGGTGTAAAGTTAGCCATCTAAGAGAGTAATTTAATTATTGCGATTCGTGCTTAAAGCCGAGTGCGCACATTTGAGCTCAAAGTGGCACATTCCGATCTCGGGAAAATGAAGCGCGCCGCTCCGCGTCGCGCTTCATTTGCCTCCCTCGCTCGGAAATGTGCCACTTTTCGCTCAAATATGCACATCCTCGTATTTATTGAATTTAATTAAAAAAAATATACAATACAATGTGTTTTCAATGAGTGGGAGCGAGTGAAAAGATACGAATATCATATGTCGACAAGTGAGAAAGAATAATTTATAAATACATTTAAGAAAGTTCTTCTATTATTGAAATGAGTGGGAGGGAGTAAAAATATACAAAAATCTTATAAGCGCAACGGAGATGGAATGATCAAAATTACCTCAATAGGTATATTAGTACCATTTTTTATCACTAATTAATTTTATGAACATATAGGGAAATCTGTTGTACCTTGGTCCCTTTGTACCTAGAGCAACTTTATTTTTTTAATATTTGCGGGCTTTCGTTACCCATAATTTTCGATATTTCAAATGCCACATTGACAAAGATTAACGTAAAGTTAGCAGCAGCTGGCCAATGTACTTTTTTAATGTATGAGATCAATTGGAATTTTTAATCGAAAAAAAAGTAAGTATTTTTATATTCTTTTTACTTAAATATCTTATTGATTTTTATTACCTAATAACAAATAACTCTTGGCAATAGAAAGATTATTTATTAATGTTTGCATAGTAGTGGTCTGATTTTGGCACAGCATAATCTTTAATTTCAATTTTGAGTTTAAACATCAAGAGTCAGTGTGTTGTACCTCGGTCACTGTCAATCAATTGTACCTTGGCCCTAAGATAAACGTGCAAAAAATAAAAATTTAGGTATACCTTTGTTATAAATTCTTATTTTTTTTATTTTGCTTCAGATAATATGACTCGCAAGTCTAACGAAAAATTCAAATTTTTGCAAAGTTAACCATTAAGTGTGTGAAATTTTAGTATACGAAAAAAGTTTTATTAATTTTTGAAACAATATTAGTGACATCTCAAAGAAGAACATTAGTAGTTCTTATAATCAAAAAATAAATCTATAGTTTTCATAGAACAATGGGTTTTATTTCGCTTAATGTGAATAGAACCAAGGTACATCACCTCTGTTGTACCTAGGCCATAGATCCACTAATTTTTAAATCTTATAGCAATTTGAGTAAACAGTTGATAATGCTTTCAAATATTTTTTGATTAATATCTTATTCGTGCCCTAATAAGATGCAATTCAATTTATCAACAAATTGTTACATATACAATTTAAAAAAATTACAAGTGACAAATGGGCCAAGCTACAAAAGGTTCCCCTACGATTGTTTTTAAAAAACGGAATTGTTTATATTTGTTTACCACTGGTCTATCTATACAAAAACGTAAGATAAGCACAGAAAAAAAGATAACTTTTCAAGCAAGTTTTGTCATTAGTTCAAAAATTAATTTTTTATATCAAGAAAATTAATACTCGGGCGAAGTGAGTGATTTCTGGTTACAATAATTTTTTTTTCATTCAAGTGCAATTGTTTTTTTAGTTCAAGAGAATAGCAACGAAGAAAATTTCTCACTTCAGCCACGATATTTTTTTTTGTGTATTAAATTTAGTTACGACAAAGAAGTATAACTTCTAACGCGCGTACATAGTACAACCATCCGTTTTTTTTAAAGTACTCTTTGGATTATTCATTAATTTCGAGAAGCAAAAAAATATGCAATAATAATAATATTAATAATAATAAATGGGACAAAACTTTGATTAATGATGAGGTGGTAGAATTTTTATCTTCCGACACCGAAACGTTGCAAATTAGCAATTCTAATTAGTTTGTTAATTTTTAAGTGAAATTTTGGAATGATCGAGCAAATTTAAGAGATCGGCCGATTGCAGCACTTTCATTATTTTCGTTTAGAAAAAGGGTGACTCGCGCTTTTTTTTTCGGTTATTGCATTAAAGTGGGTAATTTATTTTCGTGATTATTTGGGATTTTTTTAAATTGAAAATGTTAAATCTGAAAGTTTTTTTTCTTTCTAAATTAGGTATGTTAAAAAGTTCGTAACACATAAAATTATTTTTACTAAATAAAATTTTTGAAACGCTTTGTGCGTTGGCATTGGTCGGAGGGGGAAGGAGGGGAGGTGCAGACATATTTCTTCGCGGGCTGCCACTGCGCTCGAGTGAAATTGACTTATTGACTTAACAAACTCGTTTTGATCTGATTGAAAAAAAAATTTTTGTGTATTTTAAAGGAAATGCTTTATTTTTAGGGCCAGTAATCAACATCCGTTTATTAGCACAGTTACTTTAGATGAAAAATACGGCGCAATTCGGCAAAACCATATCGTTTTTGTATGACATAGCTATACAGTAATCCCCCCTATAACGCGGTAGATTGGTTCCGCGTTATAGAAAAACGCGTTGTACGAATGTTCTCGTATAATGCGCTCGTATGACCCCGTATAACGTGTTATCTACACCTTTTAGTAGAATCAATGTTCTTAAAATTCAAAAAATAGAAAAAAAATTTAATAAAATAATTTAATTTAATTTTATAAAACCACAATTGATACAACGTCTTAACGCGTTATATAGGGCAAAACACGTGTTATACGAGGGACCTGAAATCGCGTAATATGAAAAAGCGTAAAAGAGTGCCGCGTTATAGGGAGGATTACTGTATACAGTAAACGATACAGGGGTTTATGACTGTATAAACTTTACAAGAAAATAAGCATTCCCTTGCTCGGAAATCTACCACTATTCATTATAATGTCAGACACCTTGTGTTCATTACATTTGTTGTTTATATCAACATTGATTCATTATAAAAAATATTTTAAACTTAATTCTTACACAACATAGTTTTAAATTGGGCGTTTTAATTTAAGTGATTGCTGCTGCTCCATTTTTATTACCAACACAATTTCAATGAAATAAATAAACAATTTTAAATTTGGTGATTTATTAAATTCAAAAAAGGCGGCAATTTGTCTGTTTAAAGACACAAAAAAATAAACCAATTTCAAAAAAGTCAAGTCTTCAGATGATACAATGTCGCTAGGCTTTTTGATCTTTGATCAGTCAGGGTCTAATAATTTAGGGTTGCAAAATTACTTGCAAGTTAAACCAGCCTCCCCCTCCCCCTAAAATCAACATCATTCAAATTTTTTCATCTTCCCGATATTTTGGCTCGCTAGGGTTGCCATGTTGTTTCTAATTAATTTTTAATTTACATTACCTACATAAAATAAAATAAATTTTAACAAGAACAGTAAAAAATAAACGAAAATATGAACAAACTGAGACTTATGGGCGTCCTGAAAGATTCGTTCGGGACACTGGGACAAAAAGCCCAAAACCGGTGACAATCCCAATTAATCGGAACGCCTGGCAACTTTAAATAAATACCTGATATATCCGCATACAATAATCAAGTTACTTTTTAATTTTTTTTTGTAGAAAATTACATGAAATATAAGTCTGAATGTTTATAAACTTGACATAAGACTTCAAAATATTTTCAGCAAAATTTCTCGAAAGTAAAAAAATAATTTGGCCATTTTTTCACAGAATATAAAAATTTGCAATTTTTATAACCTTTTACCTCCAAATGGAAGGTGAGATACGGTAAACCACCCAATATGTGACCGCCTCTACCGGCGAATGACCGATAAGAGAAATAATGTTCATAACGATTAAAAAAAATTACTTATAATCATGATATATTTATTTATGCAATCTTGTATGTCTTCTTTTTCATTTAAGTTAAAAAAAAAGTAATAATAAAGTTTACAGCTAAAATAATTAAATTTATTTTGGAGTTTGCAAGATTTCAATATAATCTTGGTGCTTTGAAGGACGCAATTAAAAAAGATAGGCGTATCTTCCTAAACGCCAACTAAACCTGTGATTTATTCAATACCAAAAAGAATTTTAATATAAACTACAGAAAACTACACAAAAGTACATCTAAGCATAGTGTTTAAAATAAATTTGACAAAATTTTATGAATTACTTCTTTTTAATAGGCGAATCAATTATTCAGTCATTCACTGGGCTAAACCCCGGTCATTATTAAGACACTGAGCGTTTAACGTTCGATCCTAAATATCATTGTGAATCGACAAAGACATTTCAGGATTTTCTATAAAGCCAAGTTAGTAAAAAAAAAAATTAAACATCAAAACATTTTTTGTCTAAAATGAACATTTCTTACAATATCTTTGGTACGAAGCGAAAAGTGCTTCAAAAGGCTTGTAAATTTATAGAAAAATTAAAAAACGTTTAAAATGTAAAAGTTTGCTCGTTCGACGAGGGGAACGCAAGTTAATTCAGCTTCATAAAAGGGGGGCACAAGGATATTTAAAAATATCTACGAAGGAAGAGCACTAAAACCAGTTAAGAAGCACTGTGCATTTTTAAAAATCAAATCCGAGTGCATTCTAAAGGGTTTTTGGAACAAAAGCCGAGTTCGACGGGACAAAGCGCCGCAAAGGGGGTTGGTCGCATGAGTTTTTCCCATAAAAGAAACAAAGGCGGCAATTGAATTGAAACGAAATGAAATGCAGTCGACAGATTTCGCTTTATTATAATTGATTGACATAAACGCTGGTAATGAGGAATAGAAATGCAAGAAATCTCCATTTGTCTGTCGGCTCGCTTATTCCACCGGAACATCCGGAATGCGAACGGCATCCTATGCGTTCAAAGGACAAAATAAAATAAGTAGCGCTTCCTGGCACATAAAAGGGGGCACCATGCGTTATTTGCGATAATATGTCGTCCCCGAAGAAACGTGTTTCGCAGAATCAAGGAACGGTACTTCAGACTTAACACAAGAACCGCGGAATCGGTGATTTTGAACGTTTCGTAACTTTATCGTCTTGTCACTTTTTATTAGTAGAAAAATATATTTCTGCCGTATTAAATGACTTTTCCTAATTTTCATTGATAATTACTGTCCTGTAATAGTTTTTCTTTTTAAATTGTGTTTTTTTCCCTTTAATATGAGACATTATACCAACGGACACATACTCTTTTTTTCTAGTAAAGATTCAATTGTCAAATGTAAAAAATCAGTAGCCCAGATCTTTGTTCAAGGTCCAATCTATCTCTATATCAAAATTCATCAAAATCGGTTCCGTGGTTTAGGCGTGAAAAGGTAACAGACAGACGGATAGACAGATAGACAGAGTTACTTTCGCCTTTATAATATTAGTTTGGGTAGTTAATTTTTTTAGAAAATAAATTAAGTATTGTTAATTGTGCTTACAGTGGAGTGTGCACATTCGAGTTCAAAGTGGCACATTCCGATCTCGGGAAAATGAAGCGCGCCGCTCCGCGTCGCGCTTCATTTGCCTCCCTCGCTCGGAAATGTGCCACTTTTCGCTCGAATGCGCACATCCTCGTGTTTATTATATTAGCATAATTTACCGTGCGTTCTTTCAAATCTAAAATTTTAATTTAATTTAGTAAATATCGATTTTATATTCCAAAAATGTATTTACCATAGCAATGAGTGGAAGGGAGCGAGAAGATACGATAATCTTGTCAATACGAGTGAGAAAGAGCAATTAAAATGATTTAACTGATCTTTTTCTAATCTATTGGCCTAAATTATTGTGAATCGTGCTTAAAACCGAGTGTGCACATTCGAGCTCAAAGTGGCACATTCCGATCTCGGGAAAATGAAGCGCGCCGCTCCGCGTCGCGCTTCATTTGCCTCCCTCGCTCGGAAATGTGCCACTTTTCGCTCGAATGCGCACATCCTCGTTTTTATTATATTAGCATAATTTACCGTGCGCTCTTTCAAATCTAAAATTTTAATTTAATTTAGTGAATATCGATTTTATATTCCAAAAATGTATTTACCATAGCAATGAGTGGAAGGGAGCGAGAAAATACGATAATCTTGTCAATACGAGTGAGAAAGAACAATTAAAATGATTTAACCTGATCTTTTTCTAATCTATTGGCCTAAATTATTGTGAATCGTGCTTAAAACCGAGTGTGCACATTCGAGCTCAAAGTGGCACATTCCGATCTCGGAAAAAGAAGCGCGCCGCCCGCGTCGCGCTTCATTTGCCTCCCTCGCTCGGAAATGTGCCACTTTTCGCTCGAATGCGCACATCCTCGTGTTTATTATATTAGCATAATTTACCGTGCGCTCTTTCAAATCTAAAATTTTAATTTAATTTAGTGAATATCGATTTTATATTCCAAAAATGTATTTACCATAGCAATGAGTGGAAGGGAGCGAGAAAATACGATAATCTTGTCAATACGAGTGAGAAAGAACAATTAAAATGATTTAACCTGATCTTTTTCTAATCTATTGGCCTAAATTATTGTGAATCGTGCTTAAAACCGAGTGTGCACATTCGAGCTCAAAGTGGCACATTCCGATCTCGGGAAAATGAAGCGCGCCGCTCCGCGTCGCGCTTCATTTGCCTCCCTCGCTCGGAAATGTGCCACTTTTCGCTCGAATGCGCACATCTTCGTTTTTATTAGATTCGTTACATGAATCTTTTTTTTTTCAAATCAAGCAAATAAAATTTCAATCAATTTTGATTTTATATTCGATGACAGTTATGGATTTTATTGTTTTGAAAAACTGTACAAAAGCATTAAATGTGTTGCAATAAATATTTAATTGCTAAAAGACGATTTTTTCTTCGGCAACTGCGGTTGTAGTAAGTCTAAAACCGCCGCGGTTCTAGTGTTAAAGCCATTGTCCTTAAAATTCGATTTGGGAAGTGAGAGGCTGCGCTGCCAGCATTTAAATATTATTAATAAATAATAACGACAAAAGTCGGCCCCGAATCTTGGGGGGCTTTTGATAAAAATCGAAGAGAAAGCTTCGCGCACAATAAATAACAATCCGATTGATGCGTTTGATAAATTTATTTTTCTATGCATATAAATAAATATCTTTTATTAAATCACATCTGACACGTTACACGATGTTTCTGTCAAAATAAAACTAATCAAAGAAAAATTGACCTGCGAGCTTTCTATTTTTAAAACGCAGCTCGGCTCGTCGTTCAATTAAATGCAACAATCGCCTTCTTCTTACTGGAACAACAACAATAACAAAATTACTATCGAGATAATACAATTGCGAGGCCGTTTCTAATTTCAATAAAAACTTCAATTAATTTGTTTGGGGCTTTCCCCCTTAATCCGTTTTTTTGCAATTGCTCGACAAACAAAAATTGCGGTTGCGCAAAAAAAACCGATTTGCAATTTATTTCAGCGCACTAAGGACTTCGATTAAATGGATTTGTTGGTCTTTTAAGTTCCATTAAAATTTTTCAGAAGAAGGCTCACAATTTCAGAGATTTTTAATTTGTATAGAAACGTGCTTTTGAAAAAATTAATTGTATTGTTGAACTATCGATTTTATTATTTATGTAGTTTTGGCGTTAATAAAAAAATCAAAATTTATTTCATGATTTTTTAAGGTAGTGGTCCCGTAACTTGGGCTGGAAAAATCGGTTATTTGTTCTTACTTATTTCGAAAATAAAATACAGTAAGACCTCGTTTAACGCTTCCTCGATTAACGCTGATTCGATATAACACGGTCTGCTCGAAGCTTTAAAATAGCTCAAAATGTACGTCAATTCAACTTATTGTGACATTTCAAAATGACGTCGTTTAACGCTGTTTCGTTTAGCGCTCAAACTCATTGGAACGTATTCCCCGCGTTAAACGGGGTCTTACTGTATATTGAAAGTACATTGTAAAAAAGCATAATATACGCCCCAGGCATAGACAATTAATGTAAGAACGAGTTTTTTTTAATTTTGTTCTTCAAACTTTAAAAGCGTTTTTGTCAAAACGACGTTTTTTTTTACCGGCCCGGGCAAAAAAAAATTCTATCTGACCGATTAGTCTGAAATTTTTACACGTTATTCTACACATCAGTAGTTCTCGTCGGGACTAGGATCTTTTTTTTTCATCCCTAACTTTCCATTTTGCAGCTCGATTAGCGGCTGAAAAAAATCACTTTTATTTTTTGAAGTACGCCATTTTGTTATCTTGTGATAAAATTTAATAATTCTAGTTCCAGCGAAAACAATAATTTTATAGATTAATAATCAATTCGATTTTTTTATTTAAGATGTCCTCAAGAGCCGAAATAACCCGGGCCAGCTTCGTACATTTTTTTTGAGGTGTCTACGTTGACCAATAATAATAATAATTATAAAATGTAAAATTAAAACAAAAAAAATTTTTTTTACTCCTTTAGATGTCAATAATAACATAATAAAAAAACAAAACCATTGTATTTTATTTTCCGAAAAGAAAATTCTCGATAAAGACGTAAAAAAACGTGCAAGTTACTTAAAAAGAAAAGCCCAAAACTTAAGAATTAAATTTCTTGATTTGTTATTGTACCCCGTTAATAAAAGCCTATTAATTGTATTGTATTAAAAGCCATTTTTGAACAGATAAAAATATTTTTTTAATTTTAAAATTGAAAGAAACGCCAAGATAACTAATTATTTTTTTTAAATTAATATCCAAGTTTTGAGATTTGATTAATATTTTTTATTTTTGTATCCCGTTTTTAAAAGGACAATAATTTTCGATTTAATAATTTTCGTTGTGAAATTAAAAAAATAAAATCTATTAAAATGTTTACAAAAAAAAACAGTGGGTGTACCTATGTATGCGCATTAGAAGTTATCCTTCTATTTAAATCCAAAAATGCAATCAAATTTAATAAACAGGAGGATGTGCACATTCGAGCGAAAAGTGGCACATTTCCGAGCGAGGGAAGCAAATGAAGCGCGACGCGGAGCGGCGCGCTTCATTTTCCCGAGATCGGAATGTGCCACTTTGAGCTCGAATGTGCGCACTCGGTTTTAAGCACGATTCACAATAAATTATACCAAAAATCAGTTGATTATTTTAATCGTTTTCTCTCACTCGTACTAACGAGATTGTCGTATCTTTTCACTCCCTTCCACTCATTGATATGGCAAATACGTTTTTCGCACATAAAATCGATATTTACTAACCTAAATTAAATTTATGATTTGAAAGAGCGAAAGAAAAGTAGACAAATCTAATAATTACGAAGATGTGCGCATTCGAGCGAAAAGTGGCACATTGCCGAGCGAGGGAAGCAAATGAAGCGCGACGCGGAGCGGCGCGCTTCATTTTCCCGAGATCGGAATGTGCCACTTTGAGCTCGAATGTGCACACTCCGCTGTAAGCACGATTCACAATAATTAATTTACTTTTTTAAACGGCTAACTTCAACAGTCAAATTTTCGTTAGTTGTGCGCGCGCAACGTCCGTTACCTGCTAAAATTTTACTCTCGGCACCAAAAGAAGTATAACTTCAAAAACCTCCAAATTTATTTATTGTCGAAGCCCTATTTTTAGAAAGTAAATTAATTGCATTAAAAATCATTTTAATTCGAGAAAAATTAAACCTTTTTACCTAATTAATTATTTTTTAATATTTGTAAGCACCCCTTGAAAAAACCTTTACCCAAAATTGGTAAATTTCGAAATTAAAGTTTCTTTGACCCCCCACGAGCAGATTTTCAGTACAAATACTTGAGCGTAATGCCTTTTAAGAGTCCAACATATGGTTGATTAATCCTTTAAATGTTTTAATAATCTTTAATGCATACAGCTGCATGACTTGCCTAATAATAAAAATTGAGATAATTTTTGTTATTAAAGAAATTGTTGAAAATTAAACATCGTAAAGAGTATAAAAATATTTAACCTACTTTTCGCCAACAAAAGCGTCTGTCTATTGTAATGGGCTGGCATAAACCATGGCGTTACAATTTTTTTTACATCGCTTCGGTCAATGTCAGAATTTTTTTCGTTTGACAGTTGTCGGTAGTGACTTTTCGTCACATTTTGCTTTTTATTTGTGCAAAGGCAAGAAAGCTTCTGCAAGGACTCATGTGAAGTTTATGATGATGAATACTTAACAGAGCGCTCGTGTCAGAAATGATTTAACAAATTTCGTTTTGGAAAATTTTCACTTAAAGATGACCAAACGTTCTGGTCGACCGACTAATGGTAATAAGGATCAACTCAAAGCTATAATTGAAGCAGATCGATAAACAACTGTGAGAGAGATTGCGGAGAGGTTAAATGTATCACACACAATAGCCAAAAATCATTAAAAATATTTTGAACTTGTTAAAAAGCTCGATATTTGCGTTCCACATGAATTGAACAAGTTTCATTCCATGAGTATTTTTGATATGCCTTTCAAATACAACAAAAACAAGACTTTTTTTAAACCTATCATCACTGGTGATGAAAAATCGGTTGCTTACAATGAAATTAATCGAAAACAGTCATGGTCCAAGCGCGAAAAACCAGAACAAGTTAAATCAAAAGCTCAATTGCATCAAAAAAGACCATGCTCTCAATTTGGTGGTATTATAAAAGTATTGTGTATTTGGAGGTGCTTCCATAGCAACAAACCATCAAGTCAGACATTTATTGTAAACAACTGACAAAATTAGAGAAAGCAATCAAAGATAAACGAGTAGAATTGGCTAATAGTAAAAGCATAATGCTCCACCATGACAACGCTCGACCTCACACATCTTTAGTAACTCGTCAAAAATTATTGGAGCTTGGTTGGGAACTGATGTCACATCCACCATGACCTTGTACCATCAGATAACGATTTATTTTGACCTTTACAAAACTCTTTAGATGGTAAAAATTTCAGTAATGAGCACTTGGTCCAGTTTTCTGCTGATAAAGCCCAAAAATTCCAAAAACGTAGAATCATGAAGTTACCAGACAAATGGCATAATAAAAATCAAAGTGGGTTAAACATGCGATAAATCATTAACAAATTCGATTTTTAAATTTTATAATTAATCGAACACAATTAGGCCATTCGATTCAATCAAATTTGCAATTAATTAACTCTTCAATTGTTGCTCATCAAATATTAAATTATTCTTTATTTGGACGTTATAAATAATTGGCATTTTTAACTATCACGCCTGTGTGTCGAACTTTCTAAAAGCCTTTTATCGAATTAAAAAAAAAGTCGAACAGTTTTGTTTGCCCTTAGAAATCTTTCGACGCGTCTCCGAAGGTTACAAAAATCAACCGAGCAAATTCGAAATCTCTAAACAACAAAAAGAGGCAACCGATTTGCGGTTTTAGATTTCTTCGAAGACCTTCTTCGCGAGTGACTAAGCACCGGGGTTCATCCGTCTCGAACTTTGGGCACGAAGTTTTCGGGAAACGATTTTTTTTCTCTCGATTCACAATTGAAATTTATGCGTTCTCAAACTGTCAGCTCGGTATTTTAATTTGTTTATTATTTAAAAAAATTACTACGTGTGTATTTAATTGACTATTACAACCCACGAGTTTTTTTTCTGTCCCAACTCGCAAAATGGGGTTCTTAATTTCGTCAGTCTAAAAATAGAATTTTAATACCCGAATAAAAGTGGTACGGATTTTTTTTTGCTTGTACAGAGCAAAGCTGAACTTTCACCCTGGTTATGGGTTAGTGAAACAAGTCCGACAGCTATGTATTTTAACAAAAAAAAAAAAATGTTAAACATTTTTTATTACGTGTGGCCTAAGGTTCGCTGATGCCATTTATGAAAATTAATGATTTATTTTAATGTCGCCTCGTACTTCGAGAAAATTAATTTTGAACTGGTATTATGATTAGAGAGCGATTGAATTAAATTTGGTTTTAATCGATTCGGGTGGAGAAATTTGTTTTCTTAATGTGGCAATGGGTAATCTGCGAATTTTAATGAAATGCACATTGATTAATTGTAACACTGACTTACATTTAGGTTTTTCAGCTCGAGAGCCCAAATTTTAATACGAATATCTTTTATTTAAATAATTAACAAGTTAAGCTAATTTCTTAATTAATTATAATGGTAGTTTTAGTTTCAAACAGAAATAAATGTGTCAAATTAAACGAGAGCCCCCGTATCGAAGTGTGTATACGTAAATATTGTACTAAATAATAATTCTAATTAAAAAAAAAATCGGATTATTAACTGTCCATCTCCAAATTTTATTAAAAAAATTGTGTATTTCGAAAAATCACCATTTTGAGAATCTCGTGAGGATGATTTTAAATTCAACAGATTTGATAATTAATTTAATGGTTTTTTTTTCGTTTTGGTGAAAATATTGTACACTAATTTTTATTAGTTTTTTTAAAAATCATTTTTTTTTAATTACTTAAAACGAGATGCATGAAGTGTGGTACATAGAAAGTGTTTAAAAAAAATTAATTGTGAGAAAACGGGGGGTTAAATTTTAATCGCGTAATGAGTAATTGAAAAAGGTTTAAATTTAAGCAGATTGAGGCGTAAGAGATTTTTTTTAAGTCATTTTCTTGTAGTTGTGACAGAAGCTGAAAATTTAAGTATCCAATATTTTGCTATTTAAATTGGTCGATAAGTAATTTTTTGATAAAGGGGGGTAAGTATGGTGAGATTTCCCCCGAAAAATATTTCATCGCCACTTTGAGGTTATGTAGGTACTGATGAAATACTAAGATCCTGAGACTTTTAGATCTTCTGGAGCTAGCAATACAAGAAAAAAAATTATTCAGGAACAATTTAATCGATCTTAACCCTCCGGTGACTAAATCTCACATGTCATACTAGATGGGGTTTGCCATACCCCAAAAATGAAATGAAATAAAATCCACAAAATTGTACTTTATGAGAGTTAAATGATAAGATATATATTTTAATAACCTATAATGAACAAGTTTTATTTATTTATGCATTAGAATGGACTTTTATTAATGAAAATAAAAATACAAAAACTTATTGGCAACAATTTAGACCAATAAATCACACGAAAAATTAATTGAATAATTTTAATCGTTCCCTCTCACTTGCATTGACAGGATTATCATATCTTCTCGCTCCCTTCCACTCATTGCTATAGTAAATACGTTTTTCGAATATAAAATCGATATTTACTAAATTAAATTAAAATTTTTGATTTGAAGGACCGCATGGTAAATTATACTAATCTAATAAACACAAGGATGTGCGCATTCGAGCGAAAAGTGGCACATTTCCGAGCGAGGGAGGCAAATGAAGCGCGACGCGAAGCGGCGCGCTTCATTTTCCCGAGATCGGAATGTGCCACTTTGAGCTCGAATGTGCACACTCGGCTTTAAGCACGATTCACAATAAATTAGATGATAAATCAGTTGAATAATTTTAATCGTTCCCTCTCACTCGTATTAACGAGATTGTTGTATCTTTTCCCTCCCTTCCACTCATAGCTATAGTAAATACGTTTTTTATAGATAAAAGCCATGTTTACTAACCTATATTTAAATTTATGAAAGAAAAGTAGACAAATCTAATAATTACGAAGATGTGCGCATTCGAGCGAAAAGTGGCACATTGCCGAGCGAGGGAAGCAAATGAAGCGCGACGCGGAGCGGCGCGCTTCATTTTCCCGAGATCGGAATGTGCCACTTTGAGCTCGAATGTGCCACTCGGTTTTAAGCATGTTTCGCAATATTTTAGGTCAATAAATTACACGAAAAATTAATGAAATAATTTTAATCGTTCCCTCTCACACGCACTAATGTGATTATCGTATCTTCTCGCTCCCTTCCACTCATTGCTATGGTAAAAACCTTTTTCTAATATAAATTCGATATTTACTAAACTTTTGATTGAAGGGGCGAAGGCAGAATTAGACAAATGCAATAAATACGAGGATGTGCGCATTCGAGCGAAAAGTGGCACATTTCCGAGCGAGGGAGGCAAATAAAGCGCGACGCGGAGCGGCGCGCTTCATTTTCCCGAGATCGGAATGTGCCACTTTGAGCTCGAATGTGCACACTCAGTTTTAAGCTCGATTACCAAACGTACTGCTTTGACAAAAAAAAATTGTTCACTTTATACCCCACCTAGTACACGGAAGGTTAATAAGATTGTAGTACGTTATTTTTTTTAAATATATTTAAAGAAAATTATGAAATAATTTTTTGTAACTTCATGCCTTTTTTAATGATATATATTTTTTTCATTTGATTAAAAGTGATGCGCCATACTAAAAAAAATTAAATTATTTGATTAAAACACAAAAATAATTTCAATAATAAATTAGCTATTTTTCTTAATTCAAAAACAAACAGTGAGAGTTTTTATAAGTATAATTAATTTTTCAATAATCAACGTACTCATTATAAAATAATTAAAGAATTTACATCTGTCTTTACAAATAGGAACAAAACTAATTACTGCCAAATAAAAAATATATAATAAACCGTACTATAAGTAGACAAAAAATTGTTTTTGGTTTTATTCAGTGCGGCGCGCACCAGTTCAAATGTAAAAAGGTCTAAAAAAATGCAAAATCGAGAAACAAATCAAATTATTAATGTTTTTCTTTTAATTTTAATACAAATTTTTATTTGAGTACCAAAAAAAAATTATGTAATTATTTTTGAAGGAAAATAATTTTTATTAAAAATCATCCCCCTTATTTGAAATTGTCTGACGGATTTAATTCTGTATGCATTAATAAAAATAATCTATTTCTCATATTTATCGTTTAACGCAAACTTCGCATATAGCGCACCGTTTTTGTCGGTCACTTGAGGGTCGTTGTAAACGGGCATTACTGTATTCGGGTCAAAAATCTCAATTTTAATGTGAGGCTTTGATTAAACCAGTTTGTCAATTTGGAGTGCCTTATTAACATTATATAACTCATCGGGTTAGAAATCGATTATGATTTAGTTAATAAATCAAATCAAAAATAATTTGTTTAACGTAACACCTTGTACATGTTTGTCTTTTTAATGTTTTATAGTCCCATTGTTAAGCAATCGCAAAGCAGATTTAAATATTTTTTTCCTACGGCCAAAAAATCTAATTCTTTGTCGAAAATGGTCCATCCTCAACCCCCCAAAATTATGACAAATCTGTAGAAAGCTCATTTGAGCGTTAGAAACTTTTTTTATTGCCAGTTTCGCACACTGTTGTTTTTTTAAAACGAATTCGCCAAGCACCACCATAAATATTAAGGAAATATATTGCTTATAAATCTAATTAAAGCAAAAGCGGAGTAAGTGGATCATGTTCGCTAAGTAAATTACAGTACCTTCACTTCAACTCCATACATTTTTATAATATTTCTGACACAGATACGCGCTAATTTAATTAAGTTGCCTTTTTTTTTTCAAAAAACTAAAATTAAATGAGTTTTCGAAATTAGAGGGGCGGCTCGTACGCATCCCCTTCGAAGAGATCGAAGTGAGCCACGCGCGCCAGGCCAACACGTTAGCTTTTCGGGAACAATTAGGGTCAAACTAGACGGAGACGTTATTTAATATCGTAGGTAATAAAAATAAGTCGATCGTAAAATTAAAAAGTAAAATTCCGTTCGAAAAGCACCGTTAATTGCTTATTATGCGATAAGCACAATGCATCGAGTGCAAGATTTTAATTTCTTTTTTTAAATTGCGACGCGAGCCGCACAATTAAAACGATTCTACAATTAGGGCCCTTTCTTGTAGGTCTTCGGGGCAAAAAGGGTTAAAAGAGCGCTGACCTACCCCCATCGCTTTCGGAGAGCGCACCCTCGCGAAGATTCGCACAAGTTGTAATTTATTGATTCTAATTATTGCTATTTTTGCGCCCATCTATTGCCATGTCAAGTTCATTGCAAAAATTGCGAGATTTATAAATAACCGGAACATTGACACTGAACGTTTTGTTTAATTTTTTTTTTGTTTAATTTATTCGACGAAACTCGTAATGGTCGCAAAACGAACAGTCAGTCTTAATTTTCACTTCCCGAAAGTTTTTTTTTTTTGAAATTCCATGCCTACGAACTATTCGAAAAATTTCCATCGATCAAAATAGCCGTTTTTTTTTGGTGCAACTGGCAGCTTTGATTAATGATACACCCAAAACTATCACTTCCTACCGCGTTAAAAACCAAAAGTATTTTTTTGCGAAAACGCCAAAAATTAATTAAGTTTCGCCTTGGTTTTGCGTTTTAAGGCCCGAGGCGTTTTCGTAAGTTTTTTTTCCGGCGAAGGGCCTTTTTTCGGGCCGTTCTTATTTTTTCGCTTTTTTTCGGTACTCACCGTTTTTTTCCATGGCCGATTTTGTCGAGTTCGATGTGCCTGTACGTAGCGTAACTGGTCATGATCACTTTTTAATGGGTTTAATTGAAAATAATATATGAAAGTAACAATTACACGTGTTGCCGGTAGTAAGCCGTACTGCGAAAGACGAGCGACTGGAAACCGAAGGCTCCGCCGATGCTTTTATAGCCGCAGTGCGCAGCGGCCCGTGTTCGGGCTTTTAAAACTTTATTTTGCTTTGGGACTGAAGTCGATGATTTTAGAGGTAAAAAAGGTACCGCGGAAGTAGGGTGCCCAGGTCCGGAATATTCGATAGCGGGCTGGGCAGTTAAAAAAAAACGGGATTTTGAGTTTTTAAATCGGGACAACTAAAAAAAAAGGTTACTATCAATTAACGTTTATTGTTATCATTAAGTAGTGAAAATAACGATACAGTAGTACAATTGAAAAATAGATACTGCCAATTGGCAGTACCCATTTGATAACGAGGATCGATATGCTTCTTTTATATACAACAGTATGTAAAGTTGAAACTGCTATAACTAGTTTTAAATATTTTTCTTAAATACTTCTATATACAGCATAACTTCGATAGTTCGAACATGAGGGATATTTTATAGTTTCAAAGGGAACAAAACAGAAATTTTCCTGTATGGATAAGCAAGCTACTACAGTAAAACTTCCCTATAGCGGAATTATATTTTGTTCGTTACGAGAAGTGTTCGTTAAAAAGAAGTGTCCTTTATAGAAAAGGCGAAAGGGAATTAACAGATTTTTGAGAAAAAAATACATTATACATGTTAATGATATTGTTATGCAATATACAAAAAATATAAGAAAATCTGTTGTACTTTGGCCCTTTTTTCACTTGTAATTTTTTTAAAATTGTATATGTAACAATTTGTAGATAAAATGAATTGCATCGTAGTGGGGCACTAATAAGGTATTCATCATAAAATATTTGAAAGCATTACCAACCGTTTACTCAAATTGCTATAAGATTTAAAAATTAGTGGAACTATGGTCTAGGTACAACTGAGGTGATGTACCTTGGTTCTATTCACATTAAGCAAAATAAAACCCATTGTTCTATGAAAACTATATATTTATTTTTGGATTATAAGAACTACTAATGTTCTTCTTTGAGATGACACTAAAATTGTTTCAAAAATTAATAAAACTTTTCTCGTATACTAAAATGTCACATCCTTAATAGTTGAATAATGAATAATGAAGCAAAATTTAAAAAAAAATAAGAATTTATAACAAAGGTATATCTAAATTTTTCTTTATTGCACGTTGATCTTAGAGCCAAGGTACAATTTATTGATAGTGACCGAGGTACAAAACACCGACCCTTGATGTTTAAACTCAAAAATAAAATTAAAGATTATGCTGTGCCAAAATCAGACCACTACTATGCAAACATTAATAAATAATCTTTCTATTACGATGAGTCATTTGTTCTTAGGTAATAAAAATCAATAAGATATTTAAGTAAAAAGAATATAAAAATACTTACTTTTTTTCAATTAAAAATTTGAATTGATCTCATACATTAACAAAGAACATTGGCCAGCTGCTGCTAACTTTACGTTAATGTCTGTCAATGTGGCATTTGAAATATCGAAAATTATGGGTCACGAAAGCCCGCAAATATAAAAAAAAATAAAGTTGCCCTAGGTATAAAGGTACCAAAGTACAACAGGTTCCCCTCCAGTTTATTATGTTTTATTCATTTATTTTTCAGTAAGTAAGATTATGTTCAGTTTATTTAAGATGTATCTATAGAAATAAAATAAGTCAATTTAAAAAATTGCTAATCATCAAATGCTACTTTTCAATAGAAGAGACAAAAATTGAATATATAGAAATACGTTGACTTAAGGAAAAATTTTCTGGCAACCCTGTATACATGTGTAATAAACATGTATGCCAATTACATACATACACATTGTGTATGTATGTAATTGGCATGTTAGATAACACAGAGTCCGGATTACCGAGGGTCTACTGTACATGTATATTTTTTGTGTATTGCATATAATATCATTAAACGTTTATAATGTACTTTTTTCCTCAAAAATCTATTACAGTAAAACCTGCTTAAACCGGATCCTCTATATACCGGAAACCTGATCAAACGGAAAAAAAAAATTCGGAACGAACATAATTCTTATGTAAAATAATACCCTTTGTAAAACGGAAACCTGTGTAAACGGAAAAAAAATAACGGACCGATCGCGTTCCGTTTTAGGCAGGTTTTACTGTATTTCTTTTTCTCCTTTTCTTTAGTGAACACTTTGACGAACACTTCTCTCTAACGGACAAAATATAATTCACAGTAGGTGTGCGTTATAACGAAGTTTCATTATAGTTGCTTGCTTGTCCATACAGGAAAATTCTTGTTTTGTTCTATTGAAACTAAAGAATATCTTTTATGTTCGGACTATAGCAGTAAAATTTTTGGAATGTCCGAATTACAATAGTAATCAGTTTACTGGAGTGCCCAAAACTATTTGACAAAATTATATGGCTAATTCCATAAAATTTGAGTAACTTTTAAGAAATTTTTGACCCCACCATGTTTTAGACCCTAATAAATTTGCGATTAGAGTATAACGTGATTAATTAAGTTATTATGTCATTCTTAACAGGGCCAGTCACTTTATAAAAAATGTTATAAAAAAATTAGAATTTTGTAAAAGACATCTAGGAACTGACAGATATGGCTAGCGACTGATGAAAAATTTTATTATTGTAAAACTGATAAACATTAAATTATTTAAAAATATTGCTAGTTGAAGTAAGTGAAAATCAGACCTTGGCCACTCCGTCATCCCCAGTCACATTTGCGGCAACGGACTGACGGTCTAGGGACTGACGATTTGTAGAAAAACTAAGAGAAACACATGTTCTACAATAATTACTAGAATATCTAATGTCATATATCAAACAGGACTAACAAAGCGCTAGTAAATAAAAATTAATTAAAAACAATTGCTTATTATTTAACAATTAAAATACTCATCTAGAGACTGACGCTGTGACTGGAACAACACGTATTTTCGCAAAATCAATCGCTGTAGCACTAAATTAAAAAATTAACGAAGCGAACAATTGGCCTCTGCGAGTAACTTTATGTCGTTACTTTAATATCAACTGCCTTATATTCACTCATTTACTGGTTAAACAGCGAAATTTTAAAAATTTGTAAGCGACTAGGGACTGATGGTTAAAGTCGCGGACACTAATTTGACTTGCGAAAAATACATAATTATTTTTAAAATTTATAATACTTTGATGTTATTAAGTGCATAATCTAACTTTAAACATTTGTAAAGAAAATAAAAGTGTATTGGCTGTTTTTTGAAATAAAAATGCCCAAATAGAAACTTTCGATGCGCGGACATGACTAGGGACTGACGTTTACAGTCATTAGAATTTTTTTTAAAAATGAATATGACTATTAATTTAAACAAAGTGAGCGTACTAATAAAACACATTTTTATCTATTATATAGCAATCTTATAATAAAATTAATTCAATTAGATGAAGTGAAAAGTACTGCAGACATAAAGTTACCCAAATTTTATGGAATCACCCATATTTAAAATTAGTTCTAACAGTTTCACGTTTAAATACTGTTGCATTTAAATGAAGTTTATCGATGCTAGTTACCAAAGATGGGTACTGCCAACTGGCAGTACTACCATATCATTATTTTCATCACTTAATTATAACAAGAATCGTTAATTGATAGAAACCTTATTTTTTTTTAGTTGTCCAAATTTCGTCGTCGTTGGCGCCTTTTTATACCTGTATCAGGTTTAGGCGTCCAAATTTAAAAACTCAAATCTCAATTTTTTTGAACCCCCCACCTCAATATTGAGAATTCTGGACCAGACAACTCGATCCAGAACCGAACAAAGCACAACGAGATTTATAGAAAAATTAATCAAAATACCACTTACTTTAGTTGCGATTAAATATTCACGCACAACACACAATCTTCTTTGTTGATAACTTTTCCTTTCGTCGAAATGTATAGATCAAAATCCATTCGTTTCTAATAATCGTGAATTCGCACTATTTTTTTATTTATTTTTTTTTTTAAATAATTATATCCGTTTAAGTAGCGTCGACGAGAACAATTATAAAGACAACTTAAGAATCGAGGCAAACAAAAAAAGCGCATTAAGCTCTCGATTTAAAGATAATCAAGCAATTTGTTTGCGATGTACTCACGTTGGAGCTTTTAAAAATGTTTTCGGTCTCTTTTGGCGTTCGCCTAAGTGCACTTGCGGCCTTAATTTAAAAGTAGGTTAATTCGTTAGATTTCTCTGGTTTATTAATTTGAAGCCGTTTTTGTGTGAATGTTTTCCCTTTATGAATTACTTCGATTTCGGTTTATTTTGTTCGGAGACGAAATGCTTTTACGTTATTGTTTTTGTATCGCTTTTATGTGTTTGTGTAGTGTATTAGGAAGGGTAGTCACCCTTCTTTCGTCATTATAACAGGTGGTGTGTGTAAGGCACACCTTTCGTTAATGAAATTTCCAGCCTATGCGTGTGTGCGTTTCTCGAAATAGTTTTGTTTGAATCTTGCTTTTATTTTATACGTCAAAGTATATACAAGATGTTTCGAAAAGACTTTGTGCATAGTAGATTTGGAGGAGCAAAAATGTAAAGTAAAAAAGCGCTAAAAAGGTTAAATTTCCAAAAAATCCAAGCAGACACTGATTAAGTTAGAAATCAAACGAGTAGAAGTAAAACGAATCGATTAGATTTAAATAACAAAAAAATAATAAAAGATTTAGTTCAAGGGTCATTTCATATACTTCCTCTGTCCCAAAATATTTAGTCTTTAAATTAGACCATTAAATAACTAACACATTAAAAAAAATAAAACAAATTAATACAAACGTAGATTATACAGGATGTCCCACAAATAAGCACTGAAACTTAACGGGGTGATACCTGACACCAATCGAAATAATAAAAGTTTATATACAATATGTCCTAAATCTAAAGAATTTCGAGAAAAATGCATTTTAATTTTCCTGTAAAAGGCAACACAGCGTCATCTCTGAAAATATATTTATTTGTTGAAAAAATTGTAGTCAGCTTATTTAATAAAATAAAACTGTCATTTTAAAGATGTACAAGTTTTTACTGGTAGTTGATTATAATACGCTCAATTACCAAATTGAATTAAGATTTGCAATAATTTGAATAAAAAACCTCAAATGTGCCATGCATTTTGGGACAGAGAGAAGGTAATATTTGTTATTAACGCAAAGTGCCATTTCATTGATAGAAAATGTTCTTTTTTGGGCAACTGTAGGTACAAATATTTTAATTATAAGTTAAAATGTTGCTACTGTTGGTATTTAAAAAAAAAGTTGTCGCAATATAGAATGACCCTAAAAAGAAAACCCTTAAACACCGATCTAAAAAAAAGGTATGAATTGTAAAAGATTAAATTGAATCAATTGAAAAGTTTCTTAATTGTTTTAATTAAACTCGTTCTCTTAGAAAAGTAAAAGTAATTAATAATGTTTCATTTTAATCATTTGTGTATTTAAGTTTTTTTATTTCTAAAATTAGGCTGTCCTTTTAAAAATAAATTTCTTATAAATATAGGGTAATTTCACCAGTAGTCGACCTTTTTTGACAAACTGCCACTTACAACTACATATAATTGCAACGAGCTTAGTCAAGTAATATTAAAAATTCTTCTGTAGGTGTGTTACACACACATGCGATAATTAAAAGAAAAAGGCAAAAAAAGCTTAAAATTTAAAAAAAAATTGAATCCATTTTTTTTTAATTAACAGTTTTGGCGTTAATCGGTCGTTAAATAAAATTTAACATTCTGCTATATGAAATGAATAAATAATCTATTGAAATTATATTTCACAATTTACACACACCAAATCACATTTTTATTAATGAACTAGCTGGCTCGCCCGGCTTCGCACGGCTATTGCAATTTCAAAGTAAAAACTAATTTTTTTCAAAATAAAATATAGCCTATGTTACTCAAGGATAGTGTCTTCTACCTGTTAATTCAAGTCCCGCCAAATCGGTTCAGCCGTTTCCAAGATATACGGGCAGACAAACTGATAGACAGACTGACGACAGACAGACAGACAGACAGACAGACAGACAGACAGACAGACAAAATTTTAAAAACGCAAGTTTGGGCTATGGTAACGATTAAATAACTATAATAAATTAAAAAAAGTCTTTACTTCGAAATCACAGACAGACACTTCATTTTTATTTATATGTATAGATAAAATTAAACTTATTTCTAAGCGTGTTGTCGTAGATCCTGAAAGAACTTTACGGCGGAATTTGAAGACATAAACGTGGGCATACAGAGAAGAATTAATCAATTTATTTTTAATGTGTAATGAATAATTTATAAGTATATCAGCAGCTCATAATTAACGCCAAAATCAAATTATTATAAAATAAAGCAGTTTGTGGCCGACTACAGGATAGAGGACCGCCAAACTGGCGAAATCACCCTATATAAATTAAAAAATTAACACATACCACGTCTAAAGGGATTCTACTGTCTTAAAAAAAAACAACTAATTTTTATAAGTATCGGGAAAATTTAATGTGCTCCTCCAAAAGCACAAACTTTATAATAAACCAAGTCCTAAAATTCTATTTGAAAATAAATTGACCCTAAAAATTAAAAAAATCGTATAAATCATTTTCTAACAAATTTAAACAACGATATCGTCAGAAAATCGACAAGCGAAGAAAAAAATCGAAAATCACTCACCCCTTTTATTTTGCAAACGCTTCCATCTCGATTTGTTCCATCAAATAGTGAGGCACTGTAACAAAAAATAAACGTAAGTATCGCAGAATTAGAAAAAAAATCTATTTTTTTTTATTCAATGATTTATTAGTCTACTTATGCCCAAAAATCCCTACCAGGCTAAAATTAACAGAATGGGTTGCCAAGGTAACCGAAATGAATCAATAAGCAAGGAATACGTAGCAATCTTTGACGTAAACGATGCAAATGCAAAAAAAAGAAGGCAATGTTATTATGTAATCTTTAGAAAAGCTCACTCTCGTAAAAGCATAAGCAAAACCTACTAAATATAGTTTTTTTTTTATAAATACATCTCAGCGATACATTGTGTGCGTACATAAATCGCAGAGAACACAGACATCTTTGATAAGAACAACGAGGATTTTTTGCACATTACCACTTACGAAAAGCGTCCGGCTAAAAGCAACGTTTTTCGAGCAATAAACATTATTTTGAAACGTCGAAAGGTCTTCAACCTCCTCAACAAATAGCAGCAAGAAACTGTAATTAAAAAGCATTTTTCTAACCCACATTTATTTCTTATTTTACACTTAGGAATTTACTGCCACTAAAATTTAATTACAGTAAGCTTCATTAATTTACTCTTACAAAATTGCTTTTTATTAAATTTTCTTGCGGTTCGGAAATTTTTAAAAAAAGTTGCAACCTGGGAGTATTATTTTTTTCTTGCTGCCCCCCTTTAAATTTATATGATTTTATAAAATTAAGTTTCTGAGAGGGAGCCCTTTTGAATTATTTTTTACTGGTACACTGTTGCCAAAAAAGAAACGATTTAGAATTTTTTTTAAGGACTAATTAACTTAAGCTAGAGAAATCACTGCGGAGATTTTTGAATTAAAATTTAAAAAAAAAATAATAAATTATTGTCATTCGTGCTTAAAGCCGAGTGTGCACATTCGAGCTCAAAGTGGCACATTCCGATCTCGGGAAAATGAAGCGCGCCGCTCCGCGTCGCGCTTCATTTGCCTCCCTCGCTCGGAAATGTGCCACTTTTCGCTCGAATGCGCACATCTTCGCTTTATTGGATTTTCTACTTTATCCTTCGATCTTTCAAATCATAAATTTAAATATAGATTAGTAAATATCGCTTTCATCTATAAAAAACGTATTTACTATAGCAATGAGTGGAAGGGAGCGAAAAGATACAACAATCTCGTTAATACGAGTGAGAGGGAACGATTAGAATTATTCAACTGATTTATCGTCTAATTTGTTGGTCTAATTTATTGTGAATCGTGCTTAAAACCGAGTGTGCACATTCGAGCTCAAAGTGGCACATTCCGATCTCGGGAAAATGAAGCGCGCCGCTCCGCGTCGCGCTTCATTTGCCTCCCTCGCTCGGAAATGTGCCACTTTTCGCTCGAATGCGCACATCCTCGTATTTATAAAATTACAAAATCAAACTTCAATCAAATACAGTAGACACCGCTTAATGTAATCACTTTGGAACCTAGATAAAGTGATTACATTAGGTGACTGAAAACAATAAGCGCAAAACACCACCAAAAAAACTTATTTACGCTTTGAAAGCTTCTAACGCGTTTTTCTCGCAGAGTTGACATTAGGCCCTTTTGATCTTTTTGGCTAATCTTACGCTCTAATAAACGGGCTTGCAGAATCTAAAAGTTATTAAAAATCCGTTTACAAATAACCGGGCTAGGATTTGTCAAAGTGCAAATTTAGAAAAAAGTAATTATAAATTAAACTCTTCGAACCCGTTTTTTTCGAGAATTTCAAACGGCACGCCTATAATTTTTTAAGTTTGTCCTAAGCCAAAAAGTCTGCCAAATCCGAATCTGGAGAGCTTTTAAAGATCCGTCCACAAATAACGGCGCTATAATTTTTTAAACATAAAATGTTGTGCTACCAAAACGAATCTAAAACTTCAACCTTTAATTACTCAAAAAATTAACATTGTGCGCTATGCCTATTTTGCACGTATCTTATAGAGAAAATCCTCGGGAATCAGAATCCGGGATGCTTTTAATCATCGGATCGAAAATAATGGCGCTACAATCGTTTTTATGAATCAAAGTGTATATTGTTCAATTTCTTTAGTTTTTTGGAACATTCGAAGTCTTGAAGGAGGAGCAGAGAAGAATGGCTCCGGATATGGCAGATTAGGGTCCATAGAAAGACCCCCACAAAAATTTAAAGCAAATGCATTTCTTAAAATTTTTTTTTCCTCAATTTTAGCAAAAGGTGAAAATTTTTATTTTAGAGAGAAAGCGCGGAGAAATGACACCAGCTATAGTTACTAAGGGTACGTAGGAACATCTCCTTGCAATATAAAGCAATTCTATTATTTTCATTTTTTGTCAAAAAAACATGAATTAACATTCATGTTTTTTTCTCGATTTTGGCCGATTTTGGGGGTTTTGAGTTAAGACCGGATTCCGACGTGTTAGGGTGGGAAACGTTCACAAATAAAAGGATTTGACGATATTCGCAAATAAGGCATTTTAAAAATTAAAAATTTTACCAAAATTTACATTTTCAAAGCTTCGATCGCGTTTTCCCCCCAGACTTCACATTAGGCCCTGTTGATTTTTTTGACCGATTTTACACTCCGATAAACGGGCTTTCAAAATCTGAAAGGTTCTTAAAAATCCGTTTACGAATAAAAGAGGTACGATTTTTCAAAATTAGAAATTTATAAAAAAATAATTACAAGTCGGCCTCTTCGAACCCGTTTTTCTCAAAAATTTGATATAGCACGGCTATAGTTTTTTAAGCCTATCTGAAGCCAAAAAATCTGAAAAATCCGAATTTGTATAGTTTTTAAACATCCGTTTACAAATAACGGCACTACAATTTTTTTAACGTAAACTATTGTGCTAAAACTTCAACCATAATTACTCAAAATATTAACATTGCGCTTTATAATGTTTTGCACGTATCTTATGGGAAAAGTGTCAGTATTGCGAATTTGGGTTGTTTTTAATAATAAGATCGAAAATTAGGGCTCTATGATCGTTTTTATAAGTCACAAAGTGTATAAATTGCGGTTTATTTATTTGTCTCAAAAATTTGGAGGCTTGAAGGGGAGCAGGAAAGAATGGCTCCGGCTATGTTGGTTTGAGGTCCATGAGAACATCCCGCAAAAATTAAAGGCAAAAACATTACCCAATTACTTTTTTTACTTTTAGCAAAAGCGGGTGATAACTTTAACCGCGGATCGCACTAAGCGGCGTCTACTGTATCTTAAAAAATAATAATGGATAGATATAAAATCGGAGATTTGGTGTTTTTAGTATAAATACTAGGGTGTTTCATTTTAAGCGATTTTTTTTGTCCTACCCGAAAATTCCATAGTTTATTGAAAAAATAATAAAATGCCGTTGAAAAAAAAATGCTAAGTGAATTAGAGGCTTTGCTCACCCAAAAATTCGATTTCCTATTTAAATAACACAAAAAATTATTTTTTTGATTTCAACTCATTTGTTCAGCATTAAAAAACAATTGTTCGAAAAATGAGCGTTAAGCCTTTGTAGGGCATTAAATTTTCTACAAAAAAGCGGGCGATGAAACCATGGGGGTGCACAATTGCAGACCCCATTCAAAATGCACTTATTGTCTTTTGTGCGCTACTAGTTTTCTATGTATACATCCTCGAGCGGCCTTATTGTCGTGCTGGCCATATTCGGCCCAGGCGCCTCACGGAATTAGCCTTCGGACACGCCACTTCCGTATTGGCGGAAACTTTGCACAAATAAACCGATTTAAATCTGCGCTCTTTGATTAATTATTAGTTTAACAATTAGAGTAATAACTTGGAAGTAGTAATAAAAAAAATGTAACTTTATGAAAAACGAGCATGTCAGGACATCCTATTGTTGCGCATGATTGGGCCATTGTTCTTGTTAACAACGGTGTCGACATGCTTCACGTCTTTCCAGCTTGTGTTCTCTGCTCATCTACCGATAAGCTTAATTATTTAAAAGATTTTGAGTTATTATTTTTGGTTAATGTACGGAGAGAAAGCGGAAGTTAGCACTCCTCAGCTAATTAGCGCTAAATTCTATTTCCAAAAGCACCTCATCATCGAAAGAAATCGAAAGTGTACGTCGCAATTCTTACGAAGTAGGTCTTCGTCGTTTTGGTGCGTCTTATTTTAAATAAAACTAGAAAATCTAGAAGACAATCGAGAAAAATGTCTCGGCCTAGCAGCGACATCCTGTTTATCCTTTTACATATTTCTTAATAGACCATAGGCGCCCGCATTATGCGTGTGAAGGGGTCTAATTGAACGCGATGGAATTTAAAATTACGAACTAGTGTTAAGAACAAATCCTAAATCAACAACTGCAAATAAACACGCTAAATTACTCAAATTTTAAAAACAACATTGCCCTTCAGATCACTTTAAACAACTGTAAATCGTATAAGTACCATAAAAAAACTGATATTTATTTAATTTAAATTAATTAAAATAGTATAAGCGTACTTTTATAAAAATTGTTTGATTTCATGTCATCTTACAGAATATTTTAAAAATTGTTTTAATCTTCTACTTAAAACGAGCTATTTTTGTATATACCGGGTGTTTTCTTTAAGGTGCCACGAGCTTATAATTTCTAAAATAATAAAAATTTCAAAAAAAGTACAAGTAAGTGTAAAAGTTTCTTTATTTTATTCGAACTATGCACTGGCATAAATAAAACTTTTGTAGTACTTTCAGTTTAACCGGAAGTAGTACAAAATGCATATTTATGCGAGTACATAGGTGGTGTAAGTTAAGAAAACTTATATACTTGTACTTTTTGTAAAATTTTAATTATTTTAGGAGTTATAAGCTCGTGACACTTTAAATGCAACACCCGGTATATATATATACACGGCTCTAACGATTTGGATGATATTTTGTATTTAGATAATGTCTTGCTCCATAAGTTTGTCTAAATAGGTCTCATTGCTAAAAATTGCGTTTTCAAAAAAAAAATTCTTAGCGCCATCTCATAGAATACTGAAGTACCAGTAAGCTGGCATATTCATGTATTGATATATACAACAACAGATGGCACTACATTCATATTTATATAATTCAGTACCTAGGCGACCGAAAGCCCTCACATTCTCACGGCGAAATCGAAAGCTCGGTCAACCCGATATTTTGCCTAAAATGTCGGCATGTGCGTAGCTAGGGGGGTCAGGGTGGACACTAACCCATCCTGGAAAAATCCATAGATTCGAATTAACAAAATTGAAAGCTTGTGGTGGCTGATCAGCAGGCCGACTGTCCCCCTTAAGAAAATTTCCTAGCTACACCAATGACTGTCGGCCCCTTATCGTGTTATTATTACAAAAATTGAAAATTAAAAAATTGAAAAAGCGCACCATCGCTACTTTTTAAAATTTCAAAACTAGGCTCCGACATCATAAAAAATGAGATGTGGTCAATAGCAACAGAAAATTAGGTTTCTACTATCGTCTTTTATAAATGACCCTCCCTGCATAAAATCCTAAGGGCGCCCCTGTATTAGACGACAGCATTTCGTTTGTAATTAACGATACAGCTTTAATGAGACTGCTGAAATCTCAGGAAGATATATCGGCGTCATTAAATGTTTATAAAAGCCATAAACTAATTTGTTTATCACATGATTTATAGCTTAATGTTAATAGTAAATTTTCTGTCGCGCAAAACTGGAAAAATCAAACGCGCGAAGAGCTTCGAGCTCCACACAATTTTCAAAATGTGTACTTTAATCAACCCAAATTGGTGTACGTATTATCAAAGTATCAAAAATAATAACATATCTTGCGCTAGCTGCGAGCACAGCTTTAGAGATCACAAATTTAAAAAAATCAAAAAAGCAACAATTATTTCACGTAGCAAATAAAAACTGCTTCGATTTCCGGAGCAGATTACCATCGAATGCCGCTCTTCATTCATACATCTCGTTTATTATATTTAATGACTATAATTAAGGCCTTTTTGTGTAAAACTTTAATTTTCGAAAAACACGAATAGTAATTTGTTCTTCGATTTTCCTGGCACGGATTTTTTTTTAAAATCACATTCCTTTTGCAGTCTCAAAATTATTGGTGTACCTAGAAAAGATCTCATATTTTTATAAATAAAATATTACAAACATTTAATAAGTGAATACAAATTACTGATCATGGAGACTTACGAATAATATTGACAAAAATTGAGCACACATAAACAAACTGATATCCGATCAGATTCATTCCTCTCACTAAAAATGAGTATTTTCAAATTCAATTGCATTTTTTCTTTTGTTTAAAAAAAATGTATTATAATTATTAAATCTTAATCGTTTTAAATAATATTTAAATCGATTAAGCTTTAATAATTATAAAATACAGTTTTGCTGCCATATTTTCCTTCTCCACAATAAGAAGCTAAAAGGCGTTATTTGGGTTTTCAAAGTAATCTTAATAGCTCCTTTTAACGGCTTAAAATGAAAATAACCAACACTTAACAGGCGTAGAAAAGGATCTATTGCTAAAGTGAAATATAACCCTAAATACGGATAGGGGGCGTTGTTAGACGACAAAAAGAACTTAAATTTCCACTCGAGTTATTTCTTTCTCTACAACAGCGGTCGGGGAACCGGGGTAAATTACCCCAAATGGGTTAAAAATAAAATTGAATAAATGATGTTTAAATTAAATTTTTAATTATTGTTTTCTTTTCAAAATTATCATGGGGGCTATAATATGAAAGATGCTAAAAAGAGGTGATTTCGTTTTTTTTTGCTCTTCGCCATGAGGTAATATCAACTTACACAAAAATATTTTGGGGTAATGATTAAAAAAGTTCCCCGACCGCTGCTCTACAATAAGAAGCTAAAAAGTGTTATTTAGGTTTTCAAAGTAATCTTAATAGCTCCTTTTAAGGTCTGAAAATGAAAATAACCAACAGTTAACCGGCGTAGAAAAGGATCTATTGCTATTGTGAAATATAGCCCTAAATACGGATAAGAGGCGTTTGTTAGATGCTGAAAAGGATATAATTTCGACTCGAAAAGCTGCCAGAAAGATAGAAAAAGCTCATAGATAATGGTGGTGAATACATAATAAATCAATATAATTTTGTTATTTAATAAAATCAAAATAAATGTCTGATAAAAATGAAAGTTATTTATGATTCGACCCAATAACATACTTATGAGAAAATACTTAATTTACAAAAGACGAAATTGATTTAGAATAAGGCGAATTTGGAGTGCAAAGCCTATAGCTTAGTTCTCAATACCTTTGAACAAATTAGATTTTTTGAAAAATTAATTTATATTTAATTTTAGAAATTACTAATTCGAATTATAGATTTTTATAGTATAAATGTCTGTTGGTGTGACCTTTGATTCTGAATATCCTCATAGAGTGATGAAGACTCTTTCATGACATACAGAGTGTTTTATTTAAAATGCCACAAACTTATAATTCCTAAAATCATAAAAATTTCCAAAAAAGTACAAGTATAAAAATTTCTTTAATTTATACAATTTCTGTACTGGCATAAATATAAATTTCTTAATTTAAATAATAAAGTATTTATTTTGTTAATTAAAAATATAAAAAAAAATATTTATTTATTTATTAACTAAATGGTAATTGTTATACATTTTTGGAAAGCTCTGGATGAGCTCTATTCAACTATCTCAATAAATTAATACCCTTCTATTTAAGATAAGACAGTTGACCCCATTTCATGTTAAACCGGAAGTAGAAAAAAAAATTTATTTATGCCAGTGCATAGATTAAATAAATTAAGGACACTTTTATACTTTTATTCTTTTTGAAATTATCATTAGTTAAGAAGCTAAAAGCTCGTAGTGACACTTTAAATAAAACACCCTGTACTTAAATTAATAGAACAATGTTTTAAAAAAAATTAAGTTCAAAGAGACTCTGCTAAACCTATTCGTATTTGTTTAATTTTGTTTATTTTACTACCAAGAAATATCGATCTTTCCTTTTTCGAATCAAACAAATTGAATGAATTTGGTTTAAATTAAATTTTTGGGTTTGAAATTGATAATAATAATGTGGCAAATCCAATAAATACGAGAATGTGCGCATTCGAGCGAAAAGTGGCACATTTCCGAGCGAGGGAAGCAAATGAAGCGCGACGCGGAGCGGCGCGCTTCATTTTCCCGAGATCGGAATGTGCCACTTTGAGCTCGAATGTGCGCACTCTGTTTTAAGCACCATTCACAATAAATTAGACCAATAAATTAGACGATAAATCAATTGAATAATTTTAATCGTTCCCTCTCACTCGTACTAACGAACTTGTCGTATCTTTTCACTCCCTTCCGCTCATTGCTATGGTAAATACGTTTTTCGCACATAAAATCGATATTTACTAACCTAAAATTAAATTTGAAATTTGAAAGAGCGAAGGATAAAGTAGACAAATCCAATAAAACGAAGATGTGCGCATTCGAGCAAAAAGTGGCACATTTCCGAGCGAGGGAAGCAAATGAAGCGCGACGCGGAGCGGCGCGCTTCATTTTCCCGAGATCGGAATGTGCCACTTTGAGCTCGAATGTGCACACTCGGCCTTCAGCACGATTCACAATGATTTAGCCCAATAAATTAGCTCTAAAAATTAATCGAATAATATAAATCGTTCCCTCTCACTTGCATTGACAAAATTATTGTATCTTCTCGCTCCCTTCCACTCATTGCTATGGTAAATACGTTTTTCGAATATAAAATCGATATTTACTAAATTAAATTAAAATTTTTGATTTGAAGGAGCCCACGGTAAATTATACTAATATAATAAATACGAGGATGTGCGCATTCGAGCGAAAAGTGGCACATTTCCGAGCGAGGGAGGCAAATGAAGCGCGACGCGGAGCGGCGCGCTTCATTTTCCCGAGATCGGAATGTGCCACTTTGAGCTCGAATGTGCACACTCGGTTTTAAGCTCTAATACGAAAGGTCCCGTTTAACCAAAAAAAAATTAGTCACGTTAGTAAAACGCCACCTCGTACACGGAAGGTTAAGTAAAAAGAATATAAAGACTTAATTTTTTTCGATTAAAAATTTCAATTGATCTCATACATTAACAAAGTACATTGGCCAGCTGCTGCCAACTTTACGTTAATGCCTGTCAATGTGGCATTTGAAATATCGAAAAATATGGGTCACGAAAGCCCGCAAATATTAAAAAAAAAATGTTACCCTAGGTACAAAGGGACCAAGGTACAACAGGTTTCCCTACATACAAAGTTCATCCATTCCACCGCAATCCTCCGTGACGTAATCGAAAAGCTAATTTCATTCTCTATTATTTGTTTTTTTTTTTTTTCAATTTCTACAAATCTCAGTCGTAAACTTAAATCGCCGCTATGAAATCGGAAATTACATTTAATTACGAATCCGGAGGCCTCGTAGAAGCTTTCTTTAATTTATAGAAGCGACGAGTCCTCTCCGAAGCCACTCTTCTTAAATCTCGACTTTTCTTCGGCGCAAGGCGCGCAACGCGAGAAGAAGTTAAAGATCGATAAATCTTGATCAAAACTCGGAATTGTTAATAATCATCTTTGTTCCCCTGCAATTTCGTTGTCTATTTACTTTTAACATGTTTCTGAAATCACAGTAATCGTTGGTCGGCGCTGAACGTTCACGTTACGTAAATTTGTAATTACGGCCGACGGCCGAAGAGACGGATGCCTTTTGTAAGCCTCCGTAGGTGAATGTCTGAAATTGTTGGTCGGGCGGTTTATATAAGAAATGGAAGAAGAAGTAAACCGATAATTAAAACCTAATTCGTGTTGTTAATCTTCGATTTCGACACAACCTAAATTGTTGGTTCGACTTTTGTAACGTGTTATTGTTCCGAAAATAACTACACAAATTTTATTACGGATAAACGGTACTCTTTCTAATAGAAAGTAGACACAAGTAATGCAATTAACTGTTTCTGAAAAGTCCAAACAGCTATTCCTTTAATTTAATAAAAAGTAACATCGAAAATGATTTTATAAAAAACCAATTATTTTTGAAGTTGTACTTCTTTTGGCGCGTCGTGAGTAAAATTTCGGTAAGCAACGGAAGTTGCGCGCGCACAGCAAATTTAGCAAAGTTAGCCCTCTGAGAAAGTAAATTGATTATGGTGAATCGTGCTTAAAACCGAGTGCGCACATTCGAGCTCAAAGTGGCACATTCCGATCTCGGGAAAATGAAGCGCGCCGCTCCGCGTCGCGCTTCATTTGCCTCCCTCGCTCGGAAATGTGCCACTTTTCGCTCGAATGCGCACATCTTCGTTTTATTGGATTTGTCTACTTTATCCTTTGCTCTTTCAAATCTAAAATTTAATTTTAGGTTATCGATTTTATGTGCGAAAAACGTATTTACCATAGCAATGAGCGGAAGGGAGTGAAAAGATACGACAAGTTCGTTAGTACGAGTGAGAGGGAACGATTAAAATTATTCAATTGATTTATCGTCTAATTTATTGTGAATCGTGCTTAAAACAGAGTGTGCACATTCGAGCTCAAAGTGGCACATTCCGATCTCGGGAAAATGAAGCGCGCCGCTCCGCGTCGCGCTTCATTTGCCTCCCTCGCTCGGAAATGTGCCACTTTTCGCTCGAATGCGCACATCTTCGTTTTATTGGATTTGTCTACTTTATCCTTCGCTCTTTCAAATTTCAAATTTAATTTTAGGTTAGTAAATATCGATTTTATGTGCGAAAAACGTATTTACCATAGCAATGAGCGGAAGGGAGTGAAAAGATACGACAAGTTCGTTAGTACGAGTGAGAGGGAACGATTAAAATTATTCAATTGATTTATCGTCTAATTTATTGGTCTAATTTATTGTGAATGGTGCTTAAAACAGAGTGCGCACATTCGAGCTCAAAGTGGCACATTCCGATCTCGGGAAAATGAAGCGCGCCGCTCCGCGTCGCGCTTCATTTGCCTCCCTCGCTCGGAAATGTGCCACTTTTCGCTCGAATGCGCACATCTTCGTTTTATTGGATTTGTCTACTTTATCCTTTGCTCTTTCAAATCTAAAATTTAATTTTAGGTTATCGATTTTATGTGCGAAAAACGTATTTACCATAGCAATGAGCGGAAGGGAGTGAAAAGATACGACAAGTTCGTTAGTACGAGTGAGAGGGAACGATTAAAATTATTCAATTGATTTATCGTCTAATTTATTGGTCTAATTTATTGTGAATCGTGCTTAAAACACAGTGTGCACATTCGAGCTCAAAGTGGCACATTCCGATCTCGGGAAAGTCAAGTGCGCCGCGCCGCGTCGCGCTTCATTTGCCTCCCTTGCTCGGAAATGTGCCACTTTTCGCTCGAATGCACACATCCTCGTATTTAAAAATTTGTCTACTTTGTTATTTTCACTCTTTCAAATCATAAATTTAAATTTAGGGACAGTTGGGGCACAATGGAACGCGACGTGCAATGGAACAACGACGATTAATATTCAAATACCAAACAAATTCGCGGGTTTCTGTTTTGAGCGATTACAGTGCCTAACTATCCACACGGGAATGCACACGGGAATGCCCCTCTGCAACAACAAAGTTCTGAGAAGAAAAAAATAGTTTTCATTAGTAAAAAGTTACATTTTCTTACTCAAAAACCATTGATTTTACTAAAAAAGTATACTAGTAAGGTATGTGATATATTTTTACATAAATTTTAATCATATTGACTATTTAATACAGTTGAATATAAAATGGAAATCTTTACAAAGTTTTTTAAATTCGCGTTTGGTACTTTTGAAACGTTATGGGGCACGTTGGAACGGGACACAATAACACTGCAACATAGAACCCCATTTACTTTATTGGTATTTTGTTGCAGATTTTAAAGTCATATTGGTTAGAGAGCATATGAGAAAAAGTGATAGGGATCTGTATAGTGAGACTAATATGTGAGAGGCTTTTGCTTTCCTCTAAAACCCGAAATAGCAATAGTGTCAATTATAGATATAAAATTGTTGTTACGAAGTTCATGCTTAGCAAGCAAAAGTGTTAAGGAAGTATTTCATTGGTTAATAATTTATTTTAATATAATTTATGATCTTACGCGATTTATTGGCCATGTTCCATTGAACCCCAGACCTCGGGCACAATGGAACAAAAAAAGTTTTTTACAAACATGTAAATATTTTAGGTTTAAGATTAATTTTTAATCTCTTTTTTGTGTTCAATCAACAGTTTTAGGTCTGTTCTTAATTGTTTTAAACAGAAATTATAAAAATATAAAACACAGATTTTTTTTTAAATCGAAACAACTTTTTCGTTTCATTGTACCCCAACTGTACCTACTTTAGCAAATATCGATTTTATTTTCTTATCATTTAACTGTGATAAAGTACAATTTTGTAGATATTATTTCATTTTAATTACGGGGTATTACAAACCCCACCTAGTATGGCATGTGACATTTAGTCACCTAGTATGCGGAAAGTTAAATATCTTATTGATTTTTATTGTCTAATAACAAATGACTCATCGTAATAAAAAAATTATTTATTAATGTTTGCAAAGTAGTGGTCTGATTTTGGCACAGCATAATCTTTAATTTTATTTTTGAGTTTAAACGTCAAGGGTCGGTGTGTTGTACCTCGGTCACTGTCAATAAGTTGTACCTTGGCCCTAAGATCAACGTGCAGTAAATAAAAAATTAGATATACCTTTGTTATAAATTCTTATTTTTTTTATTTTGCTTCAGATAATATGCCTTTCAAGTCTAACGAAAAATTTAAATTTTTGCCAATTTAACCATTAAGTATGTGAAATTTTAGTATACGAGAAAAGTTTTGTTAATTAATTGAAACAAGTTTAGTGTCATCTCAAAGAAGAACATTAGTAGTTCTTATAATCCAAAAAAAAATATATAGTTTTCATAGAACAATGGATTTTATTTTGCTTAATGTGAATAGAGCCAAGGTACATCACCACTGTTGTACCTAGGCCATAGTTCCCAAAAAATTTTAAATCTTATAACAATTTGAGTAAACGGTTGGTAATGCTTTCAAATATTTGATCAACAAATTGTTACATATATAATTAAAAAAAAATTACAAATCAAAAAAGGGCCAAGGTACAACAGGTTTCCCTAAATAAAAAGAAAAAAAAGGGGAATGAACGTGTGAATTAATCGATTCATATTTGATTTCTTGGCTATTTTATATTTAAATCAAGGCCCCCAGGGAGGTGAAACCCTGAATGCTTTATTTTATTACAATGAAAACCACAAAAACTTGTATTACATGTCGATTATTTCAGACGTTTAATTGTTGAAATAGAATCGTTTTCACTGTTTTGCTATGGGAGCGGGAGTTTTAAAATCGAATTTTGTGAAGGATCTGCACGTGTTCCCGTACAAAAGCCGAGCCGTTACGCCACTGGCTAATGTTGTCAAGAACCGAAGAAAGAAGTTCGCCAGAAAGTTCGTCAGAAAAAAAATCATAAATTAGTTTTGAGAAAAAATACACCAAAGAGAAATAGAAAATAGTGCATCAATTTTCATTTAGTTTTAAGCAAAATATAACTATTATAAATCGTAGGCAAAAAAAACGAGTGTATTTTAAGTGCAAAATAACACATTTCTAAGCGAAACAAACTTCAGGCTTTAATTTAAAATACAAAAAAAAAAAATAGAACTAAAAATTATGGTTTAAATTTCGAGCACTTTGATTACTCCATTAGTGCCTTTTTAGTCTCAAATTTTTATTTTATAATCCACAAATTTATAAATGTTTTCAAATGGTTTTTTTAATCAAAAAAACGATGAGCTTAAAAAGATTAATCAATTGGAGATAAAAAAAATATCTAACCTTTCTGTTAATCATTTTCTTCAACGCAGTTTAATTGATTCGAAGCAGTTAATTGATGGAATTAAAACAGCAACGAGGCACTAACACAGTTCTTTAACAAACAAAAGTCGAAATGAAACTGACTCGCTTTTAAAACTTATCGGTTTTGATAAGAAAAAACAAAAATTCCATTTATTATCGTAGTTGTAAAACGCCTTGCAAGATATTTAAACGATAGTGCATATTAGCAATCGTTTATTTAAATTCAATAAGGAAATTAGGGTAAAATGTCTAGTCTGTGACAACCTACCAGTAAATGACCGTTATGAAAAATAGTGTTTAAAAAAAACTAAATTTATATTAATGATGTATTTATTTATGCAATGTTGTATGTCCTATTTTTCTTTTAAGTGCAAGAAATAAAAGTAATAAAAAAATGTATAGCTACAATAATTAAATTGATATTGCGGTTTGCAAGATTGAAATACACCGTTGAAGCTTTGAAGGACGCAATTAAAAAGATTAGACATAACTTCTTAAGCGACAACAAAGCCTGTGATTTATAGAATACCAAAAAGAAATTTAATTAAACAACTACACAAAGGTACATACAGGGTGTTTCCGAATCGTTACTGAAACATATCCGACGGCCTCAAACGATAAAACAATTCATGTTATTTTACCACACATAAAATGAATTGCTCTTAATTTATTTATATTTTTAAAACAAACGTGCCTAAATTAAAATATCGAGTTCCGCCATTTATCAGCTAGAACACTTGTTTTTTTTTTTAAAGAGACTTCCGATACTTTTGTTAATTATTTCGAAAACACGACTTATGAAAGTAAGTGTTGTAAAAATTAGACAATTTGAGGGTGGCCATTGACACTTTAAATTATTAAAAACTGATAACGTGTCCAATTTCTAAATAAAATCTTTATTTTCAACCTAAGTCATATAAGAAACAAATCTAAGTTCAAGTTCAATAATCCTATTGTTGCAAATTAAACAAAACAATTAGTTCCATTACTTTATCGAAATATAAAAGCAAAAGTTTAAACAGTGACTTCATTCGAGTGCTTGCAGTGTACATAAATACTTAATATTTCCTGTGTATCAAATTTAGCATTTTATTTAATAGGAAAGACAAACTTTGGTTTCGTTTTCGCTTTTTTCATATCTACAAGACAAGGACAACATTAGTAAAGGGCGATTACAAGAATATTTCGTAAACTTTTATTTTTGCAACTTCTTCATAGAACAGGGGTGGCCAAGCTCCTTGATAGTACAAACCATTTTCAAAATTTGAAAAAAAAGGTATTAAAAAATTTTTTTTTACAGAAATTATATTTATTGAAAACATAAATAAAAGTACGAAATATGTGTATTAAATTTAAATATTAAAAATTAAACACATTTATTTTACTTCTCTTGATAAGTCTTTAAATAATAAATAATAATCCTTCAAAGAGCCGCATGTGGCTCGCGAGCCGCAGGTTGACCACCCCTACCATAGAAGATCGTTTCGAAAAAGTCCCCAACCACCCTTATCCGACTCTGATATATCTTCGAAAACACCCTGTATAAGCCTAGTGTTTAAAATAAATTTTATAAATTATTCGTTTTTAATAGGGAAATCAATTAATCAGTCAGTCATTCGCCGGCAATACCCGGTCATTAGTTAGACGAAAAGGTCATTTACTAGTCTCCTCATTTTATACTCTTTATAGTTAATTTAACAATGTTTATGACCAAATTGCGATAATATTTTCATTAATTCATAAACAAAAAAATCTCCTTTTATTGTAACAGTTGTTTTGGATTTAATCATTTGTTTACTATTCTTTTATTTCAAAATAGTTCTCAATGCGACAAATCGGCTATTCACTAAACGTTGTACCCTATATTTTAAAGAAACCACAAAAAACTAAAAGCAACGAAATAATTCTGTAATTAATTTCGATTTAATGAAAATTTTTTTAAGTCCCAAAACCCATTTTTTTCGGATCATTAAATCATCCATTAATTAATTTTTTTAATGGTCCCGCCGAAAATTAATAATGGCAAAATCAACATAGTATCGAGCGCCTACGTCACTGCCAGACGAGCGCGTTACCCGAACTCGAAAAGTGTCCTAATTGAAAATAATTAATATCGAAAATATGCTTATCAAACCGTTAATAAGTAGATTAGAGATTGCTGGGCGTTACACTGTTGTGTACCGTAAAGTTGGACTTGTATAAATCATTGAACTTAATATTCAATGCACGTTATGATTCACCTTACTGGATGCTGGCGTATAAATATTTTTTAAGAGAGTCATCATTATGATTTTGTCGTTTTTTCTTTCTGCGACGGGCGCTCCCTAATCCAAACAATATACAGGGTGATTCAGCACGGCGCTCGCCCAAAAACATTTTTTTTTCTCCGGCAATATAATTGCATGGAGCAATGTCACGGCAACCCAGTTGTATGACGATGTGTATCGAAACATGAAATTTATAATATGGGCGCAAGATAAAAATACAGCAAGCGAAAATTAGTAATGTAATACATATTCGCGCTCACTTATTAATATAATAGATATATAAAAGTCCCGTTGCGCCGTAAAAAAAGGAGGAAAGAACTGTGCTAGGTCTTACTGTTGCTGCTACATTTTACGGATCACGAAGGCTACATTTTTGTATCGGAACGTGCAAGAAACTAATAATTATCTCCGGCTACTTATTATCATTTCGAAGCTGGAATACGGTTTCATAGTTTACTTCGATATTCTAATTAAGTGATTTTCGTTGCAAAAGTAAAAGGTGAGACTAAGGACCTTATTTCATGCACTGAATAACGATTCAAAATTGGAGCTAATTTGCTTTTGAATTATCTCATTATAATAAAATATGTTAAATTAAACAAATACGAGTAGATTTAGTGCGGTCTCTTTAGGCTTTGCTCTTTTAATTAATTTTTATTAATTTTGAAAAAAAATTGTGAAAACCCTTGGACCGACTATTTTAGTTATATATTTTGTTATTTATTTATTTTTAAATACAATATTGTTTGGTGTTCTGTTTTGTTATTTTTACTATTTGCTCTTCTATTTTTCAAAAGGTTCAAATGGGGAAACTGATGATTCAATTTGAAAAACCGATATCTTAAATTGTACTTTTGCACATTGATTTTTATTCTTAATTAAATCATTTATGTCAATTTTTAATAATTTTTTGAACAACAAGTCACTGTAGCAACTTTACAAAAATTTATAAAAAATATTTAAAAAAAATAAGGTCTAAAGTGACTGCGCTAGATGTACTCGTATTTGTTTAACCTTCCGTCTATGAGATGGGGTATAACTACAATGACCAAATTTTTTTTTGTTAAAACGGGACGTTTGACAATCGAGCTTAAAACCGAGTGTGCACATTCGAGCTCAAAGTGGCACATTCCGATCTCGGGAAAATGAAGCGCGCCGCTCCGCGTCGCGCTTCATTTGCCTCCCTCGCTCGGAAATGTACCCCTTTTCGCTCGAATGCGCACATCTTCGTTTTATTAGATTTGTGTATTTTATTCTTCGCTCTTTCAAATCATACATTTAAATTTAGGTTAGTAAATATAGATTTTATGTGCAAAAAACGTATTTACCATAGCAATGAGTGGAAGGGAGCGAAAAGATACGAGAATACTGTCAATGCGAGTGAGATAGAACGATTCAAATTATTCAACTAATATTTCGTTCAATTTATTAGCTTAAATTATTGTGAATCGTGCTTAAAACCGAGTGTGCACATTCGAGCTCGAAGTGGCACATTCCGATCTCGGGAAAATGAAGCGCGCCGCTCCGCGTCGCGCTTCATTTGCTTCCCTCGCTCGGAAATGTGCCACTTTTCGCTCGAATGCGCACATCTTCGTTTTATTAGATTTGTGTATTTTATTCTTCGCTCTTTCAAATCATAAATTTAAAATTAGGTTAGTAAATATCGATTTTATGTGCGAAAAACGTATTTACCATAGCAATGAGTGGAAGGGAGCGAAAAGATACGAGAATACTGTCAATGCGAGTGAGATAAAACGATTAAAATTATTCAACTGATATTTCGTTCAATTTATTAGCTTAAATTATTGTGAATCATGCTTAAAACCGAGTGTGCACATTCGAGCTCAAAGTGGCACATTCCGATCTCGGGAAATTTTTATTCCGCGTCATTGCTTAAAATTGCACGATAACAGTGACTCCTAAATATTTTTGAATAAAAGATCTGAAAACTAGAATCTTGGAGCTTTAAAATGATTTTTTTAAATTTCAGATACGACCATTTTTCACTGAAATACACCCTGTCAAAAACCACCATAAAATATCTGGTTTTTTTTTGACCCTTTAATTTTTTCCCCTAGTGTACCTCAACAATAATTTGCCAAAGCAATGCAACGCACTATTTAGATACACTCGAAAAAACGGTTAAATTTCAGTGCTCGTAAGAAGCAGCTCTGTAGCCGAAAGATCAACACAACTAAATACGAAGGCATCTTCTTGGATCACGTGCTATTCAATTAATATTACAATTTGTTGTAAAATGAAGTATTATCATTATTTGTGTGCAGTATTAAATATTATTAATATGATTATTTAAATATAATTTTAACCAATATTGTACTGATTTTGTCTGTCACTGAAAGGTTTTTTTTATGCTAGATTTAATTTGTCATAAATATCAATATATTAAGAAACTATTTGAATCATAAAAAACCATTAACAAATACTAATTAATAACAAAAAAGAAATACTTTTTTAATTAAAAATGATGTTTCGTAGATAGTTGTGTTAACCTTTCGGCTATGGAGCTGTTTCTCACGAGCACGGAAAATTACGGAGAAATTAATCGCTCAGTCAAACTTTTAGCCGTTTTTTTCCGGATATTTCTCAATAGTTTTCTTAATAGTTGTACTGCTTTGGCAAATTAATGTTGCAGTAGTAATTTTCAAATATTGTAAATACAGTCGAACCTCGATAAGTAGAAGTCGAAGAGAAACTAAAAATAATTCGAGTTATAAAAAAAGTCGAATTAAATACTTTTCTGTGTATATAGCATATCTATATTTACCATCCTTTATACAAAATAACCAAAATTTGTAAACAATTATTAACATTATTTATTGTTATTAAGTAGGTATTTAGGTAATATAGTTATTTACATCTTATTTATTTTGGATTTGAAAGTAATCTAAAATTGCCTTTTGCTTCATTGGTCCAAAATGTTGGGTTTCTACAAATTTTTCCAATGGTCTCCCCAAACCAGAATATTTTTACTACGTGTATACCAAAACCATTCAATCATACTTTTCTCCAAGTTTGAAAAAAGACACTTCTTTAACCTTTTTTTAATTTTCGTTTAGACTCCTTGTTGACTAGTAAATAATTTTAAAAAAAGTATTTAATTTTTTTCGATTTTCTGTTACACACTGTTATAAACTATAAACAACAAAAAATACATTTAATCGTACTCCTGCTCGACGAATAACGACCAGAACGAAAACAAAAAAGCAAAAATAGACCCTTTTCTGGTAAAAGAAACGGTAAAACCATCTTAAATTTCGTAACTGTTAAAAAACATTTAAACATAAATTGGAATTTAAATCCAATTGAAGTGCCGACGTCAAAACATCAAAGTCTTGTAGTAGGATTCGACCTTTTCATCCTATTTTACAATAGCCATTTTGACCAGCAATAACACCGAACCGACCCGTTCTTTAATCCTAGAGGGTATTGTACTTTTATAAAAAGATGTAAAATTTAACTTCGAGATATCGAAATATTTACTAACGGAAACTTGAATTTAGGGAATTGTAAAACGCTTGGACTTATCGAAAAAAGCGAGTTATCGAAATTCGAGTTATCGATATAAAAATATTAACGTTGAGATAGGCAAGTCCTAGGGAAACAGGTTCAAGTTTGAGTTATCAAAAATTCGACTTATCGAGGTTCGACTGTATCAACAAAATCTGGAATTCAGAGTTCCGAACCTCTCTTTGTCAGATATGATCACTCGCCTTTCAATTATTATCTACAATAATCAATTTACTTTTCTAATAATTCGTTTATAAATGACAAGTATTTCTACGAAGAATGAAATCTCCGATTTACACGCGTTAAAAGAAATAAATAAACGCTATAATTTTTTCTGAACTTTTACTTATTTTTCGACTAAATTAACAACTGGACAAATTCGCACTTCAAACGATTTTAATTAAGACATCCTGCAATGACCAAACCTTTCTTTTTTCAGTACGAAACAAGTTAATTGTAGACCGGACAAAGCCGAAATAACTCCAAATTATAATTCGACACAATTTTAATTAAATTTATTTCAAAAACCATTTAATTTCGTGTTTCAAATGTGATTTGTACTAAGCGAAAAGAACAGAAGTACTTTTCAAACTAAAAGCGTACATTTAACCTCTATCCTCTGACTTATATAATCTAACAGTTTACTTAACCGTTTCAAAATTAATTATAGAGGAGACTCTTCCAAAAATAATTTCCCGTCAGAAATAATTGAGAAAATCGGTGGAGTTACATAAAATGCATTCGCCTCGTGTGCATTGAATTATTTAAATTATAGCCCGCCTACGCTAATTAATTTTTCTTAGCAATTTTCTAAAGTTCGACGGCCCGCACCGAAAGAGATTTTGGCACCTGTGCTTTCGAAATAGAAGTGGCTTTAATCTTGCGCGATTGGGAAATCTGGACCTTTGTCCGTGTCGGAAAAATAAATAATGTTCGTCGAGAGTCACTTTTTGGTGGATTAAGCGGCTAAGTGGAAGAAGACAAAGAAAAAATTAAATAAGCAATTTATGTTAGGTTTTCCGGTTTCCAAATGTATTTCTAATAATATCTTTATATTTCTTTTTTTTGTTATTGTAGATAAATTATAGGATTGAAGTTTGTTTGGTTATGGATTGCCGATTGTTTAAGGGTAATGGCTTGTAATTATAATAAATATTCGCATGAGATGTTACTAATGCGAAATTAAATGTTTATCAAAGGAGGAGGATCGAAACCATTTGCAATGATGTATGTGCCATAAGGCAATATGCAAAAAGAAACTTTGAGTATTGTCGTTGCATGTTTATGATTGTTAATTGATTTAGTTTCTTTTAAAGTGAGGTCCTTAGTCCATGATACATGCCTAAGGACACATTTCATAAAATTCAAAATCTTTGTCGAAAAGCCTGAATGTATCAAAAATGTTGATTATTAAATTTAATTATTTCTACTCAATTGTTTTCAGTAACACGAAAGAAAATTAGCTGTAGAATTTTGAACGTTCAATTTCCTACTAATAAAAAGTTCTTCTTCTTTTGCCATTTGAATCCCAGAGTCGGACTTGGGCGATTTGCCCACTTCCATCTTTCTTGTGGATGTCGAAGTGTTTTAAAGACGCAAGGGACCTACAGTTTAACGTGGGTTCCTAACCGCGATGCAATGTCTAGGAAAATTTTTTGAGCAGTTTATACTCTTCAGCAGCCCAATTTTCAAAATAACAAAAAAAAATCAAAAATTAAAGAACAAATTATAAGTCTACCATATATCGTACTTTAATAATTCCCGATTATTTCTTTTAACCCAAGTGCAGTTGACGTATTATCTACCATAATTGATTTACTTCGGCCCGATACTGTGTTGCGGTCATGGGCGTAGTTTGCGAGTTTTCCTAGGGGGGCAAGTTTTCAATTTCGGTGATCCGAACAATATCGAGTTTTTTTGTTACGCCCATGGTTTTCATGTTACCCATGTCAATGTATGGGACAGCTTAGGTTCAATACTTCCTGAGAACAATTCATTTTTTATTTTTAAAACTAAAGTAAAAAGTAGTTTGATGTTAAAAATTAATAGAAAAAATTAATAATAGCTCGAACCCAGGACCGCAGCAAGTAAAAAAAAAGAACTGTACCATAATGTTAGTGTGAGCAAACATTAGCCCAGAACTTACTAGAAATCTAGTGCGCTCGACGCCTAGGCGACTACAAGCCGTTATGGTTTACACACAAAGTATTAATATTTATTTTTTTGTAGTAGATTTAGTAAGACTGAGCTAATGTTTAAATACTTTTAAGATCGTTTTGTTTTTAACAGTTTTAAGTTAAGTTCTTTCATTTAGTTTACCACGAAATTTATACGGATTACACGGAGAACAAAATATCGTTATAATAACATACGTATCCCTATTATAGCTATCAAATCTTAAATTTATACTTTACACGGGATACTGCTACACGTTCTACAGAGCTTTTCGTTTGAACGCTTGAATAAATAAATGAATCCTTATTAGTAAGTATACTTTTATAACTGTTTTGATCATACTATTAAATTGTCAAATTACTTATACAATATCGGTTAAATTAATTCGAACCTTGAAACAAATAATTGGGATACGTTATGATAGTTATATTAGAGGATATTTTTTCTTCCGTGTAGTATGTAAAGAAATTAACACATCACTTTAATTAATTTTAATCGTTCCCTCTCGACCTCATTAATGAATTTTGTCGTATTTTTCTTTCTCTTCCTTCCACTCATTGGTATGGCAAATACGTTTTTCGAAAATAACATGGATATTTACTAACCTAAATTTAAATTTATGATTCGAAAGAGCAAAGAATAAAGTACACAAATCTAATAAAACAAAGATGTGCGCATTCGAGCGAAAAGTGACACATTTCCGAGCAAGGGAAACAAATGAAGCGCGACGCGGAGCGGCGCGCTTCATTTTCCCGAGATCGGAATGTGTCACTTTGAGCTCGAATGTGCACACTCGGTTTTAAGCATGATTCACAATAATTCAGACCAATAAATTAGAGGAAAAATTAGTTAAATAATTTTAATCGTTTCCTCTCGCTCCCATTGACATGATTGTCGTATCTTTTCGCTCCCTTCCACTCATTGCTATGGTAAATACATTTTTCGCACATAAAATCGATATTTACTAACCTAATTTTAAATTTATGATTTGAAAGAGCGAAGAATAAAGTACACAAATTTAATAAAACAAAGATGTGCGCATTCGAGCGAAAAGTGGCACATTTCCGAGCGAGGGAAGCAAATGAAGCGCGACGCGGAGCGGCGCGCTTCATTTTCCCGAGATCGGAATGTGCCACTTTGAGCTCGAATGTGCACACTCGATTTTAAGCTTCATTTACAATAATTAATTTACTTCGTTTATAATAACAATATGATTTTGACACATAATAACTGCATTTAATCCGACGCTGGTCGTGTTCGAGAAGTTTTACTGTAGTTGGTAAACTAGTCGGTTTCCAAATACGGTATTATAAGTCTAGTCTAGACACCCGAGATTTTCCTGTAATGCAACTAGTTTTAACATATTGCTACAAAGTACATTTATGTAGGCTACTATAAACAGTACTTTAAATGTTTTGTTGCAAATTGCTCGCTCCTTTTGCTTTTTGCATTTCAAATTGTATATTTAAATATCAAAGTAGGTTAGAGGCAAAAGATTAAAAACACAAAATAAGAAAAGCATTGATAATTTATTGTTGATTAAAGGGAAATTCATGCTTAATAATGAAGCAAATTAAATTCAAACGTGGAAATCTTCGAAGAGGAAGTCATTAGAAAGTTTGCAAATTTTATAGATTTATGTTTTTAATCGCTTTAATTTATTTCAGTTAAACAAATGAAATTTACATGTCACTTACAATTTATATTTAAATTAAGTAGATCGAAAGTTTCCATCGGACAGAAATGATTATTTTGGACATATTTTTAAGGCATATCAAAAAAACAGTGGCGTCGTAATAATATTAATGTTCAAAGTTTTACGAGTTGAAATGCAATAAATCAGAGATTAAATTATTTTGTTAGACATAGGGTAATGCAATTTTTAATTATAAATTTTTAGAAAGTAAATGAATTCTTGTCGATTTTAGTGAAAAGCTGAGTTAGAGTTGAAAGTGACACATTTCCGCACTTGAGATTTGCACCCTTCGCTCGAAAATCTGCCGTTTTTCGTTCGAATGTGCACACTCGGCTTTAAGCACGATTCACAATCATTAATTTACCATCGAAAGATTTTTGATTAAACATTTCAGGATCATATTTATACCATAAACAGGAAATCTTTGATTTAGTACTTTTAAACAGTTAATATAAAAAATATGCTATAACTTTTTAAGGATACAGTAAAACCCCCGTTAGCCGGTCACTTTGGGCCTCGGACTCCGACCGGTTCTCGTTTTGGCCGGTTGAACCGTGTTGTAGATATTTCAAAGGGAAATATTAACAGAAATGTAAAATAACACTGTTTTATGACGTATGTAATATGCATTTGAAAATATAGAAAATAACGAAAGTATGTACAATGTATACAGGCTGTTTCATGACGAGCTTAACTATCTATATATAGGAATCTACTCACACGAATTTTATAAAAATAGGTATAGATGGATAACAAGTTATGGCGAATTTATAGAAAATATTTCACTTCCGTTATAGACCGGAAGTGAACAGCGACTTTGTTATTTTAAATAGAACACCCATTATATTATTAATTTTTGGGATTCTACGTTAAATTTCAATGTCACTTTATGTGTCTATACGGGTCTATACCTAAAATGTATACTTTTTAGTGATGAGCAAAATTGGTCTTGGTCTTGGTCCAGCAGTCTTGATCTTGGTCTTACATTTTTGCAAGATTAAGACCTAGACCAAGACTGTCTTTATGCTAGCAAGACCAAGACCAAGACCGAACGAACAAGACCCAGACCAAAACCAAGACCGAGTATGCAAGACCAAGACCAAATACGCAAGACTAAACCAAAAATTATTACTTCCGCTGGATTTATAAGTTATACTATTCGAAGCAACTTTAACATATTCTTGTCTTGGAACAAAAGATTTTTTGTAGTAGAAATTTTCAATTTGATTTACTAGATTTTAAAACTAAATATAAAGAAACTTTACCACTGTTTGACAACAGGAATATACAAGAATGTCCTCTGAGTATGAGTTCTTTGTTCCTAAGTCTGGATAACACATGGTTGAAATATAAAGATAAACTAATTTTTTTCCAACATTTTCACTCCTTTAAAGTATCTTGTACAATTTTTTTCGCTAAAAGGTGAATTTATGCGTTGGAGGAAGGGTAAGTTCTGGAGTTTTCATAACTCTCACAACTATCGGGACTATTTCCTTTAAAAGTCCTGACAAACTCGCATGTCTGAGGGAAAATTTCGGTATTTAAAATAATTGTTATATCGGTAAAATATTTTCGGATTTGTTTATAAATAATATTAATTCCAAAATCTTTGCATATTGTATACTTTCTTATTGACTTTTACCTATAAATTGAAGTATATTTCGGAAAGTGTAAGTGTAGTGTCTTTTCTATTTAAACAAAAACAATTTCAAAATGAGCGAAGAAGTAGAAATGATTAAACTCTATGGATAAAATCACTTTTTGATATTATTCGATTGTAGTAAAATAAAGCTTTATGAATTAGATATAAGTTGTACATAATTTTTAATTTATAGCTATAAAAAAACTGAAAAATTCGCCAAAAAGTTGCATGTACTAGGCTAAATGGTTGAGGCCAACACTGAACACGCAAGATCGAGACCGAATAAGCAAAACCAAGACCAAAACTAGAAACATTTGTGCAAGAACAAGGCCAAGACCGAATAAGCAAGACCAAGACCTATACCAAGACTATTGCAGTCTTGGTCTTGGTCTTGCTTTGCTCATCACTAATACTTTTCGAGATATTAATGTTTTTAATAAAGACTTGACAGGTGCAGGACTTTATATTGAAAATTCTATGTGAAAATTCCCAATACCAAATAAAAAATTTGTATTGAAAAATTTTCGGATTGCATTTCTACCACATACATCAAATCTGTTATTTAATATAATTAACAATTAAAAAAATAATAAATGCTATATCTTTTTGCGAATATAGCATCTAAAATTCTAAATATATTTTTTTTAATTTAGCGATATTTATATAAATTTTATCAGAAAACTAGGATGGGCCTAAAATAAAAATAAATGTTTAATAAAACGGTCACGTCAAAAAGAATTGTAAGCACGTGCGAATTTTAATATTTTTTCCCTTCCCACTGTTCACTGGCGGCGATTTCTCCCATAAATTTCGTCTCACATCGCAACCTGAAGGAAACTCAAAACTATTCAAACGTATCGCCTTCGCCGCAATTAATGTACTGTAACCGAAGATTTTCTAATGCTCAATACTCCAAACATCAATAGATTTTTTCTCGTATATTATTTAAATGTTTTTACATTGAATACAACGACATTCTAAGGCGCATCCATTTGTTTCGAAAAGAAAGAAATGTAAAAGTCGGTTTCACCTCAGGACGCCTCGGAATAACTAATTTTACAAATCTAAAAGCTGAGGTTTACAATTCCTTCTGTGCGTTCGTATTAAATTGTAATTAAAAAACAATTTTTCTTTGCTAATCTTAATTGAATCGCGTTCAAATTGATTTATAAGTGCGCAATAATTATGTGGACTGATTTATTATTTCTGCTGTTACTGTTCTAACTGAACTTCTGCATGGTTTAGCAATTCGCCATAAGAATGTATAAGAAAAATTTTCGCTAGCTTTATATGAAACTGAAATTAAAATATACTAACTGTACCTCGAAGAATATACAAGTCAATCAGGGATTGATGATTTCCATCACCGACTGACTGTTTCCTAAGTTTGATTTATGAATGTCGGCGTCCATAAATAGAATTTGACGTTTATACATCTCATTGTCGGAAGAGAACGGATGCCTTGCAATTTCTACATTTCACGTTTAATTTAAGTATCGACAATAGCTTTCAAACGAACCACAACTTTGTCTTTTAGTTCTAAAAGCTCGATCGTAGATTTTGCAAGTTGGCCTGTGTGCTATGCCTCTTGATCCACAGTTACTTCAATAATGTCCCCCGTGTTTAATCAAACAAATATCAATATTCAATAAAGAAGTGTAACGGCAAATACAGTAGTCACATACGCTTGTATATTACTAATATGCTATTGCAGCCGACCGAGAAGTAAATACTTACATGCCTCACAAGTTACGTGATTAATGTAATTGTTTGACATTACGGTATCATTTTTTTTTCAAATCAAAACATACGGCGATTGTTCGAGAGCATGCCTTTATCTATAATTACAGTGAAGTCCCGATAATACGAAGTTTTATTGTCTGAATTTTTTGGTTAAGAACATCGTTGGGTGTTTCTAGAAATTTTTAATTAGGAAATTTTATTTGTGAAAATTGGGAAAATCGAGTTTACAACATTTCTTTTGATAACTGTTAAATATATTAAGTTGTAGGTGTTTCTGGTATAAATACGATCCTGAAATTTTTACTTAAAAATCCTTGGAAAATAAATTAATTAATGCGAATCTTGCTTAAAACTGAGTGTGCACATTCGAGCTCAAAGTGGCACATTCCGATCTCGAGAAAATGTGCCACTTTTCGCTCGAATGTGCGCATCCTTGTATTGATTAAATTTGATTAAAAATATGCAAGATAAAGTTTTTTTTGATTTTTCAATAAGTGGGAGCGAGTGAAAAGATAGGAATATCATATGTCTACAAGTGAGAAAGAATAATTAATTTATAAATACATTTATGAAAGTTCTTGCATTATTGCAATGAGTGGGAGAGAGTGAAAAGATACAAAAATCTTATAAGTGCAAGAGAGAGGAAATGATGAAAATTGCCTCGATAGGTATTAATAACATTTTTACAGGTTGGCTGTTTCTAGAAATTTTTAATTAGAAAATTTTAGAAGATAAATTAATTATTTGTGAATTGCGCTTAAAATCGAGTTTACATTTCTTTTGATAACTGTTAAATTATATTAAGTCGCACATACAGTGTTTCTGGTATAAATACGATCCTGAAATTTTTACTTAAAAATCCTTGGAAAATAAATTAATTATTGTGAATTGTGCTTAAAGCCGAGTGTGCACATTCGAGCTCAAAGAGGCACATTCCGATCTCCGAAAAATGAAGCGCGCCGCTCCGTGTCGCGCTTCATTTGCTTCCCTCGCTCGGAAATGTACCACTTTTCGCTCGAATGCGCACCTACCCCGAATTCAATGGATTTGTCTATACATATCCATCATCTCTCTTTCAAATCAAAAACTTAAATTGTATATTTTCTCATCGAAGATTTTTCTGAATAGGACTTTACCGTTACGTTCGCAGAAACGGACGTGATTTTCGAGCTACTTGCGTTAGTAAAGTACAGTTTAGAAACTCAAATCGTAAAAAGACAAAATAAAATGATATCTCAAAGGCCAGGTAGGAAATGCGATAAGGTCGGCTCGCAAATAACCCGAAGGTTCTACATCATTCGGTGACGTATCAAAATTCAACACAAAGGAAATTAATTTGGGGGATAGTTTATAATTTTTTGCAAAAACCACTATTGCTCCAAAATTGTCAATTTTTTTGTAAGAACAACCGTATAAAAATTTCTGAGATGCGATTACTTTTACACAATAAAAATGAAAAAACATTAATAAAGATCTTTAAAAACGACTTACAGATTTGAATTTTGCAGAAGGGGTGCTTCTTAGAGGTAGAAGGCCATTGATAAACACTGTCACTCTACACATTTAAATAATCACTATTAAATTAAAATTTTGGGGAGCATTGGACTAAGCTCGTCGACGTGCCTTACATATCTGAAATGTGAGGGGAACGGGTGTGGGAATTCCAGTTTGCGATAAGCATTTTGTTTACGTTTTATTTGAAATAAATTTTTGGGCATTTATATAGTTTTTGAACTATTTCTGTAATTACCTAAATATTAGATTTTTGCATAAAACTAGCTCGTGGCGCTTTGCCGAAACACCCTGATAATCGAAAATAAAACTATTTTTTTACTTTATAGACAATGAAAAATTAAAATTTCAGTCAGGCTTAGAATCATAAATAATGCAGGTAAATGCATTACAGCTATTATCTATACCAAATTTTCCAAGTTTAAATAATTTTGAAAAGTAGCGGTCGCGCAATTAACGATCGCGGTCGGGTTAGATAGTGGTCGTCTTAGAGCGAAATTTATAAGAAGAATAAGATTACGATATATACCTTAGGGCGGAGCAAAAAAAAATTTTTTTTCTTAGTCTGGGGCTAGAATTTGTAGCTTTCAAAAATAAAAATTTTTTTACTCAACATTTTGTGGTGGCCCACTGATTTTTTAAATTAAATTCAAGTCAAAAATCTTTTGAAACAAAAAAATATTTTTTTGGTTTGTAATCTTCAAATTTATGTGTTCCAGAAGCTGCGAAGTGTCCTCTTTCTTGCCCATTAACAATTATTAACTTAAAAAAATTTTCTATCTGCATTATTGCAGTTTTAAAAAAAGTTCCGAAACAATAACATACTTTTCTTAGGCATTAAAGTGAATTTTGAGTTAGAAACGATCAAATTTGTTCGTTTTTAGATAAATTTGAACATTACAAGCCAAATTTTTTTTTTTTGTTTCAAAAAATTTTAACTTGAATTTAATTTAAAAAATCAGTGGACCACCTCAAGATGTTGAGTAAAAAAAAATTTTTTTTTCGCTCCACCCTAATATATCTACCTATGTTCTGAAGCATACTGCCCGATTTTAGATCTGATCTCCTTGTAGAGATGGTCGCCACGAGAGGTTTTACTATACTAAAATTCCATCGCAATTATTTATAACATACCTTTCTACCGAAGAAAATTAAATATTATCTTAATAAAATTTAGACATCTATAATCATCTATCTCAATAACAAATCTACAAAAAGGAAAGCTATTTAGAGACATACATAAATTTCCATAGGTAGATAACGGTAATTAAGAACACGAATATCTGATTACCGTAATTATCGACAATTACATTCAAAGCAACAAGTGATTTTTCTATTTGCATGTAGGTGCACCTTGCGACAATCAGGAACTTGAGAAACCTCACCATTCAAATTACTTTACAATGCATTCTACGAAGTAAGAGGGACTAATTGAGATAAATAAGCATAACATTATCTTTTAGTTTTGCATTTCGGCTTCTCAGCATCCCGTTCACTTTCTTGCACAAATACAGATTGATCAAATTTAAATTTGCATTAAAAAAAAACAACTATAAATAATCCTTTATAGGTATTTCAAATTGCTACATAATAAAAATTATAGCCCCCCGCCGCGTTTTTCTGTCGTCCTGCCTGTCCGTATACGCCAACCTCAGAAACTACTGTAAGGATTTTTGATACGGTTTTCACTAATAAATAGTCTGATTTACGAGAAAAGTTTGTGTATATAATTTATAAAATAAATCGTGCAAATTGGCTGCGTTATGATGATGTTTGTCGATCAAGTCGGAAAAAAATGTGCTTCTTGAGAGCTTTTCTGGCGTGCGCTGCTTAAATCGTTTAAATTAAATGAAACCGTATCAAAATCGCTACAGTACTTGCTCAGATTAGTCTATACAGACAGACAGGACGAAAGAAAAACGCCGCGGGGTTTTCAATTTATAACAATACATCAGAAATCAATTCTACACAAGTTTTGTATTAAGAAATTCGGCTTGGTTAAAACCTTTTTAATTATAAATTTAAACTACCCAAAGAAAAATAGAAGGAGTGTACGAAAAATTAATGTAGAGGGGTGTATGCCTATCAAATCTACCACTTTTTTTTATTAATCAAAGTACTGCAAGGACTCATCAAAAATTAATTCTAGCCATGTTGTACATTAAAATATTTGACTTTATTGAAACCCTTTTGATCTAATATCATAAAGAGGTAAAATTTAGTTTGTTTATATGTAGAGGGTAATTTCCGCATCTACTCAAACGATGCTAAAAATTATTCCACTAATAAAAAGCTACACTATCCCTGAGTAATATAAACCATATTGTATTTTGATAAAAATACATTTTTAGTGCAAAATCTCAATACCCGTGCGAAGCCGGGACAAACCAGCAAGTTTTAAATAATAAAAATTAGTTATTATACCACCACATGTGCCATCTACAATAGGAAACTATAATTTTCAAATAAAATGGACAACCCGCACCATCTAGCGTTATACAAGCGATTTAACGCTTATCATTTGAATGGTCTTTTAATCATTTAAACAATTAATCATTCTATTAATAACTAAGACGTAAATTATTTAAATTAATCTCGGATTGCGTTCAGTAATGCTTTAATACATTATTAATTTCAATAAATCAGGCATAAGCATAATTTGAATAGTAGTTGTTAAAAAGTAACGCACATTAAATCATAATCGATTCCTTAATTAAAAGCCATTCGAATTTAAAGCGTCATTTAAAAATAATTCGATATAAAAATATATTTATTAACATAATACTTCATAACAATTATTTTGACACAACAAATAAATGTTTTGTTAATTATTAATTAAGTTCGATTAGAGTACATAAGAAAGAGTATACAAATTGTTACAAATTTAAATAACAGTCTTCAATATTCGCTGTCAATTAATTTTCAGACTAAAATTTTGATATTTTCGTATATCCCTACCTATAAAATACCAATAATTGTCTTGGAGGCCTTATCAGAGTATGTTATTAGTCTTAGAAATCGAATAGGAACTAAAATAGATAAGATGAAACTACTAAATCTTTACCCAGTGCTAGGATCAGCCTCTAAGACGCATAATTTTATAGAAATTACCACATTACCAACCAAAGCTTTAAAGATATTGACTTAGGACCTTCAAACTTAATCCTACACTGTTTAACGTGCCATAAAATTAGATCTAAAACTGTAATAATTGCTCCCTTCAACTTAATCTAGCATATCACTTGTATCGGGTGAAAAATAACATTTAAAGCAGATTTGAGATTGTGACCGTATTGCTGCAAAAATGATAAAATTGATAAAATTAAAATTGCTACATGTTCCTTCTTGAACCAGTTCATGAAGTAAAAGAGTAGGTAACTATAATTCGTAATTAGAATAAAAATATTATCACAATCGTTAAGCTACAACAGGCTTTAATACATTTCTATGGGATACTTCCTCTGAATCGATCAAATCATCATCGCCAGATAATAGAATATCACTCTCCGCATTCTCTTTGTTGTAACTATTTACAGATCTATATTGCAAATTAACTTTAGGTAAAAGAGTTTGCTCTGTACTGCCTCTTCGTGGTCTTAAACGAGTCTTTCGATGCATCAAAAAGTTATCGGTTACCCAAAATATTAATATCTGCAATTTACGTACATTAATACCGGTGTAAAGAAAAAATGTACTACTTACATTCACAAAGAACGGTATTATTAACATTACAAAAGCAAGTTCAACCTTGGGATTATCGATAGGCGATAGAATGAAGTCTCTAACGCTCTCCCAAAAATTAAACTGCATCAACAAAGTTATACAAGTCTTAACAATCACCATTAAGCCTATATATAAACAACACTGAGCTAGCCAAGCATTCATGGACGGAGGTTGACCTTTAATAACACCATATCAAAAGTTACTTCAAAACAATTAATTAATATAGGTGCGTACCGTATTCTCCAAAATTTATGGCTTCCCAGCCTTTCTTTTTGGATAAGTGTTGGCTGAGACGAATTCCAACAAATACAATTAATAGCCCAATAGAAGAATCCAAGAGAAAGTTAATTATATACCTAGAATCAATCTCAGAAGTCGTTCAAAGCTTGATAAAATCAAAGAAACACAAACCATGTACAGGGATCGCCTGTGTATTGACCCGATAACCAAACGTTGGCTAAATGTATTACTAAAGCCCCCATTCCTTGTTTTGAAGTATCATAAAACCAGATAAGCCAAGATCTGCGCTCCAATCTGGGTTCACAGAAACGTTTAGCTACGGTTGAATTTAATGAGTAAATCATCGAGAATACATACATCAAATCATACCTATGAGACATGTAAACGCTAGACAAGCTAGGAGAACTTGTAAAAACCATCCGAAGACATCTGTTAGGGCATCTTTGCTACAATGCAACCCTCCAACTCGTTGCTCTGTCTGCGTAATATTCATTTTTAACAACCAAACACAACATAAAACTTAATTATGGCACACTTAGTAGATTCTACATGAGAATGGCTGTTATGTTTTCGTCTACAAAAATTTAATGCACTGACACGAATTTGAACGTTTCTCGTAATGATCAGGAAATGAATGACTAATCATTTAGGTCAAATTATATATGCAAATAGTTAACTTTGAACATCACAAATAATTTCAATAAGATTAAAATATAATCTAATTAAAGGTTAGACTTTATATTGACAACTTCAGTGGCGCCTCAGAATTAAATAAACTCCAAGTTATGGCTGACAATTAACATTAGAAAGTTATTAAAATATTTTAATTGTAAGTTAACTATTTCTCTTTGTCATACAAATTAAAAAAATTAAATAATTACAGTAATAACTAATCGATTTTGAAGAACAAATAATTACAAAATCAAAGTCAATTTTAAAACTCAAAATAATTTTGAAAAATTCAAATCGCGCGCTTAATGTCGTTTGCAACATAACCTAATCTATTTCCTTTCACAAACGTCAATTCGTCTTTAGTGTGGCGGATACGCGTTTTATATATTTTTCTTCGATCATCGGCTCGAATTTGCTTAATTTTAAGAAAAATTTCGTCTAGAAATATATCAGGATGCCTCCTAAATTCGATCCTACCGAAGTTAAATACGGTAAATAACATTTATTCTATTTTCTTTTATTTAACCTAACTTTTGTGGTATTTTCGATGAATCTTTTCACTATTCGAATAAAATTACAGTTTATTTGAGATGTGTTGGTGGAGAAGTCGGAGCCACGTCGTCTTTGGCGCCCAAAATTGGTCCATTGGGTTTGGTGAGTGATTTTTAACAAATTGTGTAAGATAACCTATTATTTACATATTGTTTTTTCTATTGTAGTCTCCAAAGAAAGTTGGTGATGATATTGCTAAAGGCACAGCCGATTGGAAGGGGCTTAAGATTACTGTTCAATTAAAAATCCAAAATCGGCAAGCAACAATTACTGTTGTACCGTCAGCCGCTTCGCTTATTATTAAAGCTTTGAAGGAACCTCCGAGAGACAGAAAGAAGCAAAAGAACAGTAAGTTCTTTGAATTGGTTAATCACTGCACTATGTCAGAGGCAAAACACTGTTTGTTTTGTTTAATACATCTGTGCCAGAGCAATTATTCCTTATTTGCAACTCATGTTTACGAATTACTAAATATGTTACTACTAGGAACGAACATGAATATACTTAGGTCTAATCCATGGACTCTTATTATATAATAACTATTTTCAGTTAAACACAGCGGAAACATTAGCTTCGATGATATTATTGCAATTGCAAGACAAATGCGACCAAGATCAATGGCCAAACAACTAGCAGGAACTGTTAAAGAAATCTTAGGAACTGCACAGTCTGTTGGATGCACAATTGATGGAAAACTTCCACACGAAGTCATTGATGAAGTAAATGATGGTAGTATAGAAGTACCGGAAGATTAACTTATCTTTGATATAAAATAAATTTGTAAGTTACAAGTAATGTGTTTCAATTTTAATCTATCCAAGTGACTAGTACATTGACACCTAACTCGTCAATTTCCTTTTTAGCATTAGTTGAAACTGTAGTTCCATCGCTTTTAATAACCACAACATAAGGGATATGTGTTACACCAAATCTCAATCTAAGTTCACTACAAATGTAAATTATTAATTTGGCCTTATTAAAAACTTGTAAAATTGCAAACTCAATAGCCATATCTCCGAAGGGCACAGCGTACCAATTACCATGATTTTCTTTAAAGTACTTCATCATTACTTCCTCTTCAGTGTCGAGAGGGACGTAAACGATTTCTAGGCAATTTTTCTTTTTAAAATTTCCTAAATTCAAATTTTGTTATATCGATATTTTGATAAACTATTTAGAACTTAACTTCGTGTATCTGTTTCATTTTTGGTAAGAGGAATTGGCAAGGAGCACACCAAGAAGCCGAGAAATAATACATGACGTATTTTTTACCCTTCAAGACCGATTTTCCTGGCACTAATTTCCCATATATGTTTAATAAGTTTATGTTTTGAACCGAATCCATAAATCTCTAATGGTTGTTTGTTTTTAAATGCATAACAATAATTTGATAGTTAAGACTTGCCTTACTCTGTTTTAATACCCGAGATAAATTGATTAATTGATGATTGACTCTTTTACATAAGAACATTTTTAGATTCCGTCAAAATTTTTAAAAGCAATCTTAGATTTATTAAGTGCGAAATAATCACTATTGATGGTCGTGTTCATTAGTATTTAAACTGTGTTACATAATTGGTAGAAATTTATTTATAGTTTAAAAAATCATCTTTCTTATGTACCCTAATGTTATCCCGGCATTAGACAATTGTAAAAAACACTTACCAGAATTTGCTGGAGTACTTCAATGTAAACTTGATTGTCAATTCACTTGCACAGATTTGAAATCTATAGAGAAAGAACCATATTAGAATGTATGTCTAATATATGAACGACTTAAATTTAATAGTAAAACTAATAGTAAATATACTTGGTCGTACTTATATGAATTGATTTTCTACAAATGGATAAAATAGTTATAAAAGTAAACCGTCCCATAGCTATAGAATACTACAATAGCAAAAACTGATTATAAAAGTAGCAACTTACAAGTAATCACAGGAATACCCTTCCTGTGTTTCTTCTACATCATTGAACACACCAACAGTTTGTAAATAGTTAACAAACACTTAAAATTACACAGAGTAGTTATTGCACCAAGTTTAATGTTATTTTTAAGTTAAAATTCATAAACGCACTATCAACAATTATAAAGACTTATAAAACGAACAAACGTCAGAAATAAGTCACATATTCAACAGTGGACCAATCAGAAACAAGTTTATTGGTGCGAAGTTGCATTTATCAAGATTGCCAAACTGATTTCATTTAAAGATATAATTAACTAACAAATCAAATATTTAATAACAATACAAAGTAATTATTAAATAAAACCTAAAATGGATGATGAAGCTGAAACCTACAAATTGTGGCGAATTCGTAAAACAGTTATGCAGGTAAATAATAATACTTAACCTCAAATATTTAAGTTCTACTGCATGTAATTTTTTAGCTTTGCCACGATCGTGGTTATTTAGTAACTCAAGATGAATTGGATCAAACGTTGGAGCAATTTAAAGAACAATTTGGGGATAAACCAAGGTAAAATTAAACCTAAACCGATCACATGTAATGCATCTCCTTTGTAGTGAAAAACGACCATCGAGAAGTGATTTAATTGTGCTCGTGGCCCACAACGATGATCCTACAGATCAAATGTTTGTTTTCTTCCCCGATGAGCCAAAAATTGGAATTAAAACGATAAAAACATATTGTCAACGTATGCAAGACGAAAACATTCACAGAGCTATAATCGTAGTACAACAGGCATGACCCCTTCTGCCAAACAATCCTTGGTTGATATGGCACCTAAATACATATTGGAACAATTTTTAGAGTCTGAATTATTGATAAATATTACGGAGCATGAACTAGTTCCAGAACATGTTGTAATGACCCCCGAAGAAAAACAAGAATTACTTGCAAGATAGTATCCTTTGATTGCCTGTTTTACTAAATAACTTTGTAAACTAGTTTTCCTTAAAGACTACCCAGTAAACTGAAAGAAAATATGTTAATGAGGATTCAAGCCGGAGACCCTGTTGCTCGATACTTTGGACTCAAAAGAGGACAAGTATTTAAATTGATATTTAATTAATAATAGATAGTTCATTGTTTTTTTCTTCAGGTTGTGAAGATTATCAGGCCGTCAGAAACTGCAGGTCGTTACATTTCCTACAGACTTGTATGTTAGTTGTTTTGAACAGTTTTTATAGAATTTTCTACTTTCATTTCTAATTTTGAAATAATATAGGATACCGTTTATTTTTAAGAGATAAAAATACTGAAATCATTACAAATATTAAGCCAAATGTGGAAACGATTTGTAAAACTCATAGTATTTAATTACTGCGTTTAATAAAAACTTTTTCATTAGGATTCTGTATAAATAGCCCCAGTTTTAATTTAAATTTATCGTAAATTAGTTGTTGGGCAATCATGCAAATTGAAAATTAATATTTATTAAAAAGTAGTTAAAATGTAATATTATAATGTTTATAATAAGAGTCATCACTTGATGGCGCTGACGTTCACATTTTTTATTATATTTGTTTATTATTTTTTTCAAAATCTAGTTTTTTATACGTGTGTCGCATATTTAAATTAGTTTTAAAAGCTATTCAGTACTGGTTATAAATATAGAGTGAGATACATTAGAAACACATACAGTTATTAATGCATCAGGTCAAATGGGCAGTTGTAAAACATTCCTCAAAGGGTTTGGTGAATTTTTAGACTTCTCCTAAGCGCGAGGTTAAAGGTTTATCGATTAACTATTATATGTATATTAGATTTTGCATAATTTGCAATGCGCGACCGAGATGTTGCTACAGATTATTGATCTTGGCGGTGTTATTCTCATGCGAATATTGCCAATCAATGCAGGCGGACGCAATTATGTGTATTCTGCCATTGGCTCCCGGAGACTAAACCATACTTAACAGCTTCTCATACATTTTTCCCTTTTTTCTTGTTCCACCAAGCAAGGAAGCGAAGATTGACGAAAGTGCCTTGAGAATATTTTGCAATAATTCTATTAAAATACCAAACTGAGAAGTTCTCACTGATGAGCTTAAAAAAAATCGTAGTTTTTTTCAATTTCAAGCTGTTGCTGAGAATTCAAAGGGGCAAAGGGCTTCGAAAGAAGATTATTGATAAATTGTGAGGAACTGGTCTGGTAGAAAATTTTTGGAGGTGGTTTGGTTGTAGAAGTTGTACTGTATATGTATCTATTGGTTTGTTTTTCGATCAGGCCTATGAATTAGACATTGGTGGAGTACAGTTGAACTTGTTTAAAAGGTGACTTATGGTTTCGCAAAAAATCTATCTACAGATTGTGAAGTCTATGGGAATGTCCCATGTGGATGGTATTCTCCGGCTGGCGCCCCTCTGCACCTTGCGCCATGTGGTGAATATAAACAAACGACATTACGCACGCGGGGGTCCCATCAGCTGTGTGCGGAGGGGAGCGCTTGCGCCGGGTCGGTGTTCGTAACTCGAGCACTTTGGAGTAGTTGGTGAGAGTGCGTTGTCGATGGCGGTACCTAAGCGGTCGTGTTGCTCCCGAATAAGCGGGGGGGCTCTAAATAGGGACCCGGGGGTTCGGTCCCCCGACACGCTGCTTGACATAACAGCCAAAATTGTCGCTGAAAATATACCTTTCCAACGTATCGAACAGCGCTACAATCGAATCCCCGAACCCGTACAACGAAGGATCGTCTTCTGGTCCTTCCCCCGGAACGAGCGAGACATATACATGTATTCTTCTTTGTCGCAAATGTCCCCCGTGAATTCGAGTAGTGAACCCCAAAATTTATCATTTTGTAAAGGATTAAAGTTATTGGAAACAGGCTGCGTGGACGACGTCCTTCAAGTCGGTAAGTGCATCACATTTTTGTTTACAATTCGCTTTTTGATCAGATTTCGACACCTGTTTTTGGGGGTGCCGTTCTTCGAGGGGAACCGTCTTGTGATTTTTGAGCGATCTAGGCGTACAGGTTTAGACGTCTTTTATGGGCAGAACAAGAACTCGTGTCTATAACCCTAAGCCCCTTGCCTTGACTCGAATGTTGGGCCCCTGTTCAATAAGCTCCAGTGGTCAGGTCGGGTGTTTTTTTGCCTGAGCTCGGCATAAATCATGTTGCAGCCGATATTTACGATGAACGCCGCTATGCAATTATATAAATGAGAATGCCAACAATTTATTCATTTTCTCCCTTGCCTCTTTGTTTTTTTTTAAAGACCCTTTTGCCATTAGATCGGCGGCCCCAAAAATTCCATTTTGAGTAATCGAATTGGGCGATGTCGGCTTTTAAATATGGGAAACGTGACCCATATCTTTTGTTTGTGTTCTTTCGATAGCATCGTCGAACCATGATATGGAGAAATGTTAATATTGTTTTATTGATGTTTAATAGAAAATAAAACATCAACAAGTAAGGACAAAGTAGTTATCCAATCGTATGACTCAAATTACATTCAAAACAAAGATGGCTTTTCAGTAGTGTAGGTGGGTAATGGCAATTTAACAGTACATGACCGGAAGACCTGAAAGTCGCTCTATAAAAGACACTCCCAAATATTACAACATTCCTGATGGACACTAATATTTTTGTTTATTAATCGGCCATGTTATGGGAAAATTGTTGAAGGCATGTCCAAAACTTATTTTTAGAGCTCGGAGGGGTCATTAACGTTGTAACAAAATCGTATGTGTGGAAGAGGGGCTCTCGTACGTAAAGGTACTTCGATCCGAGAACCTCTAATTTGGCAGAAGCAATTCAATGCAACCAAAGTGCAGCCTGCATTCTTGAGTCTGCTTGAATGACCCTCGAACAAAGACAGCAGTACCTTAATTCACCTGGACTGTGTACACGCCACTCCGAAAAACGTCTGCACTGGACGTATTACAGTAAAATCTCAGTTATATGGATTCGCGATTATCTGGATTGTCAACCGCGTTCGGACTTCTTGCGAAAATTAAACCTCGCTATTTTTTACTACATATTTTATTTTGTATTTCGCACTAAACGGTGTTTTTTTGCTTTGTTGATTTTAAGATAAGGTGCGACTGTGTTATTTAGTGATTTAATATTTGTTGCGTTTTTTGTAAACATATGGGTACCTAACAATTTGACCAAGTTTTTTCCTGTTAAAACGGGACGCTTTGTAATCGTGCTTAAAACCGAGTGTGCACATTCGAGCTCAAAGTGGCACATTCCGATCTCGGAAAATGAAGCGCGCGCCCGCGTCGCGCTTCATTTGCCTCCTCGCTCGGAAATGTGCCACTTTTCGCTCGAATGCGCACATCTTCGTATTTATTGAATTTTGTAAATTAAACTTTTTCTTCAATCAACAAATTTAATTTACTTCAGTAAATATATCGATTATATATTCAGAAAATGTATTTTTACCATAGCAATGAGTGGGAGCGAGCGAAAAGATATGATAAACTCATAAGTACGAGTGAGAGGGAATGATTAAAATTATTTACTAATTTTTCGTTGACAAAATTATTGCGAGTAATGCTTAAAACCGAGTGTGCACATTCGAGCTCAAAGTGGCACATTCCGATCTCGGGAAAATGAAGCGCGCCGCTCCGCGTCGCGCTTCATTTGCCTCCCTCGCTCGGAAATGTGCCACTTTTCGCTCGAATGCGCACATCTTCGTATTTATCGGATTTGCCTATATTATTATTTTATTCTTCAATTCAAAAAATTAAAAGTCGAGTAAATTAGATCTATTTTTTGTTTGAAAAAGGTTAGATATTTGATTCCTTTTGATAAGTTATCTTGGTGCTCTGCCGCACGCTTATATATAAAAATATTTTCAGGTGTACTTTTGAATGTTTATTAATTCGCATTTTTGATTAATTAAAATTGTACATGAGTCAAATTTTCTGATGTGGACCACTAAAAATCAACTGGTTGATTTTTATATCATCTTTTGCAGATTGTTGAAGGTTTATATGGGTGATTCTATAAAAGTTGGGCAACTTTTGACCTAATTTTGTTTCTATAGTTTTAGGTGAAAAATTTCTAGTATTTTATAAAGATATAGGTAATCTAATAAATACACTGTTCCAAACAGGGCCAGTCAATTTTTCAAACAATTTTTGAGATATTTGGAATGCGACATCTTCGTATTTATCGGATTTGCCTATATTATTATTTTATTCTTCAATTCAAAAATTAAAAGTCGAGTAAATTAGATCTATTTTTGTTTGAAAAGGTTAGATATTTGATTCCTTTTGATAAGTTATCATGGTGCTCTGCCGCACGCTTATATATAAAAATATTTTCAGGTGTACTTTTGAATGTTTGTTAATTTGCATTTTTGATTAATTAAAATTGTACATGAGTCAAATTTTCTGATGTGGACCACTAAAACGCAACTGGTTGATTTTTATATCATCTTTTGCAGATTGTTGAAGGTTTATATGGGCGATTCTATAAAAGTTGGGCAACTTTTGACCTAATTTTGTTTCTATAGTTTTAGGTGAAAAATTTCTAGTATTTTATAAAGATATAGGTAATCTAATAAATACACTGTTCCAAACAGGGCCAGTCAATTTTTCAAACAATTTTTGAGATATTTGGATTTTTCTTAATTTGAATGTCAGGGAACTGACGAGGTTACCAGGGTATAAATGAAATATATCATTTATTAAAAAATTCGAGATTTATTGCGACTTTGATACAACTATCTTAAAATTTTACATTGCACACATTTTTATGAATAAAATCATATTAGAAAGAATTATTAATTATATTAGAAAGTATTAAAATTAATGGATGAATGTATGTACTATATATCAGTACCATGGTAATACGTCTTCTGTCAAAATTTCGGACATGGAACTGATGAATGAGACACAATTTTAAGATTATAATTCAAAGTAAAATTTCTACCGGATTTTCCATTAATTGGATGATATATTTTAACAAATCACATTTTGTCATAAATAAATCACAACGAAATATATCTACGTAAAGAAATAATTACTCGCCATAGAACTGACATTTTGTCTGGAACTGCACGTGCTTACACGATAATAACGCCGTTTTCACTGTTTTCAAAATGCCTGTCGTATAAAGGGAGTGCGTTTTAGCTAACTTTACTACCAATATTAAAATCTGAATAAGGATTTAACGTTTGAATTTTTATAATTGGGGGCACTTTCAAATTTTAAAATTGGACACAGGACTGACGGATAAAAGTGAACACAGAGTTCATCATTTTTTTTTAATTACTGTATTCGATTTTATGATAAAATATGGTAAATTAATTAGTTAATACTTCATAATTTATAGTAGAATAGTAAAATTTACTATTAATTGAATATATTTTAACACACAAACACTCAATTATGGAATTCGGGAGTTGTGCCACACCAAGGTACTGACGTTGTGAACATTTAAAGTGTTCTTTTACAAACTCGTCTTTAAAAAAATACATCCAAATTGGGTGAGCAGGCAAAAGGACCATTGGTTTTTTGGAATGTAATGAAATATTTGCAAAAAATGATAAAATTCTTTCTCTATTGAATGACGACATCAAGTTGCCCAACTTTTGTAGAATCACCCATATGTCAAAATTAATGTCTTCAAATATTTTTGGGTAATTTGCATTTTTTTGAAAATTATAAACAAATTAGTTTTAAGGCACATTTTGTAGACACTGTTGTAATTAGACTTCATTTATGGATTAATTCAACTTTTAAATATAAAAAAATATTTGTATGTTACATAGGGGGCGCGTCAAAATTTTAGAATGACTTGGACGGGGTATGTTAAAAAAAAGGTTGAGAAATAAGAGTCAAAATTCGGAAAAAGTTAAAATATTGTTTTTTCCTGTGCGATGAAGTCTCCCATCTAGTATAGTTTAAAAGTACTAAATTTGAAATGTTGTTTTTGGTAAAAATATCCTACTGTAATTTTTAATTGAAAGAAAAGCGATAAGTGGTACATTTAGTTCAGTTCGATTTAATTAATATTATTTGTAAAAGAGAAGAATAAGATAGGCAAATTCAATTATTAAGGACCATGTGCACTTTCAAGCGAAAACTTTTTCCGAATAGAAAATCTGAATTTGAAGGATTTGTTATTAATATAGTCGAATTCAATTAACATGAAGATGTGCGCATTCGAGCGAAAAGTGGCACATTTCCGAGCGAGGGAGGCAAATGAAGCGCGACGCGGAGCGGCGCGCTTCATTTTCCCGAGATCGGAATGTGCCACTTTGAGCTCGAATGTGCACTCTCGGTTTTAAGCATTACTCGCAATAATTTTGTCAACGAAAAATTAGTAAATAATTTTTATCATTCCCTCTCACTCGTACTTATGAGTTTATCATATCTTTTCGCTCTCTCCCACTCATTGCTATGGTAAAAATACATTTTCTGAATATATAATCGATATATTTACTGAAGTAAATTAAATTTGTTGATTGAAGAAAAAGTTTAATTTACAAAATTCAATAAATACGAAGATGTGCGCATTCGAGCGAAAAGTGGCACATTTCCGAGCGAGGGAGGCAAATGAAGCGCGACGCGGAGCGGCGCGCTTCATTTTCCCGAGATCGGAATGTGCCACTTTGAGCTCGAATGTGCACACTCGGTTTTAAGCACGACTAACAATTATTTGACCAATAAAATTGACGAAAAGTTAGTTAAACAATTTTTATCATTCCCTCTCACACGCACTAATGCGAGTGTCGTATCTTTTCGCTCTCTCCACTCATTGCTATGGTAAAAATACGTTTTTTCAACATATAATCGACAATTGATTAACAATGATCAATTTACTTTAAAAAAATTCAAGTAACTCTAAAACCGTAGTGGCACTCTCAAAATGTCACATTATATATAGCTAAAATTCGTTTTTTCTATACATTCAATTAACCGAATTTTCGATTATCCGAATTAGATGCAACAATAATTAGTCCGGATAACCGGGTCTCCACTGTATTAGTTTAATTTCTGATTTATTCGTTAATCTTTTTCTCGGCAGAGGGCGGAACGAAATTAACTTGGTCATTAGTAAAAGTCAAAAGATTACTTCTACCTGGGTTCGAAGGAAAAGGGCACCTCCAAGATAGGGTCGCAGAAGTAGAGCAAATGGGGGTCTATGTGTGCGTGCTCGTGTGTGTGTGTATGGAAGCTGCAGAGTGCAGTAAATGCGCTGGTTAACCTCCCCTGCTGTTAGCACACAATTATCCCTGGTTAAAGTTTCGAATCCCAAACAATTCAGGAAGAACCTGGAAAGCAGATGCGTCCCTTGCGAGAACGATTTCTTTAGTGTAACTAAAACTTTTAGTTTCGTACGGCGAATTTTCGCAACTTTCTCTCTCCGTCTCTTTCTCTCCACGACACAATACAAAGTTGCAAAATTCGTTAAAATCTAAAAGGTTTTCCTGTAGGCGATCTTTGATCTTAATTTTCTTCCTGACAAATGAGTTCCTTAATCATTTCGCTTTGATATCGGGTAACGGTTATTTCCTGTAATCTTCAATTTGATTTTTTCCGAAAAAAAAAGGAGTCGGAAAAAAGCGAATTTAATGAACTCGGCACAGGTTAGTGCCTCGAAACGGTTCGATAAAAGGCGACTTCCCTGATCAAGTTGTCGCGACGATCTGCAGACGGACTCCTGGTTAATTTTTATGCCGGTGATTGCATTTCCGGGGTATTTTATTTCTCGGTGAGACCGCTACTTTTCATTCGGTTTTTTTTAATTTGCAATCCTGCGAAGCTCCTGCAGCCCCCGATCTGAGCTTGGAGCAGGAGCGCTCCATCGAAAGGCATAAATTAGAAGCCGTTTCAAAATTGCTCAAAAAAAAAGGTACGGGAGTGAAAGGCTTCTTGGAAAGTTTAATAATTTATATCGAATATCATTAATCAGTTAATTCGATTAATTAATCATCATTCGTGGCTTACTTTGTTGGAAAACTGATTGATTTTAATCGGTGACACCACAAAAGTTTTGGGGTTCTTCGCGCGGCTGTTTTTTACAAACACGATTTCTAATTGTCTTTTAGTTAAATGCGTTTTTTATATATTTTTTTTAAAAAACCTAATTTGAAAATTTGTTTGTGAAGCCTGCGAGCGCGCCGAGGCCCCCAAGTCTTCGGAGAGCTCGTTGTGATTTTAAATTATTTTTTTTTCAATTAAGAAAATATTTAAAAAAAAGCGGTGCGTGTATTTATATACGCGCGTTGGAAGTTATACTTCTTTGACGTAATTAAATTAAATGTAACTACGCGTTTATTTATGGGTCGACCACTGGTTTTCAAATCGTACCTAGGGTAGAAACATCGGTTTTCGACACTTCAAGGTTTTTTGCAACTTAAAGTATTTCTTAAATATAATAAAATGATATAAAGCCCAATCAATTATTTTTATATAAGCACAAATATATAAACAAAGTGATAATGGCATTAACAAAGCGTTTTTCAATCCAAGTATTTAAACAATAATATATTTACATAACATTACCTGTTTGCACCGTTTTTGGACACTTTGAAATGGCTTTGGACAGGATAAATACCAGTTTTGGACACAAGTATCCAAAATATAAATTATTAAAATTATCATTATTTAGAAAACAATTTTACTTTAGTATCTTTAATGGTAGGTACTTCAAGGAAGTATAAAATATAATGTTCAACATATGAAAAATAACTGGGTAACATAGGAAAACAATTATTTTATTCCTTCTATTGATTTTTGAACTTTTTTGACTAATAGTTTTTTAGATTTTTTATTACGTTTTTCTTCTTTCAATATTTCAATCTTTTATTATTTTCTGTTTTCAGTTGTCTCTCTATTTTTTTATTTTCTTTTTTTTGGCTTCCATAATTTGCAACCATCCATCAGCAGTTACTACTGAAGGTAAATGTTCAATCAGGAGCGTTTTCAGCCAACCGGCTTAGGGATGGTAATTTTAAAAAAAGAAAAAAATTTAACTTAATTTTTGTTTGAAATAGTGGTAATTTTTAAGAATAAAAATAAATAAGCGAACGAAAAATTCTTGGGGGTTAATTATCCAATTACACCTCTCTGAAACCGCCACTGTCTTCAATAGCTTAATGCTTTTTTTAGGAGTTTATTTTTGCCATAAAGTTAACTTAGTAAATATTTTGTCAACTGATTGTGATTGCAGAATATTAGATGAATGACCTTCAATTTCTTCATTGGATAAAGGTTCTATAGCGACAAGCAATACAATATCATTCTCTATTTGTAGAATCTCAGTAATATTGGAATTATTAACTTTTAGGATAGAATCTTGAAAAGGAAGATCACTCAAAGGATTTAAGTCGGGATTAAGAACAATTATTAATAAAAATAATTTTAGAATATTTGACATGAAAAGATTACGACCAACTATATCGTGTCCAAAAATAATAAATCTATTTTTGTTGTTTCTATTTGTGGACAGAACATTTTTTTCTTAATATTTTAGGTTATATTGGCATAAACATATTTTGTGCTGATAATTAAAGTATTTTTAAGTTAATATGTTTTGAAAAATTAAAAAATATTGAGTTTAATTAATCAAAATAATTAATTAATTACTCAGGTTATTTTTAACGCTTATGATAAGAATTACTCAAAACTGTTTATTGGATTTTTAATTTGACTTTGTTTATGTCGGATGTTATGAAAAAAGTTCGCATTCACGTCACATATATGTATTTCCAAAGTATTTGAGGGCGCTGTTCGTACACTTGCTATAGTACTAATATCTGTAACATCCTTTATAAGGTACTGGAGGGTAATAAGGCCCACTTCTGGTCAATTCTGGTCAATAAATTAGACCAAAAATTAGTTGAATAATTTTAATCGGTCCCTCTCACTTGCACCGAAGAAATTACCGTATCTTTTCGCTCTCTTGCACTCATTGGTATGGTAAATACGTTTTTCGCACATAAAATCGATATTTACTAACCTAAATTTAAATTTATGATTTGAAAGAGCGAAGGATAAAGTAGACAAATCCAATAAAACGAAGATGTGCGCATTCGAGCGAAAAGTGGCACATTTCCGAGCGAGGGAAGCAAATGAAGCGCGACGCGGAGCGGCGCGCTTCATTTTCCCGAGATCGGAATGTGCCACTTTGAGCTCGAATGTGCACACTCGGTTTTAAGCATTATTCGCAATAATTTTGTCAACAAAAAATTAGTAAATAATTTTTATCATTCCCTCTCACTCATACTAATGAGTTTATCATATCTTTTCGCTCGCTCCCACTCATTGCTATGGTAAAAATACGTTTTTTGAATATATAATCGATATATTTACTGAACTAAATTGATCGAAGAAAAAGTTTAATTTACAAAATTCAATAAATACGAGGATGTGCGCATTCGAGCGAAAAGTGGCACATTTCCGAGCGAGGGAAGCAAATGAAGCGCGACGCGGAGCGGCGCGCTTTATTTTCCCGAGATCGGAATGTGCCACTTTGAGCTCGAATGTGCACACTCGACTTTAAGCACGATTCACAATGAATAATTTATTTTCTTAGACGGCCAACTTCAACTTCCGACTTTTTGTCAGCTGTGCGCGCGCAACCTCCGTGGCCTGCTAAGACGTTACTCTCGAACCGCCAAAAGAAGTATAACTTCAAAAATTAGTGCGGATATCTAATCGCATTTAATCGTGGATGTGTTTGTGTACCGACGAATTAAGACAAACATTCGAAATTCCTTTTAATTAAATCGCAAACATTATTTAACCTTTACCGACAAATATTTACGCCGATAACCGGTGCACGAAGCCCTACAGCCTGTCGTAATATTTTTAGATAAACACAACTGTAATTACCAATTATAAATTTCAATTTGTGGCAATATTTAGAAAGAAAATATATGGCGATGAGGACGACGATATCGTTTCTACTTCCAAAACAAACTGCGCTGTTTTATTAAGAATGAGTAATACAAAGCTTCAAGAAAAATATTTGAACAAATTATAACCGACTCAAAAAACTTCCTCGTTTCTTATCAGCTGCTATCTCGCTTTAATTTTTTTTTGTTCTCTATAAAAAAATTTCTCGAATAAAATACTTTTTTTGTGCCATTCCCGTAGATGCAAGAAAAACGGGGGGTGGGGTAGAGTTAATGGTTTGATTTTTCGAAAAAGCACTTTCAAATGGACTTATTTTACTGTATAATATTTATGTAAAATTTGGCCCTTCTATTTACTTAAATAATTAAGAAATGAAATTAGTATTTTAATTTATCCCGGTAGATGTTGTGGTTCCATCGATTTTTTTCTAATTAATTTTAAAATATTCAAATTTAAGCCCTCAAAATTTTATTTGGCGTTGCAGGGGTTTAAAACAAAAAGGGCTCTTTTAGATTTGTTTGTCAAGGGACGAAAGAAAAACTATTTTAACTTGCGGTCGTAGTGTTGGAAAAGAAATGCGTTTTATAAATATTTTGATGTTATTTTCTTAATTATCTATATGTATTTAAGCTTTCGAAATTTTATTTGTTGTTGTATGTACTTAAAACAAGAAAGGTTCTTCGATAATTGTTTATTGAATGTTTTCACAGAAAAATATTTTAATTGTCAAACGTGGTTATTGAAGAAAAGTTGTGTTTTTGTGAAATTATGTTCGTTTTTAATTATCAAAATTTTATTTGTCGTTTTATGATTTTAAAATGTAAACAGCTCTTTAAGAACTATCTCTCAAAACATTCCCAAGAAATAATATTTTGTTATCAATTTTACTTTATTGAAGAAAACTGACCTTGTTAAACATAAATATAGATGTTTGTAATTTTTAAATTTAAGCTTTCAAAATCTTACTTTTTTGCATTTGTAAAAGTGTGAAATTTTGTGTGCAATTTTTTAACGTAAAATTTTGGGCTATAACAATGTACCTAAAATTTCAACTCAAGAAATTGACATTGTGACTTATGCAGATTTTGCATGTATCTGATGGAAAAAAATCTGAGAATTTCGAATATGGGTCGTTTTTAATGATCGAATTGAAAATGAGGGCGCTACGATCGTTTTTCTAAGTGCAAGTGTATTTTTTTCGATTTAATTAGTTTTCTCGAAAATTGTGGGGGAAAGGGGGAGCAGGGAAGAATGGTTCCGGCTATGTCGGTTTGGGGTCTATAGGAACGTCCCGTGAAAATTTAAAGCAAATCCATTACCTAAAATTTTTTTCTTCAATTCGAGCAAAGGGGTTAATCCATGTTTTTTCTCGATTTTTGGCGATTTTGGGGGGTTTGAATTAGAAGGGGATTCCAACGCGTAGGGGTTGGAAATGTTCAGAAATCAAAGGATTTGACGAAATTTGCAAAGACGGCGGAGTTACAGCATTTTGAAAATTAAAAATTTTAGCAAAATTTACATTTTTAAAGCTTCAAGCGCGTTTTTCTCCCAGACTTAACTTTGGGCCCTGTTGATTTTTTAGAACAGTCGCATCATCCTAACTAATAGTCGAAAATTGAATTTTTTACAACAAAAAAAATATATAATGCCTCAAGCAACAAATTTCAATGAAGAAATTTTTAATTTGGCAGACTGATTATTACTTTTATTCAAATTGTTTAATTGTATAAACAAACTGGCACTTAATACTAAAACGAAATATAGTGTTTTAGGATACGGAAGGGGGAAGAGCGGATACACGCACTTTCTAGCACAAGTGCAGAAAGGAACGATGAAACTATACTCTATTCTGGCATGGCGAAATCGACTACTTTACTACCGCCACACGGCACTCGAAAATCAAATTTTCGCAATGAGTATTACAAAAATAATATTTTGTTATCAATTTTTCTTTAATTATGAAAATTGACTTTTTTATAACCTAAATACTGAGGTTTGTAATTTTTAAATTTAAGCTTTCAAAGTGTTACTTATTTTCTTTTGTATAGGCTTGAAACAAAAAAGATATTCTTAAATTTGATTATTAAACAAAGCCACAATAAAAGGTTCACTTCCCAATTGTGGTTTTTGAAATTGAACTGCACTTTCTAAATATATTGATGTAATTTTTTGGATTATCAAATTTTAAGCTCTCAAAATTGTGTTTGTTTTTGCACGAACTTAAAACACAAATGTTTGTTTTGACTAAGTTTGTTAAACAATGCCACAAAAAATTATGTAACTTTCATATTAAAAAAAACGTATTGTTGTTTTTCTTAACTTATCAAACAACTAGCTAAATTATTTGTGGTAAAATAAAAAAAGGTCTTTAAGAGTTGTTTATTAAATGTTTACACAAAAAGTATTTTAGTTCTTCTTCCTAGTTTTCAACATGGTATTTATTTTAATTATTACGTTTTAAGCTCCCAAATTTTTATTTTTCATTGTATGGTCTTAAATCGAAAAAATTCCCCTTAAATTTACGTAATAAACAATCCCATAAAAAATAATTGGATTCCTACTTATAGTTTTTGAGAAAAAAATGCGCTCCACCCAAAAATTATAACACGACAGGGGAACCGATTTTTTTTTTAAATTTTTCCAATCAAATCTATTTTACAATTCGACTTGCTTGCAAAAGCAGAACTCGGTAGGCGAAAAGTGCAATAAGCTAGGCTTCGATTTAATTCCAATTTGAAGGTTGCAGTGAAAGAAAGATTATAAACAAAGGCGGCCTTTTCTTCAAAAGCCTACTCAAGGCTAACTCCATTGCGATTTTTTCGCGAATTAAATATAGTTGCAGGATATCTTAAAAGGAGCGCCCATTTCGATTGGTCCTTCGCGAGGGAAAAAATGGCTAGGTGTAAAAATCAGCTGTTCGTGCAAGTGCAATTTCAGTCACATACTTGAACTTCCGTCTGGTTCCCACCCATGTAGTTGACGCACATACACGTACACTCACACGGTCACACACCCATTAACAAACAATGAATGTATAGTAAAAAAAGTCCACAATGAATCTTGTACAACCACCATTGCGCCATGCAAACAACTTTTGGAAACAATTAGCTTGGTAAAACAATTTGTCCCTTTTTGTCGTTTGACTTGGACTTGTACGTTTTTGGACTAGATTTTCCCATGTTTTTGTTTGGCACTTACAGTAATATCTCGATAAGGTAGTTTATAAATCGATTTCTGTGTACTACAGGGTGATTTTTTAAGATTAAGAACGTTTTGAATTTGGTGCCACAGTTTTTAGTGTATTTCGTAGTTTGAATGTGGTTAAAATGTAGAAATTTGGTAATTTTCGCTGTCAAATGTCTTCAAATCGATTTGTGAATGTTTCTGAAGGGTTTTACGTTTTGTCACTCGGTTTGACTTTTTAATGCCAACTTTAAAGTGTAGCTCTGTGGTTGCTAGATTTTTTTTTTAGTTATTTTGTTTTTTAGGTATATAACGCACTTTGCTTATTGAAGACCGTCAAAATAAAGAAGCGGCAATTTTAAACCACTTGAAATTAAAAATTATTTTATTATTGAGTAAATTTAGTAACTTGAACAATTTTAGTGAAATTCATTTTGTCAAGTTGTCAGTCACCGTTAAACACAGTTAAAACACGGTTGCCACCTATTATTTGAGCAAATAAAATATATTAGTTGTAAAGGTAGGAAAAAAGCACATTGTATCAAAAATAAGGTATTAATTATTTTACATTATTATTTTGTTTAAAAACATATTATTTGTTACTAATTGTCACTGCTAAACAACTTCACATCCTTACAGTCCATATTTAAGTTATGATAAATAAATGATTAATTTTTCATCAAACACACCCAAGAAACTTTGATATTGACAATATGGACATTTGAGGTTAGGTTACGTTTCAAATACGAGTGCTCACAATCAGTTCAGTCTCTCAGTCGAACTGTTTTCTATTAAGCGCAAAATTACGATCAACTTTTTTGTTATGAATCCTAAGAAAAATCAAACTACAGTCGAGCCTCGATAAGTCAAAATTGAAGGGAAACTAAAAATAATTCGAGTTATCAAAAAATCGGCTTATCGAGGTTCGACTGTATGTGAAATAAAGGATTTTCGCGTACTTTATTGTTCTCATAAAGTATAGAGTATAATTGCCCACAATAACGTACAATAATTTATTGTACGGTTGGGAACCCTAGGCAGAAGTAATCGCCTCCTGCTACCAACATAAGAATAGATTAGTAGGGTGCCAAATTCAAAATGTCCCGAATCTCAAAAAAACACTGTTCTTTATAAATCGGATTGCTTAAGGTATTTAGTATTCATTTGGATTAACTATTTTGACTGAAACCCCTTTTTAAATTTAATTTAATAAATGTTTTTTTTAATAATTATTATTTATTTATGAAAGTTGTTAGTTTTTCTTATCAATATCTTATCAATATTAATAATTTGTTCTCTAACCAACATTTTGTACTTAAAGGGCCAATAACTGTATCATTTACCCTTGTATGTATAGTTTTTAAAGAAAACCAACAGGAGCATTTTTTCCATGCTGCTACGCCCTATATTTATTAAGGTTATACTTTTTTTGGCGCGTTGAGAGTAAAATTTTACCAGTCAACTAATTTTTTGTCTAATTTATTGTTCTGAAATAAATTTCAAATTATCGATTTTATGTTTGAAAAACGTATTTACCATAGCAATGAGTGGAAGGGAGCGAAAAGATTCGATAATTTCGTCATTGCAAGTGAGAGGGAACGATTAAAATTATTCAACTGATTTTTTGTCTAATTTCTTAGCTTAATTATTGTGAATCGTGCTTAAAACCGAGTGTGCCCATTCGAGCTCAAAGTGGCACATCCCGATCTCGGGAAAATGAAGCGCGCCGCTCCGCGTCGCGCTTCATTTGCTTCCCTCGCTCGGAAATGTGCCACTTTTCGCTCGAATGCGCACATCTTCGTTTTATTGGATTTGTCTACTTAATCCTTTGCTCTTTCAAATCATAAATTTAAATTTAGGTTAGTAAATATCGATTTTATGTGCGAAAAACGTATTTACCATAGCAATGAGTGCAAGGGAGCGAAAATATACGAAAATCGTATCAATGGGAGTGAGAGGGAACGATTAAAATTATTCAACTAATTTTTCGTCTAATTTATTGGCCTGAATTATTTATATTTATTAATTATATTAATATTTACACGTGGTTATCGATACCAACTTTCTAATATGTCGTATCCCACAAAATTTGATATTTTCACTTTTTTTGAAAAATGAAATCATAACGTTGTGGAGCTTATGTAAAAAGTTTAGACGTCAAATTGTTTATTTACCATTTTTAAATAAATATTCTAATATGTCGTATCCCACATTCGTAGGTTAAGTTCGCGCTTAAAATGTGATAGTCTTTTTTAATTTTTGAATTCGTATTAAGTGTTCTGAACCAAATATCTCATAAAATGAGTAAGAAGGTAATTATTTTAAATTACTACGAATGTCAATATTTTATAAGAAATATAAAAATAAATTTGTAGGTTATGTCAGTATAAATAGAATAAATTATTTTGTTTCAGATATTGTTTTATAAATATAGTAAATATAGTAATATTATGAAACTGTTAAAAATAATTTTATCAAGTAATAAAATTTATCATTTCTTTAAAATTTCGTACTAATTTTTTTTTCTTATATTACTGTTTAAATCCTATTCGTAATATGTCGTATTCCACATATGTAGTGTCAATCAATATGTCGTAACCCTCATAATAACTAAAAAAATTATGAAATTTTTTTTCTTCCTTCCATATACAGTCGAACTTCGATATGTCGAAGTTGACGGGAAGCTAAAAATATTTCGAGTTATCAAAAATTCGAGTTATCGATATAAAAATATTAACGTTGAAATAGGCAAGTCCTAGTGAAACAGGTTCGAGTTATGAAAAATTCGGCTTATCGACGTTTGACTTATAGAAGTTCGACTATATATTACTTATACATTAAAACAAACGTAAAAAAGAAAAAAATACCTAATTTATTTTATTTGTGACCGTGAAACGTTTTTATCGTCTCCTGAAAAATTTTCAAAATGTGGGATACGACATATTAGAAAGTTGGTATCGTTATATTAAATTTAGTCGCGCCAAAGAAGTATAACTTCTCACGCGCGTACAAAAGTACACGCACCTGTGTTTTTTTTTTTTTGATTATTCAATATCAATCTGTCTTACAAATCATAAAGCAAAAAAATCTTGATATCAATCAAAAAAAATAAAATAGTATGGTGGATTCGAAAGGCAAAAAGCCCTCGATGCCGTTTTTTCGCTCGGCATATGTGCGTTTAAAAAAAAAGCCTCGATTTTGCAATAATAATGCAAATGGCGAACACACAACGCCCTTGGTGTCGTGCAAGTAATATATTGCTAATGTGTTTATAAATAAGTGTATGGTATTGATTATTAGATTTAAATGCAGCTGCCGTCGAGCAACATTTGGTATAACGTTGCCTTTAATTAAGAAAACGGTCCCGGATTATTAATCACTCTTTCGAAAAAAAGTTGCGCAATTATCGGAAAGAAGTGTGTGCGTGTGTGTGTGTGCGGAAGATTCGCCTTCTTGCAGAAGGGAAAGTAACGATTTAAAGTTTAAAGACGAGGTTCCGCAAGGGTTGAACCGGTGGTTAAATTGTTTAAATGTTCGTCAAGGAGGTCGTAGCTCGGAGTCAAATCTAAATCCAGAGAACGTACAAAGGGCACAAGGGAGAGTTAGAAGGATGCAAAATGAGGCACGCCTGCCAGCTTTATTGCCGGGGTGACTGCGTAATCCTCTCTAACACCACCGGGGGTGGCCTTACCCCTCTGACTCATGCTCACATATCACTTCGATGTTATACTTTGGCGCAAGAGCGTGATTAGAGACACTACGGGAATGAAATAAGGGCGAAGAGACTGCGGTTTTAATTCTATTTACGAGCCAAACTTCTATGTTCTCGTTTTTAAAGGCGACGACCGTTTAGGAAGGAAAAAAAGGCCACCAACCCGTGTTGCGAAATAAACTGCCGACTTATGGCCAAAGAGAAAAACTAACATAAAAGTAAAATATTGCGCCCGTACTAACCGGAACGTGACTTACGACTACGTAGAATAATATCCGCCAACAATGTTGGAGGATATTTTTCAGCAAAATGCTATCTGATAACAAAAGAATTCGGCGGACGTGTGCTTTATTATAAAAGTTTTGACAGAAACAAAGGTGTACTTTTCAAAAAGTTTGCAAAATGTAATTCGATACGCCCAATTGAATTTTCTTTCGGTCCGAAGAGGATCCGCGAAATATTACTACAGTCACGTCTCGATAATCTGGGCCAATTAATGCCGCGGCTACAAAAAATGGATTGGTCATTTTTTTTCAAGTGTTACGTTGTTTAAAAAACACTCGGACAGAGATTTGGTGGTTCTGGTAGATACAGGGAGAGAAAAGAATAGTAATCATTAACATATACAGTAAAACCTCAATTATCCGGACCTCGGTTATACGGATTCGCGATTATCCGGATTGTCAACCGCGTTCGGACTCGTTGCGAAAATTAAACCTCGATATTTCTTCCCCCAACAGCACATAATATTGCAGGAATATTGCTGGAATATTATTTTGCAATGTTCGGAATATTATTTGAAATATTCCCGCAATGTTGCTGCAATAATTTTCTGTTGTCCGTGCAGGGTGATTGCAGGAATATTGCAGCAACATTATGAAATATTACAAAATATTATTCAATATTATGAAACATTGCAGCAATATTGCTGCAATGTTGCAGGAATATTTTAAAAATGTTGTGGATTTAAAAAAAATTGCAAAAATGTATGTGAACTTTTTTTTCTTAGTATTACATATTTTATTATTTTATTTTGTATTTCGCACTAAACAGTGTTTTTTTTTGCTTTGTTGATTTTAAGATAATGGGCGACTGTTTTTTTAGTGATTCATATTTGTTGCGTTTGTTGTAAACATATACCTAACAATTTGACCAAGTTTTTTCCTGTTAAACGGGACACTTTGTAATCGCGTTTAAAACCGAGTGTGCGCATTCGAGCTCAAAGTGGCACATTCCGATCTCGGGAAAATAAAGCGCGCCGCTCCGCGTCGCGCTTCATTTGCCTCCCTCGCTCGGAAATGTGCCACTTTTCGCTCGAATGTGCACATCCTCGTATTTATTACGTTAGTATAATATACCGTGCGCTCCTTCAAATCAAAAATTTTAATTTAAATTAGTAATATCGATTTTATATTTAAAAAATGTATTTACCATAGCAATGAGTGGAAGGGAGCGAGAAGATACGACAATCACATCAGTGGGAGTGAGAGAAAACGATTAGACATATTTCACTGTTTTTTTTCACCAATTTATTGACCTAAATTATTGTGAATCGTGCTTAAACCGAGTGTGCACATTCGAGCTCAAAGTGGCACATTCCGATCTCGGGAAAATGAAGCGCGCCGCTCCGCGTCGCGCTTCATTTGCCTCCCTCGCTCGGAAATGTGCCACTTTTCGCTCGAATGTGCACATCCTCGTATTTATTACGTTAGTATAATATACCGTGCGCTCCTTCAAATCAAAAATTTTAATTTAAATTAGTAATATCGATTTTATATTTAAAAAATGTATTTACCATAGCAATGAGTGGAAGGGATCGAGAAGATACGACAATCACATCAGTGGGAGTGAGAGAAAACGATTAGACATATTTCACTGTTTTTTTTCACCAATTTATTGACCTAAATTATTGTGAATCGTGCTTACAACCGAGTGTGCACATTCGAGCTCAAAGTGGCACATTCCGATCTCGGAAAATAAGCGCGCCGCTCCGCGTCGCGCTTCATTTGCCTCCCTCGCTCGGAAATGTGCCACTTTTCGCTCGAATGTGCACATCCTCGTATTTATTACGTTAGTATAATATACCGTGCGCTCCTTCAAATCAAAAATTTTAATTTAAATTAGTAATATCGATTTTATATTTAAAAAATGTATTTACCATAGCAATGAGTGGAAGGGAGCGAGAAGATACGACAATCACATCAGTGGGAGTGAGAGAAAACGATTAGACATATTTCACTGTTTTTTTTCACCAATTTATTGACCTAAATTATTGTGAATCGTGCTTACAACCGAGTGTGCACATTCGAGCTCAAAGTGGCACATTCCGATCTCGGGAAAATGAAGCGCGCCGCTCCGCGTCGCGCTTCATTTGCCTCCCTCGCTCGGAAATGTGCCACTTTTCGCTCGAATGCGCACATCTTTCTCTTGAAACATTTTACCCATATTAGAATTGCATAAGGCGTCCTTGAAAGGTCGTAGTGTCTTAAAAAAAGAACAAAGATTCGAACTGTTTCCAAGATATCTCGAGCTCCCTTAGTCGTTCTAAATAAATCAAGTTCTAACATATCGGTTCCAGTGTTAGATCAACCCTGCACCCCTAAGCAATAATTATACGAAGCATTATATCTTCTTAGGAGGGCCCAATGCAATTGGACAAGCACTGATTAACTTATCAGATTGATTACTCCCCGAGGATCATTTGCATATAAAACAAAACGTCTAAAAATCAATAGGGCCGAGCGAGCACCGTTCGCAATTTTTTTTCGAAATGCAAATCCGTACGAGTCCTACTAGTTCGACCGGAGAGGTGTTCTGAGAAAAACCTATTTTTTAAATTAATTACGGGAATTATTTTGACGCCGGAAATGGCAAAAGAAAGATAATATCCTTTAATGTCTAGCCGTCATTTCGAGAGACCTTGTGGGCAAACAATCAAAACGCGCTTACCGCTTTCGGGTACCTCAACGCCACGGCACCTTTCCTTATTTAAAAGCAATCTGCCTCGGAAGTTCTTTTTCGTACCTGCGAAAAACGAAAAAATAGATTTCGGACTCGGGAGCAACGAACCCCTTACGACGAATTTAAGGCGTCCTTGAAATATTAAATAGGAAGGCGTCGAGGATGGGGGATGAAAAAGCTCTTCGTTTCGAGCTTTACCGCCCCCCCCTAATGGATCGCTAAATCTATAGTGGAGAAATTAATAATTACTCCGGGTAATATCTTATCGATCTCTTCCTCTCTGAATAAAAGATTTATAGGAAAGAATGCGTCGTTTCGGTCAGAATATCATGGGAATACATGAACTGCGAGGTCTATAATTCAGAAGCCGTTGTTCTGGAACCCTCCAGCTATATTAAAACAAAAACCGGGAATTTAGTTCGACAACCGGAGGGCCGCCGTTCCTCGGAAACTATTTAATTGTTCTTTAAAGTTAAATGTGGATCGAAATTTTCGACGATTGATTACTGTTATTAGAACGAAACCAGACGATGGCTAAATGTTCGTTTGCCCCGCTTGGCGCCGACTTCTGCTGAGGAAACCTTTTTTTTTTTTGGGTCATATCGAATTAGGCTTGCCTACCGTACTATACAGTATCGTACTATGCATATACAGTAGAAACTCGGTTATCCGGACTAATTATTGTTGCAGCTCATTCGGATAATCGAAAATTCGGTTAATTGAATGTATAGGAAAAAACGAATTTTAAAGTAAATTGTTCATTGTTAATCGTGGCGAAAAGCGGAGTGTGCACATTCGAGCTCAAAGTGGCACATTCCGATCTCGGGAAAATGAAGCGCGCCGCTCCGCGTCGCGCTTCATTTGCTTCCCTCGCTCGGAAATGTGCCACTTTTCGCTCGAATGCGCACATCTTCGTGTTACTTGCATTCGACTATATTAAGAACAAATCCTTCAAATTCAGATTTTATATTCGGAAAAAGTATTCGCTTGAAAGTGCGCATACTCCTTAATAATTAAATTTTCCTATCTTATTCTTCTTTCTTACAAATAATATTAACCCCTTGACATACAAAAAAAACCGAATTTGATGAGTCCGAAAAAAAAACTGTTAATTTGGCTCAACTTAACTGTTATGAGCATACACAAATAACATAAAATAAATAATTAATAGTTTTAAAATATTTTGAAATATGTAGAGCAGTGTTTCCCAATCTTTTTTTAACATTCTCCACCTAAGTCATTCTAAAATTTTGATGCATATAATATATAACATAAATATTTTTTTATATTTAAAAATTGAATTATTCCACAAATGAAGCCTAATTACAACTTGTTCAAGACACAAGATTTAGGTTTTAGCAAGAAAACACTAGGAAATTATTAAGAACAAGAAACAATAAGTAAATTTTGAAAACATAAACTAAAAAATATTTTTATATCGATAGCTCGAATTTTTGATAACGCGAATTATTTTTAGTTTCTCTTCAACTTCGACCTATCGAGGTTTGACTGTATTTAATTTTATAAATTTAATATTTCTGAACAATTAAGATAATTTATTTATTGAGTTTTCTCCAATATTAATTTTATTTGCGTAAATTAATGATCTTCAAAGTTTTTTGAAAAACCACAAATTCTGTATTTACACTATTTGACTTTTCTGAAAATACATAATAATTTTTTTATCAAAATTTTTTTTTTTACCGAATAAAGTTTTGTTTTATTCAATTTGTGTTATACAAAAAAAATTGATAATTAAAAATTTCTTAAAAAGTTCTTAAATATATTTTTAAAATTTTCCAAGTTATTAATTTATTTAATTTGAGTTGTCTAAAAACTTAAAATAATTTATTCTTCGAGTTTACTTTAATAATTTTGCTAAATGTTTAAAACTGAATTTCATTCTATGTAAAAAAAAACCGGTGCATGTACTTATGTACGCACGTTAGAAGTAATACTTCTTCTTCAAGAGGTTAATTAAATTAAGCTGAACTAAATATACCACTTTACGCTTTTCTTTTAATTAAAAATTACAGTAGGGTATTTTTACAAAAATCAAATCTCTAATTTAGTACTTTTAAACTAAACTAGATGGGAGACTTCATCGTACATGAAAAAAAAAATTATTTTTTTCCGAATTTTGACTCTTATTTCCCAACCTTTTTTGTAACATACCCCACCCAAAGCATACTAAAATATTGATGCAACCCCTATGTAACACAAATATTTTTTTATATTTAAAAATTGAATTAATTCATAAATTAAGTCTAACTACAACAGTGTATACAAAATGTGCTTTAAAACTAATTTGTAAATAATTTTTACAAAAATGAAAATTACCCAAAAATATGTGGACCCATTAATTTTGACATATAAACCTTCAACAATCTGCAAAAGATGATATAAAATTCAACTAGTTGATTTTTAGTAGCCCACTTCAGAAAATTTCAATGATATACAATTTTAATTAATCAAAAGTGCGAATTAGTAAACATTGGAATGTACACCTGAAAATATTTTAATCAAGCTTGCTACAATTAGGCGTGCGGAATAAAACATCTAACCTTTTTTAAACAATAAATAGATCTAATTTATTCGACTTTTAATTTTTTGAATTGAAGATAAAATAATAATATAGGCAAATCCAATAAATACAAGTATGTGCGCATTCGAGCGAAAAGTGGCACATTTCCGAGCGAGGGAGGCAAATGAAGCGCGACGCGGAGCGGCGCGCTTCATTTTCCCGAGATCGGAATGTGCCACTTTGAGCTCGAATGTGCACACTCGGTTTTAAGCACGATTACAAAGCGTCCCGTTTTAACAGGAAAAAACTTAGTCAAATTGTTAGGTATATGTTTACAAAAAACCCAACAAATATTTATCACTAAATAAAACAGTCGCACATTATCTTAAAATCAACAAAGCAAAAAAACACTGTTTAGTGCGAAATACAAAATAAAATATTTAGTAAGAAATACCGAGGTTTAATTTTCGCAACGACAATCCGGATAATCGCGAATCCGTATAACTGAGGTCCGGATAATCGAGGCTTTACTGTATTATACAAAAATAATATACAGTAATTATCTATATTTCAGCTTTCCAAATTTGTTGTTCCTACGTACCCCTAGCAACTAGAGCTGGTGTTATTTCCTGGCGCGCTCTCTCTCTAAAATAAAAATTTACGTCCTTTTGAAAAATTAAATTTGGCTTTAAAATGAAACTTTTAAAACATAATAACTTTTTTATTTTATTTTAGTTTTTTGAGCCTATCCGAAGCCAAAAAGTCTGGCGAATCCGAATCTGTATAGTTTTTAAAGATCCGTCCACAAATAACGGCGCTACAATTTTTTTAACGTAAAATTATGATCCTAAAACTTCAACTTTTAATTACTCGAGAAATTCTCAAAAATTTAGGAAGTTGAAGGGGGATCAGGGAAGAATGGCTCCGGCTATGTCGGTTTGGGGTCAATAGTACCGTCCCGTAAAAATTTAAAGCAAATCCATTATCTAAAATTTTTTATTCTCAAATTTTAAGAGAGGCGCGGTAACATATAGTTTGAAAACCGCTGTCCTATTGCCCAATGAGCTCAACATTGAACACAATAAACGAAATACTGATAATAATAAACAAACAAATTGTGATTCCAAGCCAATTTGATCGCACTAAGCGGTTAATAACATTAACCGCGATCACATTAAGCGGCGTCTACTGTAATACGAAAATTACTATATTTTCATCCCTAATTCAATTGTCCCGCTTTTTTTATAAGATAAGTGACCCCTATACGCTTGTGCGAAGTCTGAATATATTTTTTTCTTCTAAAAAATTTAATCTTTTCAAATCGTCTCAAGAAACGAGACACCCTGTATAAGCGTCGCAGGACGCAAACGGCGTGGGCTGGGTTTATGCAATTTTCATCGAAGGTTTAATGAATTTCCATTGTTAAGTGTTAGCTTTGGGAGAATGGGTCCATTTTAGGATCGTGTTTATGATAAAAGGGTTCTTTATATGGGCACCGAGACCGTATTACACCTGGCAATGTGTGCCGCGTAGATAATGTTGAAATATAATATTCAACCCCTGTTTACATGCGATGATTTCGAGATGAGTACACATGGGGGTTGCACACCGAACTTCGGAGTTAATGGATTTATAGTTTGTGGTTCCCACATTTACAAAATTAATTTGGCCACCTCAGAAAAAGTACAGAGGAGCGCCGAAATCTGGCCACGAACACGCAGTCGCCTTTCTTCTTTTTTTTTTTGGGGGGGCAAGAAGCTTGTTTTGAGCCCCCGATGTTGTGAAAAAAATAACGTCGGAGAAGTGTGGTGTTAAACGACAGTGCGCTGTCGAATTTTCGAAAGTAAATCCATTTTTACATGTCGACAGCACGCGCGCAATTTTGCCCCGCTATTTGATTTGTGAACGACTGCGTCTATTGATTTTATTATTAAAATATTTAATCCGTTTGAAACGCGACAGAAATTCAATCGTGACATTCGCCATGTAAAGTATTATCGAGTAATGACATTGTTAAATTTTTAAACATTTTAATTACAAAAACTACGGCCACTGCGTGTGACATTCTTCCGCGCTCAGGGGGCGGAAATTTCTATGGCTCGAAGGCGACAAAGGCGAGCCCTTTCAAAATTTCGCGAGTGTTTATTTTCGAACGGGGCTACGCTTTTAGCGAAACAAAAAAAAAACACGAAATGATTAATCAAAATAACCTCCGTATCAAAGCTGATAATCAAAATATTTAACTGTTTTTGTTTATTTTTGTAATTACACTTCTAAATGGGAATTTAATATCTAATCGCGTTTTGGCTCGACTTGGAAGTGCGCTTTTACAAAACGTTTCTGTAAAAGTACGCTGAAAAATAGTTTTTCGATCGTTTTTCTTTTTTCGAAAATCTTTAAATCGAAATCTTGAAGGGTCAGCGTGGCAAAGGGGTCCCGCATTTATTTTTAATAAAACGTAAACATAGATTTTGTAAATTCGCAAATTTTTTCAACTTTTGTTCTTTAAAAAGAGATAAACATGATTTTTGTTTAATCCTCCGTGTATTAGGTGGGGTATAACTAACGTGAACAATTTTTTTTTGTTAAAACGGCACGTTTGGTAATCGGGCTTAAAACCGAGTGTGCACATTCGAGCTCAAAGTGGCACATTCCGATCTCGGGAAAATGAAGCGCGCCGCTCCGCGTCGCGCTTCATTTGCCTCCCTCGCTCGGAAATGTGCCACTTTTCGCTCGAATGCGCACATCTTCGTTTTATTGGATTTGTCTACTTTATCCTTCGCTCTTTCAAATCATAAATTTAAATTTAGGTTAGTAAATATCGATTTTATGTGCGAAAAACGTATTTACCATAGCAATGAGTGCAAGGGAGCGAAAAGATACGACAATCATGTCAATGGGAGTGAGAGGGAACGATTAAAATTATTAAAATGCATTTTCGTCTAATTTATTGGACTAAATTATTGTGAATCGTGCATAAAACCGAGTGTGCACATTCGAGCTCAAAGTGGCACATTCCGATCTCGGGAAAATGAAGCGCGCCGCTCCGCGTCGCGCTTCATTTGCTTCCCTCGCTCGGAAATGTGCCACTTTTCGCTCGAATGCGCACATCCTCGTATTTATTACATTAGTATAATTTACCGTGCCCTCCTTCAAATCAAAATTTTAATTTAATTAGTAAATATCGATTTTATATTTAAAAAATGTATTTACCATAGCAATGAGTGGAAGGGAGCGCGAAGATACCATAATCTTGTCAGTGCAAGTGAGAGGGAATGATTAAAATTATTCAATTAATTTTTCATCTAATTTATTGGCCTAAAATATTGTGAAGCATGCTTAAAACCGAGTGTGCACATTCGAGCTCAAAGTGGCACATTCCGATCTCGGGAAAATGAAGCGCGCCGCTCCGCGTCGCGCTTCATTTGCCTCCCTCGCTCGGAAATGTGCCACTTTTCGCTCGAATGCGCACATCCTCGTGTTTATTATATTAGTATAATTTACCGTGCCCTCCTTCAAATCAAAAATTTTAATTTAATTAGTAAATATCGATTTTATATTTAAAAAATGTATTTACCATAGCAATGAGTGGAAGGGAGCGAGAAGATACGATAATCTTGTCAGTGCAAGTGAGAGGGAACGATTAAAATTATTCAATTAATTTTTCATCTAATTTATTGGTCTAAAATATTGTGAAGCATGCTTAAAACCGAATGTGCACATTCATGCTTAAAGTGGCACATTCCGATCTCGGGAAAATGACACTTTTCGCTCGAATGCGCACATCTTCGTATTCATTGAATTTTGTAAATTAAACTTTATCTTCAATCAACAAATTTAATTTAGTTCAGTAAATACATATATCGATTATATATTCAAAAAACGTATTTTTAATATAGCAATGAGTGGGAGCGAGCGAAAGGATACGATAAACTCATAAGTACGAGTGAGAGGGAATGATAAAAATTATTTACTAATTTTTCGTTGACAAAATTATTGCGAATAATGCTTAAAACCAAGTGTGCACATTCGAGCTCAAAGTGGCACATTCCGCTTCATTTGCCTCCCTCGCTCGGAAATGTGCCACTTTTCGCTCGAATACGCAATCTTCGCGTTTTTTATATTAGTATAATTTACCGTGCGCTATTTCAAATAAAAAATTTTAATTTAATTTAGTAAATATCGATTTTATATTCAAAAAATGTATTTACCATAGCAATGAGTGGAAGGGAGCGAGAAGATACGATAATCTAGTCAATGCAAGTGAGAGGGAACGATTAACATTATACAATTAATTTTTCGTGTAATTTATTGGTCTATATTATTGTGAATCATTAAGAAATCGCCGTGAAATTAATTTGTATTGCAATAAGGAGGCAAGAATGAAATTCTTGTTAGGTTTTCTTAATATTCGGTATCATAATTGACACGTGTCATTGGAATTTAGTACTCAAGAAAGGACTCGATAGTTTATAAGTTGAAGAAAAAGTTAAGTTTTTTTAATTTTTATTAATATAACTATTCTAATGCATAAATAAATATATGTTCTACTTAAACCTATTCATTATTGATTATTAAAATATATTTGTTATAATTTAACTATTATGAAGTACAATTTTATGGATTTTATATCATTTTATTTTTGGGGTATGGCAAACCCCACCTAGTATGGCATGTGACATTTAGTCACCTAGTATGCAGAGGGTTAATAAAAAAAATGTTTATTTTATATTAAGAATTTATGTAAAAAATTGCACATGTCCTTAATTATGAGAGTTTTTCGATTTGCGCCTCAGCATGATTCGTTACACGGACCAAAAAAATTTCTGTACTGTTAGCGACCTTCTGTTTAGTTTCAGTTTCTCCCTTTAGGGGTGTGTATCAAAATAATTGATTCGATATAAGGCTTTTCGCTTTACAGGCAACTTTTGCGGAACGTAAGTAGGCCGTAAAGCGAGGTATGGGTGTAACGAATTTGTTTTTTAAAGCGTATGATTAAAAAATACAGAACCAGGTTTTTATCGTGACACTACATCTTTGATTTGGTGCTTTTAAAGTCTATTAAAACAATTGATTAAAGTATCCCTATAAATTTTGATTTAAATCAAACATATTGTAACGATTTCTTTAGGGTTGCGAATATTAACAGTCGGTCACTTATTTTAATAACAATTACAATTTATTTAACCAAAGAATTAAGAAATTTGCCTACACCAATAACTTCAATACTAGTACATTTAATTTACGGAAGTCGGTTGCGCTTATATGTGTGTCTCGGTATCAGTATCAGTGCTTCTATAAAATTAAAGATTATTCTCATCTTTTACGATATCCACACTCAAGGTCTTAAATGATAGATATTTTTCGAGCGCGTGTTTAGATTAATATATCGCGTTCGCTACAATATTTTAAACACATTTTTAACAAAAATATCACATGACATATAATATCACTGGGACAGTAGGAGTTAGATATTAAATCTTTAAAAATTAAATACGTTTTCTAAAATTATTTACAGATTATCAAAGAACGTAAACGAAAATTAAAAAAAGACTAAAAGACTGTCCTTTTTCTAATTTGGAGAAAGCTATGATTGAATGATTGTGGTATGCACATAGTAAAAATATTCCGATTTGAGAAGATCATTGGGAAAATTTGTAGAAATTTAACATTTTGGATCAATGAAGCACAAGACAATGTTAGATTATTTTCAAATCAACATTAAATAAGATGTAAATAACCATATTACCTAAATACTTAATAACAATAAATAATGTTAATGATTGTTTACAAATTTTGGTTATTTTGTATAAAGGATGGTAAATATAGATATGATGTATACACACGAAAGTACCCCGACTTATCGAGGTTTGCCTGTATAAACAAAAACAGTGCTTCACCTTCCTGAGCTTCTTCGTATAACTGAGTTTATCTACCATACATCTTTCGGCCGGACGGCTAACCTAAGTTAATAATTAAATTTATTCGAAAAACCTTTGTGTAATAGATAATTATTGATAAGGCTATCTCATTATGTTTATGAATCGCATTTTAAGCACGTACATCTTTCGTAGTACTAAGTAAATTCATAATATTCTCTGCACATTGGAAAACAAAGGATCATTACATGGCCATTGTTCATTCTTTTAATAAAATTACCGTTTCGTGTAAAAAAATTGCCTGTCTTGCAAAATAACGAATAATTTTATGTGTGCGCCGCCGGAGCCACCCCCCGCGCCGCCAAATAAAACTAACAGAAGTGTTCCGCAATTAATTGCCTTTAATTAATACGTGAGATGTATTATTCTTGTTAAGGGTTGAACGGCGGCCATTTTCCCTGATATATTGTGACTTTATTGCTAAAATTTTTAGAAACTCTCTGCTATTAGAAACCGCTTCGAATACTAATTCTTTCATAAGCACTTAAGGCTCTTTCCTTTACTTAAAGAGGCGTTCGTCCGCGAATTAATTAAAATAATAATATTTATCGAAATCACGTTATGCAAATAAAATTTTGTGTATAGCGGTTTTGACATCCAGTGCCTAGAATCGCTTGGGAATTTCGTGGTGATTCACAAAGGATTTATTTATTTATTTGATTAAAAGCTTTGTATTGTAATGTTAAGTCATTGAGCGAAATTTGATTGAAGTAATCTTTGCAATAATACGCTTCGGCAATTTCCTAAGGTTTTCTGCATTTCTGTCTTCGAGTGTCGGCGCGTTTTTTGCGAGGCGGAGGAGAAAACCTGGCCGGGCAATAATATTACAGTGAAACCTCAATTATACGGATTCGCGATTATCCGGATTGTCAACCGCGTTCGTGCTTAAAACCGGGATTTGTCTGTTTTATCCTTCACTCTTTCAAATCATAAATTTTAATTTAATTTAGTAAATATCGATTTTATATTTGAAAATGTATTTACCATAGCAATGAGTGCAAGGAAGCGAAAAGATACGACAATCACGTGAATGCGAGTGAGAGGAACGATTCAAATTATTCAACTTATTTTTCGTCTAATTTATTGGCTTGAATTATTGTGAATCATGCTTACAACCGAGTGTGCACATTCGAGCTCAAAGTGGCACATTCCGATCTCGGGAAAATGAAGCGCGCCGCTCCGCGTCGCGCTTCATTTGCTTCCCTCGCTCGGAAATGTGCCACTTTTCGCTCGAATGCGCACATTCTCGTATTTATTTAATTTTGTAAATTAAAACTTTATCTTCAATCGACAAATTTAATTTAGTTCAATAAACCCGAACATCTCATTACGTATAAAATACAATCCACAAATACTGCAACGCAGATCGATTATATTTTGAGTCGGACAGGATTTCGCAAAAATTTTGTAGATTGTAAGGTAATTCCTGGGATACCACTCACAAGTCAACACAGGCTTTTGCTAGGGGAACTAAAATTAAAGAATTCATTACCTAAGGATTCGTGCTGCCCAGGTGATAAAATTAAATGGTTTAAACTGAAAATGGAAGATAAAATGGATCCATTTACCACCGAAGTAACAAGCTATTTACACCAAAGCCTAAATGAGTCATCTGAGAAAAGTCCTCAAGAAATGTGGAAACCTTTTCAAAAATTTTGTGTGGAAAAGGCGAAGTTATACCTAGGAGTATCGAAAGGCAAGAAAATAGACAAAGACGTATGGTGGTGGCGTACAGAAATCCAAAATATTCTTAAAAGAAGAAAGATGCATTTAAAAAATTTGGGGGAAACATCGTAACGACAATGAAGGTCCAAGCCACCATGAAGAATATAAAATGCAAAGAAAGAGGCAAAGAAAGCAGTTGCAATTGCAAAAGAAGATGCCCAAAGAAAGTTATATGAAGATCTAGAAACTCCAGAAGGTCAAAAGGACATCTACAAAATTGCAGCTCAAAGAAATAAGAATAGTCAGGACATAACGTACGTAAAGTATATAAATGACAAACAGGGACAGTTGTTAACTGATAATGATGCAATTGGAAACCGTTGGAAGGAGTATTTTGATCAGTTGATGAATGAGGAATTCCCTCATAAACACTTTCAACAACATAATCCTATCGAAGGCCCTTTATATGAAATTACGACAACAATGGTGGAAAAGGCATTATATAAGATGAAAAACAGACGCGCAACTGGACCTGATGAAATACCAGTAGAACTTTGGAAAATATGTGGAGAAGATGGTTGTTCATGGTTAAGCTGCCTCTTTAATAAACTATTGGCAGGAGCGTCAATTCCGTCACAATTTTGTGAAAGCTTTCTGGTTCCAATATTTAAGAATAAAGGAGATATCAGAGATTGTGGAAACTATCGTGGTATAAAACTAATGTCCCACACACTTAAAATATGGGAACGCGTACTGTTTAATTGGCTTTCGGAACTGATAGAAATTCATGATGATCAATATGGTTTTAGTAAAGGAAAATCCACAATAGACGCAATTCAGGCGCTCCGAATAATTACAGAGAAAAGACGTGATATGAAAAGAGATTTTCACGCAGTTTTGTGGATTTAGAAAAGCCTATGACCGTGTTCCTCGTCAGTTGATCTGGAATGCTCTAAGAAGTCAAGCTGTTCCCGAAGGATTAGTAAAAACTATTTTAGAAACATATAATCAATCCGAGACAAAAATTAAGAGCGGCGCTGGTACTTCTAGTGGTTTCCAAGTTAATGTTGGAGTACATCAAGGATCTGTTTTGAGTCCCCTACTTTTAACATGATAATTAATTACTTGACAAGTGATTTAATGGCAAAGCTTCCTTGAAGTATCTTATATGCAGACGATCTTGTATTGGTTGCCGACAACTGGATGGAACTGGAAGAAGTACTAGAAAATTGGAGAGAAACCTTAGAAGACAATGGTTTAAGAATAAGCAGATCTAAGACGGAATATATGTACGTAAACTTCTCTGAACAAATTGGTCCAGCACGTACAATATTTTTAGAGGGTGAACCACTACCAATGACCCATGAGTTTAAATACTTGGGGTCTATTATAAATGATGAGGAACAGCTGACTCGGATGTAAAACATCGTATTAATGTTGGTTGGATGAAGTGGAGATCGGTCTCTGGTGTGTTGTGCGACAAAAGATGCCTATACGATTAAAAGGCAAGATTTATAAAACAGTCGTTAGGCCTGCTTTGGCATACAGTGCAAAAACATGGGCGAGACTGGCTAAACACAATCAACAGATGCACGTGGCAGAGATGAGAATGCTACGATGGTGTGTGGGTGTCACGAAGAAAGATCATGTACGTAATGAACATATCCGAGGTTCATTAAGTGTTCAATCAATTAAGGATTTTATGGATGAATCTCAATTGAAGTGGTATGGACATGTTCAACGTCGAAATCAGAACCACATAGTGCACCGAGTTTTGGCAATAGATGAACCTAAAAGAAAACCAGGCAGGCCAAAAGTACCTGGAATAGGTCTTCCGTGAAGCTTCAATGTGATTATGACATACCTCCGGAAATGGTTTATAATAGAAGAGAATACTCCTTAAGAACACGCCTACCCCGATAAGGGAGCAGTTGGAACAATTGCATTAAAGGCGAAGATAAAGAAGAAGAAGGATAAAGTAAACAAATCCAATAAAACGAAGATGTGCGCATTCGAGCGAAAAGTGGCACATTTCCGAGCGAGGGAGACAAATGAAGCCGACGCGAAGCGGCGCGCTTCATTTTCCCGAGATCGGAATGTGCCACTTTGAGCTCGAATGCGCACACTCCGCTCTTCGCCACGATTAACATTGATGCAATTTACTTTAAAAACATTCAAGTAATTCTAAAACCGTAGTTGCGCTCTCAAAATGTCTCCTTTGGGCTTCGCTTATGTTTCATAATTTTTTACTTTTTTCATTGCGAAATTGCCGTGAAATTAATTTGTATTTAAATAAGGAGGCAAGAACGAAATTCATGTTAGGATTTCTTAATATTCGGTATCGTGATTGACAATTTTTTGAAAACGGGACATTTTGGCGTCCCGAATGATTGCTTGGGGACAACGGGACAAATGATCTGAAAACAGAACAGTCCCATTCAAAACAGGAAGTAGGGCCACATTATATATAGCTAAAATTCGTTTTTTTTTCCTATACATTCAATTAACCGAATTTTCGATTATCCGAACGAACTGCAACAATAATTAGTCCGGATAACCGGGTTCCCACTGTAATTTTAGCACGGGAAAAAAAAAAGGCAAAAGAGATGCCGTTAAACGAGGTTAAAAAGGCGACTACTGATCTTTCGACCTTAAACTCTTATAGTTTATGTTGTTGTTCCTCCGACGAAAAAACAAGGAATGTCGGTGTTTATTCCTATTATTTATATAACATTAATATTCAGAAGTGTAGTCTTGTTAGAAAAATACAAATGGGCTTTGTTTTACGACCCAACGCGTTCGCCTTCTTTGTTTCAACATTTTACTTTAATTTCGTGTTTAATGGTCAGCCATTCGGATGCTACCTGTTCATTGATTTTGATAAAACGTAGATTGTCTTATTGTTGGTCTCCATCGGTTTTTTGCTCGTGTTTATTTTTAGTACGAAAAATATTTAGATTTGAGCTTTGTGTATTTTAGCATGGGAATTGCTGAAAAACTACAATTTTACTCTTTGTTATTTTTATTTTAAGTTGGTTGTTTTAATGTTAATTTATTGCTAATTGTAGAAGTTTAATTATTATATTTGTAAGGTGGTTAAGGGCAGGGGGCGATCACCTCTGTCCCCCATTATGTCCACTTTTGTTCCAAATTTGTTAAATTCATTTTAAAAATCGGATTCACTCAAAACATTTTAGTTTAAATACTAAATAGCTAAATATAACATAAAGTGCAGTGTGATTGAAGACATTTTGAATTTGGCGCCATGCTTATCTATTCTTATGTTGGTCGTATGTTTGTCAGAGTCGGTTTAACTGTGAATGGCAACTTGAAAAAATTAATTTCTTCAAAATTGATCGCGTTATTAAATGTAATAATGAAACTAATTTCTAACTTGTCGTTTTTTTAAATTTTATTGAAGTTTTTAATTTGTAGGGTTGCCAACTCAACATTTGAGAGAGTCTGGATATTGTTCCAGTAACTCTGGCCATATTTATTCAAATTTGCAATTACTAAGAAAAAAATGCTTATTTGATCTGAAAATAAGACAAAATAATCAGCTGATTAATTAATTACAGTCGAACTTCAATAAGTCGAAGTTGAAGGGAAGCTAAAAATAGGTCGAGTTATCAAAAATTCGAGTTATCGATATAAAAATATTAACGTTGAAATAGGCAAGTCCTAGTGCAACAGGTTCGAGTTATCAAAAATTCGGCTTATCGACGTTCGACTTATAGAAGTTCGACTGTAATTAATTCATTTTTATATATTATGTTATGTAAGATAACATGGAGTTTTTTTAGTTATACATTTTTTTTAATTTAATTTTATTCATAATGGATAGAACTATACTTTTAACTTGGTATTGAAAAACCCAACCGAGTGACAAAATTGGCTCCCATCTAAAAGCATTGAGTGATCACTCCCCGACTAAGGCCTTAGTTTCAGATTAAAATCGGTCATTTATTTTATTTTTTGATCAGAACTAGATTGTCGTTAGAAATATTATTATCTAATAAATATTGTATTTACATAAAAGTCATTCCATATTGATAATGGTTTATTTTGATAAAGCTTTCAAAGATGACTGTTTTCCGGCTCTACCGGAAATTTATGTCACTTTTATTTTTTTAAATGTGACACCCTGTATATTTAGTAATTTTTGAAGTACTTATTGAAAATAAACATGGCTTTATTAAGCGTGCTTGAATTGTATTTTTGGAATGCTTATTAAAAATAACCATTACTGTATTAAGCGAAAGTTTGGATTAAAATGTACCGTTTTGGTGTTATTCAATATTATTCGATAAATGTGTGCGTTTTTTGCGTGCGACTGCTAGAAGCTTTTTTATAAAACTTTTCTTCTGTTGGAAATACAGAAAACTATTTTACATGAAATTTGTTTGATTTCGACCATAGTTTATTTGGAAACTATATTTAAAATAGATCGACTTTCGGTTGTACTGGAAATTGATGGACACATGGGCGTACCCAGCTATTTATCTTTGGGGGCGATTAGGAATTTCCTATAGATAAATAATTCAACACAAATAATAATGTGCATTATTAAATTAGGTACTTAAGTACTTAAATATTTTTTCAAAAGCAATTTTCGTAGATTTTGTGCAACAATACAACTGTACTTAGGCATAAGCACATAATTAACCTGCTAAAGCAATGCAACAGAAAAACCTTATGTTTAGTGGGGGGCAACTGCTTCTCTCGGTAGTATGTCCGGGGATGGACACCTTGTTCATTTAAATAGAACACTCAGTATATTTTTGCTTCCTTGAAATTCTTATCTATACATATAAATAAAATTGATTTTCTTAAGTTCATATAGTTATTTACACGTTACCAATACCAAAACATGCGTTTTTTATAATTTTTGTTCTGTCTGTCTCTTGATGTGTTTGTACGGGCTAATCTCCGAAACGGCTGACCGATTTTGACGGGGCTTTTCTTGGCAGGCAGAGGACTTTTCAGAGAATAATTTAGGCTACTTTTTATACCATAAATATTTTGGATTTCTGCATAAAAATGAAAAACAAAAAATTAAGGGTAATTAAACAAACTCATTAAGTTGGGGGTAATCGCTAATTACAAATAAACATCACTTTGTTCGGCGAGCCCGAAATCTAAGGTACATCGTTTTGGAATTATTTAATACCATGCGATAAACTGAGCTTTTTTGTATGCCAGGCGTCGGAGCCTTTTTACTTATCTTTTTTCGTTGGACAAACAACAAGAAACGTTTTATATAAAAGTTGTTTGGTTTTGGCCATAGTTTATTTGCGAAACATTTTCGAAATTGATTGGCTTTCGATTGCGCTCGAAATCGTTGGCGAGTTCGTTACTTCAAATGGAGCATTTGTGTTTTTTTAAAAAAAATAGCGTTTTGTTAAGTACCTATACCTAGTTTATAAAATATGTTGTTTCAAGTTATTTGATTTTTTTTAATTAATTTAATTATTTTACTTTTGATTAACGCAATTTGTGAGCTTTTTCACTATTTAAAAAATTAAATCTTTAATGAAAGATATAAAATACTTTATTTTATTAATCAAAAGTACACCGTTTAAATGGGTAAGGGTGTTTCAAAGGCGAATTCTTTTAAAGAGAGATGTACCGATTCGAAATTAATTTGACAAAACATGCTCATTTTTAATGCCGCATTTTTCAGACCACATTTACGTAGAAAAATCAATTTGACATTGAGGTGCGTTTTATGGTTCCAAGGTACTTCGCAAATCGACAATTTCCTCGTCTATAAATCAAAGTACCACCTTTTTTGTCAACATGTTTACATAAGAATTCCTTCTTCATAGATTTAGGTTGCATATTATCGAAAAATTGCATTTTTCGTACACATTTACCTTCCCCGTACTAGGTGAACAATTTTTTTTTGTTAAAACGAGACGTTTTGTAATCGAACTTAAAATCGAGTGTGCACATTCGAGCTCAAAGTGGCGCATTCCGATCTCGGGAAAATGAAGCGCGCCGCTCCGCGTCGCGCTTCACTTGCATCCCTCGCTCGGAAATGTGCCACTTTGAGCTCGAATGCGCACATCTTTGTGTTAATTGGATTTGTCTACTTTATCCTTCGCTCTTTCAAATCAAAAATTTTAATTTAATTTAATAAATATCGATTTTATATTCGAAAAACGTATATACCATAGCAATGAGTGGAAGGGAGCGAGAAGATACGATAATCTTGTCAGTGCAAGTGAGAGGAAACGATTAAAACTATTCAATTAATTTTTCGTTTAATTTATTGGCCTGAATTATTGTGAATCGTGTTTAAAACCGAGTGTGCGCATTCGAGCTCAAAGTGGCACATTCCGATCTCGGGAAAATGAAGCGCGCCGCTTCGCGTCGCGCTTCATTTGCTTCCCTCGCTCGGAAATGTGCCACTTTTCGCTCGAATCCACACATCCTCGTGTTTATTACATTAGTATAATTTAACGTGCGCTCCTTCATTCAAAAATTTTAATTTAATTTAATAAATATCGATTTTATATTCGAAAAACGTATTTACTATAGCAATGAGTGGAAGGGAGCGAGAAAATACGATAATCTTGTCAGTGCAAGTGAGAGGAAACGATTAAAATTATTCAACTAACTTTTCGTCTCATTTATTGCCCTATTCAATTAATTTTTCGTTTAATTTATTGGCCTAAAATATTGTGAATCGTGTTTAAAACCGAGTGTGCACATTCGAGCTCAAAGTGGCACATTCCGATCTCGGGAAAATGAAGCGCGCCGCTCCGCGTCGCGCTTCATTTGCATCCCTCGCTCGGAAATGTGCCACTTTTCGCTCGAATGCACACATCCTCGTGTTTATTACATTAGTATAATTTAACGTGCGCTCCTTCATTCATAAATTTTAATTTAATTTAATAAATATCGATTTTATATTCGAAAAACGTATTTACCATAACAATGAGTGGAAGGGAGCGAGAAGATACGATAATCTTGTCAGTGCAAGTGAGAGGAAACGATTAAAATTATTCAACTAACTTTTCGTCTCATTTATTGCCCTATTCAATTAATTTTTCGTTTAATTTATTGGCCTAAAATATTGTGAATCGTGTTTAAAACCGAGTGTGCACATTCGAGCTCAAAGTGGCACATTCCGATCTCGGGAAAAAGAAGCGCGCCGCTCTGCGTCGCGCTTCATTTCATCCCTCGCTCGGAAATGTGCCACTTTCGCTCGAATGCACACATCCTCGTGTTTATTACATTAGTATAATTTAACGCGCGCTCCTTCATTCAAAAATTTTAATTCAATTTAATAAATATCGATTTTATATTCGAAAAACGTATTTACCATAACAATGAGTGGAAGGGAGCGAGAAGATACGATAATCTTGTCAGTGCAAGTGAGAGGAAACGATTAAAATTATTCAACTAACTTTTCGTCTCATTTATTGCCCTATTCAATTAATTTTTCGTTTAATTTATTGGCCTAAAATATTGTGAATCGTGTTTACAACCGAGTGTGCACATTCGAGCTCAAAGTGGCACATTCCGATCTCGGGAAAATGAAGCGCGCCGCTCCGCGTCGCGCTTCATTTGCCTCCCTCGCTCGGAAATGTGCCACTTTTCGCTCGAATGCACACATCCTCGTGTTTATTACATTAGTATAATTTAACGCGCGCTCCTTCATTCAAAAATTTTAATTCAATTTAATAAATATCGATTTTATATTCGAAAAACGTATTTACCATAGCAATGAGTGGAAGGGAGCGAAAAGATACGATAATCTTAACAGTGCAAGTGAGAGGGAACGATTAAAATTATTCAATTAATTTTTGGTCTAATTTATTGACCTAAAATATTGTGGAGCATACTTAAAACCGAATGTGCACACTCGGTTTTAAGCATGATTCACAATAATTTAAATGAATAAATTAGACGAATAATTAGTTGAATAATTTTAATCGATCCCTCTCACTCCCATCGACATTATTGTCGTATCTTTTCGCTCCCTTGCACTCATTGGTATGGTAAATACGTTTTTCAAACATAAAATCGATAAATTGAAATTTAAAATTTAACAGAATTTGGCGCCCCGAATGATTGCTTGGGGACAACGGGACAAATGATCTGAAAACGGAACAATCCCATTTAAAACAGGAAGTATGGTCACATTATATATATATATATTTTAGCTATAGCTAAAATTCGTTTTTTTTTTCTATAAATTCAATTAACCGAATTTTCGATTATCCGAACGAGCTGCAACAATAATTAGTCCGGATAACCGAGTTTCCACTGTAAGAGGTGGCCGGTGGAAGGGTTGCTGCCACATTAAAATGTAAATTAAATGTGCCCTTGGCTCAGAAACGTATTTCTGGCATTAACAAAACCTGAATGGGGCTTTGGTTACAAATACTTCAGGGCATATGCATAGGGGGAGCGCTTCTTGAAAAACAACCCTTTTTCCTTCGTGCCCAAAACACGGCCATTTTTCGCCCGACTGCGGTGTGTGTGTGTGTGTCTGTATATCATTTCACATTAACAACCGTATCAGTAGGTACTTCCTACTCAATCTAGAAAATGAAATTATCAGTACGTTGACCCTTTTGATAGGGGATAGCTTTTGATGCACATGAGGGCCTCTTGTTTTCGCCTCCAGCCTCATTGTGATGACGGTTCAAGGTCCGAGAGCATCGGAAAACGATCGATGCCAACTTTCGGAACGTTCGATCTCGCCTTTAAAAACACGCACCTATTAATAAATATAAGACATAATAAAACTAGAAGTCATCCAGCATAAAGCCGGAAGTTCCAAGCTTTAGGCACACGCTTACTGTTCGCGGCACGCTTGAAGTCACGCGACCAGAACGGACGAAGGGCAAAAGAAGAAGAAACCTATTAAAATTTACTCTCCTCGGAAAAATCGCCATTGTGACGCGAAAGAAATGCGAGCCGTTGAGTATTTTATTAAAACAATAAGGTGAGGTGGTTCGAGAACCTCGGAAAGGGCGGATTGAAATAGGGGAGAGGATTAGCCCCGATGTCGGGTTGTCGGCAGTGATGCGTAGGAAATCCACAAGTGTTGCGAACTTCGGGGGCGGAAGAAGAGAAAGAGAACGCGAAAGGTTCTATCAAAAAAGGTCCCGAATCATGATATGGCTTTTTAACATATTATTGTTTAAATTTTCCGCTTTGAAAATCGGAAATCTATAAAACGGACTTTTATTGTGCCATTTTTTTAAACCAATGGTTTGGGAACTGTTTTTTTTTTTTAATCTTTCGCATACTAGGTGACTAAATGTCACATGTCGTAATAGGTGGGGTTTGCCATACCTCAAAAATAAAATGAAATAAAATCCACAAAATTGTACTATATGACAGTTAAATGCTAAGAAATATATTTTAATAACCAATAATGAATAGGTTTAAGTAGAATATATATTTATTTATGCATTAGAATAGACTTTTATTAATAAAAATACTAAAACTTAACTTTTTCTTCAACTTATAAACTATTGAGTCTTTTCTTGAGTACTAAATTCCAATGACACGTGTCAATTACGATACCGAATATTAAGAAAACTTAACAAGAATTTTATTCTTGCCTCCTTATTGCAATACAAATTAATTTCACGGCAATTTCTTAATGATTCACAATAATTTAGACCAATAAATTACATGAAAAATTAATTTTATAGTTTTAATCGTTCGCTCTCACTTGCACTGACAAGATTATCGTATCTTCTCGCTCCCTTCCACTCATTGCTATGGCAAATACGTTTTTCAAATATAAAATCGATATTTATTAAATTAAATTATAGTTAGTGATTTGAAGACCCGAGTCGAAATTTAGAGCCTACATAGATCCCCGAGTCGATGTTTAGAGCCTACATAGGTTCCCCTAGTCCGAAAAAGACCCTATTTATAGCAGTGTAACCCGACTAGGTCCGACAGTTGGCCCCTAGCTCCTACCATTCCCCAAGAGATGTGATTTTGAACCTCTGTCCGATAGCTGCAAATACCGAAATCAGCTGAGCAGCGTTGCCAGTTGTTTTCGATATTGTAATTTGTTTGTTGATCACAAGTTAGCTGTTATATTACAATTGAATACGTGTATATTTTTTCATATCATTTATACACATAAAGTACGCGTAAACTAAATACTTTTTATGTAAGTTATGGTTTTAAGCGTTGACATTGGTTATTACACTATTACGTTTATGAATTAATATCCAAATTAATTATATGTATATTTAAATAAAAAACTGTTAATACTAATAACTAAAATGTTTTTAAAATCTTGTCTATTAAATTTATGAGAATGGCATTAAATGGGTTCGACTATATGAAAAAGACGTGCCAACACTCCCTATTTACATGTGTTCTTTTACATTGATGACTTTACACCAGTCAAGTAAATCTTATGGTCGGGCAACCTAACCTAAAAAGTGCGCTCTTATTATTAATCTTTACCGATTTGTCTTTAATTCCGAAGAAACAGCAACAGCTTACTAAAAAGTTACTAACTCAGAAAGTAAAACACATCCTACAAAATCTCAGAGTAATCCAGGTATTTTATAATTTTGAATATTGTTTTATCAAAGTTACTAGGTAATTCTGTACTATGAATGTATTCGTATATTATAATACAAAATAAATATATATATACATACAATATTAGTTTAATTATTATAAATACTAATAATAATATTTATGATTATTATTCTTCTTTTTTTTAATGTAATTGTTATTTTAAACTTTAGCTACGTATTTTAAATAAAAGTATTCTAAACATTTTAAATGCGAATTAAATCCATATTATTATTATTATAAAATAGGGTACAGAGGTCTAAAATCGGACCTAATTTAAATTTCCATCAGATCCGACTTTGAACCCCAAAGTGGTACAAATGGAAATTTGTACCACTTTGGAGACCAAAGTCGGACCTAATTTAACATAGGAATAAACTCTACTTTGATTCTCCGAGTCCGGAATGAGTCCGACTTTAGGAGGCTCAATGTCGGCGCTAAATTTCGACTCGGGGAAGCGCACGGTAATTTATACTAATGTAATAAACACGAGGATGTGCGCATTCGAGCGAAAAGTGGCACATTTCCGAGCGAGGGAGGCAAATGAAGCGCGACGCGGAGCGGCGCGCTTCATTTTCCCGAGATCGGAATGTGCCACTTTGAGCTCGAATGTGCACACTCGATTTTAAGCACCATTCACAAAATTTAGATTAATAAATTATTCAAAAAATTAAATAAATAATTTAAACGTTTTCTCTCACTCGCACCTACGAAATTCTCGTATGTTTTCGCTCACTTTCACTCATTACTATGGTACATACGTTTCTTGAACACAAAATTCATATTTACTTTTAATTTTTTGATTTGAAAGTGAAAAGATTAATTAAGGCAATTTAATAAATACGAGGATGTGCACGTTCGAGCGAAAAGTGGCACATTTCCGAGCGAGGGAGGCAAATGAAGCGCGACGCGGAGCGGCGCGCTTCATTTTCCCGAGATCGGAATGTGCCACTTTGAGCTCGAATGTGCACACTCGGTTTTAAGCACGATTTCAAAGCGCCCCGTTTTAACAGGAAAAAGTTGTTCAATTTGTTAGGTATATGTTTACAAAAAAACGCAACAAAAATTAATCACTAAATAAAACAGTCGCACATTCCGACAATCCGGATAATCGCGAATCCGTATAATTGAGGTTTTACTGTACTTGTTTTGGAAATTCTGGCAGCATGTTCGCCTTTTCGAATTTTTTTTTTCAAGTTCTGCATTTGACAAATCTGGGCGAGTAGCCGGGGAATAATGATAGGAAATTATTCTCTCACACGAATCTGCTTTCTCATACAAAAACCCCTAATACAGTCGACCCCTATATTAAATTATTTATAAATGCAGAATTTTAAGGAGACTCCCTTTGTGCTTAAACATAGACTACTCGGTACTTATTCCAATAAATTATAATTTTATACCCTTCCTTTTGATGTGGACTTGGCGAACGAGGGGGTAAGTTTATAATGAATTGTCAAAGGCAGGAGGAGCCGCGCATGAAATATCTTTCGATTGTTCTAGAAGTTCGGCGAGCTGTTTCCGATGGAGTTTTTCGGGCGCGTTTCGGGGGGGACGAATGCATAACGAATGCAACAACCTCTTCGAACGAGCGCGCGATTTAAATTGCAAGCAGTTCGCTAATATTATTCGGAAAGGCCCGTCGGAAGAATTAGCATTAAGCTCTCGGCGCGCAAGCGTCCCCGCGAAAGTTCGCAGCAAAACCTTTTCTTATTTGTATGTAAAAAGGGGATTTCCTGGGAAAACTTTTCGCGAGCACACTTCCTACATAAACTCTTTCCTAATAGTAAAAACAGAACGAAATCTTATGAAAACTTTCGTTTCTAATCTGATTAAGAGATGACTTCTCTTCGATTTATTATGTGCGCAATGGAAATTGTATTTTGTTCTCTTTGTTGCAGGTGAGTGGCTTAGAATGCGGGGGTTCTTTTTGGAAGTGAAGAGGTATTTATGAAATCGATGATATTCTGACGAGAATACGGTCCTGTAATTTTTAATTAAGCAGTTTCATAAAAGTAAATTGGTTTTGTAGAGAAAAATTAAGTGTGACGTTCGGGCACAAACCCAAGTAGGGTTTGCCAATGCTGACAAGTGGCCGAACCTTGCGCCATTTGTTACTTGCCAAGCCTTAAGAAGTCACTACTGGCCCAGGCCTGGTCAAAGGCTAAGTCCAATGGTGCGATATTTTTCAACCGAGCCTAGGGAAGACACCACTGGCCTAGGCCTGGTCCAAGGTTAGGCCCAACGGCACAATTTTTTTTTAACTGAGCCTTGGGCAGTCGTCAATGGAACAGGTCTTGTCCCAGACCTGGTACGTATGATTTGATTTCACTACATGAAAACGATGACCACTACAATCTTTTTATATTAACCGTGCACGAGTTAATTTATTTTCAATATAAGGTACTGGAGGGTAATAAGGCCCACTTAGTGTTAAATATTTTTTATTAAATAGACTAAGACAACTCATAATATAATATGAATTCTAAGTGATTTTTACATTTTTTTCTGAAAATAATGTACCTATATTTAAAAACAAAAAAACTGGAAACACATTTTTAAAAAGCAAAAACATACACCTGGGTTTGGGCCTTATTAAACGAACAGGCAGATAATGAGGCCTGCCTTAAAATACAATGGCAGATATTAAGTCCCGAATAAAGTATTCAATTCAGGAGTAGCAACTTTGACATATAAAAGGTGCTTGGTCATCTTTCTTCATGTACCCGAGTATTACATAACCTACAAGATCTCATATCGGCCACAAAATCGTGGTTGCAGACGGAACACATCCAAGATTGTTTTGAGGAGCCAGAAATATTGTATTTTTACGTAACCCTGATTTTGTTTGTAAGGCACGACCCTCAAGCATTTGCCTTTTATTAAAATATTAAGGCCCGGGCCTTATTACCTGAGTAGTATATATTTCCTTTTTTAAGATTATCTTTTTTTCTGATTAAATAAATCAAGTCAACTAAAGAAGAAGCTTACCTCTTTGAATATAATTTTGCTCCTCTTAAATATTTTTTAATTACTTAAAAAATTTACAATGCGCCTTATGTTGATTTTGAATCTATTTTATGAAAAAAAGTCTCAAGATTTTAAATCTGTCGTTTTTGAGTAAAAATGAAAGATATACGACTTTATCTCTGTATTAAGCTCTTAGTTTTGCAAAATTTTGAATTTTATTCTAAACTTGTGGGGCTGAAAAGGCAGAAAGGAAAATGGTTTTGCCTAGGTGTTCATTAAATGACGATGAATTAAATCTAATAATGGCTTCCACAATCTGCCTCCACGTGATAGACACAGGTACCTGGCAGCTCATCGTTCTGAACGCATATTATGTATAGTAGGTATATGTTACAGTCATATGTAACATTGTAATGTCGATGTGACATATTTTTTCAATTAAAAAAAACTGAACTTTTCCATATTTATAAAACTTTTCTATATTATACGTTTTACTTACTTTTACATAGACACTGACAAATCGTCATACCAATACATTCGCCCAAGGCACGACCGAAACTAATTTTTTTATTACCCCTCAGGATTTTACGAAGTAATACGAGGTAGTTTCAAAAAAATATATGATTCAAATTTTTTCTATTACACAATCTAACTTTATTGGAATAAATTTAATTTATTGTTAGTGAGACAATTCATGTAAATAAATCCAATAAATTAGAGGTATGTGCACATTCGAGCTAGAAGTGGCACATTTCCGAGCGAGGGAGACAAATGAAGCCGACCACCGGCAAAAGTGCTAATTTTTAACAAAACAATTTGTTAAAGTTCAAGTTCTATTTGTCTTTACCTTTTAATTACTGAATGTGTGTATAGCATATGTTAGTCTACTTAATTTGGGACACCCTGTATATATAAATATATAAGGATATTACTCTATGTATTTATAGTAACTTTGATGTAATAACAAGACAAAAGGATTCTTTTTCATTAAAAATCCGATAGTTCAGCGAGAAATCAACGTAGAAAAAAAATTTAAAAATGAAATTAAAGCTGAATAAACAGGCTATCTGACCCATGCAATGGTTTATAGCTCAATAAAAATTTTCCTAGTCCGTGGACCAAAAAACAAAATCCATAAAATTTGAAAAAAAAATTTTTTGCGCTATTTGATATTTTCATGTGAAAACCGTTGCTCCTAAAAATTTTTGAGAACAAAATCTGAAAACTAGTACCTTCGAGCTTCAATATGCTTTTTTAACGACCCCATACGACCATTTTTCACCTAAATACAGCCTGTCAAAAAACGCCGAAAAATTTGGAAATTTTTCTTGTTCCCTTAATTTTTGCGAGGAGTATAGTTTAATCGTTTTCTCTCACTCGCACCTACGAAATTGTCGTATCTTTTCGCTCACTTCCACTCGTTGCTATGGTAAATACATTTTTTGAACATAACATCAATTTTTACTGAAGTTTTAATTTTGTGAGTTGAAAGTAAAAAGACCGATTAAGGCAAATCAATAAATACGAGGATGTGCGCATTCGAGCGAAAAGTGGCACATTTCCGAGCGAGGGAGGCAAATGAAGCGCGACGCGGAGCGGCGCGCTTCATTTTCCCGAGATCGGAATGTGCCACTTTGAGCTCGAATGTGCACACTCGGTTTTAAGCACTGTTCACAAATATTTGACCAACATAATTGGCGAAAAGTTAGTTAAATAATTTTATCATTCCTCTCACACGCACTAATGAGATTGTCGTATCTTTCGCTCTCTCCCACTCATTGCTATGGTAAAATACGTTTTCCAACCTATAATCGATATTTATGGAACTAAATTAAATTTGTTGATCGGAAAGAAAGTTTGATTTACAAAATTCAATGAATACGAGGTTGTGCGCATTCGCGCGAAAAGTGGCACATTTCCGAGCGAGGAGGCAAATGAAGCGCGACGCGGGCGCGCGCTTCATTCCGAGATTGGAATGTGCCACTTTGAGCTCGAATGTGCACACTCGGTTTTAAGCACTGTTCACAAATATTTGACCAAAATAATTGGCGAAAAGTTAGTTAAATAATGTTTATCATTCCCTCTCACACGCACTAATGAGATTGTCGTATCTTTTCGCTCTCTCCCACTCATTGCTATGGTAAAATACGTTTTTCCAACCTATAATCGATATTTATGGAACTAAATTAAATTTGTTGATCGGAAAGAAAGTTTGATTTACAAAATTCAATGAATACGAGGTTGTGCGCATTCGAGCGAAAAGTGGCACATTTCCGAGCGAGGGAGGCAAATGAAACGCGACGCGGAGCGGCGCGCTTCATTTTCCCGAGATCGGAATGTGCCATTTTGAGCTCGAATGTGCACACTCGGTTTTAAGCACTGTTCACAATCATTAATTTACTTTCAATAAATTTGATTACAATCCAAAAATTAAAAATGCAATGTAGAACCCCGTCAAAAAACGAAAAACTGAACGGCCATCAAGCAAAAACAGCCCCATAGCGAAAGCTCTGCCGTTGGCCTGATTTTTTTGCGAAAAAAATAGCAGGGGCCGCTTTTTAATAAAATATTAAGCGTTTCATCGGTCGCAATAAACTCTAATAGAAAAAAGGATAATTTTTGCAGGGAGGAAAGTGTGATATGATAACCAAGAGGACGGGGGTAATCGCCTGGGGGCGAATGGTAAAGAGCAGAAACGAATCGATCGCCCTTAAACGCGTTTAGGGCTCACGTAAGCTCGCGACAGCCAATGGCGACTACTCTTACCCTATCTTCGAAATTACACACGGCAGAAACGTCTCCGTGTATCAGACTCTAATGTCTTTTAGTTTGGGATTTGCCAAGTTCGATTAACTAACTCCTTTGCCAAACTTCCTCGTCGATAACCTGCGGGGACGTCGCGCCACTTTCGGCCACATTTCTGCATAGGAGTCCCTGCCGCCCTCGCCAAAAATAAAAGTTACTTTTGCCCCGAAACGAAAATTGAATCGGAAAAGTTTCGCCGATGATAAACGACGATATAGATGTATAAGCTTTTAAATAACCATAAATCTCGACGCGATTACCCATCATTCATTTTTTATGTCAGTCGACACGAATCAATTCTTTAAAATTTTCCGATACATTTTCCTCTTCGTTTTAAAATCTCAAACGTTTTTTTGACATCGTTCTTCTCGTTTACCAATTTTAAGAGAAAATAATATCCCAAGTGTTAAATTTTACAGTCGATGCCGCTTTTGAAGTTATACTTCTTTTGGTGCGTTGAGAGTAAAGTTTTTGGGAGCAAGGGATGTTGCGCGCGCATAGCTAACTTGATAAGTTAGCCGTTTAAAAAAAGTAGATTAATTATTGTGAATCATGCTTAAAAACGAGTGCGCACATTCGAGCTCAAAGTGGCACATTCCGATCTCGGGAAAATGAAGCGCGCCGCTCCGCGTCGCGCTTCATTTGCATCCCTCGCTCGGAAATGTGCCACTTTTCGCTCGAATGCGCACAACCTCGTATTCATTGAATTTTGTAAATCAAACTTGCTTTCCGATCAACAAATTTAATTTAGTTCAATAAATATCGATTATAGGTTGGATAAACGTATTTTTACCATAGCAATGAGTGGGAGAGAGCGAAAAGATACGATAATCTCATTAGTGCGTGTGAGAGGGAATGATAAAAATTATTTAACTAACTTTTCGCTAATTACGTTGGTCACATAATTGTGAATCGTGCTTAAAACCGAGTGCGCACATTCGAGCTCAAAGTGGCACATTCCGATCTCGGGAAAATGAAGCGCGCCGCTCCGCGTCGCGCTTCATTTGCCTCCCTCGCTCGGAAATGTGCCACTTTTCGCTCGAATGCGCACAACCTCGTATTCATTGAATTTTGTAAATCAAACTTTCTTTCCGATCAACAAATTTAATTTAGTTCAATAAATATCGATTATAGATTGGAAAAACGTATTTTTACCATAGCAATGAGTGAGAGAGAGCGAAAAGATACGACAATCTCATTAGTGCGTGTGAGAGGGAATGATAAAAATTATTTAACTAACTTTTCGCCAATTATGTTGGTCAAATATTTGTGAATCATGCTTAAAACCGAGTGTGCACATTCCGATCTCGGGAAAATGAAGCGCGCCGCTCCGCGTCGCGCTTCATTTGCCTCCCTCGCTCGGAAATGTGCCACTTTTCGCTCGAATGCGCACAACCTCGTATTCATTGAATTTTGTAAATCAAACTTTCTTTCCGATCAACAAATTTAATTTAGTTCAATAAATATCGATTATAGGTTGGAAAAACGTATTTTTACCATAGCAATGAGTGGGAGAGAGCGAAAAGATACGACAATCTCATTAGTGCGTGTGAGAGGGAATGATAAAAATTATTTAACTAACTTTTCGCTAATTATGTTGGTCAAATATTTGTGAATCATGCTTAAAACCGAGTGTGCACATTCCGATCTCGGAAAATGAAGCGCGCGCTCCGCGTCGCGCTTCATTTGCATCCTCGCTCGGAAATGTGCCACTTTTCGCTCGAATGCGCACAACCTCGTATTCATTGAATTTTGTAAATCAAACTTTCTTTCCGATCAACAAATTTAATTTAGTTCAATAAATATCGATTATAGGTTGGAAAAACGTATTTTTACCATAGCAATGAGTGGGAGAGAGCGAAAAGATACGACAATCTCATTAGTGCGTGCGAGAGGGAATGATAAAAATTATTTAACCAACTTTTCGCCAATTATGTTGGTCAAATATTTGTGAATCGTGCTTAAAACCGAGTGCGCACATTCGAGCTCAAAGTGGCACATTCCGATCTCGGGAAAATGAAGCGCGCCGCTCCGCGTCGCGCTTCATTTGCCTCCCTCGCTCGGAAATGTGCCACTTTCCGCTCGAATGCGCACATCCTCGTATTTATTGAATTTGTATAAATTACTTTTTGGACTTAAAAAGAAAATAGTAATATATTGAAATAAAACGACATAAAGTAAATGACCCAATACCGGAACGATTTGATAATAATGACTTCATAATATACTTGTATGCGATAGAATGAAATGAAACTTTATTTAAAACCGTAATCTTTTATTTATAAAATAGAATATAAATTGGACTCTAGAATCTATCCAAAATATGGCGAAAAAAATAATATTATGACAACAGTGTCAGATCCACGACTTAACCCATGTTTCTTAATGATTTTGCTTAGTTGATTTTTTATAAATAAATGTATCTAGAAAATACATGACAGATAAGAAAACATATTAACAGTATTAACGAAATTTTATTATTATATTAATTATACTGTTATCATCTATTTTACACCAAAATAAATCTTGCAATGTAATCATAGAACTTCAGATATTAAAGTTAATTTTATTATGTATTGTACATTCATAAGATATTGATGTATAATACTCAATAATTATTATTGCGATATATAATTTTACAAGTAATATGAAAGTTAAATAAATCCATGAAATATATTATAACTAAATCATTGTAAATAATTAAAATTAAATTTCTAAAAGGAATAATTTGATTTCAAAATATTTAACCAAGTTACCTATAACCCAATTGGTATGATTTGCATTATTGTTTTAATTATTGACGATTCAAAATAACATTAGTAATTAATTTTCACGAAATATTAATTTGCAATATTAAAGATTGTTTCAAATACTCTATAATCTTTAAAGGTCTATTTTCCAGATCGTGAGCAGTATTCTAATGGCCACACTGTCATATTGATTTGACTAAGCAAAAGATTAGTAATTTTCAAATATCCTAAACATTAGGTTATTATTTTTTACACTTTAGATGTTTCTTTTAATTCGATATATACAAATTTTGGAATTGGTGAATATGAAAAAGCACTATCAGTCGCCATAAATAATTTACAACTAATAGCAGTTTGAAAATAATTTTTAAAATGTAACATTTGAAAGCTTGAGAATTGTTATGAAATATTTACTCATTCTAAAATATAGGTTCATATTTTTCCAGACTTTCTTTCTTCTTTAATAACTACATTTGCTAGTATGTTTATATAGCTAACAGTAAGCTAATTATTCTAAAATTTAATTTATTACACTACGATTCATTTTGAAATGTTTTGATTTAATATCTTTAAAGTAACATTTTAATTAGATAGGTTGATTTAATTCAAATATCGACGATTTTATTTGTCGGTGTCTATCTCTTTTCCATTTAAGACTAATTTTATTAAATTTTGGGAATTAATTGGTCCTCTAAACTAGTGTTAACTCTTCTTTAATTTGAGACAATATTTAAACTAATATAAAAAATAATCAAGCATTTTCGTCCAAATATCGTCTCGTATTTAGTGGTACACTACGTTTGTTTGTTTATTTAATATCTTCCTATAAGTAATTCTTAACTACATTTAATTAATAGTCTTTTTTACCGATTTTTTCTTAGGACACTCCTTTAGTTAAAGCGTTATAAAACAATGTCGTCTATCCGTCACTTTGCCATAAGACTAATGTTAAATATGCTTACTTTTGAAATCAATTGTTTCTTTAAATAGTCGGTTAACTCTCCTCAAATTTTGAGAATTTGTTTAGACATATTTAAACTACATATAAAAAAATAATCAAGCATTTTGTTCCAAATGACTTTCGTGCTCGTACTTCCTTAATAATAAAAACTACCTTCTGTATTGTATGTTATATTATATGCTTCTATAAGTAATTATTACTACTACAATTTATTTATTATTATTATTATTCTATTTTGGGTAAATGTTTTGATTTAATAATTTTAAGGTAAGCATCATTTTTAGATTAAAAAGCGATTGATTTAATTAAAAAATGACCGATTTATTTGGCCGGTCCGGTGTTGGGACTAGGCATTTTATTCCGTATTTTTTCGAAAAACAATTTTTATATGAAATTTTGGGAAATTTAATTATCCTCTAATACCTAGGTAAACGTCTATTTTATATGGTTGGACAAATTATTATTTTTTAAACTATTTTAATATTACTAAAATGATAATAAGCATTCATACGCCCTTCGTCGTTCCGGTATTGGGACATTCACTTATGTGCTTGGTTATATTTAATTCAGTTACGCCAAAAAAGTAGAACTTCTAACCCCCGTACATAAGTACAAGCACCGGATTTTTTTTCCGATTTCTTTCTTTAGGACACCTCCTACTTAGCAAAGCGCCCCACGCGTTGATTTCTAACAGGGAAAAAAAACAGACCAAATAGGGGTGAAAAGAGGACTGTGTAAGGTCATCAACTGACTATTTTTTTTAAAGTAACGTTCGTTTTAAATGTGTGTGCGCCACCTAAAAAAATAACATTGAAAAAACAAAGGGTGGGGGAATAAATATATTAAATGAACGTACAGCTGTGCACACTTTGGAAGGTTTAACCGTGTAAACCGAAACGAATATCTATTTAGGAGGTTTTAGCGTCGATATAGAAAAAGGAAACTCGATACATTTGAAGAAAACGAGGCCAAAAGACATAACAGTAAAATGTAGTAACCCTCCCCTTTGTACGGCCGAAGATTGGATGACAAGGTAACAATCCGAGAGGGGCAGAGAACGATTCGAATTTCGACGAGATAATTTTTTTGCGGCCGATCGTTCTTGCGAAATTCGGCGGCGCGAGCTGCGCCGCCGTACGCGAAACACACACATGCAGAACGCTATGGATTTAAAACGGGGGACTCATAAATAAACAGACCCGCACTTACAGCCCTCCCGTATGTGCTGTTTCATGTTTTAAATTAGGATTTTATCATAAAGGCCATCATCGAGTTCGTTGCTTAGCTGAAACATAAATTACTAAACTTTCGCTCGTTATGTTTCACAGTACTTAACCACCCCTTCCTTCTTAAAGTGTTTAATTTTCGAAAACGCACCACCGAAATCGACTCTCTGGAGAAAATGGCGTTGTTGTTTTTGCGTTTTTTTTTCCTGCGTATTTTTATATGAAAAGACACTTATCGGGGGGTGGTTTACAACACGCGATAAAATCGGTTTTTATTTTTATTATGAACCGAATTTAGAACAAGGTGTATATAAAAAGGATCAAGGATTTCTATTACATGTGAGGATGTAATTTGCAATCATAAGCTTAGACCTGAAATATTATTGCTCCCGGCTATAAAATTTTATGGTAAAAAAAACTATAAATGCTCGTCGAGTTATGCTTTTTATTGGAGGCTGACATGAAAAATTCTGCTGAAATATCGAGTGGGCAATTTTTAAAATACTGTAAGGCATAATAAATGTTTCGCATAAAAGATCTGTCCAAATGGAAAGATGAAGAGCGAAAGTACGCACTTTCCAAACATGTGCGGAAAGGAGCGTCGAAATTGTAGTCTATTTTTACATGAGAAAATCGTTCGTTTTACTATCGGCGCACTACGCTCGCGGGATTTACACAAAAACATTTTTTTTACCAATTTGTTTTGTACTGAATGTTTTTCGTTTTATACAAATTTCAATTTGTGGTAAATATTGATTTTAAGAAAATATTTGAAATACAAAGAACAGTTAACAAATCTGTACATATAATGAAGGCGTTGAAGAATTTTTGTCTGTTTATACGTGCAGGCTAATCTCCACAATGGCTGAACCAATTTGGATGGAGTTTTGCATGATGTATTGAGCTAAGTTTACGCTAACATTTAGTGTTTGTTTCGTTTAAATCGGTTTACAATTGAAAAAGACATGTCAGTATATAAATGCGTGAGCGGTGTTTTTAAGCCCAAGTAGTGCAATTAAAGAAAATTATAAACCATTATATTTTATTCGTATCTGTTAAAATGATATATTGAATCTCAATATTTAACAATAGCCTGCGTAGCTGGGGTTAGTGATGAGCAAAATTGGTCTAGATCTTGCATTTTTGCAAGAACAAGACCAAGACTGTCTTTATGCTAGCAAGACCAAGACCAAACGAACAAGACCAAGACTAAACCAAGAGGAGTATGTAAGACCAAGACTAAACCAAAAATTATTACTTCCGGTGGATTTATGAGTTAAACTATTCGAAGCAACTTAAATATATTCTTTTCTTGGAACTAGACATTTTTTGTAGTAGAAATTGAATTGAATTGGGTGAAGAGCTGACACCCAGGATTGACCCAAGACTGTGCGCCAGGCTTGGCACGATATTACCATGCCAAAGTTAATTCAGGACTGGGCCCGTCTTGGTTTACACACGTCGCCCACTACTGAACAGTAGTGATGAGCAAAATTGGTTTTTGTCTTGCAGTCTTGGTCTTGGTCTTCCATTTTTGCAAGGCCAAGACCAAGACTGTCTTTATGCTAGCAAGACCAAGACCGAACGAACAAGACCAAGATCGAGTATGCAAGACCAAGACCAAATACGCAAGACTAAACCAAAATTATTACTTCCGGTCGATTTATGAGTTAAACTATTCGAAGCAACTTTAATATATTCTTTTCTTGGAACAAAACATTTTTTGTAGTAGAAATTTTCAATTTGCTTTACTAGATTTTAACACTAAATATAAAGAAACTTTACCACTGTTTGACAACAGGAATTTACAAGAATGTCCTCGGAGTAAGAGATCTTTGTTCCTATGTCTGGATAACACATGGTTCAAATATAGAGACAAACTAATTTTTTTTCAATATTTGCACTCCTTTCAAGTATCTTGTACAATTTTTTTCGCTAAAAGGTCAATTTATGTGTTGGAGGAAGGGTAAGTCCTCGAGTTTTCATAATACTCACAACTATCGACACTATTTCCTTTAAAAGTCCTGACAAACTCGCATGTTTGACAGAAAATTGCAGTATTTCAGATAATTGTTATATCGGCAAAATATTTTCTGATTTGTTTATAAATAATATTAATTCCAAAATCTTTGCATATTGGTTTTTATTGACTTTTACCTATAAATTGAAGTATATGTCGGTAAGTGTAAGTTTCTATTTAAACAAAAACAATTTTAAAATGAGTGAAGAAGTAGAAATGATTAAACTCTATGGATACGATCACTTTTTGATATTATTCGATTGTAGTAAAATAAAGTTTTATGAATTAGATATAAATTGAACATAATTTTTAATTTATACCAATAAAAGATCTGAAAAATTCGCCAAAAAGTTGCATGTATTAGGTTAAATGGTTGAGACCAAGATTGAATAAGCAAAACCAAGACCAAGACTAGAAACATTTGTCCAAGAACAAGACCAAGACCGAATAAGCAAGACCAAGACTGATACCATGACTATTACAGTCTTGGTCTTGGTCTTGCTTTGCTCACCACTACCTGGGGTGTTCAGCGACTCTGCTGTTTTGCAGTCAATTGTGTTAACTTTTCGGCTACGGAATTCTTAGGAGCACGAAAATTTACGGAGGGATCGAGAGTACATAAAGAGCACGTACTTAAATGGGAAAATTGACAGAACCTGCCCACCAATTTCGTACCACACTACGTTTTCTTTTTTCACCACTATCGTCTCTTTTGCACTGACGTGAATTTAGTGTCGTAAATACATGCAGATGTTTACAACTGATTTGCAAAAAAACAAGTTCTAACCTAAAAATCTCAATAAATATTTTTATTAGTTATAAATAATTCATTTAAATAATATTTTTCCAATAGCATCAAAATATGATTTTGAATTTAAACTGCCGCGTTATACCCCTCCATTGTTTCGGTGCAAACGGAACACTAGTGGCCTCTTACTTTGAGAAACCATATGTATACATGGATCTCGTGCTCTTTATGTAGTCTCCATGGATCAACCGCTCAATAAAACTTAAAACCGCTTATTTCTGGTACAGTCGAACCTCGATAAGTCGAATTATTGATAACTCAAACCTGTTTTCCTAGGACTTGCCTATTGCAACGAAAATATTTTTATATCGATTTTTGATAACTCGAATTATTTTTAGTTTCTCTTCAACTTCGACTTATCGAGGTTTGACTGTATTTCGGAATAGTGCCTAGTACTGCTTTGGCAAATTAGTGCTGTCGTAGTGATGTCAAAATTCCGAGTTTTGAACCTCTCCTTGTCAGATTTATTGACATACAAAATTCTGGTGATTGTCTCTAATTACGAACAGAAAAATCAATAATTTTTTTGGGAAGATTTAATTTGAAAAAGCCCACTTCTCGATGTGGTTCAAAATAATGTAAAATCCATCTGTCAGCGTACTTAAATTTTTGTTTTCATCGCGAATTTGTGGATGAGAATTTTAAAAACAAGTTTTAATAAAAAAAAATAATTAATGGGAGTATTTATGTCAAGCTTCAATGTGAGTTGTGGGTACTTAATTTCGAAAAAATGTTACCACAAACTGCATCCTATTTAATTTAATTAATAACAAAAAAATGTTCTAAATTGTGTGCACACTAATTACATTACTCACATAATCATGTGAAATTGAGGATGACTCATTGTAGAAGTATAATATTTGCAGAAGATATACAGTTTGTTCCATCTAAAAATGTCAGCATTGAAACGACGAAGGAGGCTTGTTTTAAATCAACAAGCGTGGACGTATTGATTGGATTTAAACTCATAGTGTTTTCCACTGATTTATAATAAAATTACTCACTTTTTCTTAGTTAAAAAAATTGTCAATGACAAATCACAATTTTCCAAAATAAAATCGATAGCCCCCAATGGTTTTTTTCTGCTTCCACAACCTCACATTTTTCTTTCAAATAATTTTGACTTAACACTAGAACCGCGGAATCGGCCATTTTGATCGTTTCGCAATTTTATCGTCTTTTTACCTTTTATTAGTAGAACATATTTCTGCCATATTACATGACTTTTCCTAATTTTAGTTGATAATTACTGTCCTATAATTGTTTCTCTTTTTAAATTGTATTCTTTTCTCTTGAATAGGAGACACATACCTTTTTCTTTCCGGTTATTCATTTGATCGGTTCTATCGATAATTATTATTTATAGCAGCAGAGAAATGCTTTATTACATAGAAAAAAGAAACCGGACAACAGTGCCTTATTATAACGAAAACTAAATAAAAGTAGACCTTTTTGATCAAATGGCCAAATAATATTATGTAAAGGCGGCTTCTTGAAGATGGTTGTTTTTAAGATTTTGAATATAACTATTTGCTCGAAACCGGTAGCCCATGTCCTTGTTCAAGGTGCAAGCTATCTCTATATCAAAATTTATCAAAATTGGTTCAGTGGTTTAGGCGTGAAAAGGTAACAGACAGACGGACAGACAGACAGACTTACTTTCGCTTTTATATTAGTTTGGATAATTAAATTTTTTTAGAAAATAAATCAAGTATTGTGAATCGTGCTTAAAGTGAAGTGTGCACATTCGAGCTCAAAGTGGCACATTCCGATCTCGGGAAAATGAAGCGCGCCGCGCTTCATTTGCCTCCCTCGCTCGGAAATGTGCCACTTTTCGCTCGAACGTGCACATCCTCGTATTTATTGATTTGCCTTAATTAATCTTTTCACTTTAAAATCAAAAAATTAAAAGTAAATGTGAATTTTGTGTTCAAGAAACGTATTTACCATAGTAATGAGTGGAAGTGAGCGAAAACATACGAGAATTTAGTAGGTGCGAGTGAGAGAAAACGTTTAAATTATTTATTTAATTTTTGAATATTTTTTTAGTCTAAATTTTGTGAATGGTGCTTAAAATCGAGTGTGCACATTCGAGCTCAAAGTGGCACATTCCGATCTGGAAAATGAAGCGCGCCGCGCTCGCGCTTCATTTGCCTCCTCGCTCGGAAATGTGCCACTTTTCGCTCGAACGTGCACATCCTCGTATTTATTGATTTGCCTTAATTAATCTTTTCACTTTAAAATCAAAAATTAAAAGTAAATGTGAATTTTGTGTTCAAGAAACGTATTTACCATAGTAATGAGTGGAAGTGAGCGAAAACATACGAGAATTTAGTAGGTGCGAGTGAGAGAAAACGTTTAAATTATTTATTTAATTTTTGAATAATTTATTAGTCTAAATTTTGTGAATGGTGCTTAAATCAGTGTGACATTCGAGCTCAAAGTGGCACATTCCGATCTCGGAAAATGAAGCGCGCGCCCGCGTCGCGCTTCATTTGCCTCCCTCGCTCGGAAATGTGCCACTTTTCGCTCGAACGTGCACATCCTCGTATTTATTGATTTGCCTTAATTAATCTTTTCACTTTAAAATCAAAAAATTAAAAGTAAATGTGAATTTTGTGTTCAAGAAACGTATTTACCATAGTAATGAGTGGAAGTGAGCGAAAACATACGAGAATTTAGTAGGTGCGAGTGAGAGAAAACGTTTAAATTATTTATTTAATTTTTTGAATATTTTATTAGTCTAAATTTTGTGAATGGTGCTTAAAATCGAGTGTGCACATTCGAGCTCAAAGTGGCACATTCCGATCTCGGGAAAATGAAGCGCGCCGCTCCGCGTCGCGCTTCATTTGCCTCCCTCGCTCGGAAATGTGCCACTTTTCGCTCGAACGTGCACATCCTCGTATTTATTGATTTGCCTTAATTAATCTTTTCACTTTAAAATCAAAAAATTAAAAGTAAATGTGAATTTTGTGTTCAAGAAACGTATTTACCATAGTAATGAGTGGAAGTGAGCGAAAACATACGAGAATTTAGTAGGTGCGAGTGAGAGAAAATGTTTAAATTATTTATTTAATTTTTTGAATAATTTATTAGTCTAAATTTTGTGAATGGTGCTTAAATCAGTGTGCACATTCGAGCTCAAAGTGGCACATTCCGATCTCGGAAAATGAAGCGCGCCGCTCCCCGTCGCGCTTCATTTGCCTCCTCGCTCGGAAATGTGCCACTTTTCGCTCGAATGCGCACATCTTCGTTTTTATTAGATTTTTACATGAGTCTTTTTTTTTTAATCAAGCTATTAAAATTTCAATCAATTTTGATTTATATTGTTTTTAAAAACTGTTCGAAAGCATTAAATGTGTTGCAATAAATATTTAATTGTTAAAAGGCCAATTTTTCTTAAAGGTCTAATTGACCGGTAACCGCGGTTGTAGTAAGTTCAAAATTGCCGCGGTTCTAGTGTTAAAAGATTTTTTTGCGTCCAAAAATAATCCTTTTGCGAAGTAGTAATTTACCAAAAGCAAATATAAAAGTAGAAAACGCCCAAATCGCATTTTTTTCAATTTAAAATCTCATTTTTGGGTTTTCCCGTCGCAAATAAAAATTGTAAACAAATTCAAAGTGAATTATTAATTTACGAAAGAGTTTTCGGCGGACATGTCCTATATTTTTAATGGCCATGTCCACTGTTACACATTTATTTTCATGTAACAAGTGACATTTATGTCGCGCACAATTAAAATATATAACGGCAGATAGCGAAAAACGGAAAATGCCTCTCTTTTTTTTCGCGCCGCCATTATTCGAAATGAAAAAAATTATGAAAATGGTGCGCTATGGATTTTCGAATGGAAACGGCTTATTTTTCTTCTCTTTAACTTTTAAGCAAGGCATTAACATTCTTGGCATACTTCGATTTTATTGAATTTCTACAATTAACATTTTTCTCGGAAGACTTTTCGTAAGAATTTCCTCTTCGTACGAAAACTTTGGTGCATTTTTCTTTTGAAGAATTTTTAATTTAGTTTTAATTACGAATGGCGGTTTCGGTAAGAGGTTTTTTCGTTTTTATCTCTGTTAATGTTTTCGACGGTGGGCAAACGGGGGCCCCTTTCGAACAATTTTTCAACCCCAATCGGAGAGGGGGAGACGATTAAATTCATTAAATAATTAATATTTATTTTTTTAAAAGACAGTTGTCATTTATTGTCGTTTGAACAACAGGATGTACTTAAATAGAGAATTGACCTGCTATTAGCACCCAGCCTTATAATTAGAAGGGTTAAAGGGAAGCGTCGGGTCGTTCGAGATAGTTCACTATGTCAGTATATCCCCTTTAAACAACCCCTGCACTCACTGTCTGCTCTAATCGTTTCAGGCACCCCCTTTTGCTTTGCTTTACACAACTACCGAACAGTTCGAATCTTGTTTTCTCATAATCATCCCTTACATCGTAGTTTTTATCAAAAATTCCGATTTATTGTTGCTATAAAAGTGAGGAACGTTAACGAGAGCCGAATTTAATTTTTATTGCGATATGAATTATTATAAGGGTTGAAGGGGAAAATGCGGTCACCTAGCAACGTCTTTTGCTCTTAGTAAATACTTTAAACGCTTCTTATTAATTTTCCAGAGAGAAATGTGGGGTGGAAATGCTATTCTCTACTTTTATTGTTTTTTCAATCGTTATTTCTAATTACTTCTCTGGTTTTAGCGCTTTTAGTTCCGTATACAGGGTGTTTGAACTTATTTAACCTTTGATCTTTTAAATCCATCGAGAAGACTTGAAATCTTTTGCTGTTTAACGAATTCAATTGAATTGGAAGAGGCTTCGAATAAAACTTATAAAATTAAGTTTTGTGTGCTTTTAGAAACGTTTACAGTCGACCCTCGATCAGTCGAGGCCGAGGCGAAAACAAACGTAGTTCAAGTTATCGATAAAAGATCAATTTTTACATTAGTAAAATTTAAATTAGACTAGAAATTTCGCAGGCTGCGGATTGTTTTTTTTCTTCTTAATTTATGGGGTTTTTAATTTTTTAACGAATTAAAAATTGTTTTAAAGTTTATAGAAATGCAAGGCCGAAAATTTTAATTTTGCTGTTCTACGAAACTTTATACGACTGGGATACTATATCAAGCGACGTCGTAGATTTTTTGCCTTTTAGAAACGAAACTGATAAAGCGCCTAAGCGAGTCCTTTTTATTTCGGCTTTTGTGTTGTAGAGAAGTGTGCAGGTTTTTGATGTTATAATTTTGCTAATTAATTTGGATTGAACAAATTGTGCAGTGCTTAAAAAAACATGTAAAAAAACTTTGAAATTTTTTTTAAGATTAATTGATATATTATTAAGGCCCATTGTCTCAGATTATTTAATTGAGCTCTAATATCTTTAAATTTATTAACTCTTGATTGTAAAAAAAAATAAATACCAAAGAGGCTTTAAAGATTTAATTAATGTGTTTGTATCAGGGTGTGTCATTTGCAGAAACTTTATTTTTCTGTAGCCACTCAACTCTTCACTTGCAGAAAGGTTAAATAGTGAGCCTGTTAAAATTTCAGCCCTTAATATTAAGAAGTGCCTCATCGCGAATTTCTATTTCCCGTGTTAGGTGGGAAATTTTTATTAACTTTGGGATTTCATATCTCAGTAGTGCCACATTTCAAAGATAAGCCTAATATGCACCTTTATAGTAAATTAAACACTCTACAAAAATGGTTTCTTACTCTTTTTTCATAAACGTAGCTGTTCAAATGATATTCGAGTTTAAAGTTCGAAATTGGTGGAAATTAATGTGTTTTTTTAAATATTTTAGCGAAACTGTTGACTCCTTCGAAAAACTTTATGAGAATGATTTGAAGATTATTAAATTTTCCTACAAAAAAATATCTTACTTAATCAATACACGTTTACAAGTTGTCGAAGGCTATACAAACTTATTTTATATAGAGCGTTTAACACTATAACAATATTTATTTGAAACCGAGATATAAAATTTCAAAGTTAAGAAAAAAATCCATGTTATTTAACCCTCCGCATATTAGGTGACTAAATGTCACATGCCTAGGTGGGGTTTGCCATACCCCGAAAATAAAATGTAATAAAATCCACATAATTGCACTTTATGGCAGTTAAATGATAAGAAATGTATTTTAATAAACAAAAATGAATAGGTTTAAATAAAAAACATATTTATTCATGCATTAGAATAGACTTTTATCAATAAAAATACAAAAAATTTTTTTTCAACTTATAAACTATTGAGTCTTTTCTTGAGTACTAAATTCCAATGACACGTGTGAATTACGATACCGATTATTAAGAAAACCTAACAAGGATGTCACTCATTTCTATCACTCATTTCTATGGTAAACACGTTTTTCCTATATAAATTCGATATTTACTATATTAAATTAAAATTTTTGATGTGAAGGAGGGCACGGTAAATTATACAAATGTAATAAATACGAGGATGTGCGCATTCGAGCGAAAAGTGGCACATTTCCGAGCGAGGGAGGCAAATGAAGCGCGACGCGGAGCGGCGCGCTTCATTTTCCCGAGATCGGAATGTGCCACTTTGAGCTCGAATGTGCACACTCGGTTTAAAGCGTAATTTACAATAATTTTGGTCACAAAAATTAGTAAATAATTTTGATTATTCCTTCTCACTCGTACTTATGAGTTTGTCGTATATTTTCGATCGCTCCCACTCATTGCTATGGTAAAATACGTTTTTCGAACATATAATCGATATTTAAATTAAATTTGTTGATTGGAAAAAGTTTAATTTACAAAATTTAATGAATACGAGGATGTGCGCATTCGAGCGAAAAGTGGCACATTTCCGAGCGAGGGAGGCAAATGAAGCGCGACGCGAAGCGGCGCGCTTCATTTTCCCGAGATCGGAATGTGCCACTTTGAGCTCGAATGTGCACACTCGGTTTTAAGCACGATTCACAATATTTTAGGCCAATAAATTAGACGAAAAATTAATTGAATAATTTTAATCGTTCCCTCTCACTTCTAATGACAAGATTATCGTATCTTCTCGCTCCCTTCCACTCATTTCTATGGTAAACACGTTTTTCCTATATAAATTCGATATTTACTATATTAAATTAAAATTTTTGATATGAAGGAGGGCACGGTAAATTATACAAATGTAATAAATACGAGGATGTGCGCATTCGAGCGAAAAGTGGCACATTTCCGAGCGAGGGAAGCAAATGAAGCGCGACGCGGAGCGGCGCGCTTCATTTTCCCGAGATCGGAATGTGCCACTTTGAGCTCGAATGTGCACACTCGGTTTAAAGCGTAATTTACAATAATTTTGGTCACAAAAAATTAGTAAATAATTTTGATTATTCCTTCTCACTCGTACTTATGAGTTTGTCGTATATTTTCGCTCGCTCCCACTCATTGCTATGGTAAAAATACGTTTTTCGAACATATAATCGATATTTAAATTAAATTTGTTGATTGGAAAAAAAGTTTAATTTACAAAATTTAATGAATACGAGGATGTGCGCATTCGAGCGAAAAGTGGCACATTTCCGAGCGAGGGAGGCAAATGAAGCGCGACGCGAAGCGGCGCGCTTCATTTTCCGAGATCGGAATGTGCCACTTTGAGCTCGAATGTGCACACTCGGTTTTAAGCTATATTACCAAACGTGCCGTTTTAACAAAAAAAAATTATTTACATTAGTTATACCCCATCTAGTACACGGAAGGTTAAATAGGAAAAAGGATGTCGCGATGAGGCACCTCTTAATAATAATATTAAGGGCTGGTTTTTTAACAGGCTTATTAATTTACCGTCCTGCAGGTACACAGTCGAGTGACTAGTGAAAAAAAAAAGTTGGGTCAAAATGACACCGTATTGTATTTTTTTAATTTCAAAACGCTTTTTAAATTTTTGAAAATGAAAAATTGCATGTTTTCGGTTGACTCAGCTGTTGTGCAAAAACTTCTCCAACAAAGTTCATTTTCCCGAAATCGGAAATGTGGCGCTTTGAGCTCGAATGTGCACATTCTGCTTTAAGCCCAATAAGCCCCAATAATTAATTTAATAAAATTATAAAAGAAATTTGGTTTTAAATTTAATTGGTTTCAGAAATGTGAATCGATGTTAAGCACAGTCTAAAAATGAAAATTTATTAATAATAAAAATTTAACAATTTTCTTCTTCTTCCACTTATTGTAGGACATTTGTCCTGTTAATGTCGACATTTTCGATTTAGCTTTTCTGTGATGCTGAAGTCCAGCAATCCTTCCATCTCTTTAAAGAATAATTTTGGAAAATTGCACTCCCAGATCCCAACCATTTTCCAATTCCCATATTTAAAAAATTCGAGTTATATAGGTTTGACTGTAATTTTTTTTTTAATAATTGTAGAACTTACGCGTTTTTAATAAATCATAGATTATTCATCTTTGCGAAATTTTTTCCTAAGCCCAATTGGGGAGCCCTTCCCCCATACATCCTGGATCACTGTTCCAAGAGAAGCATCCTTAATTCGTGTATTTTGCCCATACAAATTATTTCACAATGAATAATAATTATAATATAAACATACTTCCACCGACTTCACAAATTCTAGATTGCCTTTTATATTAAAATAGGTTGAAGAACTTTTAGTTTGCAGTTATATATTTTTTTCCGAAATAATCTGCATACTGGTTTCGGTCATTTACATTTTAACGGAATATTTAGTATCGGATAATTATAGAATTTTCCTACTAATCACGAAATCTCGCTCCGCCGCTAATCTCGTGCGTTTTACGAGAAAGAAAAGGAAAAGACGATTATTGGGGGATTCGTTAAAAAACGCAACTGTCGTCGTGGTGGTGGTTAATTACCTTAAGTACGTACAGGTGGATGAAAAAAAGAGCAGGTGGTTGATATTATTGCTTCGCCCAACGGTTTTCTCAACTTTTGTTATGTGGTGAATAATGAAATTTATCATTTCGGACACACAGATACACGCACACACACACACAGCAGTCTGCTGATGAATTATTTACGTTCATCATATAAACGGGAACTTGTTTCCTATTTATGCAAGCAAGCGAAGGGGGAGTTTGTGCCCATATCTTTATTTTAATACAGTGGAACCTCGATAAGGCGTATCTCAAGAGGGACGCGAAAAAATTCGAGTTATAGAGGCTTCGACTTATAAATCAAGCCCGAAGAAGAAATTCTGAGAGCACAACTCGGGTTGTAGAATTACAGTCGAACCTCGATAAGCCGAATTTTTGGTAACTCGAATTATTTTTAGTTTCCCTTCAACTTCGAGTTATCGAGGTTCGACTGTACTTAAATATTTTTTAAAGTAAATTTATTATTGCTACTCGTAGTGAAAGGGGTGTGATTCGAGCTCAAAGTGGCACATTCCGATCTCGGAAAATGAAGCGCGCCGCCCGCGTCGCGCTTCATTTGATTCCCTCGCTCGGAAATGTGCCACTTTTCGCTCGAATGCGCACATCATCGTATTTATTACATTTGTATAATTTACCGTGCCCTCCTTCATATCAAAAATTTTAATTTAATATAGTAAATATCGAATTTATATAGGAAAAACGTGTTTACCATAGAAATGAGTGGAAGGGAGCGAGAAGATACGATAATCTTGTCATTAGAAGTGAGAGGGAAGGATTAAAATTATTCAATTAATTTTTCGTCTAATTTATTGGCCTAAAATATTGTGAATCGTGCTTAAAACCGAGTGTGCACATTCGAGCTCAAAGTGGCACATTCCGATCTCGGGAAAATGAAGCGCGCCGCTCCGCGTCGCGCTTCATTTGCCTCCCTCGCTCGGAAATGTGCCACTTTTCGCTCGAATGCGCACATCCTCGTATTTATTGATTTTGCCTATATTAATTCTATATCTTGGAAATCAAAAACTTACATTCAGATTTACTATTCAGAAAAAGAAACTTTTTTTGAGCCAAACCATTGCATGGGTCAGATGGCCTGTTTATGCAGCTTTCATGTACTTTTGAATTTTTTTCGCGGAGCTATCGGATTTTTGAATGAAAAAGGAGCCTTTTGTCTTCAACCACTGATATCTCGGCAACCAGTAGGCGTATCGAAAAATTCTTTTAATTAACTGGCAACAGATGCCAAATTGTGAGACAAGTCGAGAAAAATAATTTTTGAAATTTTTTAAGGAGATTGCATGATGTATAGCAACGAAAGAACGGAAGCCGGTCCGATCAGAAAACTACCCATTTTTTGGAAAAATTTGTGACCCCACTCATTTTGTTAAGAAGACCATGGTGATCATTTGTGTCAAAAAATAAAGTTAAAAAAAGTATTGGGAACGTGGAGTTTTTCGACTTCGAAAATTGAGCTGCGCCTCAACGCTCGAAAAGTTTTTTAAGTGTCTTTTTATGCAAATAAATTATAAAAACGGCGACAAAAGGGTGAAAAAAGTGAAATTTCAATTAAAATAACTACTTTTTTCGCAATTAAAGACAAATTATATATAATTTCCATTTTTCAGCTAGGGATAATAGGCTGATTTTCAAACGCGTTTTTAACAATGTTCCCATTATCCGATAAGAAAAATTCTTTCACTACTCCACTTAGTTTAAACTTGGTCATTCATTTTTCTATTAACATTTGGCTAGTTGGGCAGTTTTCTGACCAAACCGGCTTTCGTTCTTCTGAAATTTTGATCAATCGGTCAAGGAAAACCGCTCAGTAGATCAATCTGGCGATTTACAGAGCTATTGGGGGTATATAGAGCTGTAAAAAGTTCTTAAAACATTAGGTTTTTCATCAATATTTACAAAGATGCAGACAATTTGCCAAAACAAGGAAAAAAGTCACTTTTTGCATCTTAATACCGAGGGTAGAAATATTTTTTTTCAAAAGTCTTGCAGAAACCCTATAGGACAATTATTCCAGATTCCAAAACTGTCCTTTAATATTCGATACGCCCATTGGTTACTGAGATAGCAGTGGCTGAAGACAAAAGGATTATTTTCATTAAAAATCCGATAACTCCGCGAGAAATCACCGCAGAAAAAAAATTAAAAAGGAAATTAAAGCTGTATAAGCAGGCTATCTGATCCCTGCAATGGTTTAGCTCAAAAAAAAATTTCCAAGCCCGTGGATCAAAAAAAAAAAAAAAAAATGCATAAAATTTGAAAAAAAATTTCTTCGCGCTATTTGATATTTTCACGTGAAAACCGTTGCTCCTAAAAATTTTTGAGAACAAAATCTGAAAATTAGAATCTTTGAGCTTGGAAATGCTTTTTTAACGACTTCGATACGACCATTTTTCACCTGAATACCAGTGTTGCCAGAATATTTTTGGAGAGACCACTAGTGTCGACTCTAAAACCACTAGAAAACTACTAGCGCTCACTCGCAGCTGAACTAATTCAAATAATGAAAAACAAAACAAAAAAAAGAAAGGAAAGGAAATCAAAAAAGGTCAAAATTTTCAGATAAAAAAGTATTGTTTTTTCCTTGTTACCATGTTACCATTATTTGATTTACTTTCTTTACTTTTGGAGGATATTTACTACTAAAAAAACCACCGGCAACTAAAAAAAATTTTGCCCACTAGAGGAGGAGTAAAACTATTAGTTTTAGTGGTAAAACCACTGAGTTGGCAACACTGCTAAATACAGTCCGTCAAAAAACACCGAAAAATTTGGAAATTTTTCTTGCTCCCTTAATTTTTGCGAGGAGTATAGTTTAATCGTTTTCTCTCACTCGCACCTGCGAAATTGTCGTATCTTTCCGCTCACTTCCACTCATTGCTATGGTAAATACATTTTCTGAACATGACATCCATATTTACTGAACTTTTAATTTTGTTAGTTGAAAGTAAAAAGATTGATTAAGGCAAATCAGTAAATACGAGGATGTGCGCATTCGAGCGAAAAGTGGCACATTTCCGAGCGAGGGAGGCAAATGAAGCGCGACGCGGAGCGGCGCGCTTCATTTTCCCGAGATCGGAATGTGCCACTTTTCGCTCGAATGTGCACACTCGGTTTTAAGCACGATTCACAATATTTTAGGCCAATAAATTAGACGAAAACGCTGTTGATTAATTTTAATCGTTCCCTCTCACTCTCTCTGACGAGATTGTTGTATCTTTTCGCTCCCTTCCACTCATTGGTATGGTAAAAAAATTTTTAAACATCAAATCGATATTTACTAAACTAAATTTAGTTTTATGATTTGAAAGTGCGTAGGATAAGGTAGACAAATTCAACAAATACAAAGATGTGCGCATTCGAGCGAAAAGTGGCACATTTCCGAGCGAGGGAGGCAAATGAAGCGCGACGCGGAGCGGCGCGCTTCATTTCCGAGATCGGAATGTGCCACTTTGAGCTCGAATGTGCGCACTCGGTTTTAAGCACGATTACCAAACGTGCCGTTTTAACAGAAAAAAAATTGGTCACGTTAACCATTCTGTTGCCAAGGAACATATTTTAAACGATAAACGAGGCCTTACTGTAAAATAACAGGGTGTTCCGAAAAAAAACTAACAAAGGATGACATAAAGATTAATTTATAAATTAAAGAAAACCAAATCGATACAATTACAATGGTAAAGTTAAACAGATCCCCTTTTATCGTAAAAATGTGCCAAAAATCCACTTTTAAAAAAAAAGCTGATTTTAAGAGAATAATGGATAAAAACTTCAGCAAACAAAGAGCCTTTTAAATATTCGAAAATAGCTCCTCAAATTGATTTTTTTCTTTGGGCTTCGTGCCATATGGGGCCCAGGGCCTGCATGTTTAACGCCACTGTTCTAATTAGAGTGAAAACCGAGAGCTTGATTAATGGAAAATCTAAGCCAAAGTAATTTCAGAGTTAACATGTGCTTGAAAGGTTTCTTATTCATCTGAACAGATAGAATCGTGTAGGATTTTGATATTTGACGAAAAATATGGCTTCCTCGGAGCTAAACAAGAAGCTGAGAATCAGTGCAGAACTATCGGTGCATGACAAAAGGCAACGCGAGCTCACAATTTCGCAGAAAAATCGCAAATATCCTTGTTCCCGATGTTTTGTTCTGACGTTCCAAAATAACAAGCTATATTTATGTAGACATACAGTAGAAATTCTTGTGTTATTGGATTTGCCTATATTAATCTTCAATTCAAAAAATTAAAAGTCGAATAAATTTAGTTTTATTTTTTGTTTGAAAAAGGCTTTTGCTATTTTTCTTTTAAACCGGGCTCCTTGGCTCTTTTAAATCATAAATTTTAATTTATCGATTTTATGTTTGAAAAACGTATTTACCATAGCAATGAGTGCAAGGGAGCGAAAAGATACGACAATCCCGTGAATGCGAGTGAGAGGGAACGATTAAAATTATTCAACTAACTTTTCGTCTCATTTATTGGCCTGAATTATTGTGAATCATGCTTAAAATCGAGTGTGCGCATTCGAGCTCAAAGTGGCACATTTCGATCTCGGAAAATGAAGCGCGCCGCTCCGCGTCGCGCTTCATTTGCCTCCTCGCTCGGAAATGTGCCACTTTTCGCTCGAATGCGCACATCCTCGTATTTATTGGATTTGCCTATATTAATCTTCTATTATTCAATTCAAAAAATTAAAAGTCGAATAAATTTAGTTTTATTTTTTGTTTGAAAAAGGCTCTTGCTATTTTTCTTTTAAACCGGGCACGGGGGAAATTTTTCTTGAATTTAAAACGGTCAACACTTTTACAAGAAAATTAAATTAAAATTGAACAACCATTTTTAAATTAGCGATGACCACAAAGGGCCTGTGTACGAAGAAAAATAAAAATATATAAAATTAAAATTAAAATAAACGTTTACGAATTTTTTTTTGTGACTCACATTATTTTAAAATAAATTATGAGTAAAACCAAAAATTAGTTCCCATTTAAAATCAATCTTTTTCTAATCACATCTATGGGGCCTTACAGAAATATGTGATGGGACCATTTTTGTCCTTGAATATATTGAATCGTTCAATGCGATAAAACGACGTCCACTTCTTCCGAAAGTACCATTTTCGAGATCTCAAAAACCGCCCGTTTATATGATAAAAAGGCCCGAAGGAGTTCGAGGGGCCCCCCGTTCATTAAAAAAAATTTATAAACGCCTTATCGGATCGCCGAAACACAAACGTGAAGAAGAGGACGCATCATAAATTTGGAAGGAGATAAATTTCGGGCTTTATCTAATTTTAAATATTGTATGATAAAAAGCATTGATAAAAGCAAATGGTAAACGAGGGTGTATTCCTAGGACTGAGAATGAAATATAAACAGCTCTTCCGGAGTGCGTGCGGTAATTGCTACTCCTGCGGGTTTCCAGGAACTTATTCCCTTTCATCCCCGTTGTTCCCGTTCGAGTGTTTTACTTTCCTTGCTCTTGTTGTCTGAGTATTTTACGATCACTTTGTTCCTCTTGCTTACGCACCACATTTCATTGCCATTCTCGCTAAATATAAGAATCCCACCCGGCTCCCACTCGCTTAGAGCGGCTCTCCTCCACGCATAATTAACAAATTAATTTTTTCTATTGTAATTTACTGCCTCAACTTTAACCTTCCTTGCAACGTGTGCGTGTCACTTTCCTATATTTATTCAAAATTTTTACATACTAACGGAGATTCGTGTCGTAAATTAATCGGAGATCAAAGGATTTTTGGTGTGGTGCTTTGGCAATTCTCAAAAAAAAAAAAAAAAATCCCCGATGGCGACGTATCATCGATAACGAAATGAGAATTCATACAAAGTTGTCGCGTATTTTTTCTTTCCTCAAACAATAAAATATAAGTCGAATAAAATAATTTAGCGAAGAGGCTTGCCAAAAAAAAAACAAATCCATCTCATAAATATACATCTTTTCCCGTTATTACTCGAAAAAATATGCGAAAATTCGAAGAAGGTTCCAAATGTATGGAGAGAGGAAAAAAAAGGAGAGAAATAAAAACTTATGTTAATGAAAATGTGGATACAGTAAAACCTCAGTTATACGGATACGCGTTTCGAACTCGTTGCGAAAAATAAACCTCGGTATTTCTTACTAAATATTTTATTATTTTATTTTGTATTTCGCACTAAACAGTGTTTTTTTTGCTTTGTTGGTTTTAAGATAATGTGCGACTGTTTTATTTAGTGATTAATATTTTTTTTGCGTTTTTTGTAAACATATACCTAACAATTTGACCAAGTTTTTTTCTGTTAAAACGGGACGCTTTGTAAGCGTTGTTAAAACCGAGTGTGCACATTCGAGCTCAAAGTGGCACATTCCGATCTCGGGAAAATGAAGCGCGCCGCTCCGCGTCGCGCTTCATTTGCCCCTCGCTCGGAAATGTGCCACTTTTCGCTCGAATGCGCACATCCTCGTATTTATTACATTAGTATAATTTACCGTGGGCTCCTTCAAATCAAAAATTTTAATTTAATTTAGTAAATATCGATTTTATATTCGAAAAACGTATTTACCATAGCAATGAGTGAAAGGGAGCGAGAAGATACAATAATCTTGTCAATGCAAGTGAGAGGGAACGATTAATATTATTCGATTAATTTTTAGAGCTAATTTATTGGGATAAATTATTGTGAATCGTGCTGAAGGCCGAGTGTGCACATTCGAGCTCAAAGTGGCACATTCCGATCTCGGGAAAATGAAGCGCGCCGCTCGCGTCGCGCTTCATTTGCTTCCCTCGCTCGGAAATGTGCCACTTTTCGCTCGAATGCGCACATCCTCGTATTTATCGGATTTGCCTACTTTATTATTTTATTCTTCAATTCAAAAAATTAAAAGTTGAATAAATTAGATTTAAGGTAACTGCGGGTAATAAGGCCTAGCTAAGGGAAATTGGAAATTAAATGAAAAAACGTCGAATTTAATCAACAGATTTTAATAGTAATAATTTTAAGATTCGGTTACTATAAAATACAAACGAAATATGCAGCTTTCACCATAAATAAAACCAAAAATTAACATTTTTAAAAACTTTGCCAGTAGGCCTTATTATACCACTGAAGGGTAATAAGGCCTACAGCTTTAAAAAACTTAAGTAATCAAACTGGACATAATATATTTGATAACTAAGTTTAATAAATACATGAATACAGCAATTGGAATAAATTTTTTTTAAAAAATTAGAAATTACCTCTCCTAACAGTCATTAGCGCCCTCAAAGTCATTAGTATAATCCACTGACAATTTTTATTACCTAATAATGACTTATCGTAAGCAGGAAGATTATTTATTAACGTTTGCATAGTAGTAGTCTGATTTTAACACCAAATAATCTTTAATTTTGTTCTTGTGATGATTAAATATCAAGGGCCGGTGTGATGTACCTCGGTCATTGTCAATCAGTTGTATCTTGACTCTAGGATCAACGTGTAATAAATAAAAATGTAGGAGTATATTTGTTATATATTCTTTTTTATTGTGCTTCAGATAATATGCCTAGCAAGTCAAATTAAAAATTAAAATTTTTTTAAGTTTTTGAATAGTTAAATTTCAGTATACGAGAAATGTTTTGTTAATTTTTGAAACAATTTTAGTGTCATATCAAAGAAGAACATTAATAGTTCGTATAATCTAAAAATAAATAATAAATATATACTTTTCATGAGACGGGTCTAGGTACATCATCCCTGTTATACCTAAGCCATAGTTCCACGAATTTTTAAATCTTAAAGCAATGTGAATAAGCAGTTGCTAATGCTTTTAAATTTTTTTATGAAGTACACCTTATTAGTGCCCCAATACGGTGAAAATTATTTTATTAACAAATTGTTACATATACATTTTGAAAAAAATTACAAATAAAAAAAGAGTCAAGGTACAACACGTGTCTTTACATATTTATATCCGTACGACCTTAAAAGTAATGTAAAATGCATTAGAAAACAATTAAACTTTGATACAAAAAGTAGGAGTATAATAAGGCCTATAGTTAAATTGAGTAGGCTTTAATAACCGCCGACCACGTATGTAAGAAAATCAAAATAAAAAATATTTGGTCCATGATACGTCATTCAAATATTTAAAATCATCGAAGCTTGAATGAATAAAGAAAATAAATGTGATTTTACATAGCTAAGTGTAATATTTCAAAAAATACTAACGATTGATTCGGCCCGATTTTTATTATTCGTGTTGCCTGGCCGCGTTTTACGATATATGATGCTGCATTTGGGGCAGGAAGCGGAATGTGCCGCCTCCAGAAACTTGTAGGGATATCTTCGTTCAATAGGTTTTTGTGTGTGTGGCCTTAAGCCAAAGCGGTTATTTTAAATACGATTTTTGTTAATTAAGACTTATTAGACGACAGGCCTTATTACCCGCAAGTACCCTATACAGTGTTGTAATTAGACTTCATTTATGGATTAATTCAATTTTTAAATATAAAAAAATATTTATATGTTTCATAGGGGGCGCATCAAAATTTTAGAATGACTTGGGTGGGATATGTTAAAAAAAAGGTTGGGAAATAGGAGTCAAAATTCGGAAAAAGTTAAAGTGTTTTTTTTTCATGTACGATGAAGTCTCCCCTCTAGTCTAGTTTAAAAGTACTAAATTAGAAATGTGATTTTTGGTTAAAAATACCCTACTGTAATTTTCAATTAAAAGAAACGCTAGAAGTGGTACATTTAGTTCAGTTTGATTTAATTACACGGAGAAAAATATCTTATAATAAGATACACTTATTATAGTTCCGTTGGATAGTTATCTTTCCAAGGATACCCGATATGCTAATTTAGCTATCAGTGAATCATATTGCGGATCGTTATAGTAACGATCCGTATTACTATTTAGACATTCAAAAGATTCTTTCATAGTGATTTAACGGATATGCACGGAGAACAAAATATCTTATAATACCAAAGTATCTATTATAGCTATTCAAATCCTCAAATTAACTATCAGTACCTAACGATCGGAAAAGTTCAGAGAGCTTTTCTTTGAACGCTTGAAACAAATAACGAATCCTTATATAAGTATATAGTAAACGTTTTTCATACTATAGATTGTCAAATTGATTATAAATCGTTAAATTAGACATAGTCCTTGTAAACAATACGTCAATTGTAACGTTAGATAGTTATATTAAGGATATTTTTTTCTAATATTATTTGTAGTAGAGAAGAATAAGATAGACAAAAATTATTAAGGAGTGTGCACTTTCAAGCGAAAACTTTTTCCGAATAGAAAATCCGGATTTGAAGGATTTGTTATTAATATAGTCGAATCCAATTACACGAAGATGTGCGCATTCTGAGCGAAAAGTGGCACATTTCCGAGCGAGGAGGAAATGAAGCGCGACGCGGAGCGGCGCGCTTCATCTGAGATCGGAATGTGCCACTTTTAGCTCGAATGTGCACACTCGGTTTTAAGCATGATTCACAATAATTTAAGCCAATAAATTAGACGAAAAATTAGTTAAATAATTTTAATAGCTCCCTTTCACCTCATTGACAAGATTGTCATATCTTTTCGCTCCCTTGCACTCATTGGTATGATAAATACGTTTTTCAAACATAAAATCGATAAATTGAAATTTATGATTTAAAAGAGTCGAGGATAAAGTAAACAAATCCAATAAAACGAAGATGTGCGCATTCGAGCGAAAAATGGCACATTTCCGAGCGAGGGAAGCAAATGAAGCGCGACGCGGAGCGGCGCGCTTCATTTTCCCGAGATCGGAATGTGCCACTTTGAGCTCGAATGCGCACACTCGGTTTTAAGCATGATTCACAATAGTTTAAGCCAATAAATTAGACGAAAAATTAGTTGAATAACTTTAATCGCTCCCTCTCACTCCCATCGACATGATTGTCGTATCTTTTCGCTCCCTTGCACTCATTGCTATGGTAAATACGTTTTTCAAACATAAAATCGATAAATTGAAATTTATGATTTAAAAGATTTGGGCGACCCGAATGATTGCTTGAGGACAACGGGACAAACGATCTGAAAACGGAACAATCCCATTTAAAGCAGGAAATATGGTCACACTATATATAGCTAAAATTCGTTTTTCTTCTTCTGTACATTCAATTAACCGAATTTACGATTATCCGAATGAGCTGCAACAATAATTAGTCCGGATAATCGAGTTTCCACTGTACTTTGTATGTGCTCGTTATCCGAAATGGAAATAAAAACATTTTCAAAGTGCATTGTAAAGTATTAATACAATTATCGGAAGAAGCGGACGTGGGGCTTAGGGCGGAGGGCGATTGGGGCGAAAATCGCAGAAGGCAGGATCGTACAATCGAATTAGTAGCAGTTTGTGTAGTGGATCATTCATAAGTAGCTGTGACGTCACGGGACTGATCAATACTACATGGGACGTCCTGTAGGATAACTACGCAGGCGCCTTTCATTACGTTTGTCACATGTGGAGATTACGGAATATTTTGATTCATATTAAAATTAAACATTGTTCCACGATAAGCCCTCAATAAATCAAAGCGAATTTTCTTTGATCAAACATGGCGTCCTCCTTCTTACAACCGAATAAAACGCATTTTCTTCGAGGAGTTCACCCAAATTCAGCGCAAAAAAACTTACGAGCTCTTCGGGAACAAGAAAAATGATTATCGAGTGAATTACAGTAATCAAACAAAGGGTGTGTATTTGTTTTTACAAAATTATTGTAATTAGCATTTGGTACACTCCTCTTCTTTGCAAGCAATTAATAATTTCTGTCGCGCTAATAATTAACAATGGAGGAGCTATCATTAGAAATTATTGCGAAACCCACACTCCTTTAATTACAAGGTGCGCTCGCAAAGTTCCTCCGCCAAAAAATCCACGCGGAAAAAATTTATCACAATTACCTTCGCTTCTTCTCACTATAAATTAAAAAAAATATATATAATAGAAGGAGGTCGTTGCCTCTTCGAAGATAATCTTCAACTTTATGTATCACACTACAACACATACATATGTATTTTTTATTGTTGTATCAATTTATTTTTGATTTACATAAAAATTACATTTGTATTTAATTTTTTGTTTGAGTTCACTGGACCAGAAGAGGGTGTATTCATTTTTAATTTACAAAACTCGCATTTACATCTTTAATTACTGCTCGGGGGACTATGGGCTGGCGCTTTTTAAATGTCTATGGGAGCCTTTTTTCGATCATTAAACGCTCGTTATTAATTTTAAAAATAAATTATGGGCCCACAAGTCGATAAAACATCGGACGTGGAAATCCAGAAAAAGGGTTTTTAATTTTTGACGGTAAGACCAAAAATCATATCAGAGGGCATTGAAGGACGCCGTGAAGTTTTTAAAAATATCTTACGTTTTATCAAATTGGCCCTTTTATTTAAGTTCTTAAATACCAATAATAATACAGTAAGGCCTCGATTAACGTTGGTCTGATATAACGCCGTCCGCTCGAGGCCTCAAAACAGCTCAAAATTTACGTCAATACGACCAATTGCGGCATTTCAAAATGGTTTCGTTTAGCATTAATGGTCCCATATTTCTGTAAGGCCGCATAGATGCGATTAGAAAAAATTTATTTTAAATGGGAACTAATATTTTTGGTTTTACTCTTAACACTAGAATGACTGAAACTTAGTATATACCTATATTGCCCAAAAGCAGTCAAAATAACTGCATTGTGAATGAATAACTAATGTGTAAAGAAATTTGTTTAAAATTAATTTTTAATATTATTTATAGTTATATAACACATATATATACCGGAAATGAAGGAGGGGGGAGGTAACTACAATTAATAATAAACGCATTTATATGTTGTACAAAAAGTCACAAAATTCTAAGAAATTGTGTCATTATATACATAATTGTTTTTCTAATTGAAATTAAAAGGCAGTCAAAATCACTTCCTTGGGGCAATCTCGTGTTAATTTATTGTAAAATAATCTGTGAGCCATAAAAAAAATTCGGAAACGTTTATTTTAATTTTATATATTTTAATTTTTTTTCGTACACAGGCCCTTTATTGCCATTACTAATTTAAAAATGGTTGTTCAATTTTAATTCAATTTTCTGTAAAAGTGTTGACCGTTTTAAATTCAAGAAAAATTTCCTCGTGCCCGGTTCAAAAGAAAAATAGCAAGTCTTTTTCAAACAAAAAGAAATCTAAATTTATTTGACTTTTAATTTTTTGAATTGAAGAATAGAAGATTAATATAGGCAGATCCAATAAATACGATGATGTGCGCATTCGAGCGAAAAGTGGCACATTTCCGACCGAGGGAGGCAAATGAAGCGCGACGCGGAGCGGCGCGCTTCATTTTCCCGAGATCGGAATGTGCCACTTTGAGCTCGAATGTGCACACTCGGTTTTAAGCATGATTCACAATATTTTAAGCCAATAAATTAGAAGAAAAATTAGTTGAATAATTTTAATCGTTCCCTCTCACTCGCATTCACGGGATTGTCGTATCTTTTCGCTCCCTTGCACTCATTGGTATGGTAAATACGTTTTTCAAACATAAAATCGATAAATTGAAATTTATGATTTAAAAGAGCCAAGGATAAAGTAAACAAATCCAATAAATACAAGGATGTGCGCATTCGAGCGAAAAGTGGCACATTTCCGATCGAGGGAAGCAAATGAAGCGCGACGCGGAGCGGCGCGCTTCATATTCCCGAGATCGGAATGTGCCACTTTGAGCTCGAATGCGCACACTCGGTTTTAAGCATGATTCACAATAAGTCAGAGCAATAAATTAGACGAAAAATTAGTTAAATAATTTTAATTGTTTTCTCTCACTCCCATTGACATGATTCTCGTATCTTTTCGCTCTCTTGCACTCGATTGCTTTGGTAAATACGTTTTTCGAACATAAAATCGATATTTACTAAACTAAATCGAAATATACGATTTGAAAGAGAAAGAGAACAAATTTTGTTATAACTAATTTAAAAATGGTTGTTTCATTTTAATTTAATTTTCTGTAAAAGTGTTGGCCCTTTTAAATTAAGAAAAAATTTCCGCGTTTCCACTTCAAAACAAAAATAGCAAAAGCCTTTAAACCTTTTTCTTTTATTGGTTTGTAAATTAATTTTTTTTAGAAGTAAAAGTATAAAAAAATTAGTATCCATTGTTCCAAAAATTTAAAATAGATCAAGCTGAATCATCGCGGGTTCGTTTAAAGCAGGGGTTCCCAGACTTTTTGATCGGGGGCCCCAATATTCCAAAAGTATTTTTGGCGGGCCAAAATTTTTTTAAAATAATTATCGAAAAACAAATATTCAAAGAGAACACACAGGGCTGTGCAAACATAATGAACGATTGTTTTTTTCAAATTAAAAAAATTACGGATAACATTTAAGAGGTCGAATCAAGTTCGAGGGCCAGATCGTAGTAGCTGGAGGCTTGTATCCGGCCCGCGGGACGCACTTTGGAAACTCCTGGTATAAAGCTATGGTCTTATAACTTGCTCCGCCAGTACCAATAACTCATGGAATTCGCTCAAAGCGGATTTGTTATAAACGGGAATTACTGTATTTTCAAAAATAGATGTTTATTTCTTTATCTTCCTATCTGGTATCGAATTAACATAAATAATTATGTAATTATACGTATGGAATGTAACATTTTTATAAGCCAACTCCTATTTTGAATACCAAATCGATTACGCTTTTTTAGAACTCAAAATTCATTACACCTCATCAACGTGTATTTATTTATTTATTACGATTTTTTACGAAATAAAAATAAAAACCGACAACCGTTACACACACCTTAAGTTGAAGGTTTAATATGGACGTTTCTTAAAAAAAAGGAACAGGTTTGAGCGATCCCCCCTTTGGTCTGCGGGAATATTGGTTGGCGACGTCCAACAACAATATCCATGGATATGCAATGAACCAAGACCAGCTGTGCCATATAATTCATACACAAGGACGTGGTGCTTTTGTCGAGACTGAACACTTGAATGAATGCGACTGGCCAGCTGTAATAATAATATCAGGTGCCTGAAAGGGACTGGGGGACTCACTTTTTGCACAGAACACGGTCCTCCATAGGAATTTGCACGTTTACAGGGGCTGCTTTCTCAATTCTAAGCGCGAGCCATCTTCTGAATTCATAAACTCGTTTTCTGTTGCAATTTTTCGCATCGCCTGCAATAATGGCCGTTGTGGCGTGAATGCGAGTGAGAAAGAACGATTTAAATCACAAATTTAAATTTAATTTAGTAAATATCGATTTTATGTTTGAAAAACGTATTTACCATAGCAATGAGTGGAAGGAAGTGAAAAGATACGACAATCCCGTGAAAGCGAGTGAGAGGGAACGATTAAAACTATTCAACTAATTTTTCGTCTGATTTATTGGCCTGAATTATTGTGAATCATGCTTAAAGCCGAGTGCGCACATTCGAGCTCAAAGTGGCACATTCCGATCTCGGGAAAATGAAGCGCGCCGCTCCGCGTCGCGCTTCATTTGCCTCCCTCGCTCGGAAATGTGCCACTTTTCGCTCGAATGCGCACATCTTCGTTTTATTGGATTTGTCTACTTTATCCGTCGCTCTTTCAAATCATAAATTTAAATTTAGGGTAGTAAATATCGATTTTATGTGCGAATAACGTATTTACCATACCAATGAGTGCAAGGGAGCGAAAAGATACGACAATCACGTCAATGGGAGTGAGATAAAACGATTAAAATTATTCAACTAATTTTTTTTCTAATTTATTGGCCTGAATTATTGTGAATCGTGCTTAAAACCGAGTGCGCACATTCGAGCTCAAAGTGGCACATTCCGATCTCGGGAAAATGAAGCGCGCCGCTCCGCGTCGCGCTTCATTTGCCTCCCTCGCTCGGAAATGTGCCACTTTTCGCTCGAATGCGCACATCTTCGTATTTTTGAATCTATTTCCATTAATTTTTAATTGAAAAAGAAAATCGTCTTGTTCTTACAGCAAATTGTGGGGAAAATATCAATCTTTAAAAGTGCCCTTAGTTGGATCGATGTAAAATGCATTCTCGTCCCTAAAAAATTTAATTCAATTTTTGCATTTTTTTCACAAACGGCTAGACTTATAGCAAAAACGTAATAGACAATTTTGGAAGAAACTAAATTTGATACAAAAAAGGTCTACAGGGTCAATTCAAAAAATTAAAAGTCGAATAAATTATGATTTATTTTTGTTTGACAAAGGCTTTTGCTATTTTTCTTTTGAAGCGGACACGGGGAAATTTTTCTTGAATTTAAAACGGTCAACACTTTTACAGAAAATTAAATTAAAATTGAACAACCATTTTTAAATTAGCGATGCCAAAAAAGGGCTTGTATGTACGAAGAAAAATTAAAATAAATAATATTAAAATAAACGTTTTCGAATTTTTTTTGTGACTCACATCTATAGGTACATCTATACATATAAATAAAATTGAGGTGTCTGTCTGTGATTTCAAAATAAAAACTTTTTCTTAAGCTCATATAGTTATTTGAATGTTGCTAAAGCCCAAACACGCGTTTTTAAAATTTTGTCTGTCTGTCTGTCTGTCTGACTGTTTGTCCGTCCGTATATTTCGGAAACGGCTGAACCGATTTTGACAGGACTTAAAGTGACAGGTAGAGGACATTTCAAAGAGTAGCATGCTTTTTATTCCGGAAATATTTACTATTAAAATTAAAATTAAATGTTAAGTTTTAAATTAATTGTATTGTCATTATTGTTTATTGCGGCTAATGCGTTCTCTCTTAAGGTGGTTGCCATGACTAGATGTTGTTTGTAAATCTCATGACACTTTTATAATCCGTAACGAATCCTACGTTGTAAATATTGGCTTCACCCAAAACCCCTAATTTCGACATTACAAGATGTTATAATTTATGTTGGTGCTTTTAGTACAATTTTTTTTTCGATGAATTATTTTGTGAGCATTGCAGAAATTTGTACAGTGTTATTTGTTTGTTTAGTGGCTTATTTTTGATTACTGTAAATGTACGTAATTCTAACATAAGACTTGAGAACAATGAATCGTATCGTACAAAAGTTGGCTTTTAAAATTATTACAGAATCGTAAAAAAACGCTTTTTTTTTGTGTGCAAATCCCAACTGTTTAACTCTTTTAGTTTCGGAGGCCAAAGTTATCGAAAAGAGCATGTTTTTAAGATATTTTTGAAAAGCTCTCGGTGCTTTACCCTTTTCAAAATTTCATTTTTCGCTCAGTAATATACGATATTTTATTTTAATAAAAAAAAAAATTAACACAATACCCAAGCGAAGCCGGACGGGCCAGCTAGTTTTAAAATAAATTAAGAGTAAAACCAAAAAAATGAGTTCCCATTTAAAATCAATTTTTTTCTAATCACATCTATGCGGCCTTACAGATCTGAATTTATAAACTCGTTTTCTGTTGCAATTTTTCGCATCGTCTGCAATAATGACGGTTTTCGAAAAAGGGGTTCGGCGAGGGCACTTTGGACGGAGACTGTTTTCTGTTGTGCGAAGAGGAAATGGTCGTTCACGGTTTGTTATTAATGGATATAAATAAACAACGAGTTTGTTTAATATTCATATTTACATGTTTTCGTGAGTGTTTGTATGTAACAGTTATTTTGTATAAAATCCGATTCTGTGGTATGGGCGTGTGTGTGTGTGTGTGTGTGTGGCTCGAGCCTCGGATCAGTTAAAGTAGCACTGCTATTTCCACTTACTATATCCGTACATCCTTCACTTTAATTACGGTCTATTCTCTTTAAACGTTTAATAGCTCGTATGGTTTTTGTCACTTTGTAACGTTAAGTGTTTGCACTTCCATACCACGGAATCCCTGATAAGGTTGGAATAACCAACTCATAACTATCCTCCTATTTTTCTCTCCATAGAGGCACCATTATTGGATGGGCACGTATTTCTTCATCTTTTGTGATAGCCAAAAGCAACGAATATACATTTATATTTCATGAAGCATTCGCGTTTGGTGGGATACGTTCGTAGATCTAGTGTGCATATGGTGGTACAGGTGTACCCTGTTTACCGTAGACCAGGGGTGTCAAGCTTAATTTAAACAGGGGCTGTTTAATGCAACTGGTAATGGTCAAGCGGGCAACATCGCATTCATTAATTGTCTTTAAAAAAATACAGGTACTTATGTACGTGCGTTAGAAGTTATAGGGGAACCTGTTGTACCTTGGTCCTTTTGTACCTAAGGCGACTTTATTTTTTTTAATATTTGCAGGCTTTCGTTGACATTAATGTAAAGTTAGCAGCAGCTGACCAATGTACTTTGTTAATGTATGAGATCAATTGAAATTTTTAATCGAAAAAAAGTAAGTCTTTTATATTCTTTTTACTTAAATATCTTATTGATTTTTATTACCTAATAACAAATGACTCATCGTAATAGAAAGATTATTTATTAATGTTTGCATAGTAGTGGTCTGATTTTGGCACAGCATAATCTTTAATTTTATTTTTGATTTTAAACGTCAATGGTCGGTGTGTTGTACCTCGGTCACTGTCAATAAATTGTACCTTGGCCCTAAGATCAACGTGCAATACATAAAAATTTAGATATACCTTTGTTATAAATTCTTATTTTATTTTTATTTTGCTTCAGATAATATGCCTCGCAAGTTTAACGAAAATATTAAATTTTTGCAAAGTAAACCATTACTTATGTGAAATTTTAGTATATGAGAAAAGTTTTATTAATTTTTGAAACAATTTTAGTTTCATCTCAAAGAAGAACCTTAGTAGTTCTTATAATCCAAAAATAAATATAGAGTTTTCATAGAACAATGGTTTTGATTTTGCTTAATGTGAATAGAGCCAAAGTACATCACCTCTGTTGTACCTAGACCATAGATCCACTAATTTTTAAATCTTATAGCAATTTGAGTAAAAAGTTGGTAATGTTTTCAAAGATTTTATGATGAATACCTTAGTAGTGCCCCACTATGATGCAATTCATATTATCAAAAAAAATTACGTATACAATTTAAAAAAAGGGCCAAGGTACAACAAGTTCCTCTACATGTGATTTTCGTATCTCTTAACGCACTCCCACTTATTGGTATATGTATTATAAATTAAATACGAGGATGTGCGAATTCGAGCGAAAAGTGGCACATTTCCGAGCGAGGGAGGCAAATGAAGCGCGACGCGGAGCGGCGCGCTTTATTTTCCCGAGATCGGAATGTGCCACTTTGAGCTCGAATGTGCACACTCGGTTTTTAGCACGATTCACAATAATTCCGACCAATAAATTAGACGAAAAATTAGTTGAATAATTGTACTCGTTCCCTCTCACTCCCATTGCCATGATTGTCGTATCTTTTCGCTCTCTTGCACTCATTGCTATGGTAAATACGTTTTTCGCACATAAAATCGATATTTACTAACCTAAATTTAAATTTATGATTTAAAAGAGCGAAGGATAAAGTAGACAAATCCAATAAAACGAAGATGTGCGCATTCGAGCGAAAAGTGGCACATTTCCGAGCGAGGGAGGCAAATGAAGCGCGACGCGGAGCGGCGCGCTTCATTTTCCCGAGATCGGAATGTGCCACTTTGAGCTCGAATGTGCACACTCGGTTTTAAGCACGATTACCAAGCGTCCCGTTTTAACACGAAAAAAAATCGTCACGTTAGGTATGATCGTTACATCGTATATGGTTTATGAATGTATTTTTATGTAAAATATTGTATTTTTTCATATGATTTTAATGCTTTCAAATATTTTATGATGAATACCTTATTAGTGCCCCACTACGATGCAATTCATTTTATCAACAAATTGTTACATATACAATTTTAAAAAAATTACAAGTAAAAAAAGGGCCAAGGTACAACAGGTTCCCCTACTTCATTGGCGTAACTAAATGGAGTTATGGTGCTAGACCACTGATTTTCAAATTATATGTTACTGCGCTTCCTTTAAAAAAATATAATCTTTAGGCTTCCCCACTGTACACCTATTCCTCGATTTACACTGCAGAACCGCGTAAATCGAAAACAAAGCAGAAAATTTGTATAAATTGGAAATTATTTTATTTTTCGTAAAATAGTTGTAATTTTTTTTAATGCATCCATTCATCAAAAAAAACTATAAAAATTATTGTGGGGGGCGCCAGTTTGGCACCCCCGCCATAGACCATTCTATGCGTCCTCTGACTAGGAATCCATTCATTCCTCGTCCGCTTCCCAATGGTGTCTTTGTAACTAATATTTTTAAATATTTTCCTCGTTATTCATTCAGCTAATTATGAAATGTAATTGTTACTTTAATTTGGCCTTTAGACGTTGAGGTCAGTTAAATTTAATTCAGCGAATTTTTTAAGTAAATTGCTTTAAAAAATTGCCCAAAATAGTTTGGAGACAATTCAGTGGCTACGAGGTTGCGCAAAAAATGGCACGTTTGCTTTCGATTTGCACACTTAATGACTTATAAAAATTAGCATGAATCTAAAAAAAAATCGTTTAAAATTGAAATTTTTTTGATTTTATGCTGCTTAGGTGTATTTAAGGGAACGTCGAAGTATAACGTAACATTTTTTTGTCAATTTTTAAGTTCCCCGTGTCCTACCATAACATTTGTGTGACCCCCTTCCCTTCAGGGCTTGTTACGTAGCATTATGGATATTTTAAAAATTAAAATTAATAATTTTTTGTATTATATTCCACGTTTTATACATTAGTATAGAAAAAAAAAATAAATAACGAATTAAACAAAAATATTCATTGTCATAACTTGAAATAGGTAACTATTATGAAATAGTTGAAACATTTAACTTGAAATTTAAAAAGTAGTATAGTAATAAATTGACACTTAAACGCTAGAAAAATTTTAAGATGCTTAATTATTAATCGACATGTTGAATTATCAATTTAGTAGGTATATATTAATGCAACATAGCAATATATTGATATCTTCCCTTATAAACGTAGCACACTAGTAATACACCCCTCCCCCTTCCGGGCATGAATGTTCTATAATACTTAAATATTCCCTACGATAAAAAAAAGTTTTAGGTTTATTTTATAAACTAGGGGTCACCAAAATACGGCCCATGGGTCACATTAGGCCTGCGAGTGCCCTTGAGCCGGCCCGCTAATATTTTAAAAAATACTAGTTATTTATAACACACATCCAAAAAAATTATATATTTTTTTCTCGTTAAAAAGTTTGGAGACCAGTGCTAGAAACAATATTCCAATTGACTGTCTTAGTTTCTCAGGGAAAAGGGGGCTTCTTAGGAATTTTGATGTTTTCGTAGAGTATTAAATTTTAAATTGAATATACGGTTTTTGGTTCTTAAATTAAAAAATAATTATCTAATGTTTAATTGTTGAATAATTTAATTTTTTTATCTTGAGCTGTCCTACTTATTTTTAAAATAGGTAATGAATATACCAGGTGTGCAACCTTAAAACGGCTGTTTTTTTATTTAGCAAAACACAATAATTAACGCAGAAAAGTGAAAAATATTTTATTAGAAGTAATTGCCCTCGCTGGCTATACATTTTTCCCATCTTCGAGGAAGATTGTGGATTACACCCCAAAAGAATTCATCCCCTTTGGATAAGAACCACCCATCGAGCCATTTTTTAACATCTTCATAAGAATTGAAGTGCTGCTCAGCAAGTGCGTGTCCCATCGACGCAAACAAATGGTAATCTGAAGGGGCCAGATCAGGAGAGTAGGGCGGGTGGGGTAGCAACTGTCAGCCAAGTGCATGCAATGTATCCCGGACCAATCTTGCTGTGTGTGATGGTGCGTTGTCGTGCTGGAAAATGATACCCTCATGCCGATCCGCGTGTTCGGGTCTTTTTTTGCACAATTCACGATCCAATTCGATGATTTGTTGTTGGTAGCATTGAGTATTGATCGTTTCACCAGGTTTCAACAGTTCGTAGTAAACCACCCCCTTCTGGTCCCACCAAACACACAGCATTGTCTTTTTCCCGAATCGATTTGGCCTAGCAGACGATGTTGAGGGTTCTCCGGGTCCACCCACGATTTTTGCGCTTAGGGTTTTCAAAAGATCCATTTTTCATCGCCAGTGACGATTCGATGCAAAATGATTTTCTGTTGTGCCGATCAAGCAAGATTTCGCACGCGGTCTGGCGTCGTTCCATCTGTCGATCGTTCAATTGATGTGGCACCCACTTCCCGATCTTTTGGATCTTTCCCATAGCAAAAGGCGTTTCGAAATTGCTTGGTGGCTAACATTCAACTTCGCGGCAAGTTGTTTCTGCGATTGGGTATCGTCTTCGTCCAATAAATCTTGCAATTCGGTGTCCTCAAAACTTTTGGTCGATTTTCGCGCTTCTTGTCGGTGACGTTAAAATTCCGTCTCTGAATTGCCGAAACCACGCTCTGCACCGAGTTTCACTAAGAGCACTGTCGCCATAGACCTCCACAAGAATTCTATGCGCTTCGGCGGCGGATTTCTTCCAATTGAAGAGGAATAGCAGTGCTCCCCGCAAATGCTCTTTATCTGGCACAAAATTCGACATGTTTATCGTGATCAAAGGACACGTTATTGTCCGAAATTGCTGACTTTGTCTTTTGTTTACTAATGGCAAAGATCAAAGCAATCAGAAAAAATGGCAGGCAAGGTTGGCTGATGCCTAATGCGCGCGTACTGCCATCTATTAGAAAACGGCCGTTTTAAGGTTGCACGCCTGGTAAATATAAAATAAAATTGTTCTGGAAACAACAAAATATTTCTTTTAAAGTCAATCAAATATTTAAGAAGAAAAGAAATTTCATAATGATTATTGATTATTTAAAAAAAAACATTCTCCTATTTTTTTATTATAGTAAATAGTAAAAAAAAAGTAAATAGAACATGATCATAATCGGCAATTTTTCGATATTTTCTAAAAATTACAAGGCGAAAAAAAAATTGTCCTAAAATCAAAAATTTAAAATCATTATCAATTTTAAAAATTAGTGGGACACCTCAAGATATTAAAAAATTTCTGTTTTTATAAGCTACAATTTGTACCCTCAAACTAAAAAAAAATTTTTTGGCCAACTGAAGAAACAGCAACAAAAAAAATTAAATACGTCGGTTTCGTTCTAGAACAAAATACCCTTTTCTATAATAACAAAAATTATCGCAATTTAATATTGTAACTTGGCCTTTCGATATGGAGGTCGCATTAATTTTAATTCGCCAATTTTCTATAATAAATATGCCTTAAAAAAACGATGCAAACGTTTGTTTTCTTTTTGAAATTCGATTAAATCGGGTCGATGTGGCGCCTCTGCGCGTCGATCAAAAGCGCTCTTTGATCCGAAACGTTATTTCGATATCTCTTTCGTTTCATTGTCGATTTATTTAAACGCGACGTGTTGGTTGTATAATAATATTAAAAACAAAGGATAATAATTTCTGTGTATTTCGTTTAGTTAACAAATGTCGGAGAATTTAGCTTTATAGCTTTACGTACCCTCCATTGTTAATATGTATATGAGCCTGAATAAGATCTCATTAATACAAAAGAACACTCACACAATGTTTACAACCTACAACAATGAATCACTTTCCTTTTAATTAAAATCCAACTCGTTTCTGGTTCTCGCTTACAATTACAACAATACGTAACGGATCCTGTTTGGGCGAATTTTCCAACTTTGAACAAACGGCGTCAATTTTCAATTTCGCAGGTTAAATCTTTAATGGGCGGAGCGATTAAGCGATCGCAGTGGACATACCGTAGAACCTCTCTAAGGCGACCGGCGCGGCGTCGGGTCTTGCCGAAATTGGGCGGACAAATGTAGATAAAGTAGATGTAATAACGAATATTAGATTAAATGGAGTTATTATTTTTCAGAATCGTATTGTTATTAAATTAAAGTGGTTATAAATAAAGTAGTATTATTTAGGAAGTATATTAATTAATGTGAATCACGCTTAAAACCGAGTGTGCGCATTCGAGCTCAAAGTGGCACATTCCGATCTCGGGAAAATGAAGCGCGCCGCTCCGCGTCGCGCTTCATTTGCCTCCCTCGCTCGGAAATGTGCCACTTTTCGCTCGAATGCGCACATCCTCGTATTTATTATATTTGTATAATTTATCCTTCGCTCTTTCAAATTAAAAATTTAGTAAATATCGAATTTATATTAGAAAAAGGTATTTACCATAGCAATGAGTGAAAGGGAGCGAGAAGATACGATAATCACATTAGTACGAGCGAGAGGGAACGATGAAAATTATTCAATTAATGTTTCGTCTAATTTATTGGCCTAAAATATTGTGAAAGATGCTTAAAACCGAGTGTGCACATTCGAGCTCAAAGTGGCACATTCCGATCTCGGGAAAATGAAGCGCGCCGCTCCGCGTCGCGCTTCATTTGCCTCCCTCGCTCGGAAATGTGCCACTTTTCGCTCGAATGCGCACATCCTCGTATTTATTACATTTGTATAATTTATCCTTCGCTCCTTCAAATTAAAAATTTAGTAAATATCGAATTTATATTAGAAAAAGGTATTTACCATAGCAATGAGTGAAAGGGAGCGAGAAGATACGATAATCACATTAGTACGAGCGAGAGGGAACGATGAAAATTATTCAATTAATGTTTCGTCTAATTTATTGGCCTAAAATATTGTGAAAGATGCTTAAAACCGAGTGTGCACATTCGAGCTCAAAGTGGCACATTCCGATCTCGGGAAAATGAAGCGCGCCGCTCCGCGTCGCGCTTCATTTGCCTCCCTCGCTCGGAAATGTGCCACTTTTCGCTCGAATGCGCACATCCTCGTATTTATTACATTTGTATAATTTATCAATTCGCTCCTTCAAATTAAAAATTTAGTAAATATCGAATTTATATTAGAAAAGGTATTTACCATAGCAATGAGTGAAAGGGAGCGAGAAGATACGATAATCACATTAGTACGAGCGAGAGGGAACGATGAAAATTATTCAATTAATGTTTCGTCTAATTTATTGGCCTAAAATATTGTGAAAGATGCTTAAAACCGAGTGTGCACATTCGAGCTCAAAGTGGCACATTCCGATCTCGGGAAAATGAAGCGCGCCGCTCCGCGTCGCGCTTCATTTGCCTCCCTCGCTCGGAAATGTGCCACTTTTCGCTCGAATGCGCACATCCTTGTATTTATTGGATTTGTTCTCTTTCAAATCGTATATTTCAATTTAGTTTAGTAAGTATCGATTTTATGTTCGAAAAACGTATTTACCATAGCAATGAGTGCAAGGGAGCGAAAAGATACGACAATGACGTCAATGGGAGTGAGAGAAAACGATTAAAATTATTCAACTAATTTTTCGTCTAATTTATTGGCCTGAATATTGTGAATAGTGCTAAAACGTATAGACATTTGAGTCAAAGTGGAATTCCGAATTCATAAAAAACGCCGCTCGGTCGCGTTCATTTGTTCTCGCTCGGAAATGTCCACTTCCCATAAATGTCACATCTTGTATTTATTGAATTATTTCTATTAATTTTGAATTAAAAGAAAATCGTCTTGTTCTTACAGAAATTGTAGAAAATATCAATATTTTAAATGTGCCTTAGTTGGATATTAAAATGCATGGTCTCAGCCCTAAAAAATTTTAAATTCAATTTTTGCATTTTTCTCATAAACGGCTAGACTTATAGCAAAAACGTAATAGACAATTTTAGAAGAAATTAAATTTCATACAAAAAAGGTCTACAGGGTCGAAACTATTAGTTTATGAAATAAATAAATTCAAACGTATAAAAACCGAAAATATCTTTGTATTATAAATTTTACCGTATTAAAAATTCGATATTAAATTTTTAAACATCTTTATTAATTTATAAAAAATGGACAGAGAAGTCTAGTATTTGTACAAAGCGACTAAAGACTTAATTTAAAAACTCGCCAATGTAAGTAAAAGCTCTTTAACACGACCAGCGTCGGTTCTTGCTCAAATTGGTCTATTTGAAGAGGTGGTCGTCTTAGAGAGAAAGACAAAGATAGTCAGGCAAATGTAATAACGAATACTATATATTAGATTAAATGCAGTTATTAATTATCTCAATCAAATTGTTAATACATCAAAGTTACTATAAATACATAGAGTAATGTCCTTATATAGTTATATATACAGGGTGTGCCAAATTGAGTAGACTAAGATGTTAGGGTACTCCAAAAATAACATTTTTTTTCAAATTTCCAAAGTTTCTAGTAGGTATAAAAAAATCCTCCCACAAGATCGGCTCCATATTTTGGTTCTACGCGACGCCAACGGTTTTCCGTTTTTCCATATGAATAACACGTAAAAACTTTTTATTTTTGTATTTTTCAAGTGAAACTACTAAAAACATTATTTTACAATTTTGATGGACACATTCTTGTAGGAAATGAAATTCTCTACAAAAAACCTCTGATATGATTTTCTCGTAAATCTAACGGGTAAAAAGTTATCAAACTTTGAATACTACCATTCAAGTTAAATCTAACCTATATCATTTTAGAACGCACTTTGTATTTCACCGGATCTTATTTTATTATATGTACTGTTTTTACACTGCGAATAATACTCAGTAGTTAAAAAAAGACATGAATGTCTCAATACTAGCTCGTAGTGTAGTCGAATTACTTTTTGGAAATAATAAAATAATTCAAATTACTTTTGGAATATAGTTTGTATTAATTCTCAGCCATTAATAACACAAGCAAATGTTTTATAACTATATTTACTTGGTTGCTAGTATTCAAAGTCTGATAACTTCTATCTTTACTAATAAGAGAGATAGCCATGTTAGCTTACTCAATTTGGGACACCCTGTATACAGAAACAATAAAGATATTTAATAAATTGTACAGTCAAATCTTTCGTGACGACCATCTCTTTAAGGAGGCCATCTTTAAAATTAGGCAGCGTACTTCAGAACAGATATAATTTAATTTAATTTTTCTTATAACTTTTTCTCTAAGGCGACCACTCTCTAACCGGTCCGCAACCATTAAATGCACAAAAGTATGCTTTTCAAAATTATTTAAACTTCGAAATTTTCTTCGTTAAGTTGGTACACCCAAACAATGCACCATGACTTTTTTACGATTTGACTATTCCCGAAATTCCTAAGGGTTAATAGTTGTTCTATTATTCTAGAACTTTCTTATAAGCAATCAATTTGCTATTTAAGGTAAAAGTACCTGTTTTGGACACGTTAGGCCCAGTTTTAGACACTTGAGTAATTTTGATAAAATACCTTAAAAAATACGAAAAAAACATCATTGATGTTTCTATCGTAGTTAAACATACATTAATTACACTTATAGTAAGTAGCGATAATTCGTATATTTGACATTTGTCAAAATAAAGTGAAAAATGTCCATAACTGTTACAGTGTCCAAAAGCGGTACTTCTACCTTACCTGTCAGAATATAAAATTACGAATTTCCAAAAACGATTGCAGATTTTTTTGCTTTACATACAATGAAAGAATTAAAATGTTAGAATCATAAATAATGCAGGTAAATGCATTTTGTTTAACGTACGCTCGCTTTAACAGCTATTATCTATACAAAATTTCCCAAGTTTAAATAATTTTGAAAAGCAGGGGACGCGGTCGAGTTAGAGAGCGGTCGCCTTAGAGAGAAACGTACTAGAAGAATTAAATTACTTGTATATCTGTTCTGAAGCATACTGCACGCTTTTGGAGGTGGTCTCCTTACAGAGATGGTCGTCACGAGAGGTTTTACTGTATTTTGATTTCCGGATTATTCGCCCCCCGAATAGAAAGAAAAATAAAATTACTCAAGTTATAAAATTTTTTCTTCCTCTCTCGAATTTATTCGACGAGGAATTTCAATAAAATTTTGCGTAGCAGCAATAAAAACTTCTGTTCTTTGTACTTTTTTAAACAAAGGGGAAAAACAATAATATTATATTATAACAGGATTTTTATTCATTCTCCGGCCGTGAGAGGTAACTAGGAACGGAAATGTTGCCTTTTTCGAAGGAACTCGATATTAAAATTTTTGCTGTCTAACATTTTCCAATTCACTTCGTACGATTTCCAACAATTTACCTTTTATAAATTAAACCGCATTCCGCGGTATTCTCGTCGGTCATTCGTTTTGGTCATTTCAAGCATAGTAGGCGACCTTGGTGCGCCATAGAATGGCAACCCCTGACTCTTCAATTAATTCTTTCTCACGAACTTACAGCCCCACACACATCTTCATCAACTTTTCTGGGTTCTCTTCGGACGCACTCTCTTGGTCGCATTAATTTTCGTTTTTTTCCCCCCAAATATTTGGTCGTGAGGCCCTAAGACGATGGGACCTCCTATCTATGGAAGTTGATGTAAATAATGAGAATGTAAACACAAATACAGACGGAAGATCAACAATTCCACATTACACAAGCAAACAAAGAACAAGTCTAAATTTATTTCCTACTATAAAAATAAAATAAGCATCGCGCTCCGAAAGCGGTCGAGGCATACCACCGGGTCGCCGAAGGTGTTCCTCCCGAACGATGTGTCGACCAAAAAAAAAAACAACGTACAGGGAAGTGCGAAACATTCGATTTCCTGTTTGAGGTGTGTACGTGTGGAAGCTGCATATATGCAATTGCAGGTATAAACAAATTTAGCCTTGAGATTCCGACCTGTGGGAGGTCGGAGAAGTGGGGTGAGGTGACCTAGACCCAGACAGACCGACAGAGCCAGCGAGGCCGCCACAGTCGCGACGCGAATTAAAGGGGAAGTGCTGCCTTTTATGCCTTTTGCACGCACCACGCCCTTTCAACACAAGGAATCCAGCTTTAGTTTCACAAATCGTAGGGAATGCGATCTTTATACAAACAACACGATATTCTCTTGAAAAGATAGGAAATGCTATTTTTAGAATCGAGTTCCCTAACCTTTCTTTTTGTACTTTTACCTTTGGTCGCCTTTAATTTTTTTTTGTTTTTTCGCAGCTCGCAACGTTTCGCGACGATACGTTCGAGAAGGTTCGGATGGTTTTTCTTTTGAAAAGTGAGCGTTTTGCCCAAGGGCCCGAAGTTGCTGACGACGGTTCGAAGGACGAGGGGAATTTTGGGCGAGCTTTTGCTCGTCCCCAAAAGCTTCCCTTGAGTCTCTTTAAATATTTACTCTACCCTACGACGCTTTTGCTTCATTCAGAATCGTGATGTACGATTTCTTTTTGTTTTGAACTGGAGGGCTGCGCTTGATCCATAGCAAAAACGTGCGATTACTATTTTTGGACACCCACAAAATATAATCAAAGTTGGTTTTGAAGATGCGAATAAGTTATCCAAAAGTTTGAATGGTTAACAAGATATGACGCATTTTTTTCAAAAAACGTTTTATTTTATGGATGGTGTTATATGGTAGTCTATGATATGGTAAAGCTAACATAATAAGAGTGTAGTATTATAAGGAAATATGAAATTGAAGGAAGAAATTAAATCACATTTTATTTACAGTGTTGCAGCTCATTCGGATAATCGAAAATTCGGTTAATTGAATGTATAGCCAAAAACGCATTTTAGCTATATATAATATGACAACAAGAATTTCATTTTTGCTTCCTTATTTAAATACAAATTAATTCATGGCAATTTCGCAATGAAAAAAACTAAAACATTATGAAAAATAAGCGAAGCCCAAAGGATACATTTTGAGAGCGCAACTACGGTTTTAGAATTACTTGAATTTTTTTAAAGTAAATTGATCATTGTGAATCGTGCTTAAAACCGAGTGTGCACATTCGAGCTCAAAGTGGCACATTCCGATCTCGGGAAAATGAAGCGCGCCGCTCCGCGTCGCGCTTCATTTGCCTCCCTCGCTCGGAAATGTGCCACTTTTCGCTCGAATGCGCACATCATCGTATTTATTGGATTTTAAAATTTTGTAAATCAAACTTTCTTTCGGATCAACAAATTTAATTTAGTTCAATCAATTATCGATTATATGTTGGAAAAACGTATTTTACCATAGCAATGAGTGGGAGAGAGAGAAAAGATACGACGCTCTCATTAGTGCGTGTGAGAGGGAATGATAAAAATTGTTTAACTAACTTTTCGTCAATTTTATTGGTCAAATAATTGTTAGTCGTGCTTAAAATTGAGTGTCACATTCGAGCTCAAAGTGGCACATTCCGATCTCGGGAAAATGAAGCGCGCCGCTTCGCGTCGCGCTTCATTTGCCTCCCTCGCTCGGAAATGTGCCACTTTTCGCTCGAATGTGCACATCTTCGTGTTAATTGGATTCGACTATATTAATAACAAATTCTTCAAATCTAGATTTTCGCTTGAAAGTGCACATACTCCTTAATATGTGAATTTGCCTATATTATTCTTCTCTCTTACAAATAATATTAATTAAATCAAGCTGAACTAAATGTACCATTTTTTGCTTTTCTTTTAATTAAAAAATACAGTAGGGTATTTTTACCAAAAACCACATTTCTAATTTAGTACTTTTAAACTAGATTAGATGGGAGACTTCAGCGTACATGAAAAAAAAATGCTTTAACTTTTTCCCAATTTTGACTCTTATTTCCCAACCTATTTTTTAACATACCCCACCCAAATCATTCTAAAATTTTGATGTGCCCTCTATGTAACATATAAATATTTTTTTATATTTAAAAATTGAATTAATATATAAATGAAGTCTAATTACAACAGTGTATATGTTACAGTCAAAGCGTGCGTTTCAGTTAGAGTATAGGCTAACTAGGTAAACTATGCGTTTACTACCTTCTGTAGTAAATGTGTTAATTTTGGGCGAAAGAAAGCTTTTGCATTTATAAAACTTGCGCAGTGAGTGTAAACAAACAAAATTTGAAACATAACCTACTTATTGGCGTTATTTGTTAAAAGCCTTTATAGTATTTATAGTTTTTTCATATTTATATAAAGGATGTTATAGTTTTTCAGTAAATAATGCAATGCGTTTTTTTATAAATTTATAACCATCTAGAACTAAATACTATTAAGTATTAAACAAATCAAAAAATATTCATATGTAATAATAATTAGTTAGATTTTACTCTAAACGTTAGGAACTTGATATTACTAAGTATTAAACAAATCAAAACAATATTCTTAGGTAATAATAATTAATCAGTTAGAGTTCATTAGAAACATTATATTACTAAGTATTAAACAAATCAAAAAAAATTCCTAGGAAATAATAATCAGTTAGATTTCACTATACTCTGTCCGGCCAACAGAAATAGTTAAGCCACTCCCACAAATGTGCGCTAAATTTAAATATAAAGTTCCTAATGTTTAGAGTAAAATCTAACTAATTATTATTACATAAGAATATTTTTTGATTTGTTTAATACTTAATAGTATTTAGTGCTAGATGGTTATAAATTTATAACAAAAACGCATTATTTTTTAAAAAACTATAACATCCTTTATATAAATATGAAAAAACTATAAATACTATAAAGGCTTTTAACAAATAACGCCAATAAGTAGGTTATGTTTCAAATTTTGTTTGTTTACACTCACTGCGCATGTTTCATAAATGCAAAACCTTTCTTTCGCCCGAAATCAACACATTTACTACAGAAGGTAGTAAACGCATAATTTACCTAGTTAGCCTGTACTCTAACTGAAACGCACGCTTTGACTGTAACATATACAAAATGTGCCTTCAAACTAATGTGTTTATAATTTTTACAAAAATGAAAATTACCCAAAAATATTTGTAGACATTAATTTTGACATATAAACCTTCAGCAATCTGCAAAAGATGATATAAAAATCAACTTCAGTGGATATCGGTTATAACGACAATGAAGGGACCATAAAATTTCGTCGCTATATCCGGAAGTCGCTACAAACGACTCTGTAATTCAACATGTCAGTAAATGTAGATAAGTAATGCACTTGATTGTATATTAAGAACAATAGTTTTATTTATCAAATAACCTCAAAATTTACAACGGTTTTGAGACAGTTGTTGAGAAACTATTTTTGTTTCTCAATAACTTCCTCGAGCAATACTAACTTGTTGTGGATTTGTCTGAACTAACAAAACAAAAAATTAACAAAACAAAAAATGCTTTTCGGTAAATCTTTGTCAATAGAAGATTCCAACAATAATAAATAGAATTTTAAATAATGTCTACGTGATAACATCACTACATACACACAACATTATTTACTATCCTTTGCGTATTGTATAAAACCAATGAGAATTGAATGTAGGCAGTATAAAAATAAGTATATAAATCTATATATGTAGGTTTCATACAATGAATTATAATAATAAAACAACGGACGATATAGGAAAATAAGAAAAAGTTATGATTTTATAAATAAATCTTTGCGTCTTTGCCGCCTCCGTCACAATATCTGCATGGCATTTTTAGGAATTTGTTACAAATGACTCATTAACCGCTATATCCGAAATCGGCGTTATATCCGAAGTCGCTATATCCAAATGAATTTTCTATGAAAGTATTCGTTAAACACAAGGGACTTTACAGTTACGGCGCTATAACCGAAAGGTCGTTAAAGCCGAGGTCGTTATAAATGAAATCCACTGTGGTTGATTTTTAGTGGCCCACTTCAGAAAATTTGAATCATATACAATTTTAATTAATCAAAAATGCGAATTAGTAAACGTTCGAAAGTACACCTGAAAATATTTTTATCAAGGTCGCTACAATTGGGCGTGCGGAAGAGGAATAAAATATCTAATCTTTTTCAAACAATAAATAGATCTAATTTATTCGACTTTAGATTTTTTGAATTGAAGAATAAAATAATAATATGTATAGGCAAATCCAATAAATACGAGGATGTGCGCATTCGAGCGAAAAGTGGCACATTTCCGAGCGAGGGAGGCAAATGAAGCGCGACGCGGAGCGGCGCGCTTCATTTTCCCGAGATCGGAATGTGCCACTTTGAGCTCGAATGTGCACACTCGATTTTAAGCATGCTTCACAATGTATTAGGCCGATAAATTAGACAAAAAATTAATTTAATCATTTTAAACGTTCCCTCTCGCTTGCACTGACAAGATTATCGCATCTTCTCGCTCCTTCCACTCATTGCTATGGTAAATACGTTTTTTGAATATAAAAATCGATATTTATTAAATTAAATTAAAATTTTTGATTTGAAGGAGCGCATGTTAGATTATACTAATATAATAAACACGAGGATGTGCGCATTCGAGCGAAAAGTGGCACATTTCCGAGCGAGGGAAGCAAATGAAGCGCGACGCGGAGCGGCGCGCTTCATTTTCCCGAGATCGGAATGTGCCACTTTGAGCTCGAATGTGCACACTCGGTTTTAAGCACGATTACAAAGCGTCCCGCTTTAACAGGAAAAAACTTGGTCAAATTGTTAGCTACATGTTTACAAAAAACCCAACAAATATTAATCACTAAATAAAACAGTCGCACGTTATCTTAAAATCAACAAAGCAAAAAAAAACACTGTTTAGTGCGAAATACAAAATAAAATAATAAAATATCTAGTAAGAAATAACGAGGTTTAATTTTCGCAACGAGTCCGAACGCGGTTGACAATCCGGATAATCGCGAATCCGTATAACTGAGGTTTTACTGTATCTAAATTTTAATGAATAGATTTAAGTAATATGCATTGGCGTAACTCTATAGTTTTTCTAGGGAAGTGGGGGCAGCTAATCAGCCAACGCCAAGTTTCAATTTCGGTAATCCGAATATTGTCGATTTTTCTAAGGTGGGCAATAACTTTTGGAGGGTGGGCGGTGCCCACCCTTAACCCCCTTTAACTCTAGTTACGCTTATGGTAATATGCTTCAAGTTGAGTCGAAAAGACTCTTCCGAGCGAATTGAGCACCACCCCATATCAATATCTTCACGTGTTACCAAAAAGAAATTAAATATAAAAACAATTTACGGCATAAAGTATTTGGTTCGAATTTCGCAATATTTTATTTTTGTTACCCAATACGTTCTTCTGCCGTGTCTTCAATTCTCAAAGAATTTTTGGATGCCTGTATTTAAATGTGTAAGTTACCCATTTGGCAAGTGGCGGAAATTACATTGAAATTGAAGAAGGTGTTTTTGTGTTTTCAGCAATTTATTTGTAGTTTATCGAAACGGGCATTGTTATCTTATATGTTATATTTTTAGAAATAAATGGGAAACTAATGGAGCTAATTAAATGGAACCTTCACTAAACTAAAATACATTTAATTGTGCACATTATTGGGAAGTTTGCCCAATTTTGAACCGGAGATGATGATAGTATAGATCTTATAGAAATGGGTTTTAAATTTAATCGATGGGTCTTTACATAAATTATAAAAAATTGTTTTATTTAAAAATTTGCCGAGAAAACTATGGGCTTAAATTTGGTTCTTTTGCGATTGGCGAAAATCCCATTGAAATCAGAGACACCGTCTTTAAGTAATACACAAGTTGGCTTCGTCATACGAATTTGATTGAAGTAAGTGCTTTAATTTGCCATTTAATTTTTTTCTTAATTTAGAAAACTAATTGGAATAATTAAAGGGATCTTCTTGCGAATTAAATATCATTAAATTGTCTATGTTATTTTAAAGTTTGAATAGTTTAGCAGGGAATAGCAATTTAGTGATTTTCAACATAAAAGTATGAATTTTAATCAATAGGCTTCTGTAGAAATTAAAAAAATTGTTTTATAGAAAATGACAGACAATTATTAGCCAAAATTTGGTCCTTTTTCGAATGGTGAAACCCCCATTTAAATCAGACGTTTCGTTTTTAAGTAATAAACGAGTTGTCTTCGTCATACGAATTTAATTGAAGTAAGTGCTTTAATTTTCTATTTTATTTTTTTCTTAATTTTGAAAATTAATAGAAATAATTAAAGGGATATTTTTTCAAATTAAATTACCTTTAATTGTTAATATTATTTTAAAGATTTTTTAGCGGGGAATAATAATTTTGTGAATTTCTACATAACAAATGTGAATTTTAATCTATGGGCCCCTGTAAAAATTTTAAAAATAATTTATAAAAAATCGTCGAGATCCCTATGAGCTCAAACTTAGTTTTTTTTCTAATGGTGAAAACCCTATTCAAATCAGGTGTCCCGTTTTTAAGTAATAAACGAGTTGTCTTCGTCATAGGAATTTAATTGAAATAAGTGATTTAATTTTGAAAAACAATTGAAATAATTGAAAGGGTCTTCTTAGAAATGAAATATCATTAAATTGTTAATGTCATTTTAAAGTTTCAAGACTTTTTAGCGAGGAATAACAATTTTGTGAATTTCTACATAAGAAATGTGAACTTCAATCTATGGGCTCCCCGTAAAAATTAAAAAAAACTATTTTATTAAAATTTGCCCAGACTTTTATGAGTTCAAATTTAATCCTTTTTCGAATGGTGAAAACTCTATTTAATTGGCTATTTAATTTTTTTCTTATTTTTGCAAACTAATTGATATATTTAAAAGGGGTATTCTTTCAAATTAAGTAATCTTGAAGACTTTTTAGTGAGGAATAATAATTTGGCGATTTTCTACATAAAAAATGTGATTTTTAATATATGGACATTTTAAAAATTATTTTGTAAAAAATCGCCGAGACACCTATTAGTTCAAATTTGGTCTTTTTTCGAATGGTAAACACTTCATTTAAATTAGACATGCCGTTTTAGATAATAAACAAGTTGATATCGCCACAAGAATTTAATTGAAATAAATGCTATAATTTGCTTTTTAATTTTAAAATCAATTGACATAATTAAAAGGGTCTTCTTACAAATTAAATAATAGGAAATGATTTATATGCTTTTGAACTCTTTTGAGCGGGAAATACCAATTTTGTGAATATCGATATGAAAAATTGGAACTTTAATCTATGGGGCGGCCTAAAAAAAGGAATATTTTTTCATTTTTGGTCTTTGATAGAAATTTGTTAATTTAACATGATTTTATAATGCTCACCAAAAATCAGTTTTTACAGATCACTCGAAAACATCTGAAGTAGGTATACTACTTTAAAAATTAAAAAAATCTTGAGCGACCTCTATAAATTGTTATATCGACTTTAAATTTTCAGAATATTTAGGATTTTAAACGTAGACAATAATAACATGACGATTTTTTTTTAAATCAGTTTTTACCTTTTGGAAAATTTTCTAAAATCTTGAGCGCCCTCTTAAAATTTTTTAATCGAGAAAGAATAAAAAATTATTTTATAAAATTATCTGAGGCCTCTGTTAGCTCAAATTTAGTTCTTTTTCGATTGGTGAAAATCTCATTTAAATTAGAAACTTCAATTTCGAGTTGTAAACAAATTCTGCCATCCAGATTAAAGTATTTTATTAATACAACGCTCATCTTTTACACCAAATTCCAAAAATTTTTTTTTTAAAATCAACAACAGAATTAAATAAATGTAAACCACTTTTTTAGGTTGCCAGTATCCTAATAAATCAAAAAAACTATGTTTTTTCATAAGTAAAACACCTCCTCGCTATTTTTAAGGCCAGTTTCATTTGATTAACCGATTTTTGTGTTTTACAAATCCTTTTTCGTTTTGCCCTTTACTTTTAATCGCGCAAAAGTTTCAAAATAAGAAACGATCTAAAAGTAATCTGGTTATATATTTTCTTTGAAAAGTACTTTCAAGTTGTGTCTTTACATCAGCTTGCCTGCTTCCCAACTTCTATAAATTATATTGCATTTTATTCTGGGCACTTTAAAAGTATTGTAGGTAGATTTTTATTTCGTTTCGTAAGGGGAAAAGAATACAAACCAAATCCCAAATAACGCAATTTAAAAATCTGCATTGCGATTAGCCAATTTTAGTTTCTTAAACGAACGACCCTGGAAAAAAATGTATGGTAAATTTAATAAGGATAATAAATCGTTTATTTTTTTGCAAAAAAACGTAATTTGCAAGAAATGAAACGTTATTTGCATGTCACATACAAATCATGTAACGATTAGTTAATTTTATATATTTTAGACAGAATAATTATTATCCAACCACGAATCACGTATGGCGGTGTATACATTTCCATAATCGTTATTTATGGCTTTTGTTGCTTCGTCCAGTATTTATAATTAAATAATGTATTTTCCTGATAAATAATAAATTACATCAACATTTCTCGTTGAGGTGTACGCGCCGAAATGCTTTGGGGTGCTGGAAATTCGTCGATTCCCACCAAAACTCGCCAAATTAATCTTGGCCTGTGGTTTTAATTATAATTTTCTTCTCTATCGCCAACGAATTAATACAAATCTGTTTTTTTTTTTGCAGGATTTCATTTGAGCGGCGTCGTCACGACATGCAGAAGCATCCCCCCGACGTCGTTACCGTGCGCCTCCCCCGAGTCCCTTCAGAAATTTAAAGTATCGGTTAGTTTTGATAGGTGAGTACCCCGTCCCCCTCCCCCTTTCTGTAAATCCAAATTAAAATTCTTATGGCTCTTTCGACTACCTATAAAACCTCTAATCTCCATAGCTGTAAAATTGGAGAATTTTTCGACTGGAGGTTATATTTAGTTAAAATTTTAACAGTTCTACGAAAATTTACAGGCCATAAAGCAAACGGTGGTTTCACAAAATACAATTTAACTTTTATTTGTGAAGGAAGAGAAGAGATAGATTCTATCAGTTTTAAAAGCTATTGGTGTTCTTAAAATTTATGTTCTGTGACTTTTATGTAGTAGAATTTAGAGTGGGAGATTTTAGATATGTCACTTTTATACATTTTAACACCCCTTGGTATTACAGTGCATTTTTGCAAAAATCAATAATGGGAGAAGAGAGCGGGACCTTAATCTGGGCCCCTAAGATCCTATTCATTAAAACATAATAAATATCGAAATATTTTTATCGCCATACTCATTTCGTTTAAGGCTCGCAAAATTTTATTGGGCTTAATTGAAGAAAAAAATTCTTTTTAGTTTTAATTTGGTTAATAATTTTTAGAAAAAATTTTTCTATTTTGATTTCTTGCTAAAAAATTGCTGTCTTTATCAAATTACCCAAGTTTCGGCTTTTGGGATTTTATTTGAGGTTGTATGGGATTAAATACAAAAAAAGTTCTTTTTGATTTACGCAATAAATAATTCCATAAAAACTGCTTCAACTTGCAGCGCTCGTTTTTTTAGGAAAAAAGGCAATTCTCGTAAAATCGCGAAGAAAGTAATTTTAGTTTTTTTGAAATAAAACTCAATTTTTTATCGCCAGTTATGATTAGTTTTCAAAAAGGATAGATTTTGTTGTGTTTGGGGTACATATCACAAATATTAATTCGTTGTGTTAAATGAATCTCTTTAACCCTCCGCATACTAGGTGACTAAATGTCACATGCCATACTAGGTGGGGTTTGTCATACCCCGAAAATAAAATGAAATAAAATCCACAAAATTGTACTTTATGACAGTGAAATAATAAGAAATATTTTTTAATAACCAATAATGAATAGGTTTAAGTAAAACACATTGTATCTTCTCGCTCCCTTCCACTCATTGCTATGGTAAATACGTTTTTAGAATATAAAATCGATATTTACTAAATTAAATTAAAATTTTTAATTTGAAGGAGCTTATGGTAAATTAGATAAATGTAATAAATAAGAGGATGTGCGCATTCGAGCGAAAAGTGGCACATTTCCGAGCGAGGGAAGCAAATGAAGCGCGACGCGGAGCGGCGCGCTTCATTTTCCCGAGATCGGAATGTGCCACTTTGAGCTCGAATGTGCACACTCGGTTTTAAGCATGATTCACAATAATTCAGACCAATAAATTAGACGAAAAATAGTTGAATAATTTTAATCGCTCCCTCTCACTCCTCATTGACATGATTGTCGTATATTTTCGCTCCCTTCCACTAATTGCTATAGTAAATACGTTTTCAAACATAAAATCGATAAATTGAATTTTATGATTTAAAAGAGCCAAGGTTAAAGTAGGCAAATCTAATTAGTACGAAGATGTGCACATTCGAGCGAAAAGTGGCACATTTCCGAGCGAGGGAGCAAATGAAGCGCGACGCGGGCGCGCGCTTCATTTTCCCGAGATCGGAATGTGCCACTTTGAGCTCGAATGTGCACACTCGGTTTTAAGCATGATTCACAATAATTCAGACCAATAAATTAGACGAAAAATAGTTGAATAATTTTAATCGCTCCTTCTCACTCCCCATTGACATGATTGTCGTATATTTTCGCTCCCTTCCACTAATTGCTATAGTAAATACGTTTTTCAAACATAAAATCGATAAATTGAATTTTATGATTTAAAAGAGCCAAGGATAAAGTAGGCAAATCTAATTAGTACGAAGATGTGCACATTCGAGCGAAAAGTGGCACATTTCCGAGCGAGGGAAGCAAATGAAGCGCGACGCGGAGCGGCGCGCTTCATTTTCCCGAGATCGGAATGTGCCACTTTGAGCTCGAATGTGCACACTCGGTTTTAAGCATGATTCACAATAATTCAGACCAATAAATTAGACGAAAAATAGTTGAATAATTTTAATCGCTCCCTCTCACTCCCCATTGACATGATTGTCGTATATTTTCGCTCCCTTCCACTAATTGCTATAGTAAATACGTTTTTCAAACATAAAATCGATAAATTGAATTTTATGATTTAAAAGAGCCAAGGATAAAGTAGGCAAATCTAATTAGTACGAAGATGTGCACATTCGAGCGAAAAGTGGCACATTTCCGAGCGAGGGAAGCAAATGAAGCGCGACGCGGAGCGGCGCGCTTCATTTTCCCGAGATCGGAATGTGCCACTTTGAGCTCGAATGTGCACACTCGGTTTTAAGCTCAATTACCGAACTTAATCAACAAAAAAAAAATTGTTCACGTTATTTATACCCCACCTAGTACACGGAAGGTTGAGGCTCGCAAAGTTTTATTGGGCTTAATTGGAAAAAAAAAATTCTCTTTAGATTTAACTTGGTTAATACTTTTTAAAAAATTTTATTCTATATCTTTATTTCTCGCTAAAAAATTGCTGTTTTTATTAAATTACCCAAGTTTCGGTCTTTAGGATTTTACGTTGTATGGGATTAAATACAAAAAAAAGTTTTTTTTTTTGATTTACGTAATAAATAATTCCATAAAAACTGCTTCAACTTGCAGCGCTCGTTTTTTAGGAAAAAAGGGGAAATATCTGATCGGGAAGAAAGTAATTTTAGTTTTTTAGTTTGAAATAAAACTCAATTTTTCGTCACCAGTTATGATTAGTTTTCAAAAAGGATAGATTTTGTTGTTTTTGGGGTATATATCACAAATATCAATTTCTTGTGTTAAATGAATCTCTTTAAAAGCCATGTGGAACCAAAATATCGCAATTTGGTCATAAACTTTGTAAAATTAACTATAAAGAGCATGAAATGGGGAGTTCAGTAAATTACTACTTTCGTGCAAAGAATGACCGGGGTATAGTCCAGTGAATGACTGATTAATAACTTCGCCCATTAAAAACGAGTAATTCATAAAATTTAGTAAAATTTATTTTAAACACTATGCTTAGAATTACCTCCTTGTAGTTTTTTTTATTAAAATTTCTTGGTTTTCTATACATCGCAGGTTTTGTTGGCGCTTTGGAGGATACGCCATCTTTTTTAATTGCGTCCTTCAAATCTTCAGCATTATATTGGAATCTAGCAAACTGCAATACAGTCGAACCTCGATAACTCGAATTTTTGATAACTCGAATTATTTTTATTTTCCTTCAACTTCGAGTTATCGAGGTTCGACTGTATTTCAATTATTTTAGCTGACCACTTCATTATTACTTATATTTTTTTCAGTTAGATGAAGGGGAAGACATACAAGATTACATAAATAAATATACATATTTTTAATTGTTATAAACACTATTTCTCGTAACGGTCATTCACTGGGCGGTTTACCCTACTGTCAATTGTCAAACGGAAAAAATTATAACATTGGCCAAAGCGATTCAACGAATTGTAACGCCATCGCTCTGTGAAAACTGAAATTAGTTTCTTGGCAACCTAATGTTACTTTTGACCGCGTGGACTTAAATTGAAACAGGACCCTTTAGAGTTATTTAAATAAATAATACTGAATTTTTTTTTTTTAATAACAATGGAATAGTTGGAAATTCTGCATATATGGAAAGACCGCAGCCATAACTTGGATGGCCACATAATACACGAATGATTCGATAATCATGTAATGTTATTATAAATAATTGTTTTATTTGTCTACACGGATATGTTTAACAAAAATTATAATTTTTTGTTTTTTAAATAAATTTATTGCAAGGAAGATTTTTACAAGCTTCTGAAGAATTATTTTCTCGATTTTTGTTCTTTTTGACATTTCTTTTGGCATTTAGATTATGTCGTTTAAAAGTAAATACAGCTGATCTAACTATACTTTTTTAAAATTCGTCACTTGCTTTCTTTGCTAGTTCTCAGAAAATATGTAGTAAAAAAATTTTTACATACAATTCGAGTATTTATTTTAACTAAGATTAGCATATTATAAAACACATGCTTTTTAGATTTTGCCGACAATTTTTGAGAGATGCGATCCAATAGTTTTACATCATATTTGGTAAAAATATAAAAACATACAATTTTTGCGAGTTTTGCTCGTTCGATATCAATTTAGTTCACAGAATGGCGAGAATACCTATTACAAATTACAGTTTCCTTTTTTCTGTGGGTGTAATATGTCAGTTAAAGTTCAAAATAAATGATCGAGAACGATTAACACGTGTTTTATTACAAATTATTGGTATTTTTGCTTTTTCCCATCTTTCATTTGCTAATCGGTTGGGAAGAAACTAACTGGGGTTTCACTAATCGATAGCGTTACAATTTTTTTTTGTATCAATGTGGTCATTGTTATAATTTTTTCTGTTTGATAGTTGACAGTAGGGACTTTTAGCTTATTTAGTATTTGGTGTACATGTGTTCAAATTTAAATTTAACATGGAGCGCAAAAACGAACACGTCTGTCATATTTTGATTGTTTTAATCCCGTAAAGGCAAAAGAACTTCTGAGGCTCACAAAGACTCATGCGAAGAACGCGCTAGTCAGAATTGGTTTAAAAAATTTGGTTTTGGAGTTTTTTCATTTAAAGGTGGTCAACGTTTCGGTCGACCAACTTAAGTTAATAATGACCAAATTAAAGTCATAATGGAAGCTAATCGGCAAATAACTGCGAAAGAGATTAAATGTTTCACACACAACAATTGAAAATTATTTAAAATGTCTTGGACATGTTAAGAAGCTCGATATTTGGGTTCCACATGAATTGAATATGATCCATTTAACACAAGGAATTTGTGATAAGCTTCTCAAATACAACGAAATGGACCTTTTTTCAAAACGAATTATCACTGGTAATAAAAAATGGGTTGTCTATAATAATATTAATCGAAGACGATCATGGTCCAAGCGTGATGAACCAGAACAAGCTACATCAAAAGCCGAATTGCATCAAAAAAAGATCAAGCTTTCAGTTTGGTGGAAGTATAAAGGTGTTGTATATTTTGAACTGCTTCCAAGGAACCAAACGATCAATTTAGATGTCTACCGCAAATAACTAATGAATGGAAGATAGACGACATTATGTTCCACCATGACAACACTCGACCTCACACATCTTTAACTACTCGTAAAAAATTATTAGAGCTGGAATGGGAACTGATGTCACATCCACGATATAGTCCTGACCATGCACTATCAGATTATCATTTATTTAGATCTTTACAAATATTTTTAAATAGTAAGAATTTCACAAATGATCATGACCTAAAATCGCACTTGGTTTAATAGTCAATAATTTGTTAATTAATTCTTATTGGACGTGTGTATTGAATATTCCCAATTGCAACAAATGCCTTTTGCAAAATATCTTTAAGTTCACCCATCTACCAACTCGAATCTCTTTTATTTCTATTAGACTCATAAACATAGCTTATATCTTCTGGTCCTCTAATTTCAATACATTTTTTCTTTATTTCCCTGACCAGAAGGCATAAAAGAAAGTGACACGAACCAAATCATTTGTAAGGTGGACTACAGCAACCCAACATCCCTACTGAAAATAGAAAGCCAAAAAAATTTAGTTTATTTTATTTTCGTTTGTGTCCTTGTATTAATATAATAAAAAATTCAACTTTAGTAATTTATCTTCAATTTTTGTAAAAAATATATTCATGGTATTTGCTAATTTTAGGCGAATTCATGGTGGTCAGAATTGGGTGAAGACCTGACACCCAAGCTTGGCCCAAGACTGCGCGCCAGGCTTGGCACGATGTTATCATGCCAAAGTGGATTCAGGACTGGGCCAGTCTTGGTTTACATACTTGACCCACTACTGAACAGCCTCGTCCCAGGCTTGAACCAATTTGGCCCGGTTGTTACAGTCGAACCTCGATAACTCGAATTATTTTTAGTTTCCCTTCAACTCCGACTTATCGAGGTTCGACTGTATATCCTATATGGGTATTTCACAACACAGTCGCAGTTTTAGATAAAAGAAAAATACGCACTCCACAAACATATCGCAAAACTTCAATTTCATTCATTTCCCACAGCTTTTCTTGTGAATTTCAGTAACAAAAATGTTTCTTTTGCTTTCAGGTGTAAAATAACATCGGTAACGTGCAGTTGTGATACAAAAGACATATTCTGGTGTCAGCACGTGGTGGCGTTATCTCTTTACCGAATTCGAAATGCAGAAAGCGTCAGTCTTCGTGTTCCTATCTCGGGTGAGTAATCCATAAAATCGCCAAATTAAATTAAAATTAAGCAATTTCGGGAGCCGCACACACGCACACGCACTTGTTTCGTTAAATTGGGGTCGTTTTTAAATTGGCGCGGGTCGAAGAGCGTAGGGCAAGGCACCTGTTCCTTCCGACACTTTACCCACATGTTGGGGTGCTATTTTAGTGCGGAGGGGTGCTTTCACAACATTTATCACCTGTTAATAGTGTTTCGCTCGTTTTTATTTAACGTAATTTAAATGTTAAATTAATTTATTCTGTGTGGCTGCAAAGCCATTCAATATCCCTGAGGATGGTCTGATTAAATTACTCCTATAATGTTGAACTCCTTTGATGTTGCGTTCTCCGTGGACCGAAGGCATTGCAGCTAAACCAAGCATTCAGATAATAAAGGCAATATCGAATATGTTCTTTCGAAAACAAAAAAAAAGAATATTTTATGCGGACGTTTGGCTTCCGAACGAATTAATTTCTATTTTTGTGTGGATGGGGCCGATTCGAGGATTGCGTACGTTTTAGCAGGATTTATGAAACGGCGATTTACCATCCGTAATTAAATAGTTTTGTGTGGCGTCGTCCCCCTGTTTTCGAAAAAATAATGCGATGTTATAAATTATGGTAATTTTTTTCGATTTAAATATTTATTAAACCACACCTTTAAAATACGACGAGCGCCAAGCCTGCGCTCAGACTCTGTAACGATTTTATATTAACTTTTTCACTTCGGTGGGAGTAACTAAGGGACTGGAAAGCAAAAAAAAAACTATAAAGTTTTGCCATAAAACTGTAATATAATGCCTATATACCACATTGGAGGTTGCAAAGGGGCACACGTATTGATCATCCACATTCGGAGCCGTTCCCGAGCTCTTTTGCTAAATTTTAATGTGAGAAGCGCACATCTTCTTTAAATGCATTCCGTGTTATACGCGCGACGTTTATTTATTATATTTCCTTTCGTTTTTTATTTTTTGAGAAGTGCAATACTTAGGAGTTCGAGCGCGCCTTCCGCGTTGTCCTTTTTGAATTATTGTAACGCGTCTCAGGAAATCCTGGCTCCGAACTAAATTAATTTCGTTCTGTTTAAAGGAAATACAGGAAGTTTTAATGTATTATTAACTCGTAATTAATTTTATAACAGTTATTTTATGACGAGTCGCTCGCAATTATTTAAATATTAATAAAGGTAATAATTTTTGCACGCCTCTGCCTTAATTTTGGCTTCGCTCAATTTTTTCTATGTTAATTTGATTTTATTCATGACGTTTTAAGTTTTATTTAAAATAAAAAAAGACGATGGTTTCACAGCCCCAAAATTTACTTCTGATTTTCGAAAAATTGTATTAGGGGTGATTTATTTTTTTGTATTTGTCGGAATGTATTTTTGGATGACGTATTAAAAATTATCATCAATTTATTAAGCACAATTTTTGTCTAAAATGTATGGTCTTCGTGTTATTGAATATCAGTCGATAAAACTGAGCTTTTTTGTGCGCAATTTGTGGGAGCTTTTTTGCATAACTGCTTTTCTGTTGGAAATACAAAGAAATGTTTTATGTGAAAGTTGTTTGGTATTGGTCGCAGTTTATTTGGAAAATATTTTTGAAATACACCGACTTTGGGTGGTAGCTTTGTTGTTCTAAATGGAACATCCTGTATATTTTTGAGTTTTTTGAGGGCTTGATTAAAAATAAATATCATTTTGCTCAGTAAACATAATGCCTAAAGTACTTGATTCTGAATTTGTTTAATGTTATACAATAAATTGGGCTTTTTTGTATGCGAATAGTGGGAGCTTTTTTACATAACTTTTTTCCTATTGCAAATAGAAGAAAATGTTATATATAAAAGTTGTTTGCATTTGACCATAGTTTATTTGGAAAATATTTTTGAAATTGACGGAGTTTTTGTTGTAACTTTGTTATATTAAACGGAACATCCTGTAAATTTTTGGATTTTTGAGGGCTTGATTAAAAATAATTATCATTTTGTTCAGTAAACATAATGCCTAAAGTACTTCATTCTCAATTTGTTTAATGCTATTTAATAAATTGAGCTTTTTTGTATGCGAATAGTGGGAGCTTTTTTACATAACTTTTTTCCTATTGCAAATAGAAGAAAATGTTATATATAAAAGTTGTTTGCCTTTGACCATAGTTTATTTGGAAAATATTTTTGAAATTGACGGAGTTTTGGTTGTAACTTTGTTATATTAAATAGAACATCCTGTATATTGTTGGTTTTTTGAAGGTTTTATTAGAAATAAATAGCACTTTATTCAGTAACCATAATGCCTAAAGTACTTCACTAAAAAGTTGTTTAATATTATTCAATAAATTGGACTTTTTTCTATGGGAATAGTGGGAGCTCTTTTTCCATAACTTTTTTTAATTGCAAATACAGTAAAATGTTGTATATAAAAGTTGTTTGGTTTTGGCCATAATTTATTTGGGAACTATTTTTGAAATTAGCTAACTTTCGAAATCGGTGGTAATTTTGATATTTTAAATGAAACACCCTGTACATTTTTCCTTTTTTGAAGTTTTTAACCCTCCGCATACTAGGTGACTAAATGTCACATGCCATACTAGGTGGGGTTTGCCATACCCCGAAAATAAAATGAAATAAAATCCACAAAATTGTACTTTATGACAATGAAAGGATAAAAAATATATTAAAATAACCAATAATGAATGCATTAGAATAGGCTTTTATTAATAAAAATACAAAAACTTAACTTTTTCTTCAACTTATAAACTATTGGGTCTTTTCTTGAGTACTAAATTCCAATGACATGTGACAATTACAATACCGAATATTAAAAAAAACCTAACAAGAATTTCATTCTTAGCTCCTTATTGAAACACAAATTAATTTCACGGCAATTTTTTAATGATTAGCAATAATTTAGACCAATAAATTACACGAAAAATTAATTGAATAATTTTTATCGTTCCCTCTCACTTGCATTGGCAAGATTATCGCATCTTGTCGCTCCCTTCCACTCATTGCTATGGTAAATACGTTAATCAAATATAAAATAGATATTTACTAAATTAAATTAAAATTTTTGATTTGAAGGAGCGCACGGTAAATTATACGAATATAATAAATACGAGGATGTGCGCATTCGAGCGAAAAGTGGCACATTTCCGAGCGAGGGAGGCAAATGAAGCGCGACGCGGGCGGCGCGCTTCATTTTCCGAGATCGGAATGTGCCACTTTGAGCTCGAATGTCACACTCGGTTTTAAGCATTATTCGCAATAATTTTGTCAACGAAAAATTAGTAAATAATTTTTATCATTCCCTCTCACTCGTACTTATGAGTTTATCGTATCTTTTCGCTCGCTCCCACTCATTGCTATGGTAAAAATACGTTTTTGAATATATAATCGATATATTTACTGAACTAAATTAAAGTTGTTGATTGAAGAGAAACTTTAATTTACAAAATGCAATAAACACGTGGATGTGCGCATTCGAGCGAAAAGTGGCACATTTCCGAGCGAGGGAAGCAAATAAAGCGCGACGCGGAGCGGCGCGCTTTATTTTCCGAGATCGGAATGTGCCACTTTGAGCTCGAATGTGCACACTCGGTTTTAAGCATTATTCGCAATAATTTTTCAACGAAAATTAGTAAATAATTTTATCATTCCCTCTCTCTCGTACTTATGAGTTTATCGTATCTTTTCGCTCGCTCCCACTCATTGTTATGGTAAAAATACGTTTTTTGAATATATAATCGATATATTTACTGAACTAAATTAAAGTTGTTGATTGAAGAGAAACTTTAATTTACAAAATGCAATAAACACGTGGATGTGCGCATTCGAGCGAAAAGTGGCACATTTCCGAGCGAGGGAAGCAAATGAAGCGCGACGCGGAGCGGCGCGCTTCATTTTCCCGAGATCGGAATGTGCCACTTTGAGCTCGAATGCGCACACTCGGTTTTAAGCTAGATTACCAAACGTCCCGTTTTAACAAAAAAAAATTGTTTATGTTAGTTATACCCCACCTAGTACACCGAAGGTTAAATTAAATATATTTAAAATCTAATATCAGTTTTTCGAAGCTTGAATTTATTCAAAGAGTAAACAATGGAAAATATACAGGGTGACTCGTTTTAAATAACCACACAATTGCATTTTACAATTTTTTTGATAATCACAAATTCGCATTTATTTAAATTCTAATATCAGTTTTTTCGAAATTTGAATTTATTCAAAGAGTAAACAATGGAAAATATACAGGGTGGCCCGTTTTAAATAACCATACAATTGCATTCTACAATTTTTTCGATAATCACAAATTCGCATTTATTTAAAATCTAATATCAGTTTTTTCGAAGTTTGAATTTATTCAAAGAGTAAACAATGGAAAATATACAGGGTGGTCCGTATTAAATAACCACACAATTGCATTCTACAATTTTTTTCGATAATCACAAATTCGCATTTTTTTTTAAATTTCCAGCCTTTGGTCTAAAAAATTATGTCATATTGCTATTTTTTACGTTTTATTTCAGTAATCAAAATTTCAGTGTTCTACCAACTTAAATTATTAACATATTATGTTTTTTAAAACTTTTGTAACTGCAAACGAAGCTTTTTCAAAAAAACGAACTCTTTGTAAAATGTTAATTTTATATAACTAAAATCTAAAAAAAAAACCCAAGCAACACAATTTGATTATATTTCATAAAGTGTTGTATAAATTTGTTAAATAATTTGTTTATATTTTATTACTTAAATTTCTATGGCTTAGAATATTAATGTAATATTTTTATAGACTTTCACTAATAAAAAGGTGTGCGTTAAAAGTGAAACATTAATTTAGCAACAAAATCAGTTTACGTTGCGCTGCCATATTTACTTAATAACAAATTAAAAACGCAATTTTCCCTTTCGAAACGGGGCGCATTTTAAATTTTCTCCGTAACACTAATTAACCCCATCGGAAATAACTACGTCGAAGTATAATTATTAAAATATATTATACAGCAAACTTTAACTCTAATAAAGTATTATAAATTTAAATTAAATGTTTATTCAATTTTTATTTACATCAGTGCCTTTATAGAGAGTTATATATGTAAATTTAGTAGCTTTTAGAAGAGCATTACCCATTTGCATTTCATATTAGATTTGTGTATACTTTAAATTTTAAATTATCCAGCTGTATGCAATTATTTATTTATAAATAAAACTTGTCGTTCCAGAAACCCTCCTCCAAATGGACCGAGAGCAAATACAAAAATTCGTACAGTACCTTATAGCGGAACATCACACCGAAATACTACCAACGGCGCAAAGACTAGCGGACCAAATCCTCCAACAAAAATCAGAAATCAACAAGATACCTGGCGCCCGGACCCAACGGCCGGAGCATCGGCAGACGATGCCCACTCCTGGCATCTCGACGAAGAACAAGTCTGCGAACAAGTCAAATCTTATCTCGCACAAGGGACTTATTACAACGCCAATAAACAATTAAATTCGTTATTTTCTAAGGTACACCAAAAAAAAAAGCGAGTACAACTGTACTTATGTACGCGCGTTAGAAGTTATACTTCCTTGGCGTAATCGAGGGTCAGCTGTAGTGTCTGTTGTAGATTTTGGTTAAAAGCCGAGCGCGCAATTTGGACCCCGAAAAATGGGAATTTTTCGCCCGACTGTGCTTTAGGGTGTCCGTTATTTTCCAAGTTGATTTTTTTTTGCTGCCGCCCCATACATATTTAGTTTTTGCCCTAAAAAAAAACATCCCAAAAAAACTCTTAGGTTTCAAATTAAACCGTGCCTATATGATGTTACATTTTCCATTTAAATAATATGGGATTTTGGGACTTTTTGCATTTATTTTTTTTCTTGGAAACAAATAACAATACGTCAATGACCAATATATATTTTTTATAGAGAATTGAACGCTCTACAAAAAAGGTCTCTTATGATTTTTTGATAATTTCGCTCCTTCGAAAGTTATTTGAGATTAAAGTTTTGTCCATAGTGAATATCACAGTTTTTAAAGTTTTGCTACGATTCTTTTTAATAAAATCATTAAACTAATCTATAATAATTAAAAAAGCTTAATAGTTACAATAACGTAAACAATAAATTGTAAATAATATTAAGGAAAGATTTATTTTTTTTGCTTTATTTACTATTTTTTTATTAAGCATTAGGCTAGGCAGATTTGTATTCACTTATAACTTGAAGCAAGTAAATACTGTATTTGTTCTTCTTTAGTAGTTAAAATTTTTTATATACTCTTGAGTTAATTGAACTACTCTTTCCGCTACATAATTAATGCATTGCGAATTATTATTTTCAAAAAATCGTCATTGGTAGCCCAAGTCTCAACATCGAATTTTATTTGTAGAAAATCGATCAAAATATTTCAACGAATATGAATTAATGAAAAAATCAATATCTTTCTTTTGTAAATCGCGAATTTCACTATCTGTGTTTATTATATAGCGTTTAGGGGAAATGATATCTAAATCTTCATTCGTTTTTAATGCTTTAATCATTTTACGTTTCATGCGAGATGACACATTCGGATCAAAAAAAGCGAAAGCAGCAGTTGCCGCATTCGCGTACCACAAATGGTTCTTGAAAGTAAAGAGAATCATAAAAATTACAAAATTAACCATGAACCTGACTTTAATCTCAAATAACATTCGAAGGAGCGAAATTATCAAAAAATCATAAGAGACCTTTTTGTAGAGCGCTCAATTCTCTATAAAAATATATATATGGTCATTACCGTATTATTGTTTGTTTCAGAAAAAAAAAATTAAATGCAAAGAGTCCGAAATCCCAATGTTATTTAAAATAACGGACACGCTATGTGCATATACGTCGTTTTATTTAGGTACATGATTCTTTTCTTTTTAATTTCAAAAAGTAATGTAAGGAAATTCAATAAATACCAGGATGTGCACATTCGAGCGAAAAGTGGCACATTTCCGAGCGAGGGAAGCAAATGAAGCGCGACGCGGAGCGGCGCGCTTCATTTTCCCTAGATCGGAATGTGCCACTTTGAGCTCTAATGTGCACACTCGGTTTTAAGCGCGATTCATAATAATTAAAATATTTATTTTCAAAATTAATTAAAAACCAAAAATTTAATTTTTATTTTTCTTAAAAAAATTCAATAAAACTGGAGGGTACTAATTTTTTTTATTTTAAATTGAGAAGAATAATGTAGCCAAGTTTATTAATTACGAAGATGTGCACATTCGAGCGAAAAGTGGCACATTTCCGAGCGAGGGAAGCAAATGAAGCGCGACGCGGAGCGGCGCGCTTCATTTTCCGAGATCGGAATGTGCCACTTTCGCTCTAATGTGCACACTCGGTTTTAAGCGCGATTCATAATAATTAAAATATTTATTTTCAAAATTAATTAAAAACTAAAAATTAAATTTTTATTTTTCTTAAAAAAATTCAATAAAACTGGAGGGTACTAATTTTTTTTATTTTAAATTGAGAAGAATAATGTAGCCAAGTTTATTAATTACGAAGATGTGCACATTCGAGCGAAAAGTGGCACATTTCCGAGCGAGGAAGCAAATGAAGCGCGACGCGGAGCGGCGCGCTTCATTTTCCCGAGATCGGAATGTGCCACTTTTCGCTCGAATGTGCACACTCGGTTTTAAGCCCGATTCACAATAATTTAATAATTTATTTTCAAAATTAATTTAAAACTGAATCACATTAATATTTTGATTTGAATTGAGAAGAATAATGTAGCCTAGTGAAATACGAAGATGGGCACATTCGGTTTAAAGCGCGATTCACAATAATAAATTGACTTTCTTATATGGCTAACTTCATACTGTCGAAATTTTGTTAATTATACGCGCGCAGCTTCCGTTGCCTGCTAAATTTTACTCTCGAAGCGCCAAAAGAAGTATAACTTCAAAAACACCAACTGTTCCTCAATTACTCACAAAATTTAATTACAGGTCAAAGAAATGTTACGAGTACAAGACTCAAATGGTGCAAGAATGTTAACGCTTATCACAGAACAATTTCTTGCCGATCCTCGGCTGCAGATGTGGAGGAACCAAGGAACGCCAATGCCCGACAAATGCAGACAACTTTGGGATCAACTTGGTTTGTTTATTTTTTTTTTAATGTTATAAGTAGTGGCGCACCCAGGTTACATTTCATAAGTTTCCAAAAATTTTTTTCCATTTGTTTTATTCATGAATTGACTCTTCAGTTGATCATCATCATAGTCCAGTCCTCTTGGTCCTCATGGTGTCGAGGTTGAAAACCTTTTCCATTTTGTTCCTATCTCTTGCCTCGCTGTGTTCCAAGCATTTTCTTTCTTCTCCGCATCTTCTCTATAACAGCGTTTAATTTCTCCTTTGGTCTTCTTTTTTTCCCAATCGGCTTTTCTTTTTAGATTTTCTTTACTCATCTTTCTTTTTTTATTCTTACTAAGTGTCTGAACCATCCTAGTTTCTTCTCTTGCAGTACTTTCTCATATCTTCAGTCCTTCTCTTCGCTCTTCTTTCTCCATTAACCCTCAAGAGCTGATGTGTGACTTTCAGAAAATTAGCGGTGAGGTGAGGTCATTCTGACATATAATGAATTCAATGGTGTCATAATGTTCCATCTTTAATATTAATAAAAACTTGGTAAATAATACGAATGTATTTCTAAGACTATTTATATGAAGAAATGCATTCTATTGCATATGTGCAAGAATATATTAAGGTTTGTTATATCCAACAAAATAAATAGATGCGGTGCGGTCATTTTGACGTCACCGCACCTTTTAAGGGTTAATACCCAATTTTATTCCCCGTGCACTGGTAGATAGATCGGCTTATAGAGTCTTGATTCTGTTTTTATGCATATTTGTCCATGTCCGACGAATTCCTTTTGAAGGGTATGGTAAACCCTGTATTCTTTCATTTAACTCATCGTCCATGGTTCCTTTACTGTTGATTGTACATCGGAAGTATTTATACCTGTTAACCTGTTCTATATTCTTTCCCTCTATTGTTACTCTTATTATTTTTTTTTTTGGTTGCTTATGATCATGCAGTTTGTTTTATCTACGTCCAACTCAAGATTTAACTATTCCAGAGAGGTTTTCCAGTTGCTAAAGTTTTTCTCTAGACTTCTTTCAGTAGTGGTTAGTATGAGGATAACATCTGGGAAAGTTTTTCAGTACATTTGTGTTTAATTATGGTATACTGCAGGTCTGGGTACGCCACTGCATGGAAAAAATACGACCCCTGAATTCTAATTACCCCCCACCCTTTTTTTTTAAAAGAAAATTAATTATTGTGAATTGTGTTTCTCTCGCTCGGAAATTTCAAACTTTTTGTTTCATCGGATTTGTCAATAACCAGCTTGTCTCTTTGAAATCAAAAAATTCAATAAAACTGGACCAAACGCATTATTTTGATTTGAAAGATAAAAGATTAAATAAACAAATCCAATGGATGGAGGGTACGTGCACGTTCGAACGAAAAGTGGCACTTTCAGTTCGAATGTGCAAACTCGCTTTTAAGCACGATTCACAATAATTAATTTACTTTAGTACTTTTTAATTATAATTTATAAAACCGTAACGGCGCACCCAGAATTTCTTTTTGGGGCATCGATTTTTTTTCATTAAAGAATTGAACTTGCATTCGTATTTAATTATGGAGAGTGTGGCCCGGTGGCCCTCTCCCTGGATGCGCCACTGCCATAGGAACGGCTTAATAGCAATTTTCTTGAATAGGGGCTCTTTGGATCTGCATCGTTTTAAATCCAAACAGCACACAGCCCGAGAAACAGGATTGGGAGGCACTTTTAGAAAAATGGTCGAGGATCGATGTGTGTCCTTTGGAAGACCCCGATTTTAGATTACAACAGTCCGGACATGCGTCACAAAGAGATTCGGTGAGTCATAGACAATAACTTAGTACAAAAACATTAATTTGTTTAAAATTTCAGTATGTAAATAGAGACAGGGATAGATACTTTTGCGATAGGGATAGGGACAGGTATTTGGATCGTGAACGAAGGGATCGAAGAGAACGTGATCGAGGAAGACCACTTTATGATTCTTCTGATAGTTCAGAAGACGAGGATGCCGAACCTGGCACTTATAGTCATAGAAGTAAACGATTACGATTATCGGGAAGTCATTCCATGTCTTCCTTAACGATTCTTCCAAGGACTGTTTTTCACAGGTAAAAACGAGGTTCCTCATTTATGATCTTAATCTTATCGATCTTCTGCAGGGCTTTAGATGCGGTGGGGATGTCATGGGATAATATCCATCTCAAAAATATCTTATCCAGCGAAACGTACTGTTCTCATGTTCCCAACAGCACACGATCTGGGAGTTTTAATTCTTTAGGGCAACCTTTGTGGCATGGTAAACACAATTTTAATTTTTTTTGTGAAAAAGCTCCAAAATCAATTTCCAGAGAGCCTGTCCCTATGTGCTGCAAGAATAGACGCTTTAAGATCTCACGGGTTAAAGGAGGCAGCTTTAAAATTAGCTGTGGCAGTGGTTCGGACGATGAAGCAACAACAACTTATTGCCCAAAAGCGTTGGCACGAGAGCCAACAAGCAGTTAGTTCGAGTAGTCTGAAAAATCAAAGTAACAGTAGTAACGAACCATCCCCTTGTACGTCACGTTGCAATGGTCAAGGGTCGTGTTCGACGACTTCCATAAACGCTCCGGCAAACACTGATGGATGGGTTGGTCATCCTTTAGATCCCATTGGAACTCTTTTTGATACTCTTGCCGATGCTTCCCTAATTCCTGAAAACCAACGGTACCGATCGCCATCTTGTCTGGGTATTCCAATCGAGGAACAGAACACCAATTTAAGACCTTTGTATTGCCACACTCCGGTCGATGGTTGTCGAGATAGGTGCGAAACATATTTGACCTTAGCCTCCGAAGTTGCTTTGATTGGCCTCGGCCAACAGAGACTGATGCCCGTCGGTTTGTACGCTCAGGTTTGTCCTTCAATTTTTCTTTATTCGAAGATAATTTATGAAAATTAATTTAGGAGAAGGCGTGCAAGCAAGAAGATCGTCTGATCGCGAAGCTCCAAGAGATCGACTTAGATAATTACCTAGTTTCTGTTTTAAGAAGACAAGCCATAGTTTTATTAGAGGGTGGACCGACCAGCGGATTGGGGATAGGCATCCACCCCGAGAGTGTTCCTATGCATACTTTCGCTCGTTTTTTATTTCTCTCGCTTTTGAATTATTATCCTGATTTAGCGTACGAAGTTGGCTTAAGAGCGATGAGACTGCCTTTGCTGGAGGATCACGAGGACTCGGACGATCCGATGGGTGGAAATCCTTCCAGCTCGCTCATGATGAGCAGATCTCCAAGATGGTTCACTTTGGGACACATCGAAACTCAGCAGTGTGCTCTAAGTTCGACCATGTTAAGCGCAGCTAAAGGTAGTATTCAATTTCATTTATACTTTCTGTTTTTAAATTGTATATTTTGTAGGTGAAGTAATGCGCTTAAGGACGGTCCTGGAATCGAGTCAAAGACACATACACAGTTCTTCCCATTTATTTAAGCTCGCTCAAGATGCTTTTAGATTTGCAACTCCTGACAATGGTCCGAGGCATCCGACGCTTTTAGGCGTTGCGTTTGAATTGGGGCTACAGGTGATGCGGATGACTTTGTCCTCTTTGAATTGGCGACGTCGCGAAATGGTCCGATGGCTGGTAACTTGTGCTACGGAAGTCGGGGTGGACGCTTTGAGTTCTTTAATGCAAAATTGGTATCAGTTTTTTACGGCAACGGAAGCCACAGGTCCCGTGGCTACGACCATCATGTCACATAGTACGATGATGCGACTTACTCTCACTTTTGCTCAGCAAGAAGAGTTATCAAGCTGTGCTAGAACTCTGGCTTTGCAGTGTGCTACCAAAGTGAGTCTCTTAATTGATATTTCGATGGTAACTTAATTAACTTTTGATTATTAAAGGACCCTCCTAATTGTGCCTTAAATGCGTTAACGTTGTGTGAAAATGAGGCGATGGCGTTTGAAACAGCCTACCAGATTGTTATTGATGCTGCTTCTAATATTATGACTTCTTCTCAACTCTTTACTATTGCTCGGTATATGGAACACAGGGGTTACCCTACGAGAGCTTACAAATTGGCGATGCTCGCTATGAAAAATGTCCATCTGGCTTATAATCAGGTTTGTTACGTTTTAATTGGTTTGCTGGGGTACTAATTAATTTGTTTTGGGAAAAGGACACGCATCCAGCAATAAATGATATACATTGGGCCTGTGCGCTTAGTCATTCTTTGGGTAAAAGTGAGCTAACGAACATTATTCCGCTTTTGGTGAAAAACGTTCAGTGTGCCACGGTGCTGTCGGATATCCTGCGGAGATGCAGCATGACAGCACCTGGGATGTCGTGCCCCCATCCATCGTCGATGGACAGCGGGAAGCACCACAGTCATCCACATAGAGCGAGAAATTGTGCAGCAGCAATAAAACCGTTGTCTTACGACAGACCACCTTTGAGACAACTTTTAGAAGCAGCCGTAGCAGCTTATATAAATACGACGCATTCTCGATTAACGCACATTTCCCCTAGGCATTACGGTGACTTTATTGAATTTTTGACCAAGGCAAGGGACACGTTTATTTTGTCTCACGATGGTCATGCCCAATTTACGCAATTAATAGAAAATATTTACGTCGCTTACAAAGGGAAGAAAAAATTAATGTTCTTGGTTAAAGAGCGATTCGGCTGATATAACATAAAATTTTTGTAGTTGTTGATAATTTTTTTGTTTGGTTTCGTTGTAAGTGTTCAATGCAATATCGGAATATCGATAAAATTATTCTAAGGTATAGGCTATTCGAAGAGATACGTTTTTATTCAATGCTACCACGATATTGGAACAAACCGCTTCGTATTTATTCTTGATAACCACAGACTGATTTTTGTTTTTAAAAGGAAACATAAATGTAGACTGATATTTAAATTATTTGTGCTGTTAATTTATAGAAGTTGATTCACACTTGAATGTTATATCAAAATTTAATCTTTGAGGGAAATTATTTTTTATTATCAACAATAACAAAAATTATTTTTTATTATCAATAACAAACAATTTAATTTTATTGCAATTTAAATAATGTAAACGATAGTGTTTTTAGAGTTGAATTAGCTAATTTTGGTCTTTTAAAATTTTATTTTGTCTTAACACGATTTTTTTCAAAAATGGTTCTCTTAAGTTTTCTCATTAACTAATTATATAAAAAAAATATTCAGATTTTTTTAAAGGGGCCATCCAATTTCTAAAGAATACCCCCGTTAAATCAATTCTTGCAGTTATAGAAAAATTTCAATATTTCAATTAGTTTAGTTACAAATATTATAAAGTACAAAAAATTAAATTTTCCAAAAATAACAGTGATATGTGCGCCAATTAATGCCCCATAAAATGGACCTTATAGCAGTGAAAATTTCTTTTCTTACTTGTTAAAAGTAGTAAAACATTTTGTGCAGACAGTATGTATGTAACCAGAAACGAAATGTATTATACTTTCACATTTGAAATATTTAAAATTGAAATTCTTTGTGAAGGACTCGTATTTGTGAAATTTTTAACATTTTTACCATATATGAACTCTTACAGAAATTGGTAAAACACCCAGTATGGACGTAGAAAATGCGATGGTCCCCTTTTGATTAATAATGTTCTATTACAATATAATGAACATGTTATATAAAATAACACTAATATTAATGATTTAATTTCTGGTGTGGGTCAACTTCATCATTACATAATGGTGTCGGTCTTGAGTTAGCTTTAAAAATATTTAAAAAGGAATTTATACATATATTTACATGTGTATAAACATATATCGAGATCTCATGCCTTTAGAGGCAATTATTATAGTATTATTTTCATGTACGTAGATGAAACATAGAATTACATGAAATTAAGCAAAGAATTGGGGGAAATTGTGCTTTGCCTGAATTATCATTTTCTTTTGATTAAAAAGAAGAAGAAAACGAATTGGACGAAAAATGTACGTGTATTATAAAGAACTGTATTATTTTTTAAATTTTTTAATTAATCTTATTCACATTTGTTTAACCAAAGATTGTTATTTGTATTATATTTGTGTGTATATATTGTATGAAATAAGTCGTTCTCATAATCGAAATGGTAGAAAATCATATTTTTACATCTTTAACTGTAGAATGCATGTCTTAAAAAATTATTTAGTATTTTATAAAGGCTTGCATGTATCAGAGCCACTTAAAAGATATTCAAATCTCGTGCATTCTAAAGTTAATTTACATCAGGGTTGTTCGCAGTCGAATTTAAATATTGGGTTCTTTAAATATACATTTTTATTACTCGATTTAACAAAATGTTGTAAGTTTGTTTCTGTTTTATCTATCGACTGTTTGTGTTTGGACCTCAGTTTTGTAAAATTAAGGAACCCATTATTTGGATTTAGATTAATAATTAACAACCCTAAGTACTCGATAATCAAATATTAATTTTTTTTAAAAATTATTTTCTAAGTTAGTTGTGGAAATAACGGTTTTCTTGCCATTACTACAAGGTAAATGCTTCCTGTTATTTATATAGTACGGTATATAATTGATAAGTACAAAATAATATTTAAATTGTAGCAGTCGACCAAGCTGTAATGCGATGTCTGCTGTATATTCCATTTTGAGCTACCTCTACACACCCATTTTTATGGATTAGTTTTTCTTCGACCAAAACTACAATTTAAAGATTTTACTAAATTGTGTTACGCTTATTTTTAAATTAATTTAATTTTATTGTAGTGTTGGTTGAATAATATCGACTGATTTTTTAAGTAATGAAAAAAAAGAGAGTATGGAGGTCTGTGGCCCATACAAATTATCAGCCACGAAGGAGAACAACTAGGCTTTTGCAATATCAAAAATAATATCTTTTTTTTTGGTATTATTTAGTAAACATTTAAGATATGGCAATATTGTTAATAAGAAACTTAGTATTATAAGTTAGTAAGTACTGTTGCTGCCAGTAATTTTAATTTTTTTTAATCTGTGATTTTAAACAATTTACCATTGCTGTTATTTTGTGAGTTAAATTGTCTTCGGATTTTTCTAAAAATTCTTTGGTGTTCATTATTTCTGTTGAAATTGTTTTCTTTTTATAATATTCTAAGGGAAGACTATAAATTGTAAATATGATAAGTAATTTAGCCAAATTTGGCACATTCCAGTATAGTAAAAATTATTTCTTTATTGGTTGTTGTACTGTGCATTGTGTAAAGTATGAAGGAGAGAATGGTGTTTGTATATATCGCTAAGAAATGAAATCGCTCATTATTTGTTACAATACAAATCGCAATCATTGCATAGAATTTGTGTGTCCGCGTGTGTGAATAATTTATGATTATTTTTATGATAAATAAACTATTTGTATTGCAGAATTAACAACATGTTAATAATTTCGTACATTTTTCAGTTTGATCTAATCCATTTTTTGGTCACAATTGTATTTATTATTGTGATAACAAAGGACATGATACAATATTAGAAGAGGGTGTTAATAAATCAAACGTTAGCTTTATAATTAATTTGTGTCCCATATTACTTTTTTTTTACATAATTAAAATTAACCAAATCAAAATTTAATTATTTAACAAATAAATGGTCTTGAATCTTTACAAATCTATTACAAGTCATATTTTGTTTTTAAATAGCAAAAACTGATATACAGTAGTTGGAAATTTCGAATTTTAAAGATTTACAAAGTAAAACAAATCAAATTTAGCGCCACATCTTGCATCTGGAAGAAGGTTCAAACTTATTTCGTAAGATGGCACGACAATCAAATGTCAACTTTAAAAGTTATTTCTAACCGTCATTTCATTAATTATATCAACAATTCTGCAAGATTTAATGATTTTTAATTAAAATATAAATGGATCTCGATTACGATTGTGATATTTATAAATTAATTGAAGATTACAAAAGGTTAATACAAGAAGATAAGAGAAAACTAGGATTTTTACATGATGCAGGTGTTCAAGTACGTTATGAATTTCGATTAAATTATTTAATATTGTATTAGTGGTGTACATTTTGTATTGTTAAATGATTTTAGGTGGCCTTTACCTCAATATTATGAGGTATTTGATTAAAATCGGTATTGGTGATATGTTAGGTTAGAAAATTTTTCTGTTTTGTATTTGTAAAAGGATCAATGAAGAAATACTATTAATTGACATGAAATTAGGGCATACCTTTATAATAAGTTGCTTTTTAAGCATCTTTAAGTATTGTTCTTTTAATTGTGTGCTCATTGAGTACATGTACCTTCTTTAATAGAATTTTAAGACTCTTCGGAAGTCGCTGTGTAAATCTTTTGCTTTTTTAAGATTATATCATATCAATAATAGTAGATTTCTAATTTTAACAGTAAAGAGTACTTGTAAATCTTTTGATTAGTTGCAGCACAATTAAATCAATAACAAAGCCAAGAATTAATTACTTTTGATATAGTTTTGTATGATCGCTGAGAGAAAAGGTGTCAGTTTTCATTTAATAGGAAATACAGGAGTGCCAAAGGTGTAACCAAACAATATTTTACTGACCTTGTTTAATATTGATTTTCTCATAGTAGTTAACAACATGAAGGGGTGAAGTTTCAAGTATTCTCTTATTTGTGATCCTTGTGTGTCCCTAATATGTGTTCACCTACATCAACATTTCCTAGCTGATTATTTATTTTAAGAGCTTGTCCACTAATTCATTAATTTTGTATTTCTTGTTAGCATGGTGAATTTGAAGAGAACGAATCAGGTGATAGCAATTCAGAAGTACAAAAAGGAGAATCAAATTTTAATGATAGAAAAACTGGTGATGAAGAATCTCGTCTGTCCCCATCACATGCCAATAAGGACAATGAAAATGGGGTATGATTTAATTATCTATTGGTTTTGCAATAATCTTTTATATTCTCATACATAATATTTGCTCTTTCGACTATGATTTTTATAGATTGTTTAAATATTGGCCTGCAAGTATGTAAGATTTTGCAAATCAGATTTTATTGTTTTTTATCGATGTAGAATTGCAGAGAGTAGTTATTTGCAAATGATGAAGCAACAATTAGCTAATTGCCCAAAGAATATGCGTACAATGTTTCTAATTGAGTTTATTGACTTGAAAATAATTTCATTCTAAATTTAGTATTTGTAACTCTTTGAATGTGTTATTAACGATTGGTCTAATGTCTATGAGGTGTATATTGATTGAAAAAGTAATTATTTTGTGTGAAAGCTTGCTCTAAATTGCTTTTTTTTACAATGGAGAATGTTATTCAAATGGTTTTTCTTTTATCTGTCGTTTTTTGTATTCGAAACAAATCTAAAGGCTGTAGCTTTAATTTATTAAAAGCGGTGTATTGTTGCTTCATTATTATCGTTTGCGGCCTATACTAATTTTGTTTTCTAGAATTTACTTCCGTTAGTCGAACGGCTTGATTTAAGTAGTTGCACTGGTTCGTTAGAAAAGGATAAGCAAGCTTTTATTGATAAGCTAGCAAATTCGGATAATCTGTTATCCTTGCGATCGGTAAGCATGTTTTTCTTTGTGGGCGAAGCTTTAAATTATTTTAATTTTGCGAACGCTTAACATAATTGTCTCTCTTAGGGCGAAGACAGCGGAGGCAGTATGTTGCGTTACGGAGAATTTAGTCCCAATAATCCAGAATTAAGGGTTGTAGCTGCACCTTATTTGGGTCTTGGAGAATACGACCAACGCAAACATCTCATTTCGAAACAACGCCAGGCCGATTACCAAGAACACATTCTGAAGGTAATTATTTCATTATTCACTCGAAGAGTACTCAACGTTATTACAAACTGAATTATTTATGCTTTTAGAAAAATGAAGTTATACGAAATAGTGTAAATAAATTTTTTAAAGAGACCACACCAAGAGATAAATTACGAACAGTTTTCACTAAAGCTGTGCAAACCGATATACAAAATATTCACAATAAGCTTGTAGGTTTAATTTTGGAATTTTTTTTATTCGGCCGAACTGAAAGGTTTTCTTTAAGGTGCAGTATGAATTACATTCCCAAAACCCTCCAGAGAAGGAATTGAGTCCACAACCCGTTTATGCTAAAAACGATAATAAAATGCATAATAGTCGTAGCCCTATTTTGAATCGAGTCGATCAAAGATTAGCGAGTTCTCAAAGTACTCTTCTTGGAAGAGACAGTACAAAGCCAAAGAGTATATTATCTTCGAGAAGGACAGAAACAGCTCGAGGTAAATGCTGAATATTCATGTTATTCTATAAATATTGTTCTTTGTGTAACTGTTTTGTAATCTGACTTTAGTTTGTAACTCAATTAAACAAGCTAAACTTTGAATCAAAGCCCTTTATTTAAATTATGCTCCGCGAAGTTGTCTCAATAAGGGAAAGTCGTGAATGTAGACGCAATTCGCTTAAATTAAATTAATAACATTGTTGCACTGGGGTGCTTTGTTTTTAAATGATTTTTTTGAGCTTCATTAACATAATAAATAAAGTCTTGCCAAATTTCCACCCCTTAATTTTAAAATTTTTAATTTATAATTTTGGAAGTTATACTCCTTTAGGCGCGTTGAGAGTAAAATTTTGCAGACTAACGAAAATTCGACAGTATGCAGTGAGTCGTCTAGGGAAGTAAATTAATGATTGTGAATCATGCTTAAAACCGAGTGTGCACATTCGAGCTCAAAGTGGCACATTCCGATCTCGGGAAAATGAAGCGCGCCGCTCCGCGTCGCGCTTCATTTGCCTCCCCTCGCTCGGGAATGTGCCACTTTTCGCTCGAATACGCACATCTTCGTATTTATTGAATTTATTTACAATAATTTTTGAATTTAAAAAGAAAAGAGTAATGTTTTCAAATTAAACGACATTCGAGCGAAAGGTGCACATTTTTCAGAGACCAAATTGTACACAAAATTTACAATAAACAAGATTTTGCTTTTACAGATTTTACAAAAATAGAAATCCAAAATTTTTTCAAGAATGAAAACTAAATAAAATAAGTACACATATTTACTATATAAGGTGTGAACTTTGAATTATTTTTTAAAAAATTTCGTTGAATGCTACTGATATTATACCAAATAAAATAAATCTTTCCATTTTTATACATACAAAAAGTATGTCATCTAAAATACTTCTAAACCCCATTTTACAGCGAAGATAGGTTCCTCAGAAAACTGTAAATCGAAAAAAAGTAAAATGTGAATAACTTGGTGATTTATTGTATTTCAAGGTAAAATAACAGTAGATAATATATATAAAATCTTATAACTACTTTGATAACATAGTATACACAGTATTTTTTTGATGAAGGATGAATTAAAACAAATTACTTACTACTATTTTAGATAAAAAAAATAAATTAATTTCGAAAAGTAATTGACCAGTTTAAACATATTTTGCTTTGTTTCCGATTTACACGGTTTCCCATACAAAAAATTATGATGTCGATTTACGCGGTTTTCTCTGGAACCCATTTGCCGTGTAAATCGGGAAATAGGCGCAAAATTTGATTTTTAAGGGCGATGCAGTAACATATAGTTTGAAAATCACAGGTCTTCGTATACACAAAGGCAAGGTATACGGTAACACGTGGTTATATTTAATTTATTTGCGCCAAAGAAGTATAACTTCTAACGCGCGTAATAAGTACACCCACCGATTTATTTTTCATTTATATATATCTTTCTGCATTTTATGCAATCGTCTTGTTTTAACAGCAAATTGTAGGAAAAATATCAGTCTTTAAAAGTCCCCTGAGTTGGATCTATGTAACTTGAACGGGCTCATCCCTAAAAAATTTTAAAGGAAATTTTTGCATTTTGCTCATAAACGGCTAGACCTATAGCAAAAACGGAAATGACAATTTTGGAAGAAACTAAATTTGCTACAATAAAAGTCGACAGAGTGTAAGCTGTAAAGTTATTAGTTTATGAGAAAAATAGATGCAAACGGATAAAAACCTAAAATATCTGTATTATGGAGTTTATCGTAATAAAAATTCGCTATTAAATTTTCAAACATCATTATGAATGGACAGAGAAGTCTAAATTTAGTATTTGTACGAAGCGACTAAAGACTTAATTTAAAAACTCGCCAATTTAATTCGAAAAAGTAAATTTTAAAATAGATACACCTCGACAGCAATTTTGAAGGTTGTGCTTTAATCAAAAAAAGTTCTTTCGTTGTAAAGTGTTTTCTAATGTTTTAACTTTTCTTTTTCCAGACATGCATTATTCATATGTGCCAAGCATTTTGGATGGATTTAGTTATCAAGATAAAACTGAATATCTTGAACAGGTACGCCCAACTTTCTGAATGCGTTATAAAAAAAATAAATAAAACCCTCCATTTTAGGAACGTTTAAAACGCGAAACGTATCAAACAGAATTGCGACACCAAATCGAAGAGAAAAGAAGGCTCTCGGCTTTAAGAGACGAACAAGAAAGGAGAGAACAGGAATTAGAGAATAGAAGATTCGAACAGCAACTTCTGAGGATGCAAGAAGAACAATTCAGGGATGACCACTACACAAGTCGTAAAAATCAATTGGTACACTCATATTAATTTTAACAAACCCGAAGATTAAGGTTATCATTTTTTAGTATCGCCGAACTAGCGAAGATTTAAAGAGCTACAGGGACGAACAATTAGATCGACCACTTAGAAGACATGCCGATTCAGAAAGTAGTGTAACAAGCCTTCGAAATACCAAAGTGCCCTCAAGACAGTTGTCGCATTACTCTCCTCCAGTATCGCGTAGAGTTCCATATTCCTTTAACATTCCTTCTACTTCCATGTTTGCCAATCCTGTTACTAGGTATAATTCTTCATATTTTGATACTAGTTATAAGAAAGATGGCAGTAGTGTTAGACGAAACGTTTTTAGTAGATCTGAATCATTGAATCGAGAGGAGCCTCGTACAAGATCGAATTCGTTCAATCGTTACGAAACTCTTAATCGACACGAATCATTAAGTAGAATAGATTCGTTACAACGATATGACTCCTTGAATCGTATGGATTCTTTAAGTATTAAAGATAGTCTAAGCAGAGTACCTCGTAGGCACAGTGCAACGCAGCAAGATCTTAGTTTAATGCGGAGGAGTCCCAAATCTCAAAAAAGTGATAGAAGTAGTTGTAGTAGATTGGACGACACACTTCCGATTCCTGTTTTAAAAGCACATTCGCCAGTTGCCAAAGATTTAAAGAATTCGGTAGCCGTAGATTCAAGTAGACACAGTTCTGATGCTCTAAGAAGGCTTGAAGACCGTTGGCAGGTGAGTTCGGAATTCCTTAATCAACATTCTCAGTTTTAAAGTAATCTTACGTTTTAGATTCCAGCTGTTCAAAGGAACATTATAAGTCATGGTGATCCATTAAGGGAAGGCCAAGGACGCAGTATTTTAACGCAATTAGGTGCTATACGTATGCAATTGCAAAAGGAACAGCTACGCATGGATGAAACGTTACGAAAACGTGGTATTTCTCAGCCTTAGGTTGCATAAATTTATTTTCTTCTTCTATTTTAATTAGTAATGTAACCCTCGAAAGACATCGAGTTTAATAGTGATTTATATATTGTTATAAAATTTATATTTATACAATAGAAGGTGCCATAATGTTACGAGTTGATATTGAAATATTTTAAATAATATATTAAGTATTTACATTTAGAGTGATATAATAAAAATTTACGATATTTTATCCAAGTAATTGCAAATTTTATGAAATTGTGTGTACTCTATTACAATCACCTCCATCTTATTTATTTTCTTTTTGAAAACTTAACTTTTTGGTATTTTCGTTTTGGATTTTCATATCACACAAAGTGTTAGAATGGAACTTATGTTATACTGTATTTTTCATGAACAAAGCTTAGTTATTAATGAATCGGAGATGATAATTGTAAATAAATATTGTGCGAGTAAGGATAAATGTTCCAAATGTTATTTCTATCTGTAATCCTGCTAATATTTTAATTCATGAGATGTTTATTTTTAATGTACTTATTATCAACTGTCATGTTTTACTTAATCCAAACAAGAATATACGCTTTTCTGATAATTTAAATAAGAAATGTTTATATTTGATTGTTCTTTAAGTAAATTTCCTATTTATGAACTAAACTTTAAAAACAGCAAATACCTCAATTTTATCCATAATTTCTTGATTGAACTTAAAATTCATATCACAGGGGTAGAATTACTTATAAATAATTGTTTTATGTCGACTAAAACTTATAAATCTATAACATTCATATTGAGAATGATTTCGAATTTTAATTAGTTCTTCCACTGTTGTACCATCTATGGGCAACTTGATGAACTATATACCAAAGTCCATATATTTTAAATTTTGTTATTATCGAGTGCCTTTTTCTATAAATTAATAACTTGTGGACTTCTGATGCTGAAAATCGTTAATAGAAACAGAGCGAAATTCTTAGCCACCCTCTTCTGCAACCCTAAACTCGATTATAGATCAAATTTCCTGAAAAGGAAATCGTCCAAATCTCGTTCAAAATTGCAGCAAAAACCAAATAAGAAAGGTGCCCCAATGTCCAGCCAGGGTGACATGGGGCGGTACACAAATATATACAATACACAAAAATACACATTGTACAACAGCAGAAGGATGACACACGTCTAAAGTTAAATTTGAAACTGTTATTAATTATTACAATTAACAACTACTGCTATTGAAAAATAATATTGGTATGTCGGTCCAACTGAGTTGTACGCAAATGGTTGAACACAATAAACGGAATTGCTTTCCTTTTCGAATTTTCGGTGTTACACAAAAAATGCGACAAGCGAGGGCGAGGGGGCAAACGACCATAAAAAACAACAACACCAAGAAGTCAAAAATGTGAGCAATTCCGTTGGTAAAAGTCAAAGCATTTAATGCTACTTTTGCCCTTTATTGAGCCAACAAAACAATGGGAAAACATCGTGGAAATGCAGTTTGGTTCACAGTTTGATTCCCACACAAACATCCCCACTTTGCGATGTTTTCCAAAAATAAAAATTGCAGTGGTATTTCTGTTTGACGAACAAATTTTTATTTTCTACAATGTCTTTGCAAAATTTTTTGTATTTGAATGAAATCAATCAAGTCGACGTGTTCTCATGTAGCAAAAAGTGCTCAAAATAATTTAAAAGGGCACTGCAAAAAATTGGGATAAAACTGAATGTCAGTTTTATATATTTTATTGTTGTTAACTTTCCTTAAATTGTTGTAAACTAGAAACTTACTAACATTTGATGTATACTTTATTTTTCATATGTAGATTCCTCCCAATGCTCTTTTTATCTTTTGTCTTTTTTACTTTGTTGTTGCAAATAAGAGAAGCAGAATATTTGCCTCAATTATTTAAATTATTCTTTCGTGTCATACAAAATACCATTTTCCAGTTTACAACAATTCAATATATTATTCTTAGTTGTATTCTTTGATGTAATCTTACCCCAATTCATTGCAATTTATTGAATTTGAATAAAAATGCAAATCAATTAACGATTAGTCAGAAATTTCAAAAAATAGTTTAAGTTTCTTTAAATCAAAACATTCGTGCCCATTAAAAAACATTTAATTAATTCTTAAATTTTTGAAATAGTTTTTACTAAACATTATTGGATTTTTCTAAAATCTCAAATTTCGTTGTGTAAGGCCTTCAACTCAACCAAATAAAAAGACAAGAAGAACCTAATAGTTTTTTTTTAAACAATTAAAGTTTGAATGAATGGAAAAAGATTGTCAAAAAGGAAATCAATGTTTCATCTTAATCTTATAAACAAACTGTCATTTTGACAAAATAATAATTTCGAAAAAAACAAAGACAGGAACAAAATGCATAATTTGAAAAGAATTGCAAAAGAAATTGCACTATAAATTGTTTAAATTTAAATAATTTTAGAAAAGAATTTGTGATTAATTTCCAATGCAAAAGCAAAGCAACGACATTAATAGAAAATAAAAACACAATTATAAAAATGGATGAAAACGCGACTGGAGCCTTAAAATGACTATCCCAATTGTCTATTTACTTTGATTTTGATTGGGGGCATGGAGTGCATTTGCAAAAAATTAATAAAAATGATGTACTAAATTTAAAATTAAAACAAATTATAAATGCCTTCCACAACACCCAATGAGTATCTAAAAAATGCTGTAAATTAATTTCATGACCATATCAAAAAAGTGGTCAAAATTTTTCCTATCAATTAAATTGTAAATATTCATGAATCTGTGCAAGTTTGAAAATTTGCAATTATTTCTAACAAATCTTCCAGAATGGCGCAATTAGGATGTCAAAACGCTATCGGCGATGCACCACACTCCTCGCATTCCCGCAATCCGTTCAAATTCTGAAAGGCAATTCAATCAAGAAATTCGCAAGTTAAAAATTTTAAGACTCCAGACTACCAAAAATACCATCTGCAATGAAAAATGTAGACTTTCCAGAAACGGTGAATCTATGCTCTTGTCCCGCGCTGGAGGAACCTACCTTTATTATCCCATTTAAAGATGATTTCACAATGGGGGGAATGTGGAGCTGACCCCGTTGCTGGAATCCTCGCCCTTCCCTCCTCATCTGCTTCTTCCGAAACTCCCGCACAACAATATTCTTGAAGTTAATTTATGTTAAAAAAAAACGCCCGAATGAATGAATTAAAGGACCACTACTTAAGACTGGGAGGACAAGCACTCGAGTAAAGAACTACGATAAGAAAGACGTTACCACGCACTCACTGACGACGAGCCCTGGAAATCGCGACGATTCTCACGAAAAACGTTGAGGCAAACCGGCCCCATTCGGACTGAAATAAAGGCCCAAAGTTATTGAGGAAAAGTGGCCAGCTATTCCCAATATTTATATTTCGACTGTATGCATTTCCAAGAATATACTTGGTCGCATAGTCTTCAAAATGACCTCAAAAAAAAATTGATATTAATTACCATAATCACCTCTGATACCCACGAAAGTCTGAAAATAAAGAAATAATTATTAGGATATTTGTTTAACAGAAGAAATGAATATCTATACAAAGTTGTATTAAAATCCAAGTTAGAAAAATAAAGCAATTTAATTAAAACAATTTCAAAACAAGTTTTGATTTAAACTAATAATTTTAATAAACTTTGTTATAATTTGGTGATTCCTTGTAAAATGTAAGATTATTAATAGGAATATACCTAAAGATGATTAAACCATCGCTTGGCTCCAGAACCCCAATTCCATCCATGTAATCATTTATTCACCATAGAAAAATCTCCTTTGCTGGTCAACAAGAAAAAAAATTAGTAACAGATTAATTAATAAAGCTATGTTAATAGCCAATACAAAATTATTTTTAAATCTCTAAAAAGCTCAACACATTATCATCACGTTAGATTTTAAGTATAGTAATTAAAGATCCTTATTAAATTCAGTATCAGTTTCTGCAACCCATGTACGAATTTTAATATTAACATTGTTATATATCATAAGTATCAAATTGTTTAAAAATTTATTTCCGAAACGCAGCTAAAATCTTCATGAATAGATGTGATCAAACTAAGACGAATGGGGACAGGTTTTTTAGTAATTTTGTAATTGAAAATCTTAATTTTGTTGAAAACCAGTAAGATTATATTCTTTTAAATAGCTGAAATACTAAAATATGTGGATTAGATATTTTTGAAGTTAAATACTTTAAAATTAATTAACATAAACTTTTTTAGAGCCGTTGTTGTTTGTATTTATTCGGTCTCTTTATAATTTAATAGAAAGTTAATTTGATGAAATGGAAACCTTACCAATACTCAAGCTTCTTCATAGATGGATAACTGCAGTTCACCGTTCTCTTTTGATTGTTTTAAGGAAAAGGAATTTTCAAAACAGGAATATTTTGGTACAGCAATCTTAACTATAAGGGTTCCAACATCAAAATTCTCACTGTAAAAGAAAGTATAGAAATGTAATTAATGAGTTAAAACTTCTAATTCTTATAAATAAGAACAGACAAATTAAAAACAGATAACTAATACAGTTTCCCTATCAGTCTTAGATTAATGAGATTATATATTAATTAATTATAATCAATAATTCTTGACTGTTAACAAAATAATCTAAAAATGTAGAGGCTGAACCAAGTCAAATCTTATAAGAGTTGGACATAGTATCCAACGCTTGATGTTATAAACTCCCTTTTTTTCTAACAATAGTATTCAGTGTTTCAAACCATATGTAAATTCTTCAAATATAACAACTCATCCTATCATTCTGGTTCCTTTTTCAACCATCGTTGGCAAAATAATAAGAATTCAGAAGAGTATCTGAATTTTATCGTTCCAAATATGGGATAAGAAATTTCACATTATCTCTGTAATTACTCCTTTGCATGGAATTTAATACAGCTTAAGAGTGCAGGTACAATGTTTTGTACCTATCTTGTTTCTATGAGATAGCAAATTGCAGAAGTGTATTAAAGTTGACCACTTCTTTCCATAACATACTTCTACATCGTTCTAGGTTCAGTATGTTGTTGCAGAGGTTGAGATGAGCCACGATGGCCAATCTAACTAAATTTTAATCGTTTAATAATGTGCGCCTTTAATAATTTGTAAGCAGGCTTAGTAAGCATAGCCGATACGAAAAAGCTGGGTTACGATGTTCACTCTAAAAACTACATCTAATTGCTGCATAACTTTTCACTAGTTGTAGATATACGATTAGCATACACATCGAAAACAAGACAATTATACAGTTACATACTAACATGGGTATTTTAGAAAAGGCACCCACAAAGCTCAGTCAAGTGAATTAGATAGAAACCAATACAAAGAATATAAGTGAAGATGTTAATATGCGTTACAAAATGCATACATCAAAACTAGCATAATTTCATCAATAGCAATAACCAATATAATAATAAAAATAAATAAAAACTTACAATTAGAAATGTAGAGAAGCGTTACCCATTGAAGAAAAAGACAAGATGGCTACCAAACAACAAATGAAGGCTCACCTCGTGCCACCTATATAATAAAAGCTAAACTAAAGCTAACAAAATTTAAAATACAAATTTTATTAATCATAATGTTAACGTCTAATATCTTTTAAATATTATTTAAAGTTAACAGGAATTGGACTGTCAATAAAAACAACTTTTGTTAAATATGCAATGTTTCGTTTCTTTATTAAAACTCTTTCATGCAAATGAAAATTAACAATGTTGCATATATAACAAGAGTTGTTTTTATTAACAGTTCTGTTAACTTTAAATAATATTTATTTTATGGTTTAAAACAATTTAGAATATTATTTTTGATTTCTAATTCATAAACAAAGCACCGGCCTTAGTTGAAAATAAAAACACAAATATACAAATGGATGAAAGCACAAAAATAAACAGATACATATATGCAACTCGACATTCCAGCTTTATTCTTTCTTTTGCATTTCTTTAAAAAAAGCAATCCAGGCATTTTTACGTTTCCGTTTCAATTTTCAACGTATCTTGATAATCAAACAACTTCTACAGAAGCATAAGTCGGTCTTTTTCACAATTATTAAGCAGATTCGTTGCAGTTTCATATGTTAACGTATCCCTTTCAATCTTTTTAGAATAAGAATTCTTAAAAATAATTATTAAGCGTTGTATCAAATAATATTAAACAAAAACTAGCGATAAACCAAGCTGGGGTTATTTAGGATACATGACAAAGATGATACCTACTTATTGCAGGTTAATAAAGTAAAGACACACAAAGAACTTAAATCACGAAGCTTATAACAATACAGAATAACAGAAGTAAAAAGTCAACCATGATAAAGTAAGTAGAACGCATAAAGATCTCGTGAGTTGCATTCAACACATGCTTAATACAAGCAAAAGGATATAAGAATTGATAAACTCACTAACCTGAACAAGTTTCTGTGTACCCAATTTCTCCATACAGTCCTCAAAGGCATATTTCAGGTGGAGCTGGTGACAACAGTACTTGCAATGCTTTGTAAGTGAATTCAAGTTATCATATCCTCGGAACTGCTCATTTTCCAATGTCTTTAGTAGAAGTGTAAGACATTTAGGGGCTCTTTAGGCTCCCAGCACTTAGAAGGATATGCGGACTTCATATGACATCATTATTGGCAGGTTTATTTTCATTCTCGTTCTCTTAACTGCCACTTGCTTGGGCTTTGTGTGAGAGACAGAATCGAAAATGATCCAGGTTTCTTGGCTCGTGTAATCACTGGTGACGGCGAGACATAGATTTTTGAGTACGATCCCAAAACAAAACGGCAAAGTGAAGAGTGGCACACTGGCAGGTCTCCTAAACCGAATTAGCAAATCGACGTTAATTTGTTTTTTGACAGTACACAAAGAATTTGTGCCTCCAGGACAAACTGCTATCAAGGTTCTTATAAAGATGTCCTTGAAAGACTCAGAAAGAGTGCTTTCCGTCCGACCGAACATTGCAGACCCTTGGGGATGCTCCACTATGACAACGTCCCGTCACATGGCCATCTCCAACAATGAGGATTTGACGAAAAAGAACATTTGTGTAGCTCCTCAGCCCCCTTACTTAACTGATCACAGTCTGTGTACCATACAATTATATACAGCTATACAATTATATACAAAAATCAATTAAGCTTAAAAGAAATATTGTCTATTTAATTAAATTAAAAATATTTACTCTAGCGCTTCTTTGTATGGGCATATTTCTTCTATTTCCTGGTTTTCCGGGTTTCCTTAGAATTTATTGTCCTTGCAAAACTAATATTAATGGAGAATTGTAAATTGTAATTAGAGAAAGTTAAGTACAAATACTGGTTCGTTTTGCCACAACCTCTTATAATTCTAAATTAAATTACATTTTATTGCAAAAAGAAACCGAAGTTATACTTCTTTGGCGTAACTTAATTAAATTTAACCATATGTATAAAGTAATTACGAAGATGTGCGCGTTCGAGCGAAAAGTGGCACATTTCCGAGCGAGGAGGCAAATGAAGCGCGACGCGGAGCGGCGCGCTTCATTTTCCCGAGATCGGAATGTGCCACTTTGAGCTCGAATGCGCACACTCGGTTTTAAGCATGATTCAGAATAATTTAGGCCAATAAATTAGTTGAATAATTTTAATCGTTCCCTATCACTCCCATTGACATGATTTTCGTATCTTTTCGCTCACTTCCACTCGTTGCTATGGTAAATTCGTTTTACGAACATAAAATCGATATTTTATTAAACTAAATTAAATTGTGTGATCTGAAAGAGGGAAGGATAAAGTAGACAAATCTAATAATTACGAAGATGTGCGCATTCGAGCTCAAAGTGGCACATTTCCGAGCGAGGGAGGCAAATGAAGCGCGACGCGGAGCGGCGCGCTTCATTTTCCCGAGATCGGAATGTGCCACTTTGAGCTCGAATGTGCACACTCGGTTTTAAGCATTATACACAATAATTAATTTCCTTTCTCAGACCGCTAACTTCCTCCATCGATTTTTTGTAAACTTTGCGCGCGCAACTTCCGTTGCCTGTTAAAATTCTACTCCCAACGCGCTAAAAGAAGTATAACTTCAAAAACTACTCGCAATCTCCTAACGTTGCAAAGTTTTGATAGATTTAAATTCAAAACAGTATACAGTGCAACTTGGATAATTCGAAGCTGAAGAACTACTAAAAAAATTCGAATTATCCAAAACTTCGAATTAAAAAAGTTACATCTTTTAACTTAATTTCAGGCCCCTAAATATTTGAATATATTTTCTGTCAATGAGTAAAAACTTTATTCATAAAAAACTTAAACAAACGTTAGTCTTGTACTGAACGCTTAGTTTACTCAAAGACATGGTGAACATAGCGAAACTCTCGTAACACAACAAACACACCGTAATGTAGATGTTTAACAACCAATTTTTAATGACCAAAGGTCAAAAAGTTGTTATGGTAAGAAAGTTTTTATAACGAACTTCGCATAAAAGAAGTTTAACTTCTAATTATCCACGATTTTTTAACATTGAGTTAATACGAAGATCAAGGGACTAAGAGCAATCTTCGAATTAACCACAATTTCGAATTAAAGACGATCGTTTCATCCAAGTTGCACTGTAATAGGAACTCCAACTTTCAAGTCTATTTTGTGAGAGGGAAGACCGGGCGCCGTGATACTGTTTAAAAATTTCTCTGGGTAATGAACTGCTTCATCTGTACGGCATGTTGTATTTATGGTAAGGTATTCGCCTCCTGTTGATCTATAAAAAACTCCGACTTGACATTTACTGACACAGCATCTAGAATCGGATTGTCTTCTAAACGCTGGTTATCTGAGCCTCTACTTCTCGAGATCGTATGACGAATCCGATCGGCCTTCTGGCGCCGCGCTCGGGCAGCGTCGGTCTCCCGATCTCGAGCGACCGCATGCCGAATACGGTCCATTTCTAAACGATGGTATCTAGCCTCTTTCGACTCTTGATTTCGCGCTGCCACGTGACGAATGCGATCGGCTTTCTTGCGTTGCGCTCGAGCATATGCGGACTCTTGACTTCGTGACGCAGATTGTTGTTCACGCTCATCGTCCAAGCGCTGCTGCTTTATAACTTCCCATGCTTGTTTGCCCGCTAATACTAAACGGCGGTTTTTTTCTGACCGTAGCCGTTTGTCTCTTTCGGTGCTATTTTCCTTGAATCTATAAGTAAACTGCCTAATTCGTTGTTCTGTAAGGCGACGTTCTCTACTGTGCTGCGATTCATTGGCACGATATAATCTTTTTTTCCTGGCGTTCCTCGTGGTTAAAGAAAGATTTGACTTTCTTCTGGGCATGATTGAAAGATAGCTAAATAAAAATAAAAAATAAATGAATTAAAAACAAATAAGACTATAAGTATTCAATCCTATTTATTTACCACATTCACTGCCCACAAGATACCTACTGCGGTCACTGAACGTTTAGTACCACGCCGAGACCGCCTCGGAGGCGGTTCAAATTTTTTCGCAAAAAGAAAAAAGAATGTGACATAGGTAACATTACCTTCTAAACCACTTACATAAAATTAAAATAATTACCAATAAGTATATGGAACGAGAGTTCTAAGACAGCGAATGTGTTAAACGCCACATAAGTACCAAATTTTTCAAAACTAAGTATAAACCAAAATAGAGCTATTTATTTAGGAAGCATACTTACTACAGATTAATAAACTAAAAGCATACGAAGAGAATATGTCACCAAACTTAAAAGCGCACAGAAAGGCATAAGTAAAAGTCAACGATAAGTAGAAAGCACAAAAAACCCTTTTTAGTTGTATTAAACAAGTGGTTAAAACAAGCAAAAAATAAAAGAAATAATAAAATCACTGACCTGAACAAGTTTCTTTGTATTAAATTTCAGTGGCTTCTTGAGGTATTTAGGATGCAGTCGGTGCTACCAGTACTAGCGGTGCTGCAGAGTAGATTCAAGTTATCACGACATCTGAACTACTCGTTATCGATTGTCTTCAGTAGAAATGTTAGATCTTGTGGGGATCTTTAGTCAATTGGCATTTAAAAAAATCTGTGGACTTCCTATGGTATGGTTATTCATAGGCCTTTTTTTATGCGCGTCTTCTTTAAGGCCACTTTCTTAGATTCTGTATGAGAGCACATCTGCTGGAGTTGTTCTATTATCCCTAAAACACCAGTACCAGAAGATGCATGACAGACATTGTGGACTATGCGTATAAAGACTTATGCGAAGATAACAGCAGATCTACAGCTCTAAATATTGGTACAGTAACTTTATTCTGATTTGGTTGCTTATTAGATTTAATAAAGTAAATATTTATTCAAAATTTTGATTCTATAAAGTGTGATTAAAATTATTATAAACTTAATTAGCATTTGCACACGAGTTTAACTGGTTTAATATTCATAAATAGAAGACCCTTTCATCCTTAGTTTAGTGAGATTGTGTAATAGAATAAATACGCCGGTTAGCCGGCCTTCACTCGTTCTCGGCCAGTTAGCCATAAAATTCGTAAAAACAATAAAACACGACTTGTTAAACAAACTTGTCATGCGCTATTTAGTTACAGTCATATTTAGTATTAATTATAATACCTCAACTTCCTGTTGTAACTTTCTGTATAGATTTCTAGTTAATGCAAGACCGCCACGGCCAAAAAAGGGCAACTGTTTTTAACTGGCCGACAACCGGCGAACTTAGCATACTTCGTAAAGGAAGTAAAAAAAAAAGGAAAAACAAAAAGCCTACTTGCAATACAAAACACTCCGACCCCGACAATCTCGAGAACTATATAAACTAATACGAAAAAAAACTAACCTATTGGTGAGAAAGGCAAAAAATGAATACTGGGAACAATTCTCCAAAAAACTAGAGAGTAATTTCTATGGTGCTCAGAAACAAATGTGGCGCATTTTAAAGAAACAACGAACTTACTCAAACGAACAATTTCTCCATAATGCCTTCAAAGGCATATTTAGGATTCAGCTGGTGACAACAGTACTTGCAATGCTTTGTAGGTAAATTCAAGTTATCATGTCCTCGGAACCTCTCATTTTCCAATGTCTTTTGGTAGAAGTGTAAGACATTTAGAGGCTTTTTAGGATCCCAGTACTTAGAAGGATCTGCGGACTTCATATGGCATCGTTATAGGCAGGTTTATTTTCATTCTCGTTCTCTTTACTACCACTTCCTTGGGCAAAAATCGAAAATGATCCAGGTTTCTTCGGTCTTGTAATCAGTGGTGATGGCGAGACAAGGATTTTTGAGTACGATTCCAAAACAAAACGGCAAAGTGAAGAGTGGCACACTGCCAGTTCTCCTCAACCGAATGAGCAAATCGATGTTAATCTGTCTTTTGACAGTACACAAAGAATTTGTGTTTCCAGGACAAACTGTTAGTCAAGGTTCTTATAAAGATGTCCTTGCAACACTCAGAAAGAGTGCTTCGCGTCAGACCGGACGTTGCAGACACTTGGGGATGCTCCACTATGACAACGTTCCGTCACATGGCCATCTCCAACAATGAGGTTTTGACGAAACAACATTTGTGTAGCTCCTCAGCCCCGTTACTCACCTGGTCGCAGTCCGTGTGACTTTTTTTCGAAAGATAAACCATTTGATAAAACGTCATTTTGGTGCTGTCAATAATATCAAAGTAAGCGCTTAACGCTATTCTAGTTGAAGTCTTCCAACACTGCTACGAAGAATGGAACAAACGTCTTCACCGGTGTGTTGCTGCCCAAGGAAACTGCTTTGAAGGGGACAACTTAGGTACACCAAAATAAATAAAATTGTTGGTAAAAAAATCAGTCTCATTACTTTTCTTCTACATCTTGTATGCCTAACATACATAGCTATACAATTATATAGAAATATCAATTAAACTTAAAAGAAATATTGTGTCTATTTACAAAAATTAAAAATATTTACTCTAACGCTTCTTTATATGGGTGTATCTTATCCATTTGCTAGGACAACGACGCTTGTGGCATCGCTCATGGACGAACATGTTGCATATAGTTCTCCATGGGGAAAGGAGCACTTACTTAAATTAATGCCGGTTTTCCATAGAATTTATTGTCATTGCAAAACTAACATTAGTGGGGAATTGTACCGTTTTAAATTGGATCTGGTAATTAGGGAATAAATACTGCTTCGTTTTTGCCACAACCTTTTATAATTCGAGCTTCAATTACATTTTTTTGTAAAAAGAAACCAAAGTTATACTTCTTTGGCGTAACTTAATTAAATATGATCATGTGTATAAAGTAATATAAATAAATTCAGTAAATACGAGGATGTGCGCGTTCGAGCGAAAAGTGGCACATTTCCGAGCGAGGGAGGCAAATGAAGCGCGACGCGGAGCGGCGCGCTTCATTTTCCCGAGATCGGAATGTGCCACTTTGAGCTCGAATGTGCACACTCAGTTTTAAGCATGATTCACAATAATTCATTTACTTTCTCAGACCGTTAACTTCTACCGTCAATTTTTTGTAAACTATGCGCGCAAAACTTCCGTTGCCTATTAAAATTCTACTCCCAACTCGCTAAAAAAAGTATAACTTCAAAAACTACCGTTGCAAAGTTTTGATGGATTTAAATTACGAAACAGTATATAAAATTTGAAGCCTTTAAGTATTTTGAAAATGGAATACCAGGTTCAATTTAAAAAGTTTAATGGGTTAACTTTTTCTGCCGGCATGTTGTATTTATAAAAGAATCACCTTCTTTCCCCTAAAAACTTTTCAAATTGTAAGAGGTCTGGGAACGGGTAGTTTTAAAGCTTGTTGAGCCCATTCGCGAAATCGCGTGACGAATAACCATTTTAAACGTGGTATCTAACACCAACTTTTGACATAAAAGTTGGCTAGTACGATTGATAACGGCCTTCGCTAGAGAAGCATCGTCTCAGACCCCACGATGTCAATAGGTCCGTTCTAAACGTGTACTAAGACCACTCTTGAATTGCCCATTTCCCAAAATACGATCGTTCTCCAAGTTGCACGAGCAGCATCGGTTTCAGACCTTGCGCGACGCATGCCGAATACGGTCTATTTCTAACCGTTGGTATTAGCCCCTTCCATCTTTTTCGGCATGCGTATCGAAAACGATGGTCTCCCGGCGTTGCTCGAGCAGCATCGGTTTGACCTCGCGCACCGCATCCGAATCGGTCATTTCTAACCGTTGGTATCTAGCCTCTTCCGACTCTTGATTTCGCGCGGCCGTCTTACGATACTCGTGCAGCGCTGTTCGCGAGCAGATTGTCGCATGCTGATCGTCCAAATTTCTGCTGCTTATAACTTCCCATCTTGGTTGCCCGCTAATAATAACGACGGCTTTTTCTAACCTAGCGTTTGTCACTTTCGCTGCTATTTTCTTCATCAAAAGTAGTTGTTAACGTCTTTTGTAATGCAAATTTATATTGTGCTGCTTTTTGGGACGCAATTTTTTACATTTTGGGGGTCGTGTCTGAAATATCTGGTTTCCTTTTTAGGTGATTAAAAGAAGCTAAAGAAAATAAAAATGATGAATTAAAACAAATAAACCCATAAATGTTCTCCTATTTATTTTACACATTACTCCCCAAGATCCTTGCGGTCATTGTCGTTTACTAACGCCGAGATCGCCCCGGGGCGGTTTGAATGTTCTCACAAAAGACAAAAGAACGTGACACAGGTAACAATATCTTGTCAACCACTTACATAAAATTAAAACAATTACCAAAAAGTATGTGGCACGAGAGTTCTAAGACGGCGAATGTGTTAAAACTACATCAGTATCAAATTTTTAAAACTAACAATAAACCTAACTGGCGCTATTTAGAAGATTAATAAAGTAAAAGCATCGAAGAAAATATCTCACCAAACTTAAAACCACACAGAAAAGCATAAGTAAAGCGTCAACGATAAATGCAAAACAAGTAGAAAGCAGTTAGTTGCATTAAACAAGTGGTTAAAACGAGCAAAAAAAATAAAAGAAATAATAAAATCACTAACCTGAACAATTTTTTTTGTATTAAATTTCGCTCGCTTCTTGAGGTATTTAGGATGCAGTTGGTGCTACCAGTACTAGCGGTGCTGCAGGAATAGATTCAAATTATAACGACCTCCGAACTGCACGTTTTCGATTGTCTTCAGTAGAAATGTTAGACCTTGTGGGGCTCTTTAGTCAATTGGCATTTAAAAAGATCTGTGGACTTCCTATGATATGGTTATTCGAAGACTTCTTTTAACACCACTTTCTTGGATTCTGTACGTGAGCACATCCGTTGGAGTTGTTCTATTATACCTAAAACACCAGTACCAGAAGTTGCATAACAGACATTGTACTATGCGTATAAAGACTTATGCGAAGATAACAGCAGATCTACAGCTCTAAATATTGGTACAGTAACTTTATTCTGATTTGGTTGCTTATTAGATTTAATAAAGTAAATATTTATTCAAAATTTTGATTCTATAAAGTGTGATTAAAATTATTATAAACTTAATTAGCATTTGCACACGAGTTTAACTGGTTTAATATTCATAAATAGAAGACCCTTTCATCCTTAGTTTAGTGAGATTGTGTAATAGAATAAATACGCCGGTTAGCCGGCCTTCACTCGTTCTCGGCCAGTTAGCCATAAAATTCGTAAAAACAATAAAACACGACTTGTTAAACAAACTTGTCATGCGCTATTTAGTTACAGTCATATTTAGTATTAATTATAATACCTCAACTTCCTGTTGTAACTTTCTGTATAGATTTCTAGTTAATGCAAGACCGCCACGGCCAAAAAAGGGCAACTGTTTTTAACTGGCCGACAACCGGCGAACTTAGCATACTTCGTAAAGGAAGTAAAAAAAAAAGGAAAAACAAAAAGCCTACTTGCAATACAAAACACTCCGACCCCGACAATCTCGAGAACTATATAAACTAATACGAAAAAAAACTAACCTATTGGTGAGAAAGGCGAAAAATGAATACTGGGAACAATTCTCCAAAAAACTAGAGAGTAATTTCTATGGTGCTCAGAAACAAATGTGGCGCATTTTAAAGAAACAACGAACTTACTCAAACGAACAATTTCTCCATACAGTCCTCAAAGGCATATTTCAGGTGGAGCTGGTGACAACAGTACTTGCAATGCTTTGTAAGTGAATTCAAGTTATCATATCCTCGGAACTGCTCATTTTCCAATGTCTTTAATAGAAGTGTAAGACATTTAGGGGCTCTTTAGGCTCCCAGCACTTAGAAGGATATGCGGACTTCATATGACATCATTATTGGCAGGTTTATTTTCATTCTCGTTCTCTTAACTGCCACTTGCTTGGGCTTTGTGTGAGAGACAGAATCGAAAATGATCCAGGTTTCTTGGCTCGTGTAATCACTGGTGACGGCGAGACATAGATTTTTGAGTACGATCCCAAAACAAAACGGCAAAGTGAAGAGTGGCACACTGGCAGGTCTCCTAAACCGAATTAGCAAATCGACGTTAATTTGTTTTTTGACAGTACACAAAGAATTTGTGCCTCCAGGACAAACTGCTATCAAGGTTCTTATAAAGATGTCCTTGAAAGACTCAGAAAGAGTGCTTTCCGCCCGACCGAACATTGCAGACACTTGGGGATGCTCCACTATGACAACGTCCCGTCACATGGCCATCTCCAACAATGAGGATTTGACGAAAAAGAACATTTGTGTAGCTCCTCAGCCCCCTTACTTAACTGATCACAGTCTGTGTACCATACAATTATATACAGCTATACAATTATATACAAAAATCAATTAAGCTTAAAAGAAATATTGTCTATTTATTAAATTAAAAATATTTACTCTAGCGCTTCTTTGTATGGGCATATTTCTTCTATTTCCTGGTTTTCCGGGTTTCCTTAGAATTTATTGTCCTTGCAAAACTAATATTAATGGAGAATTGTAAATTGTAATTAGAGAAAGTTAAGTACAAATACTGGTTCGTTTTTGCCACAACCTCTTATAATTCTAAATTAAATTACATTTTATTGCAAAAAGAAACCGAAGTTATACTTCTTTGGCGTAACTTAATTAAATTTAACCATATGTATAAAGTAATTACGAAGATGTGCGCGTTCGAGCGAAAAGTGGCACATTTCCGAGCGAGGGAGGCAAATGAAGCGCGACGCGGAGCGGCGCGCTTCATTTTCCCGAGATCGGAATGTGCCACTTTGAGCTCGAATGCGCACACTCGGTTTTAAGCATGATTCAGAATAATTTAGGCCAATAAATTAGTTGAATAATTTTAATCGTTCCCTATCACTCCCATTGACATGATTTTCGTATGTTTTCGCTCACTTCCACTCGTTGCTATGGTAAATTCGTTTTACGAACATAAAATCGATATTTTATTAAACTAAATTAAATTGTGTGATCTGAAAGAGGGAAGGATAAAGTAGACAAATCTAATAATTACGAAGATGTGCATTCGAGCTCAAAGTGGCACATTTCCGAGCGAGGGGGGCAAATGAAGCGCGACGCGGAGCGGCGCGCTTCATTTTCCCGAGATCGGAATGTGCCACTTTGAGCTCGAATGTGCACACTCGGTTTTAAGCATTATACACAATAATTAATTTCCTTTCTCAGACCGCTAACTTCTACCGTCAATTTTTGTAAACTATGCGCGCAAAACTTCCGTTGCCTATTAAAATTCTACTCCCAACTCGCTAAAAAGTATAACTTCAAAACTACCGTTGCAAAGTTTTGATGGATTTAAATTACGAAACAGTATAATAGGAACTCCAACTTTCAAGTCTATTTTGTGAGAGGGAAGACCGGGCGCCGTGATACTGTTTAAAAATTTCTCTGGGTAATGAACTGCTTCATCTGTACGGCATGTTGTATTTATGGTAAGGTATTCGCCTCCTGTTGATCTATAAAAAACTCCGACTTAACATTTACTGACACAGCATCTAGAATCGGATTGTCTTCTAAACGCTGGTTATCTGAGCCTCTACTTCTCGAGATCGTATGACGAATCCGATCGGCCTTCTGGCGCCGCGCTCGGGCAGCGTCGGTCTCCCGATCTCGAGCGACCGCATGCCGAATACGGTCCATTTCTAAACGATGGTATCTAGCCTCTTTCGACTCTTGATTTCGCGCTGCCACGTGACGAATACGATCGGCTTTCTTGCGTTGCGCTCGAGCATAGGCGGACTCTTGACTTCGTGAGGCAGATTGTTGTTCACGCTCATCGCCCAAGCGCTGTTGCTTTATAACTTCCCATGCTTGTTTGCCCGCTAATACTAAACGGCGGTTTTTTTCTGACCGTAGCCGTTTGTCTCTTTCGGTGCTACTTTCCTTGAATCTATAAGTAAATTGCCTAATTCGTTGTTCTGTAAGGCGACGTTCTCTACTGTGCTGCGATTCATTGGCACGATATAATCTTTTTTTCCTGGCGTTCCTCGAGGTTAAAGAAAGATTTGACTTTCTTCTGGGCATGATTGAAAGATAGCTAAATAAAAATAAAAAATAAATGAATTAAAAACAAATAAGACTATAAGTATTCAATCCTATTTATTTACCACATTCACTGCCCACAAGATACCTACTGCGGTCACTGAACGTTTAGTACCACGCCGAGACCGCCCCGGAGGCGGTTCAAATTTTTTCGCAAAAAGAAAAAAGAATGTGACATAGGTAACATTACCTTCTAAACCACTTACATAAAATTAAAATAATTACCAAAAAGTATATGGAACGAGAGTTCTAAGACAGCGAATGTGTTAAACGCCACATAAGTACCAAATTTTTCAAAACTAAGTATAAACCAAAATGGAGCTATTTATTTAGGAAGCATACTTACTACAGATTAATAAACTAAAAGCATACGAAGAGAATATGTCACCAAACTTAAAAGCGCACAGAAAGGCATAAGTAAAAAGTCAACGATAAGTAGAAAGCACAAAAACCTTGTTAGTTGTATTAAACAAGTGGTTAAAACAAGCAAAAAAATAAAAGAAATAATAAAATCACTGACCTGAACAAGTTTCTTTGTATTAAATTTCAGTGGCTTCTTGAGGTATTTAGGATGCAGTCGGTGCTACCAGTACTAGCGGTGCTGCAAGAGTAGATTCAAGTTATCACGACCTCTGAACTACACGTTATTGATTGTCTTCAGTAGAAATGTTAGATCTTGTGGGGATCTTTAGTCAATTGGCATTTAAAAAAATCTGTGGACTTCCTATGGTATGGTTATTCAAAGGCCTTTTTTTATGCGCGTCTTCTTTAAGGCCACTTTCTTGGATTCTGTATGAGAACACATCTGCTGGAGTTGTTCTATTATACCTAAAACACCAGTACCAGAAGATGCATGACAGACATTGTGGACTATGCGTATAAAGACTTATGCGAAGATAACAGCAGATCTACAGCTCTAAATATTGGTACAGTAACTTTATTCTGATTTGGTTGCTTATTAGATTTAATAAAGTAAATATTTATTCAAAATTTTGATTCTATAAAGTGTGATTAAAATTATTATAAACTTAATTAGCATTTGTACACGAGTTTAACTGGTTTAATATTCATAAATAGAAGACCCTTTCATCCTTAGTTGAGTGAGATTGTGTAATAGGATAAATACGCCGGTTAGCCGGCCTTCACTCGTTCTCGGCCAGTTAGCAATAAAATTCGTAAAAACAATAAAACACGACTTGTTAAACAAACTTGTCATGCGCTATTTAGTTACAGTCATATTTAGTATTAATTATAATACCTCAACTTCCTGTTGTAACTTTCTGTATAGATTTCTAGTTAATGCAAGACCGCCACGGCCAAAAAAGGGCAACTGTTTTTAACTGGCCGACAACCGGCGAACTTAGCATACTTCATAAAGGAAGTAAAAAAAAAAGAAAAAACAAAAAGCCTACTTGCAATACAAAACACTCCGACCCCGACAATCTCGAGAACAATATAAACTAATACGAAAAAAAACTAACCTATTGGTGAGAAAGGCGAAAAATGAATACTGGGAACAATTCTCCGAAAAAACTAGAGAGTAATTTCTATGGTGCTCAGAAACAAATGTGGCGCATTTTAAAGAAACAACGAACTTACTCAAACGAACAATTTCTCCATAATGCCTTCAAAGGCATATTTAGGATTCAGCTGGTGACAACAGTACTTGCAATGCTTTGTAGGTAAATTCAAGTTATCATGTCCTCGGAACCTCTCATTTTCCAATGTCTTTTGGTAGAAGTGTAAGACATTTAGAGGCTTTTTAGGATCCCAGCACTTAGAAGGATCTGCGGACTTCATATGGCATCGTTATAGGCAGGTTTATTTTCATTCTCGTTCTCTTTACTACCACTTCCTTGGGCAAAAATCGAAAATGATCCAGGTTTCTTCGGTCTTGTAATCAGTGGTGATGGCGAGACAAGGATTTTTGAGTACGATTCCAAAACAAAACGGCAAAGTGAAGAGTGGCACACTGCCAGTTCTCCTCAACCGAATGAGCAAATCGATGTTAATCTGTCTTTTCACAGTACACAAAGAATTTGTGTTTCCAGGACAAACTGTTAGTCAAGGTTCTTATAAAGATGTCCTTGCAACACTTAGAAAAAGTGCTTCGCGTCAGACCGGACGTTGCAGACACTTGAGGATGCTCCACTATGACAACGTTCCGTCACATGGCCATCTCAAACAATGAGGTTTTGACGAAACAAAACATTTGTGTAGTTCCTCTGCCCCGTTACTCACCTGGTCGCAGTCCGTGTGACTTTTTTTCCAAAGATAAACCATTTGATAAAACGTCATTTTGGTGCTGTCAATAATATCAAAGTAAGCGCTATTCTAGTTAAAGTTTTCCAACACTGCTACGAAGAATGGAACAAACGTCTTCACCGGTGTGTTGCTGCCCAAGGAAACTGCTTTGAAGGGGACAACTTAGGTATACCAAAATAAATAAAATTGTTGGTAAAAAAAAATCAGTCTCATTACTTTTGTTCTACATCTTGTATGCCTAACATACATAGCTATACAATTATATAGAAATATCAATTAAACTTAAAAGAAATATTGTGTCTATTTACAAAAATTAAAAATATTTACTCTAACGCTTCTTTATATGGGTGTATCTTATCCATTTGCTAGGACAACGACGCTTGTGGCATCGCTCATGGACGAACATGTCGCATATAGTTCTCCATGGGGAAAGGAGCACTTACTTAAATTAATGCCGGTTTTCCATAGAATTTATTGTCATTGCAAAACTAACATTAGTGGGGAATTGTACCGTTTTAAATTGGATCTGGTAATTAGGGAATAAATACTGCTTCGTTTTTGCCACAACCTTTTATAATTCGAGCTTCAATTACATTTTTTTGTAAAAAGAAACCAAAGTTATACTTCTTTGGCGTAACTTAATTAAATATGATCATGTGTATAAAGTAATATAAATAAATTCAGTAAATACGAGGATGTGCGCGTTCGAGCGAAAAGTGGCACATTTCCGAGCGAGGGAGGCAAATGAAGCGCGACGCGGAGCGGCGCGCTTCATTTTCCCGAGATCGGAATGTGCCACTTTGAGCTCGAATGTGCACACTCAGTTTTAAGCATGATTCACAATAATTCATTTACTTTCTCAGACCGTTAACTTCTACCGTCAATTTTTTGTAAACTATGCGCGCAAAACTTCCGTTGCCTATTAAAATTCTACTCCCAACTCGCTAAAAAAAGTATAACTTCAAAAACTACCGTTGCAAAGTTTTGATGGATTTAAATTACGAAACAGTATAATAGGAACTCCAACCTTCAAGTCTATTTTGTGAGAGGGAAGACCGGGCGTAGTGACACTATTTAAAAATTTCAATGGGTAATGAACTGCTTCATCTGTACGGCATGTTGTATTTATAAAAAGGGAATCACCTCCTCTTCCTCTGTAAAATCCTCCGACTTTACAATTTGTAAGAAGGCATCTGGAATCGGATAGTCTTGTAAACGCTGGTTGTCTGAGCCTTCACTTCGCGAGATCGCGTGACGAATACGGTCCATTTCTAAACGCTGGTATCTAGCCTCTTCCGACTTTTGACTTTGCGCGGCTGCGCGACGAATACGATCGGCCTCCCGGCGCTTCGCTCGAGCAGCATCGGTCTCCAGACCTCGCGCGACCGCATGCCGAATACGGTCCGTTTCTAAACGCTTGTATCTAGCCTCTTCCGACTCTTGACTTTGCGCGGCTGCGCGACGAATACGATCGGCCTCCCGGCGCTTCGCTCGAGCAGCATCGGTTTCCAGACCTCGCGCGACCGCATGCCGAATACGGTCTATTTCTAACCGTTGGTATCTAGCCTCTTCCGACTCTTGATTTCGCGCGATCGCGTATCGAATACGATCGGTCTCCCGGCGCTTCGCTCGAGCAGCATCGGTTTCCAGACCTCGCGCGACCGCATGCCGAATACGGTCCATTTCTAACCGTTGGTATCTAGCCTCTTCCGACTCTTGATTTCGCGCGGCCGTCTTACGAATACTATTCGCTTTCAAGCGCTGCTTACGCGAGGCAGATTGTCGTTCATGCTGATCGTCCAATTGCTGCTGCCTTATAACTTCCCATGCTTGGTTGCCCGCTAATAATAAACGACGGCTTTTTTCTAACCATAGCTGTTTGTCACTTTCGCTGCTATTTTCATTCAATCCAAAAGTAAGTTGCTTAAGTCGTGCTTTTGTAATGCAAAATTCTATATTGTGCTGCGATTTTTTGGCACGCAATTTTCTCACATGTTTGGCGGCCCTCGAGTGTCTAGAAATATCTGGCTTTCCTTTTTTAGGCATGATTAAAAGATAGCTAAATGAAAATAAAAAATGAATGAATTAAAAACAAATAACACTATAACTGTTCAATCCTATTTATTTAACACATTCACTGCCCATAAGATACCTACTGCGGTCATTGTACGTTTACTACCACGCCGAGATCGCCCCGGAGGCGGTTTGAATGTTCTCGCAAAAAGACAAAAGAACGTGACACAGGTAACAATATCTTGTCAACCACTTACATAAAATTAAAACAATTACCAAAAAGTATGTGGCACGAGAGTTCTAAGACGGCGAATGTGTTAAAAACTACATCAGTATCAAATTTTTAAAACTAACAATAAACCTAACTGGCGCTATTTAGAAGATTAATAAAGTAAAAGCATACGAAGAAAATATCTCACCAAACTTAAAACCACACAGAAAAGCATAAGTAAAGCGTCAACGATAAATGCAAAACAAGTAGAAAGCAGTTAGTTGCATTAAACAAGTGGTTAAAACGAGCAAAAAAAATAAAAGAAATAATAAAATCACTAACCTGAACAATTTTTTTGTATTAAATTTCGCTCGCTTCTTGAGGTATTTAGGATGCAGTTGGTGCTACCAGTACTAGCGGTGCTGCAGGAATAGATTCAAATTATAACGACCTCCGAACTGCACGTTTTCGATTGTCTTCAGTAGAAATGTTAGACCTTGTGGGCCTTTTTAGTCAATTGGCATTTAAAAAGATCTGTGGACTTCCTATGATATGGTTATTCGAAGACTTCTTTTAACACCACTTTCTTGGATTCTGTACGTGAGCACATCCGTTGGAGTTGTTCTATTATACCTAAAACACCAGTACCAGAAGTTGCATAACAGACATTGTACTATGCGGAATAATTGAATATGAATTATATTGTTAGTTTATTTTGATTTTTAAGTTTATGAAATTGCGTATTTTGCACCACCCTTTGACTGGTGCCTTACTTGGCCCACCCCAGATACGCCACTGGAAAAGGTATCCCCCAAAGCTTAGCTAAATGCATTATATAAAAATGAACACAAACAATATAACTGTGGAGGTTATTTAATATGCATTACAAAAAACGTACACCAAAAACATCATAATTTCAAAAAAGGCAATACACAATTATAAATAAAAACTTACAATTAATTAAGTAGAGAAACCTCACTTATTAAAACAGAGAAAATGACTGTATTGAAGAATAAAACGATATGGCTGCCAAATAACAAACAACGGCAAATTTTACGCCATCTACGCTATGTAAGTTAAACCAAAACCAATAAAATTTTGAATTTAGAAATTTCAATTAATTTACACAACTCTACACAACTCTAATTTGTTAATGCATTATCAAATTATTAATTAGGTATTAATTATTCTTTCCTAACTAATTTGGAAGTTCTAAAACAGTTTTCATAAAAGGAAATACACAAACATGATCAGTCCATTGTAAACAAAGTTGAAGTATGGAGGTTCTTAGCAGCTAATGGAATGGCAAACCATTATGAAGTGCCAAATTGGTAATTAGAATAAATTTTATAAGCACATCAACCACTTTAAAAGACGTTTATCAAACACAACAGATTTTTAAATAAGTTATTTGGTTGTTGTGCTTGTGCAACAGAAATTGTGTGGTTATGTCAATATCTTGATTTATTTTTAGGGCTGGTAAGCCTCCAGTGGGCTTACATTTGGACGTTCTTAAAGGAGAAAAGCTAATACAAAAACTAATGATAGATGAGAAAAAGTGCTACTTATTTGGTCGTAATTCTCAGATGAATGACTTTTGCATTGACCATGCTTCTTGTTCTAGAGTTCATGCAGCACTGGTATATCATAAAATCTTAGACAGACCATTTTTAGTTGACTTAGGAAGCAGTATGCCCAGTTCTTAAACCTTAAAACTAACAATTATTTTAATACAAATGTTTTAGCTCATGGTACTTTTATAGGGTCTATGCGATTAGAAGGTTACAAACCGACACAGCTACCAATTGGTTCTAATTTTCATTTTGGTGCCTCGACAAGAATGTATATAATTCGTGAAAGGCCACAAGCTGGCATAAGACCAATTATTGATGAATTAGAAAAAGCTGGGGAAGATGGAGAAGGTGGTTTATTAGGATTACCAGAAACAGAAACTGAATTAGATGTATGTTATAGTTCTTTTGTAAAACCAAAGACTTAGTGTACTATTTTTGTAGAATTTGACTGAATTTAATACTGCTCACAACAGACGTATATCAATGTTAGGCATAACAGATGATGCAGAGAAAAGAAATAATAATAATCGAAAAAGAAAAAGACAAGGAGTCTCCTTCAACGAAGACGAAGAAATAATTAACCCAGAGGACATAGATCCTAGTATTGGCAAATTTAGAAATTTAATTCAATCGACAGTTGTACCAAGTACGCAGAAGAGACAAAAATTTGCTGATAATATTGGAATATCCTTGTCTGAATTCAAAATGCCTCGAAGCATAAATTCAGTTGTACCACAGTTATACCAAGACTTACCGCCAGAATCAAACAGTGCTGGTTTTAATAATGTTGGAATGTATAGTTCTTTAAGTTCAAAGTTAGGAATGACCCTTCCTAACCCAGCACCTGACGTCGATATGGAGCAAAGTTACGCACAAAATGCAGCTTTTGTGCCACCTCAAGTACAGGTCACTGATTCTATGGAACCTAAAAAGAAGAAGTATGCTAAGGAAGCCTGGCCCGGTAAAAAACCGATTCAGTCTTTACTCGTTTAAGGTAAGTTTTGGAACTATTTAAAATTTTCGCTATTTAATAGCAGTATATTACTATAATTAATTTATAATTTTAGGTGAAATTTAGTATTTCTTAAAAGCATTTCTATTGGTTAATACGTAATTGTAAGTAATTTATAATTGTTTCGTTTAGATTACAAAATGAGTAATTAATTAAAAGAAATCGATTTCAATTTGTACGAAAATACAGGACATTGATTAAAGTTAAAATTTGAAGAATGCAAGTATTTCATAATTATTTATAATTTTAATGTGAGTGATATGAAATAAACAGTAAATGTAGTTCTTAATTGGGTGTTCCCTTTTAAAAATTATTTAATTAATTAGTTTGGTTTTATAAATTAAGCGGTTTCGCATGTGTACCCTTCACAATAATTAATTTACTTTATAAAAAATTACAAGACTGTATTTATGCCAGAAACAGCAAATTTATGATTTACAAGCGGCCCCCTGTTTAAATATCACTGGTCTACAAAGTCCGAAGTTTTAAAATAATAGGCTTTTATATAAGTATTACAAACATAAATTAATATAATGAATTTTTAAATATATGGACCTTCAGTACTTGCGGTTTGGTTTTGCCATTGTGCTTAATCCAGCTTTACTAAATTTTGGATTAATAAAAAATAACAATTTGCTAGGTGTATTTTATTTGCTTCATACATCAGCAATAACTAAAATTATAAATACATTACAATATAACATTTTTCTACAGCGATTAATTATTTTAAATATTGATATGTTTAATAACGAAATAAAACAACTACTTACTAAAACCGACTAAATTATGCACGTTTGGAATTGTTTTAAATCTAATCAAATTTTACTCATAAAATCATTTTTACATTTCTGATTATATAGTTTTTTGAAAACGGTCTTGAAGGGTTAGTGGTTTTCTTTTTAAAATAAAAATTTATTACTCGTAAATCACAATAGACGAGCCAGCTCTAAATTTCTTACATTAGAACTTATAGCAAAACAATTTTGTCGGTGAATCAGTTTTCTTAATAAAATCATTTTACTTATATTTTCAATAACAATTCTTAACAACAAACTAACAATTGCTTATGTCGTACTTATAATAATTTGTGCACGAAAAGTAACAGAATAATTGCATTAAATGAATTATTTTGTTACTGCACATTTACAATTTCGATATAATTACACATTCAGTGAATAACTACAATCATTAATTAATACATAAGTGGCGATCAACCACGGAAGACGAAGGTTACATCTAAGTTAAACTACACACATTGCATTTAGCAAATGGAAGACATTTATTTGCACTGTTTAAGATTTTTAATTTACCCCATAAAACTCATGGATCTAATTTTAAATTTCGTAACTCCACACTGCATAATTATGATATGGTATCGCTAATTCTACTTCAAAGATTATAAATGGCTAGATTATATACATAGAGTTAACAAATCTTATTTATTCCAAAAAGAAGACACAATTATTGACACGTTCACTTTTTAAAATTTTTTAAGCTTCTTTTCAAATTTCGAAGGCATTGATTTATAATGGAAGACTTCGTTGATTTATAATAATAAATACCTAATCATTTCATTTCCAAAACTAAGCAAAGCATTTTGGTATTGTCACATTGTGTAATTGATGGAATATAACAGGTTTTTACAAAAGCACTTATTTATAGTACAAAGACTAAAATGATCACATTTGGGCTAGATTTCTATTAAAACGTGTAAACACCCATATTTTTTCTAAATCATCGAGTATTTACCGATTTCAATTTTTTAATCGGTCCCCTATCAAAAATATGTAAACCTAAGCTAAATCTAATATATATCACTTCATAGAAATCTTCGAAGCAATTAATTGTATTTGTATCCTCAAAATTTTAATATAGTTAAACAAATATTTTCTAAATTTTTAGGGCGAAAAATCAAAATCGAAACTGTACATTTTAAACTTTGGGAAAAATAAACTAAACAATTTACTAATTTGTCGTTTCGATTTAGAAATATTTCTATGAATTATTTAAATATTAGTAGATATAGAACATGATATGTTAATTGTCAATTACTAACCATTTTTCTAACACTTCCAAAATAATTAATGACTTGTAAGAGTAGGGATTTGAATTTACTAAGAGTGCCATCATTTCCATTCTTAATTTTTTCTCCCAAATTGACTACAACCGGTGGTCGAAGTACAACTAGGAAAAATCTATAAGTGCCTTCTTGTTCAAACAATTTCATTCTCGAGAAATTAAACTGAGGGACTTCTTCAAAATAACAAAAAAAAAATTAGAACTTCAACTATGAAAACATCACAAAAACCTTTAAAACCTATTGATCCAAAACTAAAATTTAAAATAGGAATATTGATTTGTCTAAATTTAAAGATTTTTCTTTTGAGAAACTTTACTTTTAGCGCACTTATAAAGTTTTACGAGCCGTGCCTTCCAACTAGTGATAAATTATTTTTGGAACTAACGATAAAAGTTATTGTCTTGAATTATTTACGAGTAATTATTTAAAAGGGCAAACCAATTTCGAAGGCTTTAATTAAAGCACTGCCCGAATCGTACATGCCGATCACGCCAAAAAGCACACCTAAACCGATTATGAAATAATCGAAAGCCAAAGTCTGAGTATCCATCCCATTGCGTTTTAACTTAATATGAAAGTAACAAGGCCAAATAAAACTTAACATAGTACCCGTAAAACTACCAATAAATCCCATAAGAATCGAAAAGTGCGGGATAAAACAAGCCATTAGGATAGTAAAAATTATCACACCTATTCTCCAAGCCAATCCCCACACTTTCAATTCTCCATCGAGAGCCCAAATGGTAGGAAAAACGGTTTTTGGTCTCCCTTTAAATAAAATGCGCTCTAACAACTCGCAAGCCGCATAATACGGGAGAGGATAGCTTAAGAGGGCTTTAATAACCAAAATTAAATTAACGAATCCCTTAAAACCAGTCGAATGCAAATTATTCGTAATTACCTGTTGAGTGTCGTTTTGAAACGTGAGGAAGCAAATGTATCCGAAGAGCGATTTAAAAATAGCGGCCCAAATGTGGGACCAATCTAACATCCATTGGAATTTCGACGGGTCCTCCATGTTCCCTTCGAGAGTCGGCAAGAATATTTGGGAAGTGTACGAAAATACAATTACCCCAAGGCAAATCGGGAAGTTTTCCATATCTACTGACCATTTTACCATTCCCCAACCCCAATCGCTTATTTCCAACAAACAGTAACCTAGTATTATTGCGTTTATTAGGATATGTGACATTGTGCACCAGAAGGATAGAACACTCACACTCTTCAATGATTTTATAAATCCTACAAAAATAATGGTTAGATTTGTTTTAATTTTAAGAGCATCGTGCCTTAAGAACTATGGACTCATAACTCTTGGTTGGTGTTTGAAATATTTTAAAAAGTTAAAAATTTGAATCGTAATCCGTTTTCGATTGTATGGGTTTGGTTTTATTAGAAAGTGATAATTGTTGAATTGCTTGCCCGTTTTTTTTTATTTAAGTCTTTTGATTGTGTTGAGTTCCATAGATCCCAAAACAACCCATTGATGATCTTACCTAAAGGTATCAAAATTATGCCAATGAGCATCATCCATGATCTCGTATCGATAGCCCCGTAAGGATAGCTACCAATCATGAGATCTCCGCAGACGACAACATACAAAATACAAGTCATGAGCAATTCTATAATTTGCGCTCCATTCACAACTTTAGCCCCATATTTCTTCCCAAAGCATTCCTTCGCAATGGAAACGTAGGAATCTCTCACTCGGACTTGTTTGCCTGTTTGGACATCAAATTCGTACAAGCATTCCACTAAGATTTTTCCGGTGTAGCAGCAGATGTATGCCACACCGAGCATCGCAGCGATTGCCCAATATCCACCCTTTAGAACGGCGAAAGGCAACGATACAATAAACATTCCCTAAAAGAGAAAACCAAATTAAGCAGAGTTGGGTCAAAAAAACCCATCAAACCTGAATGGCATTGGTTACGTTCCATGCAGCTTGGTATTCGTTAATTTTAACTTCGCTCTTGCCTTCTACGAAATCATCTTCGGACATATCTAAGGACGAAAAGGACTGTTGTTTGGTTGGGGCATCTCCGGTTTGGTAGCCTTGGTTGAAAGCATCTTCGGCTTGCGATTTTTCGGTAGGGGACCATTGGTTGGTTGAAGACATATTGCTAAGTTCGTGATGTTCAGGACCGGTGTGATTGACTTGAGCGAATCGAACTCTTTCGCTGGGTGGATGTGGATTGGGTTCTTTTTCGGGGACCTGCTGGCGAATGGTTTGCCAAGCCACATTAACTGCGGCACTTAGTGGAGGAATACGAAGATTACCAAAACGCGACATCTTCACAACGATTAATTTTTAATTATTTAATTAGAATAGTTTAACCGCTACGATTTAGGATCATTTTATTAGAATTTCAAATGACTTTGGAAGACAGCGGATTTTATCGGTTAACTTATAAATAATTTAGGATCTTTAATTTTGGAAGACTTTGGAAGCACTTTTTATTGACTAAATGAACCGCCGAGATGGAGGCTGTGAAATTTTTATTGAATAAATTTAGACATTTTCCTTTAAACTAATAGAAAAGATCAATATCGAGCACCAATTTTTAAAGATACCCCACTTTTATTTTTAAGATATCTTCTTTCTAATGCACTACACTTAAATAGACGCGATGGCTCTACGTACATATCACTATCACTTCAATTAACAATCTCTGTAAATAAAATTATCAGATTTTCCATCTCGGCGGCTACAGACCTTCGGAAAATTGGTACATTACAGCATCCCTGTATGTACACTCAGAGATATTCTCAGAGACGTATTTAGGGATCAATTTATTTTAAGATTAAATCTGACAACATTTCATTAATTCAAATACATCGTAGCGAACTTAAATCGAAAGAACTTGATGCAATGAAATTGTTCCGAAAGTAATTCAAAAAAACTATTGAAGCAATGGGTTGCGCCTCAATACAATTTAAAAAAAAAATCATTACGATAAGTCGGATTATTTTGCAGTACGTCTCTGTAATTTCTATCTCTTTTTTTGAAAATTTTCAGAACAGAGTGTACTGAATGTAAGAGATCAATAACTTAGTTGAGTTAGAAAACGTTAGATGTTCTATCACAAACAATGGAGTTTATTGGGTATACATTCAGTTTACACGAAATGCAATAACAAAAACAATTTTTTCAAATTATTATACACATGTATGCTTCGCAAATGAGATATAATCGAACTCCTTATCAAAGTCAAACAGATCTCTTCTTAGACAGACCGCGCCGCTTCCTGAAAATGATTTCGTGTAAAATATCAAAAGTATTTTATCAATAATGGCCAAACATCTAAATTTATAAGTAAGATGAATACATACTTCCGTAACATAAAATGTTTTTACAAGTGTCTTACAAACTAATTGACTATAGATCTAAAACGAGGGGTGGAGAATCCTTTTTTGAATGAGTTTCTAATCAAATATGGTTGCGCTCAAAAACCTTCAATTTGATATATTTACAGTGGATTTCATTTATAACGCCTTCGGTTGTAACGACTTTTTCGTTATAGCGTCGTATCACCTACGTCCCTTGAATTTCAAGCATACTTTGACAGGAAATTCATTTGGCTATAGCAAATTCGGATGTAACGCCGAATTCGGGTATGGCGATTGGTTTTAATGCGTCGTTGGTAACAAATTCCTAGAATTCTTTGTATAAAACCCATATAGATTTATATACTTACCTTTACACTAGCTACATTCAATTTTTATTGGTTTCATACAATACGCAAGGTATAGTAAATGAAATGTCGAATTACCTAGTCGCTTGTAACGAATTCCGGCTATAGCGACGAAATTGTAGTGACCCCTTCATCGTCGTTATAACCGACATCCACTGTACTTAAAAATAGACATTGTTTTCTAAAAATCTAACTGTTTACTTAAAAATATCAAAATTATAACTATTTTTAATCTTAACGATATATTAACAAAGTGGATTATTTTGTTAAATTAAATTCATTTAAAATGATTAGAAAAAATCACGATTCTTCACCTCTGATTTAAGCTCGTAAAAATTTATTGATTTTTTTAATTTATAAATTCGTAAAATTAAAAATAATAGATATTTAATTGGGCAGAAAAAATCCTATTTTTTTATTTAAAAGCCATTTTATGATTGATCTTCGATGATTGCAAATATTTAATTTTAAATCTAAACGAAGATTGTTCTTCAAATTTTACTCATTTTTTAATTTATAACTCCTAAAGTTCTAAATAATCGAACAGAACCTATCACTAAATTTTTCCAAAATTATTTTCAATTTATACAATAACTAAAAATATACCTATAGCGAAAGTTCAAATTAAATCTGAACGACATGATAATCCTAATTTTTGAACAAATCAGTAATAAACGTGAATTAAATCTATATGTACAAAAAAAGCAAATTGAAGCTGGTGAATGTTACTGTTTTACAACTAAATTCGTTATTAAATACTACTTAAGTTAATCTTACGTTTCCTTCTCTTTCTTTACAACTTTTCTACCGAGCAAATCAAGCTGGATAGCGCTCGGTACAGGACTATCCATATCAGAATTTGAACTGCATTCATCTGAACTCGACTCTTCATAATATCCTAAACCGGGCAAGATCCCAATACATTGCAATCCTCCATTCGGATCCACATCAGTTGAATTAGTTGAATTTGTCTTCCTATCATTTTCTGGTTTTTTCTCCTCTTTTTTCTCAACTTTAGCTGCAACATCTCCAGTGTCTTTCTTTTCAGTCTCTGCATTTTTACTTTCCATCTCAAGTTTGGCTTTCTTAGCTGTAGAATCATCCATATTCGTAGCTTTACGTTTTACGTTCTCATTTTTAGCAACTATAACTCCTTTCAACAGCTTGGTTTGCGAGGTCCTATTGTTCGAAGGAGTCTTAAGTTTGCTTGTATTGATCTCAGATTGTAACTTTTGATCGAGTGTTTTCTCCTGCAAAGTTGCGACACGATTACGATAATCGTTAAGTTCCTTTTCCTCTTCAAGAGTTTTTCTTCTGTCGGCTGCTAATTTGGTTCTATCGACGAGATCCAAGAATTCTATTTCATCATCATCCAATCCTTTTATCATATTCTCTGTAATAGAATACGTTCGATTAGCGAAGACTATTTTTATTAATACACTCACTTAATTTATGTGCTTCTTCGTATTCTAATTCTTTTCGTTGTTTTTGCTCTTGCAATCTTTCGTATAGACTTCTTGGATCATAGACTTGCTCGGGGGCCTCTAATTGAGTATAATTAAGATAAAACGGTGTAATTTTTGATAGGGTCAAAAAATTAACAATGGAACAGCAACATTTAGATAAATGACAAGAGATTGCTACTAAAAATGTGATAACTAACCTAGAGGATCGTCTGCTTTCCTGACACGATCCCATTCCTCTTGTCTTCTTCGTCTTGCCTCATTAATTTCACTTTCTGTTATAAAGCCAGAGCTCATTGTGACTCTGATTAGTTATTTTACAATTCTATTCAACAATAATGTTATTAAAACCTTTTATTTATTACAACAAACGTCAGTTAGATTGTGGGTAAAATGTAATGTAACTAGGGTGTTGTTCAGCCATTTTTCGACAGGTGGCGGTACGTGGTTTAAAATTAAATAAAATTCTTTATGGCCATTTATTGAAATGTATTTATAGGAGAGTTTTATGTAAGCTTTTGTATTATTTATTTAGGCTTTCTGATACCTAAATTGTTTAACAGCTTTGTATTGTTGATTTGAAATAGCTTAAATTTATGCCTATTAAGTTATGGTTGTTTAAATCCATAAAATTGAAACTTTATAAACTAAAAACACATATAAGTTACATAACGAATTAACAAGGGTCAAATAGTATTTCAAGTGTAATTATCTAATTTTCTTACTTGTAGATTTCAAGTGGGCACAATTGTACAATTATATCAATAGATAATGAAATTACCGAGCAGATAGAAAAAATCGGTTAGGTGTAGTGTGTAAAATATTCGACTGGAAAAATGATCAAATATTTCTTCGTTTTGCTTTTAGTACTATTTGTTAATAAAACAAATAGCGCAAATATATTGGGAATCTTTCATTTCCCTAGTCAAAGTCATCATATTTTAGGAAGCAGCTTATTGAAAGCCTTGGCCGCCAAAGGACACCATGTGACAATGATTAGTGCTTTTCCATTAAAAAAACCGGTGAAAAATTACGAGGATCTCGCCCTAGACGAAATTCTGAATCACAAAGGTATGTCATTTAATTTAACTCAAATTAATTAATTTAATAGCATTATTTTTAGATAGTTTCGTTAAGGAACTGATAACTTTGGAGAACAAAACCTTTCTGGACCAAATGGCTCTGTTTAAAAGAGAAATGGAAACCGTCGATACTTTATTCTTCGAGAGCAAAGCACTGAAAGATCTCTTAACGTCAAAAAAATTGATTTGGTCGTTTTGAATTGGTTTGCGAACGATGCATATTTGGGGATATCCCATGCACTGGGGGCCCATACGGTAGCTTTCAGTGTTATGGGGTCCGCCAATACGGTAACCGATCTGACCGGATGCCCAACGCCATTCTCCTATGTCCCAAATATGTCAGCAGGCTACCCAGACACCATGACATTTTATCAGAGAGCAGTGAACACCTTGAGCTATCTTTTTTTTGACGTCCTGAATTATTTCTACATGCATCCCCGAGCCGAGTCGTTGCTGAAGAAGTATTTCCCCGATGCGCCGCCACTGGACGAATTAAGGTCCAACATCTCTCTCGTATTATTAAATTCGCATTATAGCATCGAAAGTCCACGACCTTACGTACCTGCGATGATACAAGTCGGCGGTTTGCAGCTGGAAGAACCCAAAGAATTGACGGGCGACTTAAAAACGTTCATGGACAGCGCCAAAGAAGGAGTCATCTTTTTCAGTCTTGGCTCAAACGCGCGAAGCCAAGATTTGCCCGAAAACGTCTTGGAAGCGATCGTTGCGGCTTTCGCCAAAATTGATATGAAGGTCCTTTGGAAGTTCGAGAGCGATTTGCCGAATTTGCCCAAAAATGTGAAGATTTCCAAATGGTTACCTCAGAGGGATATATTGGGTAGAACTATTTTGATTTTTTTGGAAGTTTTTGGAGTTGATGTTTTTTTTTAGCTCATCCAAATTTGAAGCTTTTTATAACGCACGGGGGTTTGTTGAGCACGACGGAAGCTGTTTACCATGGGATGCCCATGGTGGGGTTGCCGGTGTTTGGCGATCAACAGGGCAACGTAGATGCTGGGGTTGTTAAGGGTTATTTGGTGAAGGAAGATCTGTTGACGTTAACGGAAGAAAAGCTAACGAAGGCCATTAAAGAGGTCTTAAATAATCCAAAGTACCTTTGATTGTTTACATAAGTAATTGATGAGTTTTTAATTCAATCGATTTTAGGTATCGTGAAAACATTCAGGCGCGTTCTCGAATTTTGAGAGATCAACCCGTGAAGCCGATCGATAATGCTGTGTTTTGGGTTGAATACGTGCTAAGGCACAACGGAGCCCCGCATTTAAAAGTTGCAGGACTAAAATTGGCTTGGTATCAGTATTATATTTTGGACGTGGTGGCTTTATTTGCAACTGTTATCGTTTTGGTGATAGCAATTCCGTCTTTGATTGTCTACAAAATATTTAAGTGCCTGTGTAAATGCAAAAAGGAGACAAAAGCGCAAACGAAGGCGTCCAAGAAGACTAAACAGAAAAAAGCTTGAATATTTGCAATAAAAAATAATACATATTGACAATCTTTAATTAATATATAATAATAAAAGCAAATGATTTGTTTTATTTAAAAAATAAACCTTTTATATGTTATATTTAATTTCGATTTGATGCAAAATTTTGGTAATTTAAATTAATAAAATTTTTATAAGAAATAACAATTTATTATATTAAATGTGATTTAATATACTTTAAGTATCCGACTTGAGATTTTTTTTGTCCATTTTTTCAAAGGTATTATTTTACAGGTAATTTAGATGAAGCACATTTTAAAAAAAATATGTATTAAGTCTATTGGTATAGGGAATAAACCTATACCAATAAACATAATTAATATAAAAGTTTATAGCCTGAATTATTTACTAACTTTTTAAAAGCACTAATTTCAATTTTTGGGGGTCTGGTAATAAATGCGGTACTGTACTTTTTAATTAAAAATATTTTAAAATTAAATAATTATTGTGAATTGTGCTTAAAAGCAAGTGTGCACATTCGAGCTCAAAGTGGCACATTTCGATCTCGGAAATGTGCCACTTTTCGCTCGAATGCGCACATCCTCGTATTTATTGAATTTTGTAAATTAAACAGTCTCTTCAATTAACAAATTTAATTTAGTTCAGTAAATATATTGGTTATATATTCGAAAAACGTATTTTTACCATAGCAATGAGTGGGAGCGAGCGAAAAGATACAATAAAGTCATAAGTACGAGTGAGAGAGAATGATAAAAATTATTTACTACTTTTTCGTTGGCAAAATTATTGCGAATAATGCTTAAAACCGAGTGTGCACATTCGAGCTCAAAGTGGCACATTCCGATCTCGGGAAAATGAAGCGCGCCGCTCCGCGTCGCACTTCATTTGCATCCTTCGATTGGAAATGTGCCACTTTTCGCTCGAATGCGCACATCCTCGTATTTATTGAATTTTGTAAATTAAACAGTCTCTTCAATTAACAAATTTAATTTAGTTCAGTAAATATATTGGTTATATATTCGAAAAACGTATTTTTACCATAGCAATGAGTGGGAGCGAGCGAAAAGATACGATAAAGTCATAAGTACGAGTGAGAGGGAATGATAAAAATTATTTATTACTTTTTCGTCGGCAAAATTATTGCAAATAATGCTTAAAACCGAGTGTGCACATTCGAGCTCAAAGTGGCACATTCCGATCTCGGGAAAATGAAGCGCGCCGCTCCGCGTCGCGCTTCATTTGCCTCCCTCGCTCGGAAATGTGCCACTTTTCGCTCGAACGCGCACATCTTTGTATTTACTGGATTCACTTACCTACATTAATTTTTGATTAAAAAATAGTAAGTACTATTTACAAATTAAATCTATAATACTGTTGCAAAATTTGAAAATGACATGTCAATGCTCAAGACATACTTTTCTTAATCTTTCATATAATCACAACTTTTATTTTTGGCGAGATGGTGTAATACATAGTATCAATTCTATTGAAATGATTGCATTCTATTAATTTTTTTTTATTTGAATGAAAGCGAAGGAAAGGAAATTGCGAAAATTGTTGATTTCATTCATAAAACTCTTCCAATCGTATTATTTATTTGTATTCAGATACAGAATTGATTAATTTGAGCCTTAAATTAAAAAAAATGCAAAACAAATACATATACCCTTAGACAAATACAAAGATAAGTAAACCATGGAACGGATTTAGACAGAGACAGGTCTATTTGGGTTTTTACATTATCGAAAAACAAAACTAATCAATGGTTGAATCAAAACTCCTATCTGTACAAATCTAATTTTATAATCAATGTTTTTGTTTAATTTAGATTTCGAGGAAGGATATTGAGAAACGTCCGATGGCAACTCAAACAAAGTTTAATCAAAGTACACAATGAAAATGGTATATAAAGACCGACCATTGTTGGAAAGGTATAGTTCAAAAAACTAGCCTTACAAATCCACAACCAACAAACAACAACAATGAACACCAAAATCTTTGTTTTTGCAATTATTGCAACTTTTTTGGTCTTGCAAATTAATGCTGGACCTATCGAAGAAGCACCTGGACTAGGTAATAATATAAATGTTGTTATGGTCATTTTAAAATATAATACTTTAGTTTCTGTGCAAAAAAAAATTCGATTTATTTTATACAAATATTTTTGATTTTACAAAAAAGAACTACTATAAGTCGAACTTCGATAAGCCGAATTTTTGATAACTCGAACCTGTTTTCCTAGGACTTGCTTATTTCAACGTTAATATTTTTATATCGATAACTCGAATTTTTGATAACTTGAATTATTTATAGTTTCTCTTGAACTTCGACTTATTGAGATTCGACTGTATTTTATTTATTAATTATAAATAAGTACCTAACACAAAAAAATAGAATTAGAATTAGATTAAATTCCAATTGCTTATTTGTATAGGTACTAATATTTTCTTTTCAGAATTGAATCGTGCTACTTGTTATGCTGAAGAATGTCGTGCCCAATGCATTCTTGAAGGAAACGCTGGTGGACAATGCATTTCAGGAGCTTGTTTCTGTACGAAGTAAAATCAAAAAACTATGTAAAAACAGCATTTTATTATATATTTGTGATTTTAATTAAAGATTTTTAAATTATTTAATCATTTATTTTATTTCCTTTGGTACTATGTCTTTAGTTGTTTAAGGACAAACATTGTAAATAGTGAAAAGTGGTATAAAATGATACCCATAAGGGAGAATGGTCGTAATTCAGAAGTTCTCCAATATAATGTTGATGTTAAAGCGATTTATCTGTTTAAGTATTTGCATATTTACATTCTTTAGTATTTAATGTGTTATTAATATTTATAAGATTCATGTTTTAAAAATCTGGTAAAGGATCATTTTATACACCGAGGTGTCTAAAATGATCTCCGTGCTGTGGGTAAGATGATCCTAGGAGATCGAGCCAGCAGATCATATACGAAAACCATGATTTTGCTATATTAAATAAAGAAAACAAATATAGAGTCGTTTACAACGTTTTATTCAAATAATTCATTAAACAGTATATAAATTAAAAAAATATTTTTGTTAGGAATTGGTAATTATTGGAATCACTTGGTGCAAAAACAAGCACCGGAAATACATTGTCCACCAGCGTTGTTTTCAAGAATACATTCAGCGCGACATTCTTCCGATTCACATGTTGAACGTCTTACGCGGGCATTATCGGCGGCATCTAAAAAAAATAAAATTATTTATTGTTATAGGTATGTTATTTATACGCAGACATGCTTATTTTTCGCCTTTTAAACTTTAATATCATTTGGAAACACTTTCGTTTTTTGAATTTTAAAGTACGCATTTTTAACTTTTATAATCAAAATAAAAAGCTTACTGAAATTTATTATTTTAGTAGAAAAAAATTTAAATAATAAGACATTGATTGAAAATTTTACATAAAGAGTGAATCTAATGCAATATATAAACATAAGATTTAGTTTAAATAATGAGCTTTTTTTTCAAAGATTGGCTGCATAACACGTGGTTATATTTAATTTAGTTAGACCAAAGAAGTATAACTTCTAAAGTGCGTATATAAGTACACGCACCAGTTTTTTTATTTAAAAATGAAATTTACATTTTTACTCGTAACATCAGCAATATAAATCGAATATATATGCCACAAACAAACACTTTTCTCCATTTATTGTCAATTAATATAAATAAATAATTTAAACAAAAAACTTACCATTTATGGGATCAACATCCTCGTAAGCAGCGATGCTAGAAACTAAAATAACTGCAATTATAGCAAAGACAAAGATTTTGGTATTCATTGTTGATATTTTCTTTCTTCAACAAAACAGTGAATTATGTTTCGATTAACATTCAAAGCATCTTATATACTACATAATTTTGATATAATTGTTTATTGAAAAAGTAATCGTCTTGTACTTAGGGAAATTTTTGCAAGGTTATTAAAAGTTGAACTTATGCAATTTATTTTTGACGATTATATTTCGAATTATTTCATTAACACTAACGTATGATTAAGAATCAGTATTATTACGATCTACTGTACTTTAGACGGTTTTTTTTACAATAAATAGATTAAATTAAAAAGTAATATGTTAACCAACAAATGAAATTGACAAATTATGTTGCATTTAATTTTTTATTATTATTTATGATAACGTTTGGCTTACTTAAAAAATATGTTTAATCTGTGATGATTAACTAATTATTTACTATAAAGTACAATATTCTATTTTTTTCTGATAAGCACTAATTACAATTATCTTTGCAACATTCCCAAATACAAAAAGTTCCCCTTATCAAAGATCAACTAAAATTTTTTTGTATTTATTGGTATATAGGAAGATAATTAATTTTAAAATAAGCATATTCGTAAAACGAACAAGCAAAGTCGACGAAATGCATTCTAAAGTTTTTGTATTTGGTTTTCTTGCACTTTTATTTGTTTCCTCCATCGTCGCTCTTCCTCTTATGGAAGAAATCGAAGATAATCCTGGTAAGCTATTTGTTAGATAAAATAATACAGTACATAATTATTTCTTAAATGCAGCATTTCATGCGATTGTGAAAAGAGAAAACTGTGGGGGATGTCGTCCGATCTGTATTCTTAATGGCTATAAAACTGGACATTGTTATTCTTCAGTATGCAAATGCTCTGATAAATAAATGCTTTTATTTCAATTATTTTATTAACTCTTATTTATTTATTTTTATCAATTACTAAAATAATATTGTCTTAGGACGAATATTTGGTAAAATTAACAATAAAGTTTAAAATAATTAAATTCGGATATTTTCTAAACAGCCCTCGTAGAAAATCTTAAACTTTTCCAGGATTAGGTCTTGAATTTTTTGAATTGGTTACGTAACTCAGTTTAATTAGCAATTTAATAGAAACTACTGCAAAATTATATGTTTGAATAGTAATATAATTATCATTCTTACGAAGATGAGAAATAAAATAGTAGGTACACGATTAAATATAACAAATATAATATTATTTTTACTAACAAGCTTTAAAATAGGCGCGTATCTGTCGGTAAAAAATACAATTACCTAAAATAAAAATGCTACAATCTGATTTTTCCCTCCATCAGTTCAGAATAGAATTCTCGAGTTAGTTTTACGAATTTTCCCACCTTTGTGTCTAAAAAGTACACGTCGTCTGTGATTTGATTAATATTAAAACCTTCAGTTCTTAACTCGATTTTTTTAAGTTTATAAGTCGTTGTTAATGGAACAGTTTTCATGACCCTCAAGAATAAAGGAATGGCGTATGAAGGTAAATTACTTTTTAGTCCTTTCAATAACAAATCTAAATCTATGGTGTTATTCTCGTCGACCACTGCGGCCATTCCAGCTCGTCCTTCTGTATTTGGTATCTGACAAATTTTATAATTAAAATGTCATTAAAAAAATTCAATATTGCTTAGGGTGGTACCTGAACTCCATACACAACAGCATCACTAAGTTGAATTACTTTGCTAATTATGGATTCCACTTCGTTGGTGGAAACGTTTTCACCTTTCCATCTAAAATTTAAAATAATGATGTTCACATGCTAAAAAGTAACGTTGAAAAGTTTTACCTGAAGGTATCGCCCGTTCTATCTTTAAAGAAGAAATTCCCATATTCATTTCTGAGAAGGACGTCTCCAGAATTAAAGTATCTGTCTCCAGAGCGAAAAACGTTAAGCAAAATCTTTTTTTTACTCTCGCTCTCATTTGAATATCCTTCGAAGTTGGTAAAAGCTTTCTTCTCGTCTATTTTTGCCACCAAAAGACCTTCCTCTTCGTTCTTGCATTTGATACAAAATCCTTCGGCATTTCTCAAAGGTTCTCCCGTTTCTTCGCTGCATTTGATTAAAGTTACAGGCGAGAGTTCTTTCAAAAACAATGGGATGAATCCCACACTTCCAACGGTATTGTCCGTGTTACCTAAATTTTAACATCAAATGGTTGATAATTTTTCAATTTTGTTTAAATATATCGAGAAATGAAATACAGTAAAACTTCGATTATCCGGACCTCAGTTATACGGATTTGCGATTATCCGGATTGTCAACCTCGTTCGTTTTTTCCTGTTAAAACGGAACGCTTCGTAATCGTGCTTAAAACCGAGTGTGCGCATTCGAGCTCAAAGTGGCACATTTCCGATCTCGGGAAAATGAAGCGCGCCGCTCCGCGTCGCGCTTCATTTGCTTCCCTCGCTCGGAAATGTGCCCCTTTTCGCTCGAATGCGCACATCCTCGTATTTATCGGATTTGCATATATTATTATTTTATTCTTCAATTCAAAAAATTTAAAGTCGAATAAATTAGATCTATTTTTTGTTTGAAAAACGTTAGATATTTTATTTCTTATTAAAAATATTTTCGGGTATAGTTTCGAATAAATTCGCGTTTTTGATTAATTAAAATTGTATGAGTCAAGTTTTCTGAAGTGGGCCACTAAAAATCAACTAGCTAATTTTTATATCATCTGTTGTAGATTGTTGAAGGTTTATATGTCAAAATTAAGGTCTCCAAATATTTTTAGGTAATTTTCATTTTCGTAAAAATTATAAACAAATTAGTTTTAAGGCACATTTTGTAGACACTGTTGTAATTAGATTTTATTTATGAATTAATTCAATTTTTAAATATAAAAAAATATTTATGTTACATAAGGAACGAGTCAAAATTTTAGAATGACTTGGGTGGGGTATGTTAAAAAAAGGTGGGGAAATAAGAGTCAAAATTCGGAAATAGTTAAAGTATTTTTTTCATGTACGATGAAGTCTCCCATCTAGTCTAGCTTAAAAGTATTAAATTACAAATGTGGTTTTTGGTAAAAATACCCTATTGTAATTTTTAATTAAAAGAAAAGCCAGTAGAGGTACATTTAGTTCAGTTTGATTTAATTAATATTATTTGTAAAAGAAAAGAATAAGATAGGCAAATTAAATTATTAAAGAGTATGTGCGCTTTCAAGCGAAAACTTTTTTCGAATAGAAAATCTGAATTTGAAGGATTTGTTATTAATATAGTCGAATCCAATTAATACGAAGATGTGCGCATTCGAGCGAAAAGTGGCACATTTCCGAGCGAGGGAGGCAAATGAAGCGCGACGCGGAGCGGCGCGCTTTATTTTCCCGAGATCGGAATGTGCCACTTTGAGCTCGAATGTGCACACTCCGCTTTTCGCCACAATTAACAATGATTAATATACTTTGAATTTTACCTAAACATTTTATGATTCTTTTTGGTATTTTTTACTGTTGATTTTATAATTAATACTTATTTGTTTCGTTTTTTTTGTAATTAAATACCTAACAAGGTAAAATTGTTTTTTTTCAATTATCCGGATGAGCTGCAACATTAATTAGTCCGGATAACCGAGTTTCCACTGTAGTACTAAATAGTTGGCAATAGATTTCATTAATTCTCTAAAATTATTCCATTTATTTTAAGTAGGCTGCTTAGAAACAACTATTGGGTTGGCAAGAAAGTAATTTTGGTTTATTTAGTTTGAAATACAACTTTAATCTTTTTATACTAAGAATGGATTCTAATCAACTATAAATGTACTATTTTCGTCAAAAACTTTTTGACATTTTTCGGATAATTGCATGATTCTACGTTCTGATCCTTATTAGCACAAAACTGAAGTAAGTGCGATATCAGGTTATCATAAGTCGTAAAGATCGAATTAAATGGTAATTTGATATGGCTATATAGTCGATCAGTTTCCAATCAAGCTCCAATAATTTTTGAAAAGTTACTAAATATGTGCTAGGCAAAGAATTGTCATGGTGGAACATAATGTCTATACGGTTAGATAATTCTGGCCGTTTATCTCTGATTGCTTTATTGTTTCATCAGTTGATGACGGTAAACATCTGAATTAATCGTTTGCTTATAGTTCAAAATATTAGGTTGCTCCATAAGTTGCTTTTTTATTTGCGATACAAAATTAATACACTATATTTGTTATTTAAGTTTGGTTTATGACGTTATATGATAGTACAATTGCTCAATCACCTTTTCCCAACGCCCTTTCTTCAAAATCGTTGAGGCTTACTTGCATAATATTTCTTGAAAGGCGTTTTGTTTTGCTTGCAGATTGCAACCGTTTCTCATGGAGAAATTTTTTTGCTAAAAACATCAAGAAGTAGTGGTTGGTTGGAGCAAAATCTGGGGACTATGAAGGATGCGGTAGAACAAAACTCACAGTTTTTCGCTTACTATCAAAGGTGCATGTGGTTCTGCATTATTTTGATGGAAAACAACACCCTTACAAAATACCAATGCTGGCCATTTTTCTGCTATAACGACTTTCAATTTATCCAACTGATTGGAGGAGATCTAAGACGGAATATATGTACGTAAATTTTTCTAAACAAATTGGTCCCGCACGTACAATATTCATAGACGCCAAACCACTACCACTACCACTACCACTACCACTACCAATAAATTCAAATACTTCGGGTCAATTGTAAATCATAAGGAAATAGCTAAATGAGATATAAAACATTGCGTTAATGTTGATTGGATGAGGTGGAAGTCAATCTCTGGTGTGCTGGGCGACAAAAAGATGCCTATACGATTGAAGGGTAAGATTTATAAAACAGTAGTTAAGCCTGCTTTGGCATACAGTGCAAAAACATAGGCAAGACTGGGAAAACACAATAAACAGTGCATCTGGCAGTGATGAGAATGTTGCCATGGTTTATGGGTGTCATGAAGAAAGATCATATGCGGAATAAACATATCGGAGCTTTATTGGGTGTTCAATCCGTTTAGGACTTTATAGATAAATCTCAATTAAAATAGTATGGACATGTTCTACGTCAAAATCAGAATCACATAGTGCAGCATGTTTTTGCAATCAATGAACTAAAAAGAAAACCAAGTAGACCGAAAAGTACATGGAAGAGGTCTTCTATTAAGTTGCAATGTTTATAATAGAAGAAAATACTCCTTAAGAACACGTCTACCCCGATAAGAGAGCAGTTGAGAACAATTGCATTAAAGGCGAAGATAGAGAAAAAGATGAAGAAGAAGAAGATTGCAGCATTTATCAAAATTGGTGGTTTTAGCTTTAGAAAAGGGCCCATAGTACACTACACCTTTCCAGTCCCATTCAATGGACAAAAGAACTTTCGTCGGATAAAGTCCAGATTTCGCGACAGGTAGGTTTCTAAAGTAAGTTAAAACTCACTACTGTCAACTGTCAAATGGATACAATTGTAACATTGACCGACGTGATTAAAAAAAATATAATGGTATCAAATTGGGAAAACCGAAATTACTTTCTTGCCAACTCAATAGTAAACCTAATGTCATTAGACTATCACTGATCATTTCTAATCAACTGTTCCCGATCATCAATTTTTGAAAGCAGTCACCCATTTTGTACTTTTTTTTATCTCTAATTAAAAAAATTACCCATATTTGCGATTCCTTCAGTAGCAGCATAGAACTCGAAGACCTTTTGAATGTTGAACTTTTCAATAAATTCTTCCAAATTTGCGGCCGCAATCCGTTCCCTATGATGGCTCTCACGCAATGATTGGTATTCTTTATGGTGGGATCTGCAAGAATGTATCTGCACATTTCGCCTATGTATTGGGCGACCTAAAATCGATTTTGAAGTAGGAGAAGAACGATAGAGAATTATTGCGTACCGTGCACTTGTATTTGGCGCAATCGATGAAATAGTTGGATGCCGAAAATTTTTTGCGGATGACGACGGACGAACCGTAGATCAGAGCGTGTCCAATGGCTATCACGCCGCCTGCGGAATGGTAGAGCGGCAGGGACGTGTAGATGATGTCGTTGAATTTGAAATCGGTTATGTTGTTGGTGGCTGTGCTACCGAGAAGGTATCTATTGATAAAAAAAATCATTAAAAAAACATTTTTTTTTTGTTATCGATTGTAGAGTAATTTTTCTAAGAGTAAATCGATTTTCTACTATATAAATTTTAACCGACCAAGACTCTAAAAAAAATTAAAAAAGTAAATCATAAAATTTACAAGAAAAGTGTAGCTTAACACTATAACCGCGGCAATTTTGAACTTACTACACCGGCGGTTACCGGGCAATTAGACTTTTAAGAAAGATCGGTCTTTTAACAATTAAATATTTATTGCAACAAATTTAATGCTTTTGAACAGTTTTTAAAAACAATAAATGCCGTAACTTTTACTGAATATAGAATCAAAAGTGCTCAAAATTTTAATTGTTTGATTTGAAAAAAAAAGATTCATTTAAAAATCTAATAAAAACGAAGATGTGCGCATTCGAGCGAAAAGTGGCACATTTCCGAGCGAGGGAAGCAAATGAAGCGCGACGCAGAACGGCGCGCTTCATTTTTTCGAGATCGAAATGTGCCACTTTGAGCTCAAATGAGCACACTCGGTTTTAAGCATGATTCACAATAATTTAGCTCAATGTATTAAACGAAATCTCAATTGAATAATTTTAATAGTTCTCTCGTACTCGCATTGACGAAATTCTTGTATTTTTTCGCTCCCTTCCACTCATTGCTATGGTAAATATAGTAAATCCTATAAAGTTAAACTAAAATAATTTATTTATATTTGAAAAAGGGAAAAGTAATGTAGGAAATATAATCAATACAAGGATGTGCGCATTCGAGCGAAAAGTGGCACATTTCCGAGCGAGGGAGGCAAATGAAGCGCGACGCGGAGCGGCGCGCTTCATTTTCCCGAGATCGGAATGTGCCACTTTGAGCTCGAATGTGCACACTCGGTTTTAAGCACGATTCACAATAATTAATTTACTTTCTTAGAGGGCTAACTTCAACTGTCGAATTTTCGATAAGTGTGCGCGCGCAACATCCGTTGCCTGCCACAATTTTACTACCAAAACGCCAAAAGAAGTATAACTTCACAAATTTAAAAACTCCAATCGAAATTTCTTTTTGGGTCAAAAAAATTGATTGCTGGATTTATTTCTCTAAAAAATACATTAATTGTGAAAAATTTTCCCGAGATCGAAATGTGCCACTTTGAGCTCGAATGCGCACACTCGATTTTAAGCACCATTCATAATATTTAGGCTAATAAATTATTCAAAATATTAAATAAATAATTTAATCGTTTTCTCTCACTCGCACCTACTAAATTCTCGTATCTTTTCGCTCACTTCCACTCATTACTATGGTAAATACGTTTCTTGAATATAAAATTCATATTTACTTTTAATTTTTTGATTTGAAAGTGAAAAGATTAATTAAGGCAAATCAATAAATACGAGGATGTGTACGTTCGAGCGAAAAGTGGCACATTTCCGAGCGAGGGAAGCACATGAAGCGCGACGCGGAGCGGCGCGCTTCATTTTCCCGAGATCGAAATGTGCCACTTTGAGCTCGAATGCGCACACTCGATTTTAAGCACCATTCATAATATTTAGGCTAATAAATTATTCAAAAAATTAAATAAATAATTTAATCGTTTTCTTTCACTCGCACCTACCAAATTCTCGTATCTTTTCGCTCACTTCCACTCATGACTATGGTAAATACGTTTCTTGAACATAAAATTCATATTTACTTTTAATTTTTTGATTTGAAAGTGAAAAGATTAATTAAGGCAAATCAATAAATACGAGAATGTGCACGTTCGAGCGAAAAGTGGCACATTTCCGAGCGAGGGAGGCAAATGAAGCGCGACGCGGAGCGGCGCGCTTTATTTTCCCGAGATCGGAATGTGCCACTTTGAGCTCGAATGTGCACACACAATTTTAAGCACCATTCACAAAATTAGGCTAAAAACTTATTCAAAAAATTAAATAAATAATTTAATCGTTTTCTTTCACTCGCACCTACCAAATTCTCGTATCTTTTCGCTCACTTCCACTCATGACTATGGTAAATACGTTTCTTGAACATAAAATTCATATTTACTTTTAATTTTTTGATTTGAAAGTGAAAAGATTAATTAAGGCAAATCAATAAATACGAGGATGTGTACGTTCGAGCGAAAAGTGGCACATTTCCGAGCGAGGGAAGCAAATGAAGCGCGACGCGGAGCGGCGCGCTTCATTTTCCCGAGATCGGAATGTGCCACTTTGAGCTCGAATGTGCACACTCGGCTTTAACCGTGATTCACAATACTTAATTTATTTTCTAAAAAAATGTAATTATCCAAACTAATATTATAAAAGCGAAAGTAACTTTGTCCGTATGTCTGTCTGTCTGTCTGTCTGTTATTTTTTCACGTTTAAGCCACTGAACCAATTTTGATAAATTTTGATATAGAGATAGCTTGGACCTTGAATACAGACATGGGCTACTGGTTTCGAGCAAATGTAGTGAGTCATTCCTGTTAGGTATATTCAAAATGTTAAAAACAACCATCTTCAAGAAGCTGCCTTTACATAATATTTTTTGGCCATTATTTAGTTTTCGTTATAATAAAACAGTTTCCGGTTTCTTTTTTTGTATATAATAAAGCGTTTATCTGCAACTTAACATCTAAAAAATGTGTCAACCATCAAAACTCAAAATTGTACAATTTTGAGTTTTGAAAAAGTTTCAAAAAGCAACGAAACTTTGCATATTTGACGAGAGTTGTTTTATTAGCAGTACGTTTCCTGTTTACTTTAAATAACATTAAAAGGTATTGGACGTTAACATTATTATTAATCCTTATTAAGTTTTTATTTTAAAAAAAAATATTAAAAGAAGCAAACGCTTTTTTTTAAGTTAATTTTATCTAAATGGTAAGTATTCCGTTTTGGGACGAAAAAAATAGTCAAGTCGTCATACCTCTTATTTGAAAGAGCGGCAGCTTTCGGAAAGCCCGTCGTACCCGATGTGAAAATATAAAGCAGAGGATCGCTGCATCCATACTCGTTATTAATTGCTATTGATGCATCGGACTCATTTTTTAGTTCCTCTCTCAAATCAGTACTGCCAGAAAGAACTTCGGTGTTTTCCTTGGGGTTCTCGTGAAACTGATAGGTTTTCAAGCCATTTAGATTATCTTGGATGCTTTCTAAAGCTAAAAAATCATAAAATTAACATTAGCCTATTAAAATCATAAAAATGGATAGGGATTTTGAATTAGCACTGGTTTCCGAAGCATATAGGATAAAAACGTTAAAAAATGAAAAGATTTGACGAAATTTGCAAAGACGGATGATTGAAAGAATTTTGAAAATTAAAAATTTTAGCAATATTTACATTTTAAAAGCTTGGAACGCGTTTTCTCCCAGATTTAACATTGTGCTCTATTAATTTTTTTACTTATTTTACACTCCGATAAACGGGCTTTCAAAATGTGAAAAATTTTTAAAGATCTGTTTACAAATAACCGAACTACAATTTTTCTAACTGGAATTTTGGAAATAATTAATTATAAGTTAGATTTTTTAAACCCGTTTTTCTCGAGAATTTCAAATAGCCTGATTATGGTTTTTTAAGCCTGGCCGAAGCCAAAAAGTCTAACAAATTCGAATATTTATAGTTTTTAAAGATTCGTTCACAAACAACGACGCTACAATTTTTTATTGTAAAATTTTGTGCTAAAAAATGGACCTAAGACTTCAACCTTTAAATACTCAAAAAATTACTAGTGTATCTTAAGCCGATTTTACACGTATGTTATGGTAAAAAGTCTCGGAATTCCTAATCCGGGTTGTTTTTAATGATCCAATCGAAAATGAAGACGCTACAAACGTTTTTGTGCTTTGATGTAAATATTTTTAATTTATTTAGTTTTCTTAAAAAATTTGGGGGTTGAAGGGGAACCACGGAAGAATGGCTCTGACTATGTCAACTAGGGCTCTATAAGAACGTTCCACAAAAATTTAAAGCATATCTATAACCTAAAATTTTGTTCTTTCAAAAAAAGCAAAGGGGTTGAACCAGTCTGCCAAATTGTGTGGCCCGGACTAGTCTGAGGGGAGGCATTATATGATTTTTTAAGGGAGGCGCGGTTACATACAAATAGGAAGACTGGCATCACAAACTTTTAGGATCTTAACTTTTCGACAACACGAACCAATCATGGGACTTTAAATAAAATTTCGTTCGGGGGCATTTTAACCATGCCTATACCGCTATGGCCCTTTTTCGATGATCCATACATAAAAAAAACTTACATTTAGCATTGCTTGATCCGAAAATAATCGCTTTACACTTTGTGATTTGGAAGGAATGTAAAAGGCCATCACTAACGAGATTTGTGTTGATCAAAGCCGTGCTTATTCCCAATTTCGAAAGGCCCAGCCACAAGCAAGGGTACTCGGGCCTATTTTCCAACAATAATCCGATCGTGTCTCCCTTTTTGTATCCTTGCTTTTGAAAGTAATTCGCTATTTGATTTATAAATCTGTCGGCCTATTTTAAACGTGAAAAAGTGCATCAAAGGTTGCTTTCAAAGTCAATTCAAATACCTGTGCAAAAGTCCACATAACGTCTTCGAAGAAAAACATAACTTTTTGTGGGTTTTCTTTTGCCACTTTTGCGAACTGTTTGTATACTGTAGTGTTACTTTTTTGGTAGTACGACATCGTCACTTGTAATTTAACAAAGAGCCACACAAATCTAAAAGAAACACATTAAAAATTAGTTTTATTTAAAGAAAAAAAGGTGCTTGTACTTATGTACCATCGACCCAATTGAAAATCACCACCCCAGTAGCACGCTGCTTTTCTAGGCAAGCAATTGGATAGCTAACAGAGGTCTCTTAGTACAAAAATATTCAACTTTACTGAGCCAACAAATTTATTTTTAAGTTGGAATTACCCTGTAACCCTTATTTAATGTAGGTCCAAATGTTCTTTCTTTACTTTTCTAGCCCTAAGTTTGTAAATTTCTAAATACATATATTTTTTAATACTAATTATTAAATTTTATTATTAATTTTAAATCAATACTGAGATAAATATACTTTATTTAAAGATAAAATTAATCTATTTCAGGATTAGTATAAAACTGTTTACTAATATGCAGTACTATTAGTTAACAATTAATTTTTTGTGATTTGATATTGTTTACATTTGATGTGCTAATATAATAAACAATAAATTATTAAGTACCATTTTACCGTTTTTTTTATAAATATTATCGGCATTACTTTTATGATAACAATAGCAAAAATTATACTTACTTAAGAGTGAGAACACAAATTGCTGCTGGGGTAGTGATTTGTATTTTGGCTGAGTGTACGCGCGTTAGAAGTTATACCAGGGGCGTTTCTAGCCAACTGGCTTAGCGAGGAAGGGGGGGGGGAAGTAATTTAAAAAGGTAAAACTTAAATATTTTTTTTATTCCATAAATAAAAAATAATCAATATTAAAAAATATAATTTGTGAACAAAAAATTCTCAGGAGAGGTGATTACAAAATTACCCCTTCTACCCTAAAAGCGTCACTGAGTTATACTTCTTAGGCGTAACTAAAATTAAATAATTTAATCTTATTTTTACTCATAAATTAATCAAATAGGATTCATTTCTGTTGTTTCAGAGGTATAAACATTATACACTAAGGCAGTGGTTTCTAACCTGTAAGGCGCGCCCCCTAGGGGCGCGAGACTGCTGCGAGGGGGGCATGCAGCTGTTTCCAAAATATTATTTTCGAATACAAACCAAAAAAGTCGAATAGGTATCAAAAAATTTTGATGGATATTTTTACATAATATTGTATATTATTTTGTAGTCCATTAAATAAATTATAATATCAGTTAAGTATTTATGAAATTAGATTGTTAGAAAAATTAAGGGGGCGCAACAATTTTTTTTGTTTAAAGGGGGGCGCAGGTACAAAAAGGTTGAAAACCTCTGCACTAAGGGAAAAATTTAAAGGGTCAAAAAAATTTCCGATATTTTATGGTGTTCTTTGACAAGCTGTATTTCAGTGAAAAATGGTCGTATCTGAAATTTAAAAAAATCATTTTGAAGCTCCAAGATTCTAGTTTTCAGATCTTTTATTCAAAAATTTTTAGGAGCCGCTGTTATTATGCAATCTTAAGCAATGGCGCGGAAGAAATCGTAATCAAGCTAGAAACAATTGGACATTGTTTTTTTAAAAATAAATAAGCTTTTTTAAAAAGAATTTAAATTAAATAAAAATATTAATTTTTTGCATTAATTTAAATGTTTTTTGCAATAGAAATGTGTATTTTCCATTTTAATTATGATTATAAATTTTTTAGCGACAAGAAACGTGACTTTAATTCTTTTCAAAAGTTTGATTGTGTAAAACAATAGGAAGGGTTTGGTAAATAGAATAGTAACTTTACAAAGTTTTTAGGGTATATTCAACTATAAAAGTCACGCTTAACATTTGTTATTTCATAAATATTTGTAACTTATTGTTAGCCGTCAATTTTGTAAAATCTAAAAAATACTCTTTTTTCATGTTTTCAAATTTATGTTAAAAATTGAAAAAAAATATTTTTCATAAAAGTCATAGCAGTTTCCTATAGGGCGTTTATTCCAGTTTCCAAAACTGCTTTGCAATTTCTTATACGACTATTGGTTACTGAGATATCAATGATGGAATACAAAAGGATCTTTTTCTATTTATCCTCTTGTATCTCGGTGAAAAAAAATCGTATAAAGGTTTTAAAAAAAGAAACTTAAAGCTGAATAAACAAGCTATTTGGTACATATAATGGTTTGGCTGAAAAAAAAATGCGTAAGTCCGTGGGACGTAAATAAAAAAGAAAAAAATTTTCAAAATTTTTTTGCGCGCATTGCTTAAGATTGCATAATAACAGTGGTTCCTAAAAATGTTTGAATAAAAGATCTGAAAACTAGAATCTTGGAGCTTCAAAATGGTTTTTAAAATTTCAGGTACGACCATTTTTCACTGAAATATAGCCTGTCAAAAAACACCATAAAATATCAAACATTTTTTTAACCATTTAATTTTTTTCTTAGTGTAATACATCGATTTTGCTAATAAAAAATCGGTTAAATAATTTCAATCGTTTTCTCTCATTTGCACTAATAAGATAATTGTATCTTTTCGCTCTCTTCCACTCATTGATATGGTAAATAGGCTTTTCAAACAGAAAATCGATATTTACTAAACTGATTTGAAAGAGCCAAGAACAAAGTAGCAAAATCTCATAAATGCGGTGAATGTGCGCATTTGAGCAAAAAGTGGCAGATTTCCGAGCGAGGGAAGCAAATGAAGCGCGACGCGGAGCGGCGCGCTTCATTTTCCCGAGATCGGAATGTGCCACTTTGAGCTCGAATGTGCACACTCGGTTTTAAGCATTATTCGCAATAATTTAGCCCAATGTATTAAACGAAATCTCAATTGAATAATTTTAATCGTTCTCTCTTACTCTCATTGACGAAATTTTCGTATCTTTTCGCTCCCTTCCACTCATTGCTATGGTAAATATAGTAAATCCTATAAAGTTAAACTAAAATAATTTATTTATATTTGAAAAAGGGAAAAATAATGTAGGAAATATAATCAATACAAGGATGTGCGCATTCGAGCGAAAAGTGGCACATTTCCGAGCGAGGGAGGCAAATGAAGCGCGACGCGAAGCGGCGCGCTTTATTTTCCCGAGATCGGAATGTGCCACTTTGAGCTCGAATGTGCACACTCGGTTTTAAGCACGATTCACAATAATTAATTTACTTTCTTAGAGGGCTAACTTCAACTGTCGAATTTTCGATAAGTGTGCGCGCGCAACATCCGTTGCCTGCCACAATTTTACTACCAAAACGCCAAAAGAAGTATAACTTCACAAATTTAAAAACTCCAATCGAAATTTCTTTTTGGGTCAAAAAAATTGATTGCTGGATTTATTTCTCTAAAAAATACATTAATTGTGAAAAATTATCATAAATATATTTTCGACTTGCTCCACCAGTTTGATTATAATATTTATTGATAGCAACCAGTTTTATAATTTGTCATAAACAAAGAATTTACTTTCGTTTTCAACTACCTTCGGCTATTTTATCTCAATTAATTAGAATGTAATTTATTAATTGTTGGTTATTATCAATAACTTATCATTAAATTAATTGCTCGTTTTGAAAAAAAATACATTCACGTGCATTACCTAACAAATTGTATGGGTGACTTGTTTAAGGCTACTTTTTGAACTTTGTCCCACATTAAAAATCTTCGTCGTTCCTCAAAATTGGGTTTAAAAGCAAATATTTGAACTATTTCAATATTGTTTACTTACAGCAAATCTCGCTTGAACGTCTTTGCGAGAATGTAAAGGGTCCTGTAGCGCTTTTTGTTGAGAAAATACCAGGCGACGACGGCCGTGCATATCAATTGCAGGTAGAAGAACTAAAACAACCCAAAATTAGCCCAGAAATAAGCAAAAACGCAATTTTCACCATTATAGACGTCGGTAATTAAACAAACAACGAATAACAACTGATACGGAGTTCGAAACACTATCGGAGGTACTGTTAAACCCGTTTAACTTGTACCATATTCAAAAACCGATTGCGAAAATGTTTCGCCTTCAAATGTAGTGATGTTTGCTGCTGATTGTGGCCGATTATATAATTTGGTGAACCTGTATTTTCGAATTGACGTAAATTTGTTGGAGGTATTCGGGCGTAATTAATGTATTTGTATCTCGAACTTGTTTTTTCTCGTCGTGCGAAATTTTGCCTTAAGAAATTGCTGCGAAAATGTGTACCTTCTTTTTTTTTAAATCGTATGTTCCAAAGTTCTTTTCGAAACACGAGCGAAATTAATTTGTAGTTGTCGCAAAAGTGTTTTTGTCGTTTCTTGGGCGCGCAAGATTTGTTATTTAGTCGTTTAAAAATCAAATAAAATTAAAAATTAATGGTCCCATAAATTGTGCTTAAATAAAAGGTAAAAGTTCGCATTAGCTCAGTGTTAGGTACGTCAAAAAATTATTGTCGAGTTTTGAAGCACTCGTACACAGATTTGGTGTTTCTGGTATAAATACGGTCCTGTTTTCGTTTTATTTCAAAAATTATAAAAGGTAAATTAATTGTTGTTGATCGTGTTTAATATGTTTACTGTCGCCGGTATTTTTGAAAAAGGTCCCACAAGCCATAGAATTGTATTTTTAAATTAATTTTGTATGACGACTATTATACAGCAATATTATATTATTTTGCCCCTTTCTTCCCCGTGCGATGTAGTGATACACGTGGCGTAAAGTTGTCATTATGTATTCAGCGCCACGTGTATTCAATAGAATACACAGCTTGCAGGTCTCAACTTCCATAAAATCTACGTATAACTGGGTTTTTTTAATTTCTCCGAGATCAACCTCGTGTTCAAAAATTTCTGTGTTCCTGGAGTTTTCGAAATTAACACCAGAAGCAAACGAAGTCGCGAAGTAGGGAAACTTGGTTCCTTTGTACCTAGGGCAACTTTATTTTTTTTTTAAATATTTGCGGACTTTTGTGACCCATATTTTTCGATATTTCAAATGCCACATTGACAGACATTAACGTAAAGATAGCGGCAGGTGGCCAATGTACTTTGTTAATGTATGAGATCAATTGAAATTTTTAATTGAAAAAAAGTAAGTCTTTTTCTATTCTTTTTACTTAAATATCTTATTGATTTTTATTACCTAATAACAAATGACTCATTGTAATAGAAAGATAATTTATTAATGTTTGCATAGTAGTGGTCCGCTTTTGACACAGCATAATCTTTAATTTTATTTTTGAGTTTTAACATCAAGGGTCGGTGTGTTGTACCTCGGTCACTGTCAATAAATTGTACCTTGGCCCTAAGATCAACGTGCAATAAATAAAAATTTAGATATACCTTTGTTATAAATTCTTTTTTTTTTTAATTTTGCTTCGGATAATATGCCTCGCAAGTCTAACAAAAAATTTAAATTTTTGCAAAGTTAATCATTAAATGTGTGAAATTTTAGTATACGAGATAAGTTATGTTAATTTTTGAAACAATTTTGGTGTCATCTCAAAAAAGTACATTAGTAGTTCTTATAATCCAAAAATAAATATATAGTTTTCATAGAACAATGGGTTTTATTTTGCTTAATGTGAATAGAGTCAAGGTACATCACCTCTGTTGTACAGTCAACCAAAATGCAAATCACCACCCCACCAGTAACTTGTTTGAAAATGTTTAACTCTTTTCACTCTTAAGGATAATTTTTTGCTATTGTTATTATAAATATAATTCCGATATTTATTAAAAACTGTTATAATACGTTGTTTATTGTATTAACACCTAAAAAGTAATCTATGTCAAGTCACAAAAAACGAATTGTTAATTAATTGCGTATTTATTCTAAAATAGATTGATTTTATCTTTAAATAAAGTCGATTGTCTTAGTATTCAATTAAAATTATTAATCAAAAATAAATAATTAATAGTAAAACTATATAGATTTAAAAGTTTACAAAAGTCAACGCTAAAAAAGTAAAGAAAATACATTTGCACCCACCCCCAAATAGGGGTGACAGCTGAAGCGCTAATTGCAACTTAAAATTTGCTGTTTTGGTTCTGTAAATAAAAATTTTTGTACTAAAAGACTTTTGTTGGTCATTCTGAACTGGGGTGGTGATTTTCAATTGGGCCGGCTGTACCTAAGCCATAGATCCACTAATTTTTAAATCTTATAGCAATTTGAGTAAACGGTTGGTAATGCTTTCAAATATTTCATGATGAATACCTTATTAGTGCCCCACTACAATGCAATTTATTTTATAAACAAATTGTTACATATGTTACAGTCAAAGCGTGCGTTTCAGTTAGAGTATAGGCCAACTAGGTAAACTATGCGTTTACTACCTTCTGTAGTAAATGTGTTGATTTCGGGCGAAAGCAAGCTTTTGCATTTATGAAACTTGCGAAGTGAGTGTAAACAAACAAAATTTGAAACATAACCTACTTATTGGCGTTATTTGTTAAAAGCCTTTATAGTATTTATAGTTTTTTCATATTTATATAAAGGATGTTATAGTTTTTCATTAAATAATGCAATGCGTTTTTTTATAAATTATAACCATCTAGAACTAAATACTATTAAGTATTAAACAAATCAAAAAATATTCATATGTCATAATAATTAGTTAGATTTTACTCTAAACATTAAGAACTTTATATTATTAAGTATTAAACAAATCAAAACAATATTCTTAGGTAATAATAATTAATCAGTTAGAGTTCATTAGAAACATTATATTACTAAGTATTAAACAAATCAAAAAAAAATTCTTAGGTAATAATAATCAGTTAGATTTCACTATACTCTGTCCGGCCAACAGAAATAGTTAAGCCACTCCCACAAATGTGCGCTAAATTTAAATATAAAGTTCCTAATGTTTAGAGTAAAATCTAACTAATTATTATTACATTAAAATATTTTTTGATTTGTTTAATACTTAATAGTATTTAGTTCTAGATGGTTATAAATTTATAAAAAACGCATTGCATTATTTATTAAAAACTATAACATCCTTTATATAAAAATGAAAAAACTATAAATACTATAAGGGCTTTTAACAAATAACGCCAATAAGTAGGTTATGTTTCAAATTTTGTTTGTTTACACTCACTGCGCAAGTTTCATAAATGCAAATGCTTTCTTTCGCCCGAAATCAACACATTTACTACAGAAGGTAGTAAACGCATAGTTTACCTAGTTAGCCTATACTCTAACTGAAACGCACGCTTTGACTGTAACACATATACAATTTAAAAAAAATTACAAGTGAAAAAGGGCCAACGTACAACAGGTTTCCCTATAAGCATTATAATATATCAATTTTTCTAATAAAAAATCGGTTAAATAATTTCAATCGTTCTCTCTCACTCGCACTAATGAGATTGTCGTATCTTTTTGCTCTCTTTCATTCATTCCTATGATAAGTACGTTTTTCAAACATAAAATCGATATTTACTAAACTAATAATAAAGTAGACAAATCCAATAAATAATAATTTTAATTGTTCCCTCTCACTTCTATTGACATGATTTTCGTATTGTTTCGCTCTCTTCCACTTGTTGCTATGGTAAATTTGTTTTACAAACATAAAATCGATATTTTACTAAACTAAATTAAATTGTTTGATTTGAAAGAGAGTGGGATAAAGTAGACAAATCTAATAATTACGAAGATGTGCGCATTCGAGCGAAAAGTGGCACATTTCCGAGCGAGGGAAGCAAATGAAGCGCGACGCGGAGCGGCGCGCTTCATTTTCCCGAGATCGGAATGTGCCACTTTGAGCTCGAATGTGCACACTCGGTTTTAGGCATTATTCGCAATAATTTTGCCAACGAAAAATTAGTAAATAATTTTTATCATTCCCTCTCTCTCGTACTTATGAGTTTATCGTATCTTTTCGCTCACTCCCACTCATTTTATCAACAAATTGTTACATATACAATTTAAAAAAAATACAAGTAAAAAACGGGCCAAGGTACAACAGGATTCTCTACCCACTTTATAAAATAGCACAAGTAGTTTTTGTCAAAAAATTGTTATATGACGTTTTTCTTTAATTTTAAATAAAAAAATACTCCAATAAAAAAAAACAAATTGTATGAATTTTACACGTAAATAAATTATATAAACTTTGTATTTAAAACCGAAGGTTTCCTTGGAGGATGTCCTCGTACAGCTCCTTGCTCAAGTTCACATATTTATTTTTTCTTAGATCGTAAACAAATAAATTGTCTTTTACTTTTTCTATGTTGTAACCTTCGGCTTGGAGATTGAACTTTTGTAACCTGTACGTCCCCGTTAAGGGTGCCGATTTCAAAATTCGCACAAACATCGGAATTGCGTACTTTGGCAGATTGTTTGTTAACGTTTGTCCTAATAAATCTAAATCGATCGAATTGTTGGTATCGACAATTGAAACCATTCCCGCTTTGCCATCCGTATTGGGAATCTAAAAAAATTAGAGATTTATTTAACAAAAAGTAAAAAAAACATAAAAATGTGAGAACCTCAACTCCGTAAACTATGGCATCTGTTAATTGCACGTTTTTACTTATAACAGATTCGATTTCGGCGGTTGAAACGTTTTCTCCTTTCCATCTGTAGATTTCAATTATTTATTAAATATAAAAAATATTAAAGTATAAAGAGCGCCAGACGAATAGGTACTGAGACTTGACATCTAAACAATAGAAGTTTGTATGTAATATGTCCTAAATCTAAAGAATTTTGACAACAATGCATTTTAATTTTTCAGTAAATGACAACACAGCATTGTCACCGTGTGCTCTTACAAGAAAGCGATGACATTTAATACGTGCTTTATTGCTAATTAATTTTATTGTTTCACGATAAACGTCGATTAAGATGGTTTATTGCCCATTTCTTTTATCGTTTAGATATCATGTTTTAGAATAAGTGTGTGGAACTTTGTTATTATACACTTCTTATGTTACCCGTGAAGTGATTAAGATAAGCAACTTTATTTCACGTCTCAATTTTGAGGCATTGTTGCCAAGCCTATTTTCCCTATTTCAATGCATATTCGATATTCGATTTTATGCTTTTTTAATTTTTGATTTAAAAAAAATCTACATATAGCTTATTGGCAACCTCATAACCGTCTAAAACAACATTTTTCGAAATATTCTAAAAAATTAGGTATTTCTTATACATTTTTATATTGTAGTTTGCGATACCATAACTTAAAAATATTTCACATAAGGCTACTTGACTTGGGGTATGTTTTTGATCAATTTAATGTTATGTATAAATGGGTAATGGTCCAGTACTTCTTTGTCTGACAAGCTGTAATATTATTGAGTTAATAATTTCTATTAAAAAATTGTGTAATTTAAAAAATTTTAAATACGTGTTTTTTTGGGCTATAAAAAATTAATGAACAACCAAAGTAGCGTTTTGAATGTTGATTTAATTTAAAAAAAAATTGTTGACAAATAATTTAGAATAATTAATTGATATTATTTAAAAAAGTATATTTTTGTGTACGGATGAACTATTTTATAAGTTGCACAAAAAAACTTTTTAAATTAAGATAAAAGCAATTTTGATGTATTCGAGAAAATTAAAATTTTTAAAAGCTATCTAAACAGGTACCTTCAGATCTTTGTTTTTTGATTTGGCGATCAAAATAAAATTGAATAAGTTAAATTTTGCTCCACGTTATTTTTAATTATGTCTTTTTACTATTCCTAAGGTAAAAAAAATTAACGTTCCTGTAAGTGTCTCCTGTTCTATCCTTGAAATAATAGTATCCCAGTTCGTCCCCCACTAAGACGTCCCCAGAATTGAAAAATTGGTCCCCGCGAGTGAAAACGTCGTGCAAAAGTTTCTTCTCCGACTCTTTCTTATTGGTGTACCCCCTAAATTGGAAAAGGGGATGCTTCTGGTTGATCTTCCCTATCAATAAACCGGGTTCGTCTATTTCGCATTCGATACAGTGACCCCTTTTGTCCCTTATCGGTTCAGCAGTGGTTGGGTCGCATTTTATTAATATAACGGGAAATAAATAGCGAAGGTACCGGGGACGAAACCGACGCTGCCACATCTACTGTCAACGTTTACTAAAAAATAAAAATTAATAAGATTAACAGCACCAAAAAAGAAAAAAGAAAAATACTTAGATTTGCGTTGCCTTCAGATGCGCCATAATATTCGCCCACTTGCTCTATGTGAAATCTTTCGACGAATTCTTTCCAGATTGAAGGTTTCAAGCCTGCGCCAGCACAGACTCTTACTGAATGCTTTACAGGGCCATTTTCTGGAGTTGCTAATAAATATCTGCAAATTTCTCCTATGTATTTGGCTACCTGCAATTTAATCATCAAATCTTTTAGTGTAAATTAAAAAAAAAAAAATTAATTTTAAGTATGAAAGATGTGTGTTTCCGAATGATTTCAAAAATCATGAAATACATTTTTTAAAAATTAAGGACTTTATACCTACAACAAAAGTCCTACAGGAATATTTTTGGGTAAAATGTCGATTTGTGTTATTACAAATAAAATTTTTAAAAATTCGTAAATTTAGTGTAAGTGTTAATACGGTCCTGAAGTACTAATATGTTTTTCGTATCTGATAAAGATATCGAGAAAAAAATGTAGACTTTATACCTAAATCAAAAAACCAACAGTAGTTTTTTGATGTTATGTGTATTTTTGTATTTAAAACATCAAACTTTAAATAATATCAAATTCTGATCCAATGCTAATACGACCCTGAAATTCGAGTATGTGATCCATCTATGTTTTAAATATTACGAAAAAAAAAATAAGGACGTTATACCTTATCCAAAAAACCTACACTACTTTTGTGCATTTTTGTATATAAAAAAACAAATTTTAAAAAATAGGAAATATTGATCAAATGCTAATACGGCCCTGCATTTTGAATATGTGATCGATTTATGTTTTAGATGTTAGGAAAAAAAATGGGCACGTTATATCTTAACCTAACTACCCACAGCAGTTTTGTGCAGCTATGTGTATTTTTGTACTTATAATAACACACTTTAAAAAAAAAGTAAATTTTGATCTGGTAGATACCAATGTAATCGTATAATTTGAATATGTGATAGATATATGTCTTAGCTATTACGAATAAAATTAGGGACATTGTGCCTCATGTCTTACTTACCGTACATTTGTGTTTCTCGCAGTCTTTCCAATAATTGGACGCCGAAAACTTAATTTTTATGACTTGTGTTAAACCAACGACCAGAGTTTGACCCAAACCAATTATACCGCCTGCTGAATGGTAAAGTGGCAAGGGATTATATACAATATCATCCTTTTTCAAACGAAGTGATAAAAAAAGGCCCCACGATGCAAAAAGGTACCTAAAACAGAACTGACAAAATACACAAAGAGAAGTTAATGGCAATTTTACTATGTAGCATGGTAATCAATACCATGTAATATAGTGACGATGATTTTCTCTAAAAATATTTATTAAACATAGTAATTATCCCAATTTTTATGGTAAAACAGGCTAGGCAGCATAGGAATGATTTACATGCTACAGAGAAATAATTCCCATGCAACATGGTAATGGTTCCCATAACACATAGGAAAATTAATATTTTTAAAAACTGCTGTCAACTTACACTAAAACTTTTGACATTTATAGAGGTTATGCTTAACTCATACATTGGCCACGCTAACAACAACAGCAGCACTTATATTTACATAGGAATGATTGCTATGCAACATAGGGCTCACTACCATTCTCATATGGCTCTAATTCCTATGCTACAAAGTATTATTTACTATACAGATGGCTAGTATGTAACATGGTAGAAATTACCAGTATAATGGTAATGAGGCCCATGCTACGTAGTAAAGTATCCCATTTTTTTAAAGATAGGTCTGGTTACCATGTTACATAGTGAGAATTACCATTCTCTTCTCTCCGTGTAGCAATATGCTGATTTACAAAATCAAAGACAAAATTGCATAAAAAAAACTTGGCTCGTGTACTTGGTATGTACATACGCGCGTTATGAGTTATACTTCTTTGGCGTCTTAAATTAAATATAACTAGTGTTATGCTGCGTCCTTGTGTTTGTAGTTTCTAATACATATAGGGTAAATGCGCCGGTTAGCCGGCCTGCGCCCGTTCTCGTCCAGTCAGCAATAAAACAAATAAAAACAATTAACACGAATTGTTAAACAAACTTGTAATGCGCTATTTAGTTACAGTTATATTTAGTATTAATTATAATACCTCAACTTCCTGTTGTGATTTTCTGTTATAAATCTAGGACCCTCACGGTCGAAAACGAACTGTTTTTTAACTGGCCGACAACCGCGAACTTGCCCTATATGATACTGTGCCTCTCTTCAAAAAATGGAACCTTGGCGCTTCCTCGCAATTCACTTATTCTCGATTTTTGTCGAAACTCTGGTGTACAATTTGCTCTTGAGATAATATGCACTTTCGCTCGAACGTGTACAGTCGTCTTTTTATTTGGCTACATTGCTTTTTTCTTTTTAAATCCAAAAATTAATATGAACAAATTCAAAATATGCGAGAATGTATAATTGCAATTTTCATAAAGTTAATTAGTAGTTAAAAATGTTACTAATACACATTGAGAGCAAGTTTGATCATTCTCTCACTTGCACTTATGGGATTCTTGCATCTTTTGCTCTCTTCCACTCATTGCAATTGCCATAATACAAATAATAACTTTCATAAATGTCGTATTTTTAAATTATTCTTTCTCACTTTTATACAGCTGATATTCGTATCTTTTCATTCCCACCCGCTCATTGAAAATTAAAGTAAAAATTTTATCTTGCATATTATAATTTAAATTCAATAAATAGCAAGATGTGCGCATTCGAGCGAAAAGTGGCACATTTCCGAGCGAGGAAGCAAATGAAGCGCGACGCGGAGCGGCGCGCTTCATTTTCCCGAGATCGGAATGTGCCACTTTGAGCTCGAATGTGCACACTCCGTTTTAAGCACGATTCACAATAATGCAAGCCAATAAATTAACGAAAAATTAGTTGAATAATTTTATTGTTTCTCTCACTTCTATTGGCATGATTTTGTATTATTTTGCTCCCTTCCACTCATTGCTATGGTAAATTTGAATTACAAACATAAAATCGATATTCTACTAAACTAAATTAAATTGTTTGATCTGAAAGAGGGAGGTATAAAATAGACAAATCTAATAATTACGAAGATGTGCGCATTCGAGCGAAAAGTGGCACATTTCCGAGCGAGGGAAGCAAATGAAGCGCGACGCGGAGCGGCGCGCTTCATTTTCCCGAGATCGGAATGTGCCACTTTGAGCTCGAATGTGCACACTCCGTTTTAAGCACAATTCACAATAATGCAAACCAATAAATTAACGAAATTAGTTGAATAATTTTAATTGTTCCCTCTCACTTCCATTGACATGATTTTTGTATTATTTCGCTCCCTTCCACTCATTGCTATGGTAAATTTGTTTTACGAACATAAAATCGATATTCTACTAAACTAAATTAAATTGTTTGATCTGAAAGAGGGAGGTATAAAATAGACAAATCTAATAATTACGAAATGTGCGCATTCGAGCGAAAAGTGGCACATTTCCGAGCGAGGGAAGCAAATGAAGCGCGACGCGGAGCGGCGCGCTTCATTTTCCCGAGATCGGAATGTGCCACTTTGAGCTCGAATGTGCGCACTCGGCTTTAAGCATGATTCACAATAAATAATCTATTTCCTTAGATGGCTAACTTCATACTGTCGAATTTTTGTTAGCTGTGCGCGCGCAACTTTCGTTGCTTGCTTACACTCTACTCTCGACGCCTAAAAGAAGTTTAACTTTGATAAATTAAATAACTAAAAACGAACCTTATGTTTGTAACTAGGGCAGCTTTCGGCAATCCAGTCGTTCCCGAAGTATAAATATAAAATAAAGGATCAAAAACCGAAACACTTTTGTCCTTTTCAATAAAACGATCGGCCACTGATTCCAATTCAGATCTTAAGTCTTTCGCACCACCTACGATAGGCTTTTTATGCTTAATATCTTCGTGGTATTGAAAGAGCTCCATTTTAGGCAATTTACTTAACACATTATTTACAACTAAAAATAATATTAGTTTGATTATTTTTTAAGCTATATCAATACTACCTTCAGAATGATTCGAACCAAAAATAATAGCTCTACAATTCACAACGGTCAAAGAATGATACAGAGGATCGTTAACAAGATTATTGTTAATTAAAGCTGTAACAACCCCCAATTTGGAAAGGCCCAACCATATAAAGGGATAATCCAGTCTGTTCTCCATCAGTAAGGCAACCGAATCACCTTTTTTAAATCCCCTGCTTTTAAAATAGACTGCTATCGAGTTCATTATCTTGCGGCCCTACACTTCAACGATTAGCAAATGATATAAAAAAAATCACAAACAATAACACGTACCTCGCCGAAAGTTATAAAATCATCTTCCAGCTTTAGAGCAATCTTATCGGGGTGTTTTTGGGCCAACGCTTCAAATTCTGTAGCCACTATTGTATTGTTTTTTATTTGGTTCTTAATTTTTAGATAAAAACGAACAAACGTAGTCAGAACACTGAAAAATAAAGAACATTAGAAAAAAATATTCATAAGGCATAACACAGAAACTTGCAATGTATCTCGACCAATAGTCTTGTAAATTATGTAAAACCAGCGATATCTTTGTTTTTTCATAAAGAAAATTATGATGAGAATTGTGAGGATGAGTTTCCAAGGCACATCTATGATGATTGTCTTAAAATTAAAATAATTTGATTAACTTCATTAATAATCCGAAAAGAATTGGAAAAATGCACTTACCATGGTATAGCAGATATAAGTATGAAGAACGTCGATGTGCACAGTGCTGTGACTTATTTTTAAATTAATCGTAATATTATGTGCTGGAATAAATATTACGTATTCTTATCTTTATTTTAATATTAGATTACAAGAGTACACAGTATACAATATATATATAAATATAAATAATACCAATAAATTAAAGATGCTATAATTGTTGTTAACCCCTTGACATACAAAAAAACCGAATTTGATGAGTCCGAAAAAAACTATTAATTTGGCTCAACTTAACTGTTATGAGCATACACAAATAACATAAAATAAATAATTAATAGTTTTAAGATATTTAGAAATATATAGAGCAGTGTTTCCCAATCTTTTTTTAACATTTCCCACCTAAGTCATTCTAAAATTTTGATGCATATAATATATAACATATAAATATTTTTTTATATTTAAAAATTGAATTATTCCATAAATGAAGCTTAATTACAACTTGTTCAAGACACAAGATTTAGGTTTTAGCAAGAAATCACTAGGAAATTATTAAGAAAAAGAAACAATAATTAAATTTTAAAAACATAAACTAGAAAATATTTTTATATCGATAGCTCGAATTTTTGATAACGCGAATTATTTTTAGTTATTAATCAACTTCGACCTATCGAGGTTTGACTGTATTTAATTTTATAAATTTAATATTTGTGAACAATTAAGATAATTTATTTATTGAGTTTACTCCAATATTAATTTAATTTGAGTAAATTAATGATCTTCAAAGTTTTTGGAAAAACCACAAATTCTGTATTTGCTCTATTTGAGTTTTCTGAAAATACATAAAATTTTTTCATCAAAATTTCCTTTTTTTACCGAATAAAGTTTTGTTTTATTCAATTTGTGTTATACAAAAAAAATTGATAATTAAAAATTTCTAAAGTTCTTAAATATATTTTAAAAATTTTCCAAGTTATTAATTTATTTAATTTGAGTTGTCTAAAAACTTAAAATAATTTATTCTTCGAGTTTACTTTAATAATTTTGCTAAATGTTTAAAACTGAATTTCATTCTATGTAAAGAAAAACCGGTGCATGTACTTATGTACGCACGTTAGAAGTAATACTTCTTTGGCGCGACTAAATTAAATATAACAACGCGCTATGTTGCGCTTGTGTATAGCTAGACCAGTGGTTATCAAACTATATGTTACTGCGCATATGTCGTTTTATTTGAATACATTGCTATTTCCTTTTTAAATCCAAAAAGTAATTTAAACAAATTGAATAAAGACGAAGATGTGCGCGTTCGAGCGAAAAGTGGCACATTTTCGAGCGAGGGAAGCAAATGAAGCGCGACGCGGAGCGGCGCGCTTCATTTTCCCGAGATCGGAAATGTGCCACTTTGAGCTCGAATGCGCACACTCGGCTTTAAGCACACTTTACAAGAACTAATTTATTCTCTGACAATTCGCAATTAAATATTACAGAATTATATTAATAACAAAATTCCCAAATCGCCAATTTTGTGCGTTTTAACAAAATTATTGTTGAAAACAAACCTTTTTCGGAACATAAAATTGAATACAGTTCTTGACGTCTCCTAGACGTCAAAATCTACAATGACACCCTAAACGATTGACGTCTCCTAGACGTCATTGTATGTCAAGGGGCTAATGGATTTTGAAGTGTTTGCGTTTTCCTTTTTTTTTTAATTAAAACAAAACGTTAATACGTTTATGTAATCTAATTAAAAAAATCTAACCGATAGTGAGTGCATAAAGCATTTTTTTTATATGCTAAAAGTTAATTTTTTTAGGTTACAGTGGAATCTCGATTATGCGTGCTTCGATCGACCTTTCGCTGGCTCAACCATGCGGTACTGCGCGCCCATTACTCATTTAACCCTTGTTTTTTTTTCAAACGTCACAATTATAGTTTTATTTTTGGTGCGTGTAATTTTTTTATTTATTTAATTGATCGCGTTTTTCGAGTATTTGGCTATGACGATCCCACGATTAGCTCGGATGATCGAGGATCCAGTGTATTTGTAAATTAATCAAAGGTCAGGGCAAGGGTTATAAATATAATAATTTGTATGGTCGTAGATAAGTCTTGTCAAAACTATTAAGATTTTTAGAATGATTACATTTTGATAATTCTTCGTAATGTGGATAATATCGAAAAGCGACATACACAAAAAAAAATCGGCAATCGTAATGTTTTGCTATATTTTATTCATGTTTACTATATTTTTTCAAAAGTATTGTCGATTTGCATAATTATATTACTGCAATATGTATTAAACATAAACAAATGTTTTTCATACTTGATTAATAAAGCAATAAGAAAATGGCGTAGTTACTTCTAAAAATTTTAACTTTAGTAATTTATGAAATCAAATTTTTTGCTTTACATTAATAGACAATAGAATTTAATTAGTAAATACATTATGTTCCAATAACATTTTAATGAAAAATACGAAAGCTGTTCAGAAAATAAATTAGCATGTTGAAATACGCCTTAAATGAAATGACAAAGCATGCATATTATGATTTTGAATATATTTTAATAACAATGCAATAAATTGAACTATTTAATAATAAAATCAATAAAATTTTAAAATATTTGCTGTCCATTTATTGGTGATTTTTTAACCTCAATCCAATAGAGACATCGAATTTATCTTCTACATTATTGTTATATTTTTTTCATATTTGTATGAAAATGTTTATTAGTATTTACAAATTTATAATTATATTTTTTTAATAGATAGTCGACAAGAAATATTGCAATGATTATTTTTATTTTTCCGAAGATATAAAGGATGCATTGAAAGATGTTAATGATAAAGAGAAAAATATATATTATATGGTTGTATTTTGTTGATTTTATATATTAAAATGATTATGGCTACATATAATCAATATTATGTACTGTATAAGAGCATTTTATTTTTCAAAAAAATTAAATTGCGTTTTCATATTTTTGAAATTATTATTCCATCTATTATCCTATCTATTATTTGTTTATTGGTTATTTTTATTAAGTTTAAGCTATAGTTATTCATTTAAAAATTTAATCATTCTTTATATAAATAACAAATCAAAAATATTATTTTTGAAAAGCATCCTTCTGTTGGGGGTGGCCGTTCATCTACTGGAGGTTTTGTCCATCTACTGGTCATATGGACTTTTTTCTTAAAATTTCATTTTTGTTTATAAACTACTTCTTTATACAAGACTTTTATTATTTTTTTCAAATTTATTTCTGCTAAATATTAGTTTATAAATTTTTTTAAACAAAAAGAGATAAACTTAATTATAATCTAATCTTCTCATTTATGATTTCCTCATACAATTCTTTGGTCAGTTCTTCGTAAATTTTCAATTTGACATTATAAAAGTATAATTTATCTCTAATCGAATGAATATTAAACCCTTCACTTTGCAGATCGACTTTCTTTAATTTATAAGTTCCTGTCAAAGGCACTGATTCCATCACTCTTATAAAAAGAGGAATCGCATAGGTTGGAAGTTGAGTCCTTAAAGCTGCACTTAGGACATCCAAATCCAGATTTTTATTGGTGTCCACCACTGCAACCATTCCAGCTCGTCCTTCAGTGCCCGGGATCTAAAATTGTTTCAAACTTAAAAATGTTGTGATCGATTAAATAATAATTAAGTGAATGGTACCTGCACACCGTAAACTACAGCATCGTTGAGTTGCACCACATTGCTGATTACTGCCTCGATTTCATTGGTTGAGACATTTTCGCCTTTCCATCTGTAATTATTTAATTATTTACTCGATTACGTTTTTTCTTAATTTTTCTTTATGGAACTTTTAAAACGCCATAACTTTTTTATTTTTGAGAAGTACGCGAAAAGCGTTTATTTTCGAAAGTATTGGGCTTTAGTACGTCCGAAACAGGTCTTAACTCCAAACCCCCAAAATCGGTCAAAATCGAGACAAAACATGGATGTTAATCCATGTTTTTTTGAGAAAAAATGAAAAAAATAGAATTGCTTTATATTGCCAGGGGATGTTCCTACGTACCCCTAGTAACTATAGCCGGTGTCATTTCCCGGCGCCCCTCTCTAATATAAAATTTTTGATAAAACTTAATAGCTAAAAAAAGGTACCCTTTGATTCACAAAATAAATCGTAGCGCCCTTATTTTCGATTTAATCATTACAAACGACACGGATTCGGAATCCTGAGGCTTTTTTACATAAGATACATGTAAAATAAATATAGGGCGCAACGTAAATTTTTCGAACATAAAAAATTGCAATTTTAGGAGCTCATTTTGGCACGATTTTGAACTTTCAAAAAATTGTAGCGCCGTTATTTGTGGAAGGATCTTTAAAAACTATTCAGATTCGGATTTGGCAGCCTTTTTGGCTTCGGATAGGCATAAGAAACCATATGCGTGCTATTCCAAAGCTTTGGGAAAACGTTTTGAAATTTCAAAATCGATGGGTTTTAACCCATGTTTTTTTGAGAAAAAATGAAAAAAATAGAATTGCTTTATATTGCCAGGGGATGTTCCTACGTACCCCTAGTAACTATAGCCGGTGTCATTTCCCGGCGCTCTCTCTCTAATATAAAATTTTTTGATAAAACTTAATAGCTAAAAAAAGGTACCCTTTGATTCACAAAATAAATCGTAGCGCCCTTATTTTCGATTTAATCATTACAAACGACACGGATTCGGAATCCTGAGGCTTTTTTACATAAGATACATGTAAAATAAATATAGGGCGCAACGTAAATTTTTCGAACATAAAAATTGCAATTTTAGGAGCTCATTTTGGCACGATTTTGAACTTTCAAAAATTGTAGCGCCGTTATTTGTGGAAGGATCTTTAAAACTATTCAGATTCGGATTTGGCAGCCTTTTTTGGGTTCGGATAGGGATAAGAAACCATATGCGTGCTATTCCAAAGCTTTGGGAAAACGTTTTGAAATTTCAAAATCGATGGGTTTTAACCCATGTTTTTGAGAAAAATGAAAAAATAGAATTGCTTTATATTGCCAGGGATGTTCCTACGTACCCCTAGTAACTATAGCCGGTGTCATTTCCCGGCGTCTCTCTCTAATATAAAATTTTTGATAAAACTTAATAGCTAAAAAAGGTACCCTTTGATTCACAAAATAAATCGTAGCGCCCTTATTTTCGATTTAATCATTACAAACGACACGGATTCGGAATCCTGAGGCTTTTTTACATAAGATACATGTAAAATAAATATAGGGCGCAACGTAAATTTTTCGAACATAAAAATTGCAATTTTAGGAGCTCATTTTGGCACGATTTTGAACTTTCAAAAATTGTAGCGCCGTTATTTGTGGAAGGATCTTTAAAACTATTCAGATTCGGATTTGGCAGCCTTTTGGCTTCGGATAGGCATAAGAAACCATATGCGTGCTATTCCAAAGCTTTGGGAAAACGTTTTGAAATTTCAAAATCGATGGGTTTTAACCCATGTTTTTTTGAGAAAAAATGAAAAAAATAGAATTGCTTTATATTGCCAGGGGATGTTCCTACGTACCCCTAGTAACCATAGCCGGTGTCATTTCCCGGCGCTCTCTCTCTAATATAAAATTTTTTGATAAAACTTAATAGCTAAAAAAAGGTACCCTTTGATTCACAAAATAAATCGTAGCGCCCTTATTTTCGATTTAATCATTACAAACGACACGGATTCGGAATCCTGAGGCTTTTTTACATAAGATACATGTAAAATAAATATAGGGCGCAACGTAAATTTTTCGAACATAAAAAATTGCAATTTTAGGAGCTCATTTTGGCACGATTTTGAACTTTCAAAAAATTGTAGCGCCGTTATTTGTGGAAGGATCTTTAAAAACTATTCAGATTCGGATTTGGCAGCCTTTTTGGCTTCGGATAGGCATAAGAAACCATATGCGTGCTATTCCAAAGCTTTGGGAAAACGTTTTGAAATTTCAAAATCGATGGGTTTTAACCCATGTTTTTTTGAGAAAAAATGAAAAAAATAGAATTGCTTTATATTGCCAGGGATGTTCCTACGTACCCCTAGTAACCATAGCCGGTGTCATTTCCCGGCGCTCTCTCTCTAATATAATTTTTGATAAAACTTATTTATAAAAAAGGTACCCTTTGATTCACAAAATAAATCGTAGCGCCCTTATTTTCGATTTAATCATTACAAACGACACGGATTCGAATCCTGAGGCTTTTTTACATAAGATACATGTAAAATAAATATAGGGCGCAACGTAAATTTTTCGAACATAAAAAATTGCAATTTTAGGAGCTCATTTTGGCACGATTTTGAACTTTCAAAAAATTGTAGCGCCGTTATTTGTGGAAGGATCTTTAAAACTATTCAGATTCGGATTTGGCAGCCTTTTTGGCTTCGGATAGGCATAAGAAACCATATGCGTGCTATTCCAAAGCTTTGGGAAAACGTTTTGAAATTTCAAAATCGATGGGTTTTAACCCATGTTTTTTTGAGAAAAAATGAAAAAAATAGAATTGCTTTATATTGCCAGGGATGTTCCTACGTACCCCTAGTAACCATAACCGGTGTCATTTCCCGGCGCTCTCTCTCTAATATAATTTTTGATAAAACTTATTAAATAAAAAAGGTACCCTTGATTCACAAAATAAATCGTAGCGCCCTTATTTTCGATTTAATCATTACAAACGACACGGATTCGGAATCCTGAGGCTTTTTTACATAAGATACATGTAAAATAAATATAGGGCGCAACGTAAATTTTTCGAACATAAAAAATTGCAATTTTAGGAGCTCATTTTGGCACGATTTTGAACTTTCAAAAATTGTAGCGCCGTTATTTGTGGAAGGATCTTTAAAACTATTCAGATTCGGATTTGGCAGCCTTTTGGCTTCGGATAGGCATAAGAAACCATATGCGTGCTATTCCAAAGCTTTGGGAAAACGTTTTGAAATTTCAAAATCGATGGGTTTTAACCCATGTTTTTTGAGAAAAATGAAAAAATAGAATTGCTTTATATTGCCAGGGATGTTCCTACGTACCCCTAGTAACCATAGCCGGTGTCATTTCCCGGCGCTCTCTCTCTAATATAATTTTTGATAAAACTTATTAAATAAAAAAGGTACCCTTGATTCACAAAATAAATCGTAGCGCCCTTATTTTCGATTTAATCATTACAAACGACACGGATTCGGAATCCTGAGGCTTTTTTACATAAGATACATGTAAAATAAATATAGGGCGCAACGTAAATTTTTCGAACATAAAAAATTGCAATTTTAGGAGCTCATTTTGGCACGATTTTGAACTTTCAAAAAATTGTAGCGCCGTTATTTGTGGAAGGATCTTTAAAAACTATTCAGATTCGGATTTGGCAGCCTTTTTGGCTTCGGATAGGCATAAGAAACCATATGCGTGCTATTCCAAAGCTTTGGGAAAACGTTTTGAAATTTCAAAATCGATGGGTTTTAACCCATGTTTTTTTGAGAAAAAATGAAAAAAATAGAATTGCTTTATATTGCCAGGGGATGTTCCTACGTACCCCTAGTAACCATAGCCGGTGTCATTTCCCGGCGCTCTCTCTCTAGTATAATTTTTTTTGATAAAACTTATTAAATAAAAAAAGGTACCCATTGATTCACAAAATAAATCGTAGCGCCCTTATTTTCGATTTAATCATTACAAACGACACGGATTCGGAATCCTGAGGCTTTTTTACATAAGATACATGTAAAATAAATATAGGGCGCAACGTAAATTTTTCGAACATAAAAAATTGCAATTTTAGGAGCTCATTTTGGCACGATTTTGAACTTTCAAAAAATTGTAGCGCCGTTATTTGTGGAAGGATCTTTAAAAAATATTCAGATTCGGATTTGGCAGCCTTTTGGCTTCGGATAGGCATAAGAAACCATATGCGTGCTATTCCAAAGCTTTGGGAAAACGTTTTGAAATTTCAAAATCGATGGGTTTTAACCCATGTTTTTTGAGAAAAATGAAAAAATAGAATTGCTTTATATTGCCAGGGATGTTCCTACGTACCCTAGTAACCATAGCCGGTGTCATTTCCCGGCGCCCCTCTCTAATATAAATTTTTGATAAAACTTATATAAAAAAAAGGTACCCTTTGATTCACAAAATAAATCGTAGCGCCCTTATTTTCGATTTAATCATTACAAACGACACGGATTCGGAATCCTGAGGCTTTTTACATAAGATACATGTAAAATAAATATAGGGCGCAACGTAAATTTTTCGAACATAAAAATTGCAATTTTAGGAGCTCATTTTGGCACGATTTTGAACTTTCAAAAATTGTAGCGCCGTTATTTGTGGAAGGATCTTTAAAACTATTCAGATTCGGATTTGGCAGCCTTTTTTGGGTTCGGATAGGCATAAGAAACCATATGCGTGCTATTCCAAAGCTTTGGGAAAACGTTTTGAAATTTCAAAATCGATGGGTTTTAACCCATGTTTTTGAGAAAAATGAAAAAATAGAATTGCTTTATATTGCCAGGGGATGTTCCTACGTACCCCTAGTAACCATAGCCGGTGTCATTTCCCGGCGCTCTCTCTCTAATATAAATTTTTTTGATAAAACTTAATAGCTAAAAAAAGGTACCCTTTGATTCACAAAATAAATCGTAGCGCCCTTATTTTCGATTTAATCATTACAAGCGACACGGATTCGGAATCCTGAGGCTTTTTTACATAAGATACATGTAAAATAAATATAGGGCGCAACGTAAATTTTTCGAACATAAAAAATTGCAATTTTAGGAGCTCATTTTGGCACGATTTTGAACTTTCAAAAATTGTAGCGCCGTTATTTGTGGAAGGATCTTTAAAACTATTCAGATTCGGATTTGGCAGCCTTTTGGCTTCGGATAGGCATAAGAAACCATATGCGTGCTATTCCAAAGCTTTGGGAAAACGTTTTGAAATTTCAAAATCGATGGGTTTTAACCCATGTTTTTGAGAAAAATGAAAAAATAGAATTGTTTATTTGCCAGGATGTTTACGTACCCTAGTAAATAGGTGTCATCGCGCTTTTCTATTAAATTTGATAAACTTAATATAAAAAGGTACCCTTGATTCAAAAATAAATGTAGTTTTTCTTAGTGTTATTCATTTCTAATAGCCGTTGAATTGCATGGACCATTTACTAGTCTGTACAACTATAATATTTTACTATTTACGTATAGTTTATTGAAATTTAGTATAAATGAATTTTAATGTAGTTTTAGGCTACTGTGTATTATCTTGTTGAATAAAATGTGGTTCGCTTTCTTGCTTGTGAATTAAAATTAAGTGTATGATTGATTGGTTAGATTTATTAGCTGTGAAAGGTACGCATTAGTATAATTATGTTGTGTAATAATTGTAGATTTACTCACTTATGTCATGTATATTCAATAATCTTGAGCTTTTAACTTTTTTGATGCGATGTTTTACTTATATTAGAGATTTACAAATAATTATTAATATTTGCTTTTAATTTTTATTTTTTAAATGGAATTATAATCTTGAACACGTTAGTTTATAATTACAATGATGTTATTACATGGTATTATTTTAAATTTATGTCTTATCTTATTGTATTTATTTATGGTTAATTATGAACTGTAATTATTTTTGGATTATTTACATGGTAGAAATTATTGTAATTTATCAATTACTGTCTACTTATTCTATTGTAGATATTTACGTTGATATAGATTTTCTTATTATTAATGAGTCTTATCTAAAATTAATGAATTTTAAATTTGTTCTTCTTAATTTATTATTTTTGAATAAATTGTGTTACTCAATACTGTTTATTCTATTTCTTGAATTTTTTTTATTGTATCAATTAATTGTAAAATTATGTTATTAAACTTAATTATTCATTTATTTATTCCATAAAATTTATTATGCTACTCTACTTATTTGTTCTTCAATTTCTTTAACGTTCGTTTATTAATTAATTAAATTACCTCTTTAATTTAATTATTTGTACCTCGTTTGAATGTTTTATTTTTTAAATTTAGTTATAAATTTACAGTTATTTTATATTTCAATATTTACTTGAATTTTTATTTATTTTATATTGAATTAATTATGTCATTTAAACTTAATTATTTTTATTATTAATAAAATTATTGTCCACTTCTATTATTTACTTGTTCATTTCATTTCTTTAAGTTTAGTTTCATTAATTTAAATATATTGGGACTTCTTCATTTAATATTACCTTGCGTTTAATTTTCCTTTTAAATCTTATTAATTTTTGTCTCTTGTTTATTCCACTTTGAACTTTTAATTTTTAAATTAAGTATTACTTAATTTATGAAATAATCGCACTTCTTATACTTTTCATTTTCTTTAATTAGTTTATTATTTTGGATCTTTTTTAAATTTCTTCTTTATTTTTTAAAACTTACCTTCTTTTTGTTATTCCTATAGATTTATTGTACATTGTCGAAGTGAACTTAATTTTATTTAAAATTATTTTTGAAATAACAACTAAATGATTTTTTATCTTTTAAACCTTAAAATTTTTTCTTTTATTTATGTATTTAAAACTTTCTTAACTGTAAAAATTAATTATAAATTAAAAGTTTACTTAGATTTCTTTAAAACGCAGGGATTTACATGTAAATCAAATATAATTTTTAAAGTATTAGTATATGAACATTACTATTTATACAATATATGAACTTACTATTTATAAGGTTTAAAACACACGCTTGCTATAAGAACGCCATAGCTCAGTTGGCTAGCAATCGGTTATTTGTTTAAATGGTCTCGGGTTCGGTTCCCATACCGGTCGAAGAAAAATTTTTCAAAATCTTTAAGAAAAATCCAACGAGCAACGAGCCGACGAGACGACGAATGACGAATGACGAATGACTGTAGGATACTCGTGATTTGAAAAATATTTTTAAAAATCTCTAAGATAAACACTCGGCCGACTCGGCCGACTCGGCCGACTGTAACTCGCGATTTGGAAAATTAAATTTTCTTTTATGTCCCTGTTACAAGTTGACACATTCCTTACATTTTTAGTGATAAAAGAAACAACAGGTAGTAAATAGTTTTTTTTATTTCCCAACATCCCTTACATCCCCTTTGCATGTAATTAACGTACTTAACAGAGGAACAAACCCTACAGTTCGGAGACATATAATGAAGATATTAGTTAATATTTTTTTATTGCGTGGGCCGTTTCACGCACCAGCGCGTTTTGAAAACTTTGGCAAAACGACTTAAAAACTTTTATAGCCCGAGGCTACAAAGATTTTCGCAAAGATAAGAGCTTTTTTTATTGCGTGGGCCGTTTCACGCTTTAGCGCGTTTTGAAAACTTTGGCAAAACGACTTAAAAATGTTTATAGCCCGAGGCTACAAAGATTTTCGCAAAGATAAGAGATTTTTTTTATTGCGTGGGCCGTTTCACGCTTCAGCGCGTTTTGAAAACTTTGGCAAAACGACTTAAAACTTTTATAGCCCGAGGCTACAAAGATTTTCGCAAAGATAAGAGATTTTTTTTATTGCGTGGGCCGTTTCACGCTCCAGCGCGTTTTGAAAACTTTGGCAAAACGACTTAAAAACTTTTATAGCCCGAGGCTACAAAGATTTTCGCAAAGATAAGAGATTTTTTTTATTGCGTGGGCCGTTTCACGCTCCAGCGCGTTTTGAAAACTTTGGCAAAACGACTTAAAAACTTTTATAGCCCGAGGCTACAAAGATTTTCGCAAAGATAAGAGATTTTTTTTATTGCGTGGGCCGTTTCACGCTCCAGCGCGTTTTGAAAACTTTGGCAAAACGACTTAAAAACTTTTATAGCCCGAGGCTACAAAGATTTTCGCAAAGATAAGAGATTTTTTTTATTGCGTGGGCCGTTTCACGCTCCAGCGCGTTTTGAAAACTTTGGCAAAACGACTTAAAAATGTTTATAGCCCGAGGCTACAAAGATTTTCGCAAAGATAAGAGATTTTTTTTATTGCGTGGGCCGTTTCACGCTTTAGCGCGTTTTGAAAACTTTGGCAAAACGACTTAAAAATGTTTATAGCCCGAGGCTACAAAGATTTTCGCAAAGATAAGAGATTTTTTTTATTGCGTGGGCCGTTTCACGCTCAGCGCGTTTTGAAAACTTTGGCAAAACGACTTAAAAACTTTTATAGCCCGAGGCTACAAAGATTTTCGCAAAGATAAGAGATTTTTTTATTGCGTGGGCGTTTCACGCTCAGCGCGTTTTGAAAACTTTGGCAAAACGACTTAAAAACTTTTATAGCCCGAGGCTACAAAGATTTTCGCAAAGATAAGAGATGTAACTGCGTTTCAACGATCAGCACTTTTGCAAAACAATTAGTCTAAAAGACTTAAAACTATTTATAAGGTACAAAGATTTTCAAATAAAGAAATGTGATATTAAATTATTTTTTCAAACAATTCTTCTAACATAACTTACTTATATAATTTAAATCTAAATTAAAAAATTAGATGTAATAAATTAATATTAATTTTCAACTTTATAATCAACTTACTTACTTAAAATAATAATTAAAAACAATTAATGAAAAGTAAGTATTTAAAACATTAAAATTCAAATATAAAATACATAAAATAAATAATTAAAGTCCAAAAAAATGAAAAAGTAAGGTCTTTAAATTACACAAAATTGATAAAACAATTGATCAAAGAGATATATAATGAAGATCCATAATTAAATAAATGTAATTGAAATTTTACAACGAACTGAATGTGCACATAACATTTTGTATTCAAAAGTGCAACTTCGCATGTAACATTAATTATTATTTAAGATATTGGGTGAATTAATGATTAACAATATTGGACTTTTACTAAATAAAATACAATTGTTAAATGTGCACGCAACTTATTTTAACAAATAATACAATACCATAGTTAACATTAAATATTGAGTCAAAAGAATAAGTTTTAAGAGACGTAGAATTCATAGATTAATTTAAAAAACTTATGATTATCTAAATAATATAAACAATTGCTTAAAAATTATAGCACGTCTTTATTAAAATTATAAATAAATAATTAAAATAAATATGTGGCTAAATGAATGTTTTGAATAAAACAATTCCAAAGAATTTAAAAGTGTTTGAGCCAAATGAACTTTAACGACTTACATGGACATTTTTAACATTAGTAGTCCTACGGTGATGAACCTAATGGTTAAAATTTAGGGTCTTCTGGTAAATTTTAAAATTAAATTAAAAAAATTTTTTGAGGGGGTTTTTTTAAAAGAAACCAAATTCAAAAGAATTTTTGAAAATCAAATAACACAAAACGAATAAATTTAACACTTAAACTTTCAAGTAACATAGTAGTGGCTATTACGATAAGAACCTAAGGTTAATTATTTACGTTTGCTTTTAACAAAAATTTTTTTCCTATAAAAAAAAAATTGAAAATTTAAATAACAATTAAATTTTAAAATAAATAAGTACAATACAATAAATTTGTAAAAAAACATGGGGTTAAACCCTTTTCAATACAAAAAAATTATGTCCTATTATTTAAATTTTAAAAACGACCGGTAGAGAATTGTCTACTAAAGTTTCGGGGATTTTTTAACAAAGGGAGTTTTTGTCCTTTGGGAAAATAAAAATTAACTATAAATAACAATTAATTACCACTTTAAATAAATATTAGTACAATAAATAATTAGTACAATAAATCATGGAGGTGAAATGGACACTGCTATTGCAATACAGAACAAATTATTTTTTATTATTTGAGAATGTTAAAATCCCGTAGCCGGATATTGAGCCAAATCTGATCGTATTCTTTTTTGACACGACTTTGACATAGGAGACAGTTTTTTTCAACATTTTTAATTTGTGGAGTCCTATCTGGGCGTGATGAACCTTTGGATAATAAATTTAAATCAAAAAGGATAGTGAAGAAAGTAGATAATAAGAAAAAACTGAGACAAATCATTAAATAGTAGGTACAGTATTAACAGTTATTAATAAAGAATTACATGCAAAAGATATTTGTTTTGTAGAATTTAAGTCGCGTTTCTTAAACCACGGCAGTAGCAACTATACTATACGGCAGCCAAACATGGGCCCTCACCAAGAAACAGGAATCACAAATACAAGCAGCAGAAGTGAAATTTTTACGAAGTGTTAAAGGCTATACAAGACAAAACAGATTAAATAATGACGATATTAGATAAGAATTTAATATATATAGCTTGAAAGGGAAATAAAAGACACAAAGAAAATTGGTGTAATTAGCTCCAAAGAATGGCAAGAGATAGGACGATGTAAAGTGGAAAGATCAACGAATAGATAAATGTCGGAACAGGCTATACAGACTACCCCATGCAGTGAAGAAAAAGATATTTATTAAAATCAACTGTAAATGAAGATAAGACTAATGAAATTCCAAGTATATAAATGTCTCAAGAATTAAAATAAAAATAAAGATTAAGCTAGTAAAATATTTAAGCTAAATAAGGGTGGGACTTGATTATTGTTAAATATACTTTAGAATAGTTAGCGGTAATAAAATTTAAACACGAGTTAAAAATCACCAACAAAGCTATCTTTATAGAATCTGTATGTTACGAGTGTGTGGAAAAGAAATATGTGTAGTTCATTTTACGGTACCTTTTCTGCTTCGCATTTTGGGATTAAAGGTTCCCCTATGTGTCACAAAGAAAACCTTGATATTTCTTAGACGTTATATCTTAAAACTTATTATAAAGCAAAATTATTTTTGTTTATACACATTTCAATAGTTGTTCCACCTTCTGTAATTATGTGAGTTGTGTGCGTTTGTTGAATTTAAATTTTATTTTCTTAACTACCTTAAATTAATATATTTAAAAAAGTTTAGTAAAAACTAAGTTTAAATATTTGAAAAGAATATATGGGTAAACAGTACAGTGATTGGCCCTTTTATTAAACAACATAGTTGTTGGCCACATAAATATAGTAATTGACTAGTGAATTTACAGTGATCGGCCAATATTTTCTAATTAAAATAAGAGATAGTAAATTAGCAAAAAAACGAACCATTTATTAGAAAATATATTTTAGGAAATATAGATTTATTATTAAATAATATTTTAAATATGGCCAATCATTGTCGACTGGCCAACAACTGTACTGTTTACCGCTATTATTAAATTCTTATTTTAAAAAATTTATTTAAATGCAATTATTAATTGATTATTATTGATAATGATGTTTTACTCCAAATATATTTAACAATTTTTTAAAAATAAAATAATGATAAAAATTAATTTCAAAAGAAATTGTTATTAAGATTTTGATTTAATAAGTAAAACTTGAAAATGTAATGCTAATTCAAAACGTTCTAATTTACCGCAAAGATATTTAAAAATCAAACAAATAAGAAAATTTAGCCAAAAATGTGTGTATATGTGATCTTAGGAATTATCCTAACACAAGTGATCAAACAGCAAGGACTTGTGCACAGCACAAGTGACCTTTGCTGTTTTCAGCTAAGTTATGTCTACAAAGAAATAACGTCTAAGAAAATATAAAGGTCTATTTTCTAAACCGCGTTACAGTTTGTTTACTCAAAATAAAGTACGCCCGCATCAATAAGTTTTTCTTTAAATTAAAGACAAATCTATAATTAATTGAAAAATTAAACATTACCATTCAATGATGAAGAGATGTTTAAGACTTTCTTCGGAATAAAATCTCTCGAGCAAAACGCGAAGCAAATTTCGAAGACACACAAAGGAGCCAATAAATAAAAAATTCTTACAAGCTAACAAGATATACATTAACTAAACGCATTGAATTATTTAAAACTATCTTAATATGATAAAAGTCAGTAACGATAAAGATGAGATCATTTCCTCAAATTGTGTGCAATGGAACAGTGTAATTGTCCTCAACTTCCAGTACTTGAGAGGAACGAATAAGTAGGTGAAATTGCAGCAATTCATGTGAGAATAGATTTTCCGAAGAATTAACCCAATGTGTCACCTGTGAAATTGAAAATATTGTAATTAATAAAAATGTAAGTCTAAATAAATTCTTATAATTAACAAAGATTGAAAACTGAAATTAACTCACTACCAAAGTAATTAAATAGAAATTAAAACAAAATTAACACAAGATACATGGTTATCCACATGTGGTTAAAACTTCTTTGAAGTAAAATGTTCTGCTCATTGTGGCATGTTTATTATATTTTTCGAACGGTAATTCAATAATTAATTTGTAACACTATTACATTAACGCCTTTTATTCTTCTGAAAGAATATTTTATTTGAACACAGTTCTAAAAATGTTATCAAAACTACTTTCCGTATGACAAATGCACCTTAAATTTAATGGGCATTTTTCACACTCCCAAGTACTATCAAAAAATAGTTTGCAGTTAGATATTTATTATTTTTTTAGACTCGAAAAAGAAACGAATTAGGTGTATCGCGTAAAATATTTAGTGATTTTCGAAAATAATGAATTATCTTATTTAATATTAAAAGGATTAGTAGTTTTACTACAACAGGGTTAATAAATTGGGTATTGATTTACAATCTCCTACCTATTCCGTTTGGAAAAAAGACTGTAAGACGTTACTTTTACTTTCTGGGATTATTAATTCCACAATTTTACATTAGAATTGCTTTAATGATATTGTTTTAGTGTACAGAATGAAATTAGATGCTCCTGTACTAATCCCACTTATAAGCACAGATGTTAGAAATACCAAGTTATTTGGGTCATGATTATCATAGAGGAATCTCACACATTGAAGCTGCAAATCTATTAAATTCTTAACCTAATGGAGCATATATAGTTAGAAAAAGTAAATGTTCTAATAGGCAATTCCACACTTTGAGTTTGAAGTACACAAAACAAATTGTGAATGTTTAAGCAATCATTCTAATGGATCGGGTTGAAATGCTAACTAAACCAAATCCTAGGTCTATAGAAGGCAGACAATTTACTACAGTATATACCCTACAAGAGTATAACTACTTATTATCATATGCACAAATTTATCATAAACGTTACTCACCCTTTGCTGGTTTGCTAGAAGTCCAAAGTTTCTTAATATATTGAAATTAATCTTCTCAGTTTTTACATTGAAGTGCAGTCGACAAATAAACTCTCACAAGTACGACTCTCGTTACATGCTCTTATACAAAAGTCTCCCATGATATTCTTTTCCGTATTTAGTAAACTAAAAAGCCAAGATTTTGCACCTCCTAAAATAATTTATAGTATATTATTTGAACAAATTTGAGATATTAAAATTACGATCACAAACCAGAGACATGATGAAAATATATGCGATATTTCAAAGAAAACTAGTTTCTAAAATAAGTTCATGTACAATTGTAAGAATTAGTATTGTATTCTGTATGTAGACTTTAATAAGTACCCAATTAGTATTTGTTTAAGCAATAATTCCAATGGATTGGGTTGAAATGCTAACTAAACCAAATCCTAGGTCTATAGAAGGTAGACAATTTATTACGTTATATGCCCTACAAGAGTAAAACTACTTATTATCATATGCACAAATTTATCATAAACGTTACTCACCCTTTGTTGGTTTGTTGGAAGTCCAAAGTTTCTTAACTTATTGAAATTAATCTTCCCAGTTTTCCATTGAAGTGCAGTCGACATATCAACTCTTACAAGTCGGACTTAGGTTACATGCTCTTACACAGTGTTATTCCTTTACATATCTTTCGTTATTTATTAAACTAAAAAACAATGATTTTGCACACCCTAAAATAATTTATAATATATTATTCGAACAAATTTGAAGTATTAAAAATACAATAACAAACCTGAGACATCTTGAAATTATGTGACATACTATTTTTGAAGGTACACTCAAAAGAGAAAAATTTTCGGTCATTAGTTACTTTATTTAAAATAAGTTCATGTGGATGTGTTAGAATTAGCATTGAATTCTGGAATAAACGATTAAGGGTTGTTTCTCTGCAAATATAGCAATGTAGGTAATTATCAAGGCAAGTTTATTTAATATTCAGTTAACGCTGTGAAAAAGATTGTTGATGTAATAAAGGCGTAAGCTAGCTTTTTTATATAAGTTTATCTAAATATTAGTTTATAAATTTTTTTAAACAAAAAGAGATAAACTTAATTATAATCTAATCTTCTCATTTATGATTTCCTCATACAATTCTTTGGTCAGTTCTTCGTAAATTTTCAATTTGACATTATAAAAGTATAATTTATCTCTAATCGAATGAATATTAAACCCTTCACTTTGCAGATCGACTTTCTTTAATTTATAAGTTCCTGTCAAAGGCACTGATTCCATCACTCTTATAAAAAGAGGAATCGCATAGGTTGGAAGTTGAGTCCTTAAAGCTGCACTTAGGACATCCAAATCCAGATTTTATTGGTGTCCACCACTGCAACCATTCCAGCTCGTCCTTCAGTGCCCGGGATCTAAAATTGTTTCAAACTTAAAAATGTTGTGATCGATTAAATAATAATTAAGTGAATGGTACCTGCACACCGTAAACTACAGCATCGTTGAGTTGCACCACATTGCTGATTACTGCCTCGATTTCATTGGTTGAGACATTTTCGCCTTTCCATCTGTAATTATTTAATTATTTACTCGATTACGTTTTTTCTTAATTTTTCTTTATGGAACTTTTAAAACGCCATAACTTTTTTATTTTTGAGAAGTACGCGAAAAGCGTTTATTTTCGAAAGTATTGGGCTTTAGTACGTCCGAAACAGGTCTTAACTCCAAACCCCCAAAATCGGTCAAAATCGAGACAAAACATGGATGTTAATCCATGTTTTTTTGACAAAAATGAAAAAAATAGAATTGCTTTATATTGCCAGGGGATGTTCCTACGTACCCCTAGTAACTATAGCCGGTGTCATTTCCCGGCGCTCTCTCTCTAATATAAAATTTTTTGATAAAACTTAATAGCTAAAAAAAGGTACCCTTTGATTCACAAAATAAATCGTAGCGCCCTTATTTTCGATTTAATCATTACAAACGACACGGATTCGGAATCCTGAGGCTTTTTTACATAAGATACATGTAAAATAAATATAGGGCGCAACGTAAATTTTTCGAACATAAAAAATTGCAATTTTAGGAGCTCATTTTGGCACGATTTTGAACTTTCAAAAAATTGTAGCGCCGTTATTTGTGGAAGGATCTTTAAAAACTATTCAGATTCGGATTTGGCAGCCTTTTGGCTTCGGATAGCATAAGAAACCATATGCGTGCTATTCCAAAGCTTTGGGAAAACGTTTTGAAATTTCAAAATCGATGGGTTTTAACCCATGTTTTTGAGAAAAATGAAAAAATAGAATTGCTTTATATTGCCAGGGATGTTCCTACGTACCCTAGTAACTATAGCCGGTGTCATTTCCGGCGCTCTCTCTCTAATATAAAATTTTTGATAAAACTTATTAAATAAAAAAGGTACCCCTTGATTCACAAAATAAATCGTAGCGCCCTTATTTTCGATTTAATCATTACAAACGACACGGATTCGGAATCCTGAGGCTTTTTTACATAAGATACATGTAAAATAAATATAGGGCGCAACGTAAATTTTTCGAACATAAAAAATTGCAATTTTAGGAGCTCATTTTGGCACGATTTTGAACTTTCAAAAAATTGTAGCGCCGTTATTTGTGGAAGGATCTTTAAAAACTATTCAGATTCGGATTTGGCAGCCTTTTTGGCTTCGGATAAGCATAAGAAACCATATGCGTGCTATTCCAAAGCTTTGGGAAAACGTTTTGAAATTTCAAAATCGATGGGTTTTAACCCATGTTTTTTTGAGAAAAAATGAAAAAAATAGAATTGCTTTATATTGCCAGGGATGTTCCTACGTACCCCTAGTAACCATAGCCGGTGTCATTTCCCGGCGCTCTCTCTCTAATATAAATTTTTGATAAAACTTATTAAATAAAAAAGGTACCCTTGATTCACAAAATAAATCGTAGCGCCCTTATTTTCGATTTAATCATTACAAACGACACGGATTCGGAATCCTGAGGCTTTTTACATAAGATACATGTAAAATAAATATAGGGCGCAACGTAAATTTTTCGAACATAAAAATTGCAATTTTAGGAGCTCATTTTGGCACGATTTTGAACTTTCAAAAATTGTAGCGCCGTTATTTGTGGAAGGATCTTTAAAAACTATTCAGATTCGGATTTGGCAGCCTTTTGGCTTCGGATAGGCATAAGAAACCATATGCGTGCTATTCCAAAGCTTTGGGAAAACGTTTTGAAATTTCAAAATCGATGGGTTTTAACCCATGTTTTTGAGAAAAATGAAAAAATAGAATTGCTTTATATTGCCAGGGGGTGTTCCTACGTACCCCTAGTAACCATAGCCGGTGTCATTTCCCGGCGCTCTCTCTCTAATATAAATTTTTGATAAAACTTATTAAATAAAAAAGGTACCCTTTTATTCACAAAATAAATCGTAGCGCCCTTATTTTCGATTTAATCATTACAAACGACACGGATTCGGAATCCTGAGGCTTTTTACATAAGATACATGTAAAATAAATATAGGGCGCAACGTAAATTTTTCGAACATAAAAATTGCAATTTTAGGAGCTCATTTTGGCACGATTTTGAACTTTCAAAAATTGTAGCGCCGTTATTTGTGGAAGGATCTTTAAAAACTATTCAGATTCGGATTTGGCAGCCTTTTGGCTTCGGATAGGCATAAGAAACCATATGCGTGCTATTCCAAAGCTTTGGGAAAACGTTTTGAAATTTCAAAATCGATGGGTTTTAACCCATGTTTTTTGAGAAAAATGAAAAAATAGAATTGCTTTATATTGCCAGGGATGTTCCTACGTACCCCTAGTAACCATAGCCGGTGTCATTTCCGGCGCTCTCTCTCTAATATAAATTTTTGATAAAACTTATTAAATAAAAAAGGTACCCTTTGATTCACAAAATAAATCGTAGCGCCCTTATTTTCGATTTAATCATTACAAACGACACGGATTCGGAATCCTGAGGCTTTTTTACATAAGATACATGTAAAATAAATATAGGGCGCAACGTAAATTTTTCGAACATAAAAAATTGCAATTTTAGGAGCTCATTTTGGCACGATTTTGAACTTTCAAAAAATTGTAGCGCCGTTATTTGTGGAAGGATCTTTAAAAACTATTCAGATTCGGATTTGGCAGCCTTTTTGGCTTCGGATAGGCATAAGAAACCATATGCGTGCTATTCCAAAGCTTTGGGAAAACGTTTTGAAATTTCAAAATCGATGGGTTTTAACCCATGTTTTTTTGAGAAAAAATGAAAAAAATAGAATTGCTTTATATTGCCAGGGGATGTTCCTACGTACCCTAGTAACTATAGCCGGTGTCATTTCCGGCGCTCTCTCTAATATAAATTTTTGATAAAACTTAAAAGCTAAAAAAGGTACCCTTTGATTCACAAAATAAATCGTAGCGCCCTTATTTTCGATTTAATCATTACAAACGACACGGATTCGGAATCCTGAGGCTTTTTTACATAAGATACATGTAAAATAAATATAGGGCGCAACGTAAATTTTTCGAACATAAAAAATTGCAATTTTAGGAGCTCATTTTGGCACGATTTTGAACTTTCAAAAAATTGTAGCGCCGTTATTTGTGGAAGGATCTTTAAAAACTATTCAGATTCGGATTTGGCAGCCTTTTTGGCTTCGGATAGGCATAAGAAACCATATGCGTGCTATTCCAAAGCTTTGGGAAAACGTTTTGAAATTTCAAAATCGATGGGTTTTAACCCATGTTTTTTTGAGAAAAAATGAAAAAAATAGAATTGCTTTATATTGCCAGGGGATGTTCCTACGTACCCCTAGTAACTATAGCCGGTGTCATTTCCCGGCGCCCCTCTCTAATATAAAATTTTTGATAAAACTTATTAAATAAAAAAAGGTACCCTTTGTTTCACAAAATAAATCGTAACGCCCTTATTTTCGATTTAATCATTACAAACGACACGGATTCGGAATCCTGAGGCTTTTTTACATAAGATACATGTAAAATAAATATAGGGCGCAACGTAAATTTTTCGAACATAAAAAATTGCAATTTTAGGAGCTCATTTTGGCACGATTTTGAACTTTCAAAAAATTGTAGCGCCGTTATTTGTGGAAGGATCTTTAAAAACTATTCAGATTCGGATTTGGCAGCCTTTTGGCTTCGGATAGGCATAAGAAACCATATGCGTGCTATTCCAAAGCTTTGGGAAAACGTTTTGAAATTTCAAAATCGATGGGTTTTAACCCATGTTTTTTTGAGAAAAAATGAAAAAAATAGAATTGCTTTATATTGCCAGGGGATGTTCCTACGTACCCCTAGTAACTATAGCCGGTGTCATTTCCCGGCGCTCTCTCTCTAATATAAATTTTTTGATAAAACTTATTAAATAAAAAAGGTACCCTTGATTCACAAAATAAATCGTAGCGCCCTTATTTTCGATTTAATCATTACAAACGACACGGATTCGGAATCCTGAGGCTTTTTACATAAGATACATGTAAAATAAATATAGGGCGCAACGTAAATTTTTCGAACATAAAAATTGCAATTTTAGGAGCTCATTTTGGCACGATTTTGAACTTTCAAAAATTGTAGCGCCGTTATTTGTGGAAGGATCTTTAAAACTATTCAGATTCGGATTTGGCAGCCTTTTGGCTTCGGATAGGCATAAGAAACCATATGCGTGCTATTCCAAAGCTTTGGGAAAACGTTTTGAAATTTCAAAATCGATGGGTTTTAACCCATGTTTTTTTGAGAAAAATGAAAAAATAGAATTGCTTTATATTGCCAGGGATGTTCCTACGTACCCTAGTAACTATAGCCGGTGTCATTTCCGGCGCCCTCTCTCTAATATAAATTTTTTTGATAAAACTTATTAAATAAAAAAAGGTACCCCTTGATTCACAAAATAAATTGTAGCGCCCTTATTTTCGATTTAATCATTACAAACGACACGGACATGGATGTTAATCCATGTTTTTTGACAAAAAATGAAAAAAATAGAATTGCTTTATATTGCAGGGGAATGTTTCTACGTACCCTTAGTAACTATAGCCGGTATTATTTCTCCTCGCTTTCTCTCTAAAATAACAATTTTTGCGTTTTTGAAAAATTAAATTTGGCTTTAAAATGATACTTTTAAAACGCCATAACTTTTTTATTTTTGAGACGTACGCGGAAAGCGTTCATTTTTGAATATATTAGGCCTTAGTACGTCCGAAACAGGTTTTAACTCCAAACCCCCAAAATCGGCCAAAATCGAGATAAATTTACACGTGTTTACAAATAACCCGGCTACGATTTTTCAAAATGGAAATTTATAAAAAATTAATTACATGGACTCTTCAAACTTGAAATTTTTGACGCAGATCACAATTTGAAAATCCTCACCTGAATGTATCTCCCATTCGATCTCTAAAATAGTAATTGCCCAATTCGTCCCTACTCAAAACGTCGCCAGAATTAAAAAACATGTCGCCCGATTTCAAAACGCCGTGTATAATTTTTTGTTGGGTTGCCTTCTCGTCCGAATAACCTTTAAACGAGAAAACGGGCAGTTTTTGATCGATTTTGGCCACAAATAATCCAGGTTCGTTTGTCCCACATTCCATACAAAATCCTTTTTTATTTCTTAAGGGCTTCCCAGTAGTTTCGTCGCATCTGATTAAAATGACTGGGTAGATGTATCGCAAATATACAGGAATAAATCCAATGCTTCCCACTGTATTATCGATGTTAACTGAAAAATACGAAAATTATTTGGACTTGTCCAAAATTGTCCAATAAAGTTCAATTACTTATATTTGAAATGCCTTCGGTCGATCCATAAAATTCGTAGATTTGATCGATGTTAAATTTTGTCATAAATTCTTTCCAGATTTGAATTCTTAAGCCGTTGCCCATTACCGCACGAATTTTGTGTTTTATGGGCTCTTCTTGAGCAGATGCTAGAATGTATCTACAAATTTCTCCAATGTATTGCGCGATCTAAAAATAGATAAAATTGTTTTTTAACCCCATGACACAAGAAAAACCGAATTTGATGAGTCCGAAAAAAACTATTAATTTGGCTCAACTTAACTGTTATGAGCATACACAAATAACATAAAATAAATAATTAATAGTTTTAAAATATTTGGAAATATGTAGAACAGTGTTTCCCAACCTTTTTTAACATTCCCCACCTGAGTCATTATGAAATTTTGATGCTCCCCTATGTAACATATAAATATTTTTTTATATTTAAAAATTGAATTAATATATAAATGAAGTCTAATTACAACATTGTGTTAATGCTCAACAAGTAGCAACAAAGGACTTTCTAAATCGTGGTCTAGCACAATTTTGGTCAAGTATTAATGTACCAGACCACTTCTATTCAAAAGAGGAATAAAAAACAGAAGTTTTGACGTTTAATTTTTTTTTTGTATTATTTTGTTTTATTAAAGAATTACTTTATCTTCACACGTATTAATATTGAAGAGATCAATTTTAAATAAAATTTACTAATATTATGTTACGTTAATTTTAGATAAACAGCGATACTTCGAAGTTATAAAATCCTACAATAATTCTGGCAATTTTTATGTATATTTCATCTGAATCAGATCGTGGAAGAATATTACTAATTAAACAAGTTGTAGTAGAAAAACCTGCATCCTATTAATTAAAGAAGACTACACGTAAAACGTTACACTAATTATGATGAAGTTTAATTATATATATTTTAAAAACCACAATAATATATGACAGGTATATTGCAAGAATATCTTTTTGGATTAAAAAGGATGGACCAAGAAGGTATTTACAAATCAAAGACTAGATTCAAATAGCCAAGAAATAATAATAGCAAAAGTATGAAGGCAGAAAGGCAGGCCACAAAGAATATAGATGAGGAGTCTATGACGACTAAGAACATTTATATACTTATTTCAACAAAATATAATTATGAATTTAGAGTTGTTAAAAGTGCATAACTCAAATCAATGAAAATTGAATTGCGCGCTTATAATAAAAGAGGTGGCATTAAGAAAATAGAATATATGTAACTACTTCTATTGAGGCGTATTTTGGGTAGCATATACTCACCAAATTTTACACTACAGCACCATCTAACGCGTATTATTTGTAAACAAATAGAATCGTTGACTACTTTATTGGTCAACTGTTAGTAGAAGTTGCCGAAACGAGAAATTGAAAAGCGCGCGAATGCGCGTTTCATAAATCATTGCAAGGCACAAGTACCAAAAATTTTAGTTATAAAAATCACAGTTATATAAAACTCTCGGTTGTAATAATTTAAGAAAATTGTACATAACATCAAAATTTAGTGTTCCAGAAACGATTTTTTTAAGGTCAAAGTAATAAAACGAAGATGTGCGCATTCGAGCGAAAAGTGGCACATTTCCGAGCGAGGGAGGCAAATGAAGCGCGACGCGGAGCGGCGCGCTTCATTTTCCCGAGATCGGAAATGTGCCACTTTGAGCTCGAATGCGCACACTCGGCTTTAAGCACACTTCACAACAATTAATTTACTTTCTGACAATTCGCAATTAAATATTACAGAATTATATTAATAACGAAAATTCCCAAATCGCCAATTTTGTGCCTTTTAACAAAATTATTGTTGAAAACAAACCTTTTTCGGAACATAAAATTGAAGACAGTTCTTGACGTCTTAAAGACGTCCAAATCTACAATGGCGCCCGAAATGATTGACGTCTCCGAGACGTCATTGTATGTCAAGGGGTTAATTTAATTAAAATTTAAATAAAAAAAATTACAACTTACTGTACAGTTATATTTGGCACAATCTGTCCAATAATTGGATGCCGAGAATTTTTTTCTTAAAGCTACCGTTTTCCCCGAAAGAATTGCTTGCCCCACGCCCAACATGCCCCCAGCGGAATGATACAGAGGGAGCGGATTATAGACGATATCGTCGTTGTTCAGACTGCAGGCGTAATGGCCTGCAAAAACTACGGATGTGTACCTAAAAAAAATCATTTTATTTAATTCTTTGCAAAAAGTGATAAAGACAAAGAATAATTCTTTGCAACATATCATGTTTATATCGTGTGTCCCACGAATAAGTACCGAAACTTAACCCACTTATAAGTAACCCTAAACTGAACCAAAAACTACTCCAAGTCAAGTTACCTTATGTGTCATATTTTTGAGTTATGGTATGGTAAACTTTAATTTAAAAATGTGTAATTAATACCTTATGATTTAGAATATTTTAAGATTTTTTGTTAAACTCTCTTATAACAATGCCATTAAAGTCAAATATAGAATTTTTTTAAATATAAAGCAAAAAAATTGTATTGATTGCAGACAATTGGATGGAATTGGAAGAAGTGTTAGAAAGTTGGAGAGAAACCTTAGAAGACAATAGTTTAAGAATAAGCAGATCTAAGACGGAATTTTTCAACAAATTGGCAAAAAGATGCTTATACAATTAAAAACAAGATTTATAAAACAGTCGTTAGGCCTGCTTTGGCATACCATACAAAGAGATTGTCCAAACACAAGCAACAGATGCACATGACAGAGATGGGAATGTTACGATGGTGTGTGGGTGTCACGAAGAAAGATTATCTACAGCAGGGATGAGCAACACGCGGCCCGCGGGCCGCTTGGGCCCGTTAATCAAGATTATGCGACCCGCCAAGCATTTCTAAAATTGAATTCATTTTTTTTAATTTTATATTTTTTCATTCTAATGTTTATTATAAATAAAGTTTTGTAAATTATTAACAAGTGTTACTTTATGTGCGGTCTGCCAAAAAAATTTAAAATTTAAATTGGCCCGTTGATTAAAAAGGTTGCTCACCCCTGGTTTACATAGTAAAACGGCGTTGATAAATACGAGCGCCGAAACGTCGTTAACAAACGATTAGAAAACGTAGAAACGGCCGTTCTGGCATATTTCGAAAATATGTAAGTCCCATTTAAAAAATATTAGCTATTCGGAATTATTGTAATTTAATAATCGTTAATAAACAATTTGCGAAGCATGAAATCGGCCGTTTCGGCAAATTTCGAATATAATTTATTTCATAGCATGGTATAGGGAATTAAATTCGAATTCTACTTAAACATAGAGGGCTTTGCCATAGGCCGCTGTGCTTTTGTTCCCCGCGGCCGCCATTCGAGTGCGTGGTTAATGTCATGTGGGAGGTGTTTCTGCCAAATTGTGATACAACTTTTGCTTTAAATAAGATAAAATTACCGAGACGTTTTAAAATATGTGTTAAAAGTGCCATTAAATAGTGCCACTTCGATTGGTAATAAAAGGTTAGTAGTAACTTTGATGTTTAATATGGAAATTTGCGGGAAGAAAGTGCCACATTCTGTCCCTGTTATAGTATATTAGTTACAACATTTTATTAATTGTAAATAAGTCGTTGTTAAGTAACGTACAAAACTTTGACGTACGCGAAAAGAGGTTGAAGCGTGCCTACTAAAAATAACACGTAGGTAACTCAACAACGAATTATAAATAATATTAATCAAATTAAATAAGGAATTTAACACTAAACCTACCACGACGGATCAAATGACCTATTTTAAACTTTTTGTCAGAATTTCTTGCAAATAACATTATCACATCGTCATTTGTCTTTTCTACTTTTCTTAAAAAATACATCAAATGTATTTTACAATATTTACATCTCTCTTGTTAATGTTTTTACCGAGATATATATGTAATCTGCTCTAACTACTGCAACGGGTTATTTCACCCATGCAAAGTTTCATGTGATATGAAGATTTGTATGTGTGTGGAAAATGTGCCTTCGAGAACCCAATAATTTACGAAATATACGGTGAATAAAGTTAGCATATGATGTACTTATTTATATTCTACATTTAGGATTCAATTGGAGAATATTTAATTTTTTCTTTTATTATTTTTGTTTTTTAAATTAAAGGAAAAAACAATTTCGAATTGTTATTTAAAAAAATTTGTTTTATTCATATACCAAAATATGTTATCAACAATTTTTAAATGATCAATTGAGAAATCGTTTTTATAATATCGAACAATCTGTGTAAAAGAACTACCAAAACAAGTCAACTGCTAAAAAACGTACATATGAATATAAAGTCGCAAATGTAATTATTGACTCTTTAACAATGGGCTCTCCTTGCATCATATTTGAAAACTGTAAAATAACTCAATTAATTATAAACAATAAGAAAAAATTGATTAATTGTTAATATTAACTGCAATTAGTTAAAAATTGTTAAAAATAATTTTTACTAAGTAAATTTTTAATTGGTTCAATTATTATAGACTTTTTCTTATCATTGTAAATGAAATAAATAACTCTTTTAAAAAATTTAATTTTGAAAAACGTTATTTTTAGTCAATCATTAAAGACGGGAACCCCCAGACCCCTACCAGAGGTTTATCTCCTGGACTAAACTGAACAAAATGTATTAATTAATTAAAAACAGTCAAATAATGACACCTGTCAACCTAACCTATAAATATTAAATTTAATTATTTTAATTTTGACGGAACTTTCGAACCCTGTGTGATAAAAAATTGTAAACTCGCCACGGGAGATAAGTATGACTTTCCTCCCTAGGGGAGTAATATACTATTACAATTTTGCCAATAACGTAGACGTAAAATCAGTTAAATAATTTTAATTGGTCTCTCTCACTTGCACCGACGAGATTATCGTATCTTTTCGCTCCTTCCACTCATTGCTATAGTAAATTGTTTTTGAACATACAATCGATATTTATTACTAAATTTAAATTTTGATTTGAAAGAACGAGAATACATAGCCAAATTAAATAATTACAAGATGTGCGCATTCGAGCGAAAAGTGGCACATTTCCGAGCGAGGAGCAAATGAAGCGCGACGCGGGCGGCGCGCTTCATTTTCCGAGATCGGAATGTGCCACTTTGAGCTCGAATATGCACACTCGGTTGTAAGCACGATTCACAATAATTTAGCCCAATAAATTAGCTCAAAAATTAATTGAATAATATTAATCGTTTCCTCTCACTTGCATTGGCAAGATTATCGTATCTTCTCGCTCCCTTCCACTAATTGTTATGGTAAATACGTTTTCGAATATAAAATCGATATTTACTAAATTAAATTAATATTTTGGTTTGAAGGAGCGCACGAAAATGATACTAATGTAACAAATAAAAGGATGTGCGCATTCGAGCGAAAAGTGGCACATTTCGAGCGAGGGAGGCAAATGAAGCGCGACGCGCGGCGGCGCTTCATTCCGAGATCGGAATATGCCACTTTGAGCTCGAATGTGCACACTCGGTTTAAGCGTGATTCACAATAATTGGCCAATAAATTAACGAAAAATTAATTGAATAATATTAATCGTTTCCTCTCACTTGCATTGACAAGATTATCGTATCTTCTCGCTCCCTTCCACTCATTGTTATGGTAAATACGTTTTTCGAATATAAAATCGATATTCACTAAATTAAATTAATATTTTTGGTTTGAAGGAGCGCACTAAAAATTATACTAATGTAACAAATAAAAGGATGTGCGCATTCGAGCGAAAAGTGGCACATTTCAGAGCGAGGGAGGCAAATGAAGCGCGACGCGAGCGGCGCGCTTCATTTTCCAGATCGGAATATGCCACTTTGAGCTCGAATGTGCACTCGGTTTAAGCGTGATTCACAATAATTTAGCCCAGTAAATTAGACGAAAAATTAATTGAATAATATTAATCGTTTCCTCTCACTTGCATTGACAAGATTATCGTATCTTCTCGCTCCCTTCCACTCATTGTTATGGTAAATACGTTTTCGAATATAAAATCGATATTTACTAAATTAAATTAATATTTTTGGTTTGAAGGAGCGCACAAAAATATATTATTGTAACAAATAAAAGGATGTGCGCATTCGAGCGAAAAGTGGCACATTTCCGAGCGAGGAAGCAAATGAAGCGCGACGCGGAGCGGCGCGCTTCATTTTCCGAGATCGGAATGTGCCACTTTGAGCTCGAATGTGCACACTCGGTTTAAGCGTGATTCACAATAATTTAGCCCAATAAATTAGACGAAAAATTAATTGAATAATATTAATCGTTTCCTCTCACTTGCATTGACAAGATTATCGTATCTTCTCGCCCTTCCACTCATTGTTATGGTAAATACGTTTTCGAATATAAAATCGATATTTACTAAATTAAATTAATATTTTTGGTTTGAAGGAGCGCACGAAAAATTATACTAATGTAACAAATAAAATGATGCGCGCATTCAAGCGAAAAGTGGCACATTTCCGAGCGAGGGAGGCAAATGAAGCGCGACGCGGAGCGGCGCTCTTCATTTTCCCGAGATCGGAATGTGCCACTTTGAGCTCGAATGTGCACACTCTATTTTAAGCATGATTCACAATCATTTATGGCTCTACAGAATGAACCTATCCGGGGTTCACTGGGTGTACAACCCATTAAGGACTTTATGGATGAATTGCAATTAAAATGGTATGGGTATGTGCAACGTCGAAATCAGAACTACGTAGTGTTGGCAATCGATGAACCTAAAAGAAAACCAGGTAGACCGAAAAGTACATAGAATATGTCTTCGGTGAAGCTTCAACGTGATTATAATATATCTCCAAAAGTTGTTTATAATAGAACAGAATACTTCTTCAGAACACGCCTACCCAGATAAGGAAACAGTTGGAACAACTGAATTAAAGGCAAAAATAAAGAAGAAGAAAAAGAGCTAATGTAAATTTATACTGTGGTTCCGTGAGTTTCAATTATCAAGAGTCATTTTTTTGCCCGTTGGTCTACCCTCTTCCATGCTTCACAGTCTGGGCTTCTTATGAGTTAACTTAGTCAGTACCTATGCTGAACATACATCTAATTTTTATAGACGGCTAGCTTCATACTGTCGAATTGTCGTTATCTGTGCAAAAGCAGGCGAAAATAACCTGGAGAGGGGTAATGAAAATATATATCTTGGACAGGTGATAAATATCAGCAAAGAAAACCAAACTGAAGAAATACATTGAATGATCCAATTGGGAAGGGTGCATTTGGAAAGTTATCGTACATACTAAAAAATCAAAAGATACCATTAGAACTTCGAAGCAAAGTATATAATCAATGCATCTTCCCGGTATTGACATATGGTGCTCAAACCTGGACACTTACAAAAACAACAAAGAGCAATAAAACGCCAAATGCTGAATATTAGACAAATAGACCGAAAGGAAATACAATGGATAAGACAAAAAACTATGGTAATAGACATTGCAGAACAGATAGCCTCAATCAAGTGGAGAATCTGTGGCCACACCATGAGGCAAAACGACAACCGGTGGAACAAAACAATACAGCTCTGGAGACCATGGAAAGCTAAGCGCAACAGAGGAAGACCACAACTTAGATGGACTGACGATGTTATGAGATCAGCAGGACTGGGATGGAGGAACAACGCGCAAGACCGAAAAACTGAAGGAGAATAGGGAAGGCCTTTGTCCAACAATGGACGAATGAGGGCTAGAAAAGAAAGAAAAAGAAAAGTGCACGTGGTACTTCCGTTGCCGGCTAAAATTTTCCTCTCAATGTGCCCGAAGAAGTACAACTTCAAACATTTATTTCACTCAATTTAAATATTTTTGTACAAACCTTAAGTGAGTGATCGCAGCAGCTTTCGGCAAACCAGTGGTACCAGAAGTATAAATATAAAGCAAAGGATCGGTCACACTACCAAAATTATTCTCGACGGGCTCCTCAGAGACATTTTGAAGTTTTTCCCTCAGATCAATCGCTTTTGGTAAACAAATTTCTTTGGTGTTTTCATGAAATTGATAGAGCTTCATGGTCTTCAATTGTTCTTCGATAGTTTTGACGCCTAAATTTGATGTTTTCGTTAAACTACTTGTTCAAAATTGGAATCAAATTAAAATAACTTACTCTCAGAGCTGTTCGTTCCAAAAATTATACTTTTGCATCTTGACGCTTCGATGGAATGCATTAAGGGATTATTTTTTAAATTGGTGTTAATCAAAGCGGTCACGACGCCAATTTTCGAAAGGCCCAGCCATATCGCGGGATATTCCGGCGTATTTTCGAGTATTAGGCCTATGCAATCTCCTTTTTTGAAACCTTCGTCTCCGAAGAATCTCGATATTTTATTGGAAAAATCTTCGATCTTAAACCAACACAATAAAGCAAAAAAATTGTTTCGTCTAAATTTAAAAAGGTTACCTGGGAAAAGGTCCATGACGAGTCCTCAAAAAGAAAAGCCACTTTTTGTGGATGCTTCTTTGCTAAAGAAGTGAAAATGGAAGGAACTGTTAGATTCTTTTTTTGTATAAACCGCAGTTTTAAAACTAGCCGTGCAAAAATCCACATAAGCCTAAAATAGATTTTAAATAAATAATTATATAAATGCAAAGGGTCAGACATTTTATGTTTATAAGTTACTTATACAGCGGACCCTCGTTATACCGCGCGCGGCGGGCAGTAACAGTGAAATTTCGTATAAGGATTTTGAAATACCAGTAAGAAAAATTTGGCGACCTCATCCCCCCGCGTTATAACAAAATCCGCGATATAACAAACAGCGGCTTAACGAGGGTCCACTGTACTTCTAAAAATTTATTAAAATAAACAAAGATCTACAATGGAATATTTTAACCTAAGTTTTTGACAATTTAACTACAAAAACTTACCGAATGTCTCTTTTGTAAGTTTTGAGCATAATGTGAATCCATTTTATTTTAAAAAGAAGAAATGTGACAAGAAACGCTGTTATAACTGCGGAAATCCACTGAAAATCAAAAAGAACAGTTAATTATGTTTGTGATTTTAGTTGAAACGATTAATTCGTACCATAATCGTGTCGAACTGTACGCAGAATAATAAACTACCGAAGCGTTTAAATGATTATGGTATCTTCTGTTAGTTATCGGTATATTACAAAATCATGTTAATTGTGCCTGATAGCGTTCTTATTGGCAATATATGTACATAAATATTACTCCTATTATAAGACTGAGCACAAGTTTTACTTAATTTATGTTTTTATTTTTTAGATAAACTTGATAAACTTGATTTTTTTCTAAAATATTAATATAAAATATAAATTTATACATTTTTTTAATTTGTAGTTTGTTTATATAGTGTTAGATTAATAATACTTTAAACCAGTGATCTCCAAACTAATAATATGTTATATCCTTTTTTTAGTGGACACCTCTGTATAACGGACGAAATATCATTCCCGTAGTTGTCCGTTATAAAGAAGTTTTTTGACAAAAAAAGGCACTAAAAAATGTAACAACTATTTTATGTAAGAAAATTAATTTTATTCTATTTCGCTTTATTTTCGATTTTTATGGTTTTCCCGGAACCTATCTGCCGCGTAAATCGGGGAATGACTGTACAGAAGGGAAGCAGCACGATGAGACCTTCGTTAAGGAAGGCCCAGTAACATAAAGTTTGGGAACCACTGCTTTAAACTACAATAAATAATACTTAATTATTACAGATTAAATTGAAAAGAAAGCAAATGAATAATGCACCTTTGACAAGGAGGAATTGAATTGCAGTATCGTTTAGCAGGTATTTGTTTAAGCGTTGTATCAGAATGCCAGCTAATCTTTTGTAAATAGTTTGAACGGTTGAACGATTTGTGATCCCTTTAATCACTAATTTTTTACTATTTAATCGGGAAATAGTATTTAGCAATAAATCGTATTTTATTAGATAAATAATACATATCAATGAATTAACTTTGAGCAAAGTTAACTTTTTGAAGTTGTATTACAGTAGAATCTCGATAAATCGAATCTCAAGGGAGACGCGAAAAAAATCGAATTATAGAGGTTTCGAGTTATAATTTAATAAGGAATACTATATGTATTAGGTTAAATGCAGTTATTATTTATCAGAATCGTATTATTAAATCAAAGTTATTATAAATAAAGTAATATTATTTTGAAAGTAAGTTAATTATTGTGAATTACGCTTGAAATGGAGTGTGCACATTCGATCTCAAAGTGGCACATTCCGATCTCGGGAAAATAAAGCGCGCCGCTCCGCGTCGCGCTTCATTTGCCTCCCTCGCTCGGAAATGTACCACTTTTCGCTCGAATGCGCACATCTTTGTATTTATTAGATTTGTCTACTTTATCCCCACTTTTTTCAGATCAAACAATTTAATTTAGTTTAGTAAAATATCGATTTTATGTTCGTAAAACGAATTTACCATAGCAATGAGTGGAAGGGAGCGAAAAGATACGAGTATCATGTCAATGGAAGTGAGAAGGAACGATTAAAATTATTCAACTACTCTTTCGTCTAATTTATTGGCCTAAATTATTGTGAATGGTGCTTAAAGCTATATTGAATTTACCTATATTAATCTTCTATCCTTCAATTTAAAAAATTAAATGTTTAATAAATTTAGATTTATTTTATGTTTGAAAAAAGTTAAAAATTTTATTTAATAGCATACCGTTATAAGTACCCATATCCTGATTCTAATCAAAAATGCTTGTGCTTTTTTTATAATTTTTTTTTAAATAAACTTTGTACGCATTATTTACTTACTGATTCAAGTACTGCATTCGAGTTTTAAAATGTTTACTCGTTTATTTATTCGTTATAGCATTGCTTTCTAAATAATTATAAAACATTGTTACGGCCGTTTAGGATAGTTTACAATTCTTTGTATTTAACATAATTTTTAATTGTATAGCAATAAGTCACTCACCGGCTTTGATGAGTGCACTTTGACCCACGCAAAGTAGACGTACCGCAAACTGAATTTTTCTCTTGGCTGGAAGGCCGTAAGCCGACGCTGCGATCGCACTAAGGCACCCTGCGCACTGGTTGGGCGACTGCCGGCGCTAAGACGACCGTCTCGAATTTGGAACTTTGTGCAAACTTTCATTCTAAACCGATTCCGACACTCATAAGTCTTTCTCTTTTGCACTCGTGACCAATTAAAACACTAATTAAACACAGTTAAAACACTAATTTGTACCGGTTTACGTGGCAGTGAGTGACGAATGCAGGTTCGTTTACGAGCAACGCACAGGTCGTTGGCCTTAAACACAATGTAACCACTGGAAATTTTTGGCGATGTCACTACCTGTTTGGCATATCTAAAAATCAATACTTTGTAGGCTTTGTGAAAAATCAATACATAAACTCCGCCCCTTTACTGCGCAAATGTGCCTTAGCTTATACGAAGCTTCAATACGAAGTGCTTCGTGAACGGCTTCGTGAAAAATCAATACATAAACTCAGCCCCTTTGCTAAACCCAAATTTTCCATAATTTATACATAGGCAACTTGAATACAACGTGCTTTGAATGTAACATATGTGCTTCAAAGAATTATTAGAAAAATTAAATTATATCAGTCGTTAAAACATTTTTTTTAAACTACTATAATACATTACTAAAAAATTGAAAATGCAAATATTTGTTTAATTGTATTATTTATTTAAACTTATAAATCAATGTAAAATAGTGCGTGTACCGTAGATGGCTCGCACGAGTTGATTTAAATTAGTTACATTATTTGTTTTTGGTGTGTACAAAGTTATGAATAATTATAAAAAATCGGTACGGCCGTTATTAGAAAGTTTCTTAATCGTATTTAACATATACCAAAATTGAAATAAACGAATAATGTTGCAAACTGCATACATCGTTCCTCCCCGCACGCCAGTTGTGAATCGCAGGTTGAAGTGTTAAGAGCGTTCTAGAAAATTTTGATTTTGACTAATTAGTGTTTGTGTGAAACAGAATAGTGTTTACGAAGGGGTTTTTGAACTCTCCGAAATACACCCTGTATATAAATCTGAATTGTAAGCTTATTTTTAAATATTCTATGTTTTGTCGTTTTTGTTAAGTAACAAATAATACTTTAAAAATCTTTACGCCACCTTTCTCAAAAATCTCGGCTTTTTTGGTCGTAATGGCTTTTCAAAATGTTAGTTGCGAGGCCCAAAATTTATTTTCCTTTGTTCAACGTAGCGCTTTCGGCGATTTGCAAGTTAACGTTATCGCGCTTTCCGGAATCGTGCATTTGAGTTTTTAAATAGGCACACGTGTTTATCGGTTTGTAATAATAATCTCTTATAAATAATTACAAAGACTCGTAACGATCGTTTTTGGCAATTTTTGAAAATCTTAATATTTTCTGCTTTAATTCGAAACACCCTTTATAATTGAATTTGCGTTTGCACGTAATTAATTTGGAATTGACGCTTACTTTGTAAAATTAAAACAAATTATTGGGGCTTTGTTTAGAGATCATAAAAAAATTTTTATACAAGGTGTTTCGCATTTTGTACGATAGTCTCTCATCTAGTCTAGCTTAAAAGTACTAAATTAGAAATGTGGTTTTTGGTAAAAATACCCTCCTGTAATTTTTAATTAAAAGAAAAGCGAGAACTGGTACATTTAGTTCAGTTTGATTTAATTAATATTATTTGTAAGGGAGAAGAATAAAATAGGCAAATTCAATCATTAAGGAGTATGTGCACTTTCAAGCGAAAACTTTCTCCGAATAGAAAATCTGGATTTGAAGGATTTGTTATTAATATAGTAGTCGAATCCAATTAACACGAAGATGTGCGCATTCGAGCGATAAGTGGCACATTTCCGAGCGAGGAAGCAAATGAAGCGCGACGCGGGCGCGCGCTTCATTCCGAGATCGGAATGTGCCACTTTGAGCTCGAATGTCACACTCGGTTTAAGCACGATTCACAATAATTCAGGCCAATAAATTAGACGAAAAATTAGTTGAATAATTTTAATCGTTCCTCTCGCTCCCATTTACGTGATTGTCGTATCTTTTCGCTCCGTTCCACTCATTGCTATGATAAATTCGTTTTACGAACATAAAATCGATATTTTATTAGACCAAAATAAATTGTTTGATCTGAAAGGGAAGGGATAAAGTGGACAAATGTAATAATTACGAAGATGTGCGCATTCGAGCGAAAAGTGGCACATTTCCGAGCGAGGAGGCAAATGAAGCGCGACGCGGAGCGGCGCGCTTCATTTTCCCGAGATCGGAATGTGCCACTTTGAGCTCGAATGTGCACACTCGGTTTTAAGCACGATTCACAATAATTCAGGCCAATAAATTAGACGAAAAATTAGTTGAATAATTTTAATCGTTCCCTCTCGCTCCCATTTACGTGATTGTCGTATCTTTTCGCTCCGTTCCACTCATTGCTATGATAAATTCGTTTTACGAACATAAAATCGATATTTTATTAGACCAAAATAAATTGTTTGTTCTGAAAGAGGAAGGGATAAAGTGGACAAATGTAATAATTACGAAGATGTGCGCATTCGAGCGAAAAGTGGCACATTTCCGAGCGAGGGAGGCAAATGAAGCGCGACGCGGGCGGCGCGCTTCATTCCAGATCGGAATGTGCCACTTTGAGCTCGAATGCACTCCTTTCGCCACGATTAACAAAGATCAATTTACTTTTAATTTTACCTAAACATTTTATGATTCTATTTGGTATTTTTACTATTGATTTTATAATTAATAATTATTTGTTTCGTTTTTTTTGTAAATAAATACCTAACAAGGTAAAATTGTTTTTTTTCCAATTATCCGGATTTTCGATTATCCGAATGAGATGCAACATTAATTAGTCCGGACAACCGAGTTTCCACTGTAATTTGAAACAAATGTGTATTCCACCTTCAACCTTTTCTTTAATACTTATCTGCAACCTTTAAATAAATCCAAGCATTAATTTTTAATAATTAATTTGTTATAATATCTGTTTAAATCGTTATGCAATTTTTTTTTATTAAACACTTACGTACTTCGGAAAAACTATTAGCAACAAGCAAGAAAAGTACACGTTTTTTGTAAACTAAAAAAAGAAAAACTTTTAGCGCCACCTAGCGCAATTTACAACAACCACATTGTTTATAACCTTCGACAATTACAGAACTTTTGTTAAACAAATTGAGAGCTAAATATAAATAACGGCGCGCTAGTTCGACCAACTACGGCTAGATGCCGATTCCATCGATAAACGACCGGAAAACTTATACGCTTTTATGACCCACTTTCCTAAAGAATCCATGCACATTCCTGCACGTGTGATTCAGGTTTATGACGTACCATGACGTCGCACAACGAAGGCGATGCATACACCAGAGCGTAATATTTTTAATGGCTAAACCCATTATCAACACTTTTATATTACAATTGTTTACAGGTGATTCCGAACTAATGGTTTTTCGTTTAATTGAATTAAAAAAATAAGCCGTTTTTATTGCTTTGCGCCGAGCGGTGCCGGGCAAGTCGTGTCCATTGTTTACTTTTTTAAATGTTTTTTTTTTTTTAGTCTCATTGTTCCACATTTAATGGCAACGTTCGATCGGCTAAAGCCGATTAAAAATGTTAATTTGTGGGAAATAAAATTTTTCCGAATTTCGGAAAATCCCCGAGCGGAGATCTCTTAAGCGCCCAATTAAGTCAACGTTCTTAATGTCCCCCCTTATCGGGCTTGGAAGCGTGGCACTTTTGACTTATCAACGGACCGCCCGTGTTAACGAAACCGTCATTAGCTCCGAAAAATATTACGTCAAAATGATTTTTTATGAGGCATGAAATCGAATTGAATCGTTTCACTTTCGAATAGACGTCAGCGTATGTTGCTTCTAAACGCGCATGTTCTTGCTGAGCTGCTACATACAGCAGGAATAGAGCTTAGCAATCGCAGTATCCTAGTTAGCTTGGGCAAGCGCACGATAGTGTGGTCCCAAGTAGACTCTTACTAAATTTTTCAATCGGTTTTATACCCTTTTATTATTTATATTTGCGACGAATTATTTCCACTTTGCGTTTCGTATCGGGGACACTTAAGTCGTCTCGACCAAGAGTGATATATTACGGTCCAGATTTTGAAAAAAATCAACATCACACCTGTGTGGCTTTAAATTGCAACGAGAAAGTTTTTTTTTGTTTTTAAAGAGCTCAAATAAATATTTTTCTACCGACGGTGCTATTAGACAACTCGCCCCCTTCGCGTTCGAAAAAATTGAAACAAGTCGCGTGTGTCGCGTGTTTTTTTTTCTGTGCACCAGTGTACATGCCCAAGAAATGGATAAAGTCCGCCGAGCAATTTTGAAAGGAAAAGTCAAGAGAAACAATCGGTTGGAAAGTGCGTAGTGCAAGTTCTACAAAAACGAACGCCCGCCGCTTTTAAAAATACAAACGCAAATTTTCGGCAGTGAAAGTAGCGCGCGAAGTTAGTGAAAGTTAATCGGAGTTTTAATTTGGACGAAAATATTTGATAGAGGCGAAACGATGGATTCGCCGCAAATGTACGACAATCAGCAGCATTCGCAGGCGAATGCCGTGATGAACCACAACGAAAAGAAGACGGTGATAATCAACAACAACAGCAATCTGACGAACCTCAACACGAGCAATGGGACGACGAAGCAAACGGCCGCCCTGCTCAAGCAGCACCACATGCAGCAATATCAGCAGCACGGGGAGTTGAGCGACCTCAACACCCCCGAAATCTCCCTGGACCTGCAAAATTTGATAGACGATTCCCAGCTGATGAACGAGGGCATCTTCACCGACATTTTGCAGAGTCAAGTTCCCTCCAAACACTTACAAAGCTTACACCCTAGACAAGTAATGAATAATTTGCCAAATAACAATTACCCGCGAACGACCCTCGCGTACATGCCCCAACCTGTCCACAGCGGGGCGACCTATGCGGGAAACGGCAATCAGACCTCCAGCAGCGACTCGAATAGTTCCGTCGTTAGTGATACGCCGCTGATCAAGGAGGAGCCCGTCGACCCGCAGGACTACCGAAGGGCCTGCAATGTCAACGTCCTGCCCAACAACTACATGCAGGGCCCTTCGTACCCGACGAACGGCGCCGCGCCCGGCTTCTCGACGCTCACGCCCAGCTCGGTGCTGCACCATCAGCAGCTCAACGCGATGAAGAACAAGGCGGCGATGATGAATCAACACGTGGCGAGGAAGCACATGAAGCCCTGCGACAAGAACAGCGACGAGTACCGGAGGAGGCGGGAGAGGAACAACATAGCGGTGAGGAAGAGTCGGGAGAAGGCGAAAGTGCGGACCAGGGAGACCGAGGAAAAAGTCAAAATTCTCATAAAAGAAAACGAAAGACTGCAGAAAAGGATAGAGCTATTGACTGAAGAATTAAACGTACTTAGGAGTCTGTTCTCGAACGTCGGGGTCCTGCCGGAGCACATCCATCGGGAGATCAACAAACACCTGGACGCCTTCCAGATCCAGCAGCAGCAGCACATGTAAGGACTTTTGTATTTTAGGGGCGTCGTGTGCCTATTGGGTTGATTTTTTTTTTATTCGTTCGTACGGGAAAAACGATCGCAAACAAAATCCAAGCCAATACGTTCAGACCTCTCTTTGAGAAATGTTGTCGAAAAAAATTCTTACGTTGTTCTTTTGATTTATTAGGACCGAAGAGCGTTCGAGGGTGATGGACATCATAAACGATTATGGACAATAGCGTAGGTGTGTTTTTAATTAAATTATTATGCCCGATACAAGACAGTGTTTGTATACGAAATCGAAGAGCTTTAAACCAGTGAAAGACTTTCTAAATGAAGAAGAAACAAAAAACACTCAATGACAATCCGGTGAGCCTTAATAAACGATAAAGGTCTATTCAGAATGTTGTTTTGTATATTTATGCGCGGAGAGTTTCGATACTTTTTTTTTATAGAAAAAAGAAGAAAAAAATAATTAATTAATGTTCAATAATGCGTGAGGATTTATTCAATTATTACCTTATAGATCTCTTTGGTGTCGAGAAATAATTTATTTAAACGAAACTTTCATTTTGCCGGGAATCGAGAGAAAAACACAAGCGACGTACGAAATTCTCAGCAAAATGAAAATGAATTGTAGCTTTAACGGGTATTTAAAAAATAGAATTATTCCGTTCGTTTTTTGTGATCTAATAAAGTGTATTTTAAAATGGAATATACTATAATTTTTGCAACCGAAGCTATCGTACCTTTTCTTAATATTAATGAAATGTATTTTGTAGGATATATTTTTGTAAAAAATATATCGTTGTTGTATCTTCTAATTTTATTGTAAAATATTTTGAGTTCAATATATTTTATGTATATGATGTATGTATGTATATTGTATTATATTTTAATATTTTTCCAAAGATGAAGATTTGTAAAAAAATGTTTTTAAAGAAATAAGATATTCTGGTGTACATTTTATACTACTTAAAATATGTTCTTGTTTTTATTTAATAAATCACCCGAGTTCGATATTACACTAATTTCTTTCATTTTCGGATTTGAGCGAAGCCCTTAAAAAATGACGTTTTTCCTTTATTTTTAAGCCATCCAAAATCAAAGGTTCCACCTTTAAAAAGAGCCAAGCGTACAATCGGAACCAAGTAATTTAAAACCCAAACAATTTTCTTCTTATACATTTTTATAAAAATGTGTAATTAGAAATTTATTTTAATCAAGCAATGAGTTGTGTTTGAATAAAATACTCGCCTACCTGATCTATTACGTCACTAATGGTTTTTTAGAAAAATGGTACTGAGTAATGTGACTACACGTCCCGTTACGTTTTTAGGTCATCTGTTCCGTTGTCCCCAAGTAATCATTCGGGACGCCAAAATGTACTATTTTTACAAAGGCCATAGAGAGGGATAAGTAGGGTAAAAATGCCTTTTGTAAATATCTAAATGGTATTCTATGGAGATGTAGATTAGGGTGGTCGTTAAAAATTAAATTTCTTCCGACGCGCCAAAAAAACCTTTTTTTAATGAAAAAATACGGGAGAATTTTTTTAACAAAAATAACACGTGCCTCAAGACACTATAAGTACATTTTTTGATAAAATCGTAGTTTTTTGGAAGTATCTCTTAAAGTATACAGATTTGAGAAAAAGTTATAGAAACAATTTTGTAAGAAATTCAATTCTCTATGAAAAAGGTCTTCTTCATTTTTTCATGAAATTTATATTTATGGAGATATTCTCAATATTAAATTCATTAAATCCATATAGTCAACATTTTAAGATCTACAAACGTCATTTTATCTGAAATTAAAAATTTTTGTAACAACTAGAATTTATTATAGTTTTAGGAAATTATATGTATTTAAGAAAGAATGACGTTTGAGGGTCTTAAAATGTTGACTATATGAAGTTAATGAATTTATTATTGAGAATATCTCTATAAATATAAATTTCATGAAGAAAATGAAAAGATCTTTTGTAGAGAATTGAATTTCCTACAAAATACTTCTATAACTTTTTCTCAAATCCGTACACTTTAAGAGAAACATACAAAAACCTACGATTTTAGCAAAAAATGAACTTTGATTGTCTTGAGGCACGTGTAATTTTTGTCAAAAAAATTTTAAAAAAATTCACCTGAAGTTTTTCATTAAAAGAAAGGTTTTTTTGGTGCGTCGGAAGATATTTAATTTTTAACGACCACCCTAATGTAGATACTATAGAAATGTAAAGATCCTGAAAATTTCGGAACTTTAATCTATATCAGTCTCTTCTTAAAGTCAAAATAAATAAAAATTGAAAAATTCTAGCTTAATAAATTGACGATCACAAACATTATTTTCTCTTACTTTTTCAATTTTTATTATGATACTTTTTGAGCAACATTATGATACTATAATTTTACATTTCTTAAAGGACCTATAATCACGCAGAATTTTTTCAAAATTTTCCTAATGGTACGCCATAGTTAAAAAAAATAAAAACTATTTTTAATAATAAACAAATCAAATGTTTCAACAAATTCTACCTAAATAATTACGAATTATACTATTATTATTACGTATTTAAATAATGAGATGAAATATGATAAATCTCTTACATTAGAAATAAAAAATATATATTCTTGCAATGAAATATAACGCCTATTAGAATTTAAAAAAAATATAATTTGAAATAATTTGTAACTCAACTTTATTAAAATTATATTTCAGCGTATTATTCATGTAATAATATAGTATAATTTGTAGTTATTTAGGTAGAATTTATTGAAAAATTCAATTTTTTTGGTAATAAAAATAGTTTTAATTTTTTTTAACTATGGCGTACCATTAAAAAAATTTTAACAAAATTTGAGTGATTATAGATCTTATAAGAAATGTAAACATGATAGAATCATAATTTTTCTCTAAAAGTATCATAATAAAAATTGAAAAAGTAAAAGAAAATAATTTTTTGGATCATCCATTTATTAAGATAAAAATTAGTCCATGGTGTCCTGCTTAATATACTAGATTTTTAAAATAATTGATTTACTCAATCCCAAGAAAAAAAATATTTTCCAATTTTTACTTATTTAGATTTTTTGAAGAAACCGATATAGATTAAGATCTAAAATTTTCAGGATCTTTATATTTCTATAGTGTCTACATATCCATAGAATATTATTAAGATATTTACAAAAGCCATTTTTACCATGCTTATCGCCCTATGGCCTTTATAAGATTAGCTTTGGTACACCCTTATTAGATTTATTTGAGTTAACAAAGAGCAAATTAATGTGGAAAAACTCAATAAATGCTAGCTATGTGCGCATTCGAGCGCAAAGTGCCACATTTCCGAGCGAGGGACGCAAATGAAGCGCGACGCGGAGCGGCGCGCTTTATTTTTCCGAGATCGGAATGTGCCACTTTGAACTCAAATGTGCACACTCGGTTTTAAGCATGATTCACAATAATTCAGGCCAATAAATTAGACGAAAAGTTAGTTGAATAATTTTAATCGTTCCCTCTCACTTCCATTTACATGATTGTCGTATCTTTTCGCTCCCTTCCACTCATTGCTATGGTAAATTTGTTTTACGAACATAAAATCGATATTTTACTAAACTAAATTAAATTTTTTAATTTGAAAAAGATAAGGATAACGGAGACAAATCTAATAATTACGAAAATGTGCGCATTTGAGCGAAAAGTGGCACATTTCCGAGCGAGTAAAGCAAAAGAAACGCAACGCGCTTCATTTTCCCGAGATTGGAATGTGCCACTTTGAGCTCGAATGTACACGCTCGGTTTTAAGCGTGATTCACAATAAGTAATTTACTTTTTAAATAATACTACTTTATTTATAATAACTTATAATTATAAATTATAATTGATTCTATAATTTTTTAAATTTCTTATAAGACCTATAACGACTTTCTATCATTTTAAACAAATAAAAAATTCTGGATCGAACCGGAAAAACTGACCAACTCCAGCGAATTTTGGATTGTGCATCGTTAAAAAATAATCAAATTAAAAAAACAATTTTTTCAGATTAACAGGCTAATCAGTGAAGTAAAAAATAATATTCCAAAAATAATACAAAATGGAGGGGGACCGTTCTCAAAGTAATCCGTTTCCACAAATTTTAACGTTTTACGGAATTTTTTAAAGGTCACTCTTAGCACAACTTTGTTTACAACAAATATTTTGTAAAATTTATTAACATCAACAATTTGGTAGGGATCTTATTTGGAAAATTACTACCAGAAATATGTTGAATGATTTATTTTGGTATTTTAACATTATTAAAATTTTTAGAATTTAAAAATTAAGAAAAACTTTTATAACATTTCTTAAGAGCGCAAATAGGTACAATTTTTTATTTTTTTTAAAAAAACTGACACAAATCCGCATTGAAAGAAAAAACGATAAACAACAATAGCGGTAATTTTTTTAATCGTAATTTTTACGTTTAAATTGTTTTTCGATTTGGGCCTTACAGGTTATTTTTATAAAAATTTAATCAATTTTGACTTACCATTTATTTTGTAGAAAAATCAGTTTGACGTCTGATATTGCTAAAATTGAAAAAAACAATCACAACAACAATTTAATTTAATTAAAACAAACAAGTGTCTTTTATGTATAAATTTTATTAAATTTACTAATTCTAAGAAATATACAAAAAAACGTGAGGGATGGATACAAACAGCTGCTTCTAATTACTTTTTTTGACGGATTTTTATTAATAAATTACCGTTTCCGTATCTATGGTTTAATAATTTTTTTAATAACAATTTAAATTAAACGGTTCCTTAATTTGACAGCTTCATTCAGATTTGTATCTCCATCCATTTATTTTTATTGCTAATTAAAATTATTTACAACCAATAATAATCGATTAAAATTATAAATAAAAAGGAGACGGGGATTAGGATTTGGTACCCTGCAGAAGTGTTAAAAAAAAGTTATTTATTGTATCCACAGACAAAAAAAAGCGATGTTTATGTAAAGCTGCAATAAAGAAAAAAAGCACTTATAATTTGCTAATTTATACCTTAAAAGCGGTATGTGAAACGCACATTAAAAAGCCCAAAACTAAAAGGTGTTATTATGCATCTTTTTTTTTGTAATTTTAATTGTCGTTTTCTAACCGTTTAACATTTAATAAATGTAGGTTTGGTGTCAGTTATGTAACGCGGACAAATAACATTCCTTTTTCAAATACGATGGAATAACTTTTCGAGATTGTCCTCCTAAAAATTTCGAAGTTTATTATTCAAATAAATAATTCTCCATTTATCTGAATAACATAAGAAAATATGAAAAATAAAATAATACCTGATAGCTTCTTATCAAACTTTATCAGAACTACACACAGAGATAGTTTCAAGTTGTGTACTACTGAACTACATTTTGTAATGCTAGTTTATTTTGTTTACATTGACTTTTATTTAAATTGAATGGGGAAAAGTGAAAATTTGGGTTAAAGCTCGTAGCCCCAAGGTCGAACGTAATCCGACTTTTGAAAAACTCCAATAGGTTCGACGCAAATCACTGGACTCGTCCGAAGTTAGCCACGCGGATTAAAATAATATAAAAGTCAAAGCTTCAATTGATATTTTAATAAGTGTCATGTGTTGTACTACCTTTTTATGTAACTATTGTTTGTATTTTTCTCTACGTGAGGGATGCCTCTTAGGAGCTATACTTGAATCAGTAAGTAAGTAAATGTGTACAAAGTTTATTTAAAAAATTATAAAAAAAAGCACAAATATTTTTGATTAGAATCAGGATATAGGTACTTACTTATAACGGTATGCTACTGATTAAAATTTCTAACTTTTTCCAAACAAAAAATAAATCTAAATTTATTAAACTTTTAATTTTTTAAATTGAGGGATAGAAGATTAATATAGGCAAATTCAATATAGCTTTAAGCACCATTCACAATAATTTAGGTCGATAAATTAGACGAACAATTAGTTGAATAATTTTAATCGTTCCCTCTCACTTCCAGTGACATGATTGTCGTATCTTCTCGCTCTCTTCCACTCATTGCTATGGTAAATTTGTTTTACGAACATAAAATTGTTATTTTACTAAACTAAATTAAATTGTTTGACCCGAAAAAGAGAGGAATAAAGTAGACAAATCTAATAATTACGAAGATGTGCGCATTCGAGCGAAAAGTGGCACATTTCCGAGCGAGGGAGGCAAATGAAGCGCGACGCGGAGCGGCGCGCTTCATTTTCCGAGATCGGAATGTGCCACTTTGAGCTCGAATGTGCACACTCGGTTTTAAGCATTATTTGCAATAATTTGGTCAACGAAAAATTAGTAAATAATTTTTATCATTCCTCTCACTCGTACTTATAAGTTTATCGTATCTTTTTGCTCGCTTCCACTCATTGCTATGGTAAAATTATGTTTTTTGACTATATAATCGATATATTTACTGAACTAAATTAATTTTGTTGATTGAAGACAAAGTTTAATTAACAAAATTCAATAAATACGAGGATGTGCGCATTCGAGCGAAAAGTGGCACATTTCTGAGCGAGGGAGGCAAATGAAGCGCGACGCGGAGCGGCGCGCTTCATTTTCCCGAGATCGGAATGTGCCACTTTGAGCTCGAATGTGCACACTCGATTTTAAGCATTATTCGTAATAATTTAGTCAACGAAAAATTAGTAAATAATTTTTATCATTCCTTCTCACTCGTACTTATAAGTTTATCGTATCTTTTCGCTCGCTTCCACTCATTGCTATGGTAAAAATAAGTTTTTTGACTATATAATCGATATATTTACTGAACTAAATTAAATTTGTTGATTGAAGACAAAGTTTAATTAACAAAATTCAATAAATACGAGGATGTGCGCATTCGAGCGAAAAGTGGCACATTTCCGAGCGAGGGAGGCAAATGAAGCGCGACGCGGAGCGGCGCGTTTCATTTTCCCGAGATCGGAATGTGCCACTTTGAGCTCGAATGTGCACACTCGGTTTTAAGCATTATTCGCAATAATTTAGTCAACTAAAAATTAGTAAATAATTTTTATCATTCCTTCTCACTCGTACTTATAAGTTTATCGTATCTTTTCGCTCGCTTCCACTCATTGCTATGGTAAAAATACGTTTTTTGACTATATAATCGATATATTTACTGAACTAAATTAAATTTGTTGATTGAAGACAAAGTTTAATTAACAAAATTCAATAAATACGAGGATGTGCGCATTCGAGCGAAAAGTGGCACATTTCCGAGCGAGGGAGGCAAATGAAGCGCGACGCGGAGCGGCGCGCTTCATTTTCCCGAGATCGGAATGTGCCACTTTGAGCTCGAATGTGCACACTCGGTTTTAAGCATGATTCACAATAATTAAGGCAATAAATTAGACGTAAAATTAATTAAATAATTTTAATCGGTCTTTCTCACTTGCACCGACGAGATTGTCGTATCTTTTCGCTCTCTTCCACTCATTGCTATGGTAAATACGGTTTTCGAACATAGAATTGATGTTTACTATACTAGATTTATAAATCCGAGCGCAAAGGGCTAATTAGACTAAACAAATATTTTTTAAAAAGTTTTTTTCTCGAAAATTTTTTGAAAATGTCTGAAAAAATGAACACTTATTTTTGGACAAAAAGAATCCCAAATCGGGCATTTAATTTTCGACGTCAATTGGTTAGCGTAAGAATTAATCAATTTAAAGGCACAAAAACTTTTTTTATTTACAAACTATGGTGTTGGGGTTGTTTAAGAAAGAATTAGTGTTAAACCATTTTTTTACTAAAATTTCTTATTTTGGTAATAAATTTTTTTCTTGCAATTTTGTTTTGTCTCTTCAAAATATCCCCTAACTTGTTTTCTTTTTAGATTTTCGAATTGATATAGCTCTACATATATCTCGATATTACCGACGTAGATGAGTAAAAGTGCCATTTAAAATAGCACTTACTTTGTTTGATGATTTTAGACAAATCATTTGAGATCTCCCACATTTATGGCACACATTAGGTTTGCCTTACATACCCAATTATAAATCCCACAATTGCGATTAGTCGAATAAACAACACCTGCAATAAAGATTGACGTAGCCAAAACACAAAACTATTAAATAACCTGTAGAGGAATTCATCTTATAAATATTTATGCAGTTATAATATTGCTCTCTTCCCCCCCCTTTTATATAAACAATTATAATAATTTTTTTTTACAGCGGAAAAGGCTTTGGCCCTTACAGAAACTTGCGTGGTGTTTGTAAGCTGTGGCTTGCTCTTTGTAGGATCTCTTAAGGTAAAGTACCTAATCAATTGATCGATCGTATCGACGTCAGCACTAATCGATTACGGAAAATAATAATATTTTGCCTCGACGTATCGAAAACTAATCTCTCGTTTCGCTAACGAAAAAAATCATATCAGTGTTGTTGTTATTGAATTAGAAAGATTTTATGAACGGTGGGGAAATTCCTAATTTTTGCAAAAGAATAAGTAAGCACAAAATTAAATATATCTATATATTGGCGTGTCAGTAGAGCCAACAGTGTTGCCGGTTTGAAACACCGAAATTTTGAGATTTTTAATTCTTTTATTTTTGTTATATTATTTGCTTTGATAATTTTTTAAAATTTATAAAATATAATTAGTCTCCATTTTTCATACTTTTTTTTTCTTATAAGTTTGTACAAAATATACAAAAGTTAATTCATTCATCTAACGTTATTTAATAAAATTAAATAAACAAGAATTATAACATTAAAAATATTTTGATAATCATAATAACTTATAATAAATAATACATATAGTTAGCCTTATAATGATTTTTAATCATTTAATACAAAGTATTTCTAAATGATAACATTCCAAATTTTTAGTTGGGACTATTCCACCTCAACCTCTTAAAATATTAGACTTATGTAAAAAAAAGAATTAAATATTTATTTGAATACGTATTAAGTTAAATTCGTGTAAAAACAGAATTAGGTGTATAAGAAAATCCCATGAAAACGATGTATGTGCACATTCGAGCTCAAAGTGGCGCATTTTCCTAAGATCGGAATGTGCCACCACCAGCTCGAATATGCACACTCGAATTTTAAGTAACATTCGCAATGATAACATCGTTTCTAAAAATTTTAAATTAAAAATATAACAAAAATAAAAAAAAATAAAACACACCTAATATCTCTGACTTGGTGATTTTGAACAGTTAATTAAAAAAATTTTTTAACATTTATTCACAATACTTAATATAAATTTATTGGTCTAAATTAAATTTCGAGAGAAGCTTACTGTAGATATATCAAATAAATACGATGATGTGGACCGCGACCATTAATTGGGTGACCGCTACCTTTCAAAAGTACTGAAACTGAAAAAAATTGAGCCAGAACGGACGGTGGTCGTGTTAGAGAGGTTTTACTGTAGTTTTTTTTAGAAAAATAAACGCCACCTTTTCCGAATAAAAAATTCTAAATTTAAATTTTTGATTTGAAATTCATTCAGGTCAATAAATTAGACGAAAAATTAGTTGAATAATTTTAATCGTTCGCTCTCACTCCCATTGACATGATTGTCGTATCTTTTCGCTCCCTTCCACTCGTTGCTATGGTAAATTCGTTTTACGAACATAAAATCGATATTTTACTAAACTAAATTAAATTGTTGGATCTGAGAAAGGGAGGGATAAAGTAGACAAATCTAATAATTGCGAAGGTGTGCGCATTCGAGCGAAAAGTGGCACATTTCCGAGCGAGGGAAGCAAATGAAGCGCGACGCGGAGCGGCGCGCTTCATTTTCCCGAGATCGGAATGTGCCACTTTGAGCTCGAATGTGCACACTCGGTTTTAAGCATGATTCACAATAATTCAGGCCAATAAATTAGACGAAAAATTAGTTGAATAATTTTAATCGTTCCTCTCACTTCTATTTACATGATTATCGTATCTTTTCGCTCCCCTCCACTCATTGCTATGGTAAATTTGTTTTACGAACATAAAATCGATATTTTACTAAACTAAATTAAGGTTTTTGATTTGAAAAAGAGAAGGATAACGGAGACAAATGTAATAATTACGAAGATGTGCGCATTCGAGCGAAAAGTGGCACATTTCCGAGCGAGGGAAGCAAATGAAGCGCGACGCGGAGCGGCGCGCTTCATTTTCCCGAGATCGGAATGTGCCACTTTGAGCTCGAATGCGCACACTCGATTTTAAGCATGATTCACAACAATTAGACGAAAAATTACTTGAATAATTTTTATCGTTCTCTCTCACTCGCATTCACGTGATTGTCGTATCTTTTCGCTTCCTTCCACTCATTGCAATGGTAAATACGTTTTTCAAACATAAAATCGATATTTATTAAATTACATTAATTTCGCTCGAACGTGCGCACGCAACTTTTCGCGACGATCTAAATAAATCAATAAAAATTTCGATAAAAAATAATAAAATATTCCAGGACCGCATTTTTACCGGCCGCCTTTGTTTGAGTGCTTTTAAGGTAAATATTTACAACTTAAAAAATTAAATGCCGTCAAAAAAATGAAAAACAATTATGATGAAATACCAAATACATTTTCCATCAGAAATTAAATAGGACACGAAAAGACCAATCTAGCAATTATCAAACGATAAACTTTCAGATGACTTCTGTGCCTCCTGCGAAGCTGACAAAGGTTATAAATTTAATTTTTTTTTTAATTTAAGGGAAAAAGATTCGTGAATTCGCGACACGTACAGCCAAACCAAGAAGTAATCAACACCCTAGAAACAGATCAACAGTAATTTTGTAATTTTTTGTAATGTTGGTACCTTTAGTTCTAGGTACTAAAATTACAAAGATCAATCTTAATTGTTTTTTAACCATGCAGCATCAGATTTTGTCTCCTGGAATAGTACGTTTACTGTAGGTCTGTTTCTAGGGTGTTGATTACCTTTTGGTTTGACTGTACACATTCGAGCGAGAACTTGGCACATTCACTCCTTTCGCTCAAAATTGTGTCATTTTGGGCTCGATCGCGCACGCAAATTTTTAACCACGATTCACAATAACATAACCTTATTGAAAAAAAAAACGTTCAGTCAAAATTAAGGACCTTGCGCTCGAGACCCCCACAGAGCTCCACATAATTAACTACAAATCAACTACGAGGTCAAAAATTGGAAGCCAAAATTTTGGACATTATTTTTTTTTTAAATAATTTTGTAGGAGGTAAGCGTTGCCATTTTGATGCACGCCGTTTTCGTCGCCACCATGCTCTTCGCCGCCACTGCTTTTCAAATTTTAATATTGCACTGGAGCGTTTTTCACGAAGAAGATTACGTCGCAGTTTTTTGCATCACGTCGCGAGGTAACACGATTTTAAAAAAAAAAGATTGTTTATTAATTTGATATAACCTTTCAGCTTTTCTATTTTATATGGTTTTCGTTTCAATTTCGTATTTCGAGCAGCTAAGAGAAATGGAAGAGGTCGAATATCGCAGAAGTTTGGTGCCACGTCGCCTCCTGAGTTCGGCCCTGTCCTCCGACATTTACGGCTTGTAACTCGTAAAGCGCGAATTTTAACTAAACACGGCCCCTTCGAAAAAACTTTAAATCAAGTTCGAATGCGTAAGGAAACGTTTTGTATGTGCGAAACGCAATTACGTTAACCGTAATAAAAACTTGTTTGTCTCGCAAAAAAATTCGCTTTCAATAAATTGCGAGCTTTTCCTAAAAAAAAATATTAATAAATAGTAAACGTACACATACAACTATATCGATTAATTCAGTTGCATTTTAAATGTCGTGTCTTAAGCGCACATAAAAAGTTACGTACTTAATTTGTTCTAATTCTGTAAAAGAATCATTTGTCAATGTCGATATTCTACAACTTCCTTTTGACCTTCAAAGGTAATTGTAATTGCAATGTTAATAACTTCTTTGCAATATTATTTTCAGCGTATTTACGTTTGCGCTTAAAAAACGCATAAAACGCGTTTTAATGCTTTTGAAATGTCAAGAAGCTGCTCGTAACTTCGAAAGGAGAATGCTTAAGGACGAGCCAGCCCTGGCATCGTCGCCACCAGCCTTAATTTTTTTTTCACTTCGGAAAAACTTCGGCGATCGCTTCCGCGTGCCTTCGACAAATTGTATCAAAAAGTTAATAATCGGGCCCGCTTTTTTGTGCGGTCGTTCGATAGCTGCAGAAGCCGCAATTAGAGACATGTTAGGACTAGTGTGCCAAGTGTGACGTTCACTGCGAATTATGCAATCGCAAAGCGAAAATTATTGAGGTTATACTTCTTTTGGCGCGCTCAGAGTAAAATTTTGGGAGGCAATGGAAGTTGCGTGCGCACAGGAACAGTGCGAAGTTGGCCATCTAAGAAAGTAAATTAATTATTGTGAATCACGCTTAAAATCGAGTGTGCACATTCGAGCTCAAAGTGGCACATTCCGATCTCGGGAAAATGAAGCGCGCCGCTCCGCGTCGCGCTTCATTTGCATCCCTCGCTCGGAAATGTGCCACTTTTCGCTCGAATGCGCACATCTTAGTGTTATTATATTAGTATAATTTATCGTGTACTCCTTCAAATCAAAAATTTTAATTTAATTTATTAAATATCGATTTTATGTTCGAAAAACATATTTACCATGGCAATGAGTGGGAGAGAGCAAAAAGATACGATAAACGCATAAGGACGAGTGAGAAGGAATGATAAAAATTATTTACTAATTTTTTGTTGACAAAATTTTTGCGAATAATGCTTAAAACCGAGTGTGCACATTCGAGCTCAAAGTGGCACATTCCGATCTCGGGAAAATGAAGCGCGCCGCTCCGCGTCGCGCTTCATTTGCCTCCCTCGCTCGGAAATGTGCCACTTTTCGCTCGAATGCGCACATCCTCGTATTTATTACATTTGTCTACTTTATCCTCCCTCTTTCAGATCACACAATTTATTTTAGTTTAGTAAAATATCGATTTTATGTTCGTGAAACAAATGTACCATAGCAACGAGTGGAAGAGAGTGAAAAGATACGACAATCATGTAAATTGGAGTGAGAGAAACGATTAAAATTATTCAACAAATTTTTCGTCTAATTCGTCTAACAAGGGGAAGGCACGAGGTGGAAAATTTATTTCGGGACAAAACTCGGTATATTAGTAGTACACCTTTAGAGTAATCACCCGTTAAAATAAGAAAGCGCAATGGCCAGTCAATTTTGAGAAAAAGCTCTTAAAAATTCCTCCTGCTTGTATACTAATAAGTTTTTACGTTCTAAAAACGCCCCAGTAGCCTAACGGAGAGCGTGCTCGCCTACTAACCAGTAGTTCTGGGTTCTAAACTCGGTCTCGCTTATTTTTTTTTCAAATTAATTATTTTTAAACAAATCTATTTATTATTTACAATTATCATTAATTTAATATAAAATAAAGAGTAATAATTAAATTTTTAAAAATACAAAGTAATAGATACGTATAATATTAATAGTTATAAATAGCGCTTATAATTAATAAAAAGTTTACGTTGTATTGTTATTCCATTTTACAAATATTTTCGATTACATACAAAAACCAGAATGATAATTGTCATAAAAACATTAAAAATAAAAAATTTTATCATATCTAGAACAATTAATGAAAAAAGACGACTGCTTGCAAGAGCAATGTTCTTTAAGCAAATCGATTGGAAAACAAACTTCATTAAGATTTAAAATAATAAATAACAAATAGATTTGTTTAAAAGTAATTAATTTGAAAAAAAATAAGAGAGACCGAGTTGAGAACACAGAACTACTGGTTAGTAGGCGAGCACGCTCTCCGTTAGGCTACTGGGGCGTTTTTAAAACGTAAAAACTTATTAGTATATAAGCAGTATGTAATTTTTAAAGGCCTTTTTCTCAAAATTGACTGGCCATTGCGCTTTCTTATTTTAAAGGGTGATTACTCTAAAGGTGAACTACTTATATACCGAGTTTCGTCCCCAAATAAAATTTACACCTCGTGCCTTCCCCTTGTAAGTAGGGGAGACCGAGGTTGGACGTCACAATTTTGTTCTTTTGCATTTACATAGTCCATGGTCTTAATTTATCAATGACATTTATATATCAATAGATAGTATATTTATTCTAGTTTAAGAAAAAATATAGACTTTTTCTCTACCGTTATCCAGAGAGAACATATTATAATTTTATGAAAAAAGAAAAGTGTGACTTTTAACCCCGGTCTCTCCTACTTAGACGAAGTACAAAAAAAACAAACACATATATTTCTTATACGGTATTTCAGAGCGAACTGAAGTGAAGTACGCAAGGAGGTATTGTGCTCGGGCTTCTTTAACACGGGTACACAAATTTATTAATTCATTAGGTTTTCTGTTATGGTTAATGTGACAACCTACCCGTGAGACAACCATACCCGGTCTCCCCTATTTATCTGGACCCCATTGGGTTTCAATGAGGCAAGCCATATAAGGAACTCCCTGCTAGGATAAAAAAAAACTGAACTTGTCAATTCCAAATAAAGTACTGGCAGATTTTTCTCATTGGGATCTATGTGGATTGTGATTGTATAGCCCAACGGGAAAAAAATTGGTGTTTTTCCCAATTGGGATCTGTGTGGGGCGACTACGACCCCTTTCGGACTATCCAGTTTTATTCGTCTGACAGGTAGTATCTATACCTATTTTTATTTCAGTTTATGGGATTACAAAAATAAAATGCAAATATAAGTTAAGTGTTCTATGACAATTTTTTCTTTATCTTTAATTGTTTCTTTTTACGTTCTTTTGGTACTGCTGGTTTCAATCGATCGCGGACTGGTTATTATTGCAAATTATCGCAGCGCGATTACAATCGCACTTCTTAAATTTAGCATTTCCTTGGTTTTATTTGTATTATCAAATATTTATCAGTAAATCTCATTAAGATTATAAATTAAATTGATCTTATCTTTAGCATTAATTACTCAAGATAACATTTTTAATGTAACAGAAATAAATCTAAGATATCCTTGAATATTTTAGCCGAACTTAATGGACTGTGTCTATTGGAAAGCTCGTTTCTTTAATTTTCCTCTTTGTGTGTATATTTTTCTGCATAATTCAAGGATGCCGAAAAAGGGGGAGCAACTGAGCAATGTAAGCATATTTTGTTTTAGTTATCACTTTACACGGTTTCCCATACAAAAAATATACACGGTTTTCTCCGGAAGCTATCTACCATACAATTCGGGAAATAGGTCTACAGTGAGGAGGCACCAGGGTTAAGTTTTTTAAGGGAAGCGCAGTAACAAAGTTTTAGATTAACCCTTCAGCAGCCCGTCGATTTCGTTCATCTTCTATAATCTGACAAGGAGTAAAATACGCATCTCTTCTGCGCATGCGCATTATATACCTAATTTAAAAACGAATCACTACTTAATAATTTTATCTAAAACTTTCATTAAATTATTTATTTTTTATTGTTTTCTCTTTAATTTTGCTCATAACATAACCAATAATAAAATAATTATTTTTTGATAAGAATTCAACTATGTATTATTATTCTATATATAATTCGAATTATTTCATACTTTAATGCTAAAACCCAAATGATAATACGATAATGTGAATACATACATATATAAATTTGTCTTTAAATACATTGCATTTTAGTCCTTCGAATAAATAAATTTATCTAACAGCAATAAATATATATTGGCAACTTTATGGCGGTTTAACCTATAACGGAAATATCTGAACACTACCGAATGGAAACGAGTAGCGAAATGTTTCATTCCTTTAATACTCTGGCAATGAGCAAAAATCTCATGCCCTCCAAAAAAAATTTTTTTTTTCGGAAAACATTTTTTTTTCTCATAGTCCAAAAAAATATAAAATTAAAAAAATTTCAAGTAGCCTTTCCATTTGAATTTAAAAAATAATTGAGATCAAAGACGAGCACGTGTAATATTCTCGTAGCCCGGACGCTGAAGGGTTAAAAAAAAGACATTGGTAACTGTAATCTCTTCGCCTCGCGCAAAATCAAAATAGGACCGAAAGCGCAACACATTTTAAGTCTTCAATTCGACTTTTGACTTTTTCAATAACGGAATCACTTTGAAATTATCCCGAAAGGATGCAGAACTGAATCACGCTTTATTTTTAATTATGCGAACCCTTTGCCAACAAGCCGAAAGCTACTTTCGAAAAGGTGAATATAATTTATAGGTGCTTAAAGTTACACGTCGTAAAGGCACGTGGCAAAATCTGGGCACCTCTCAGCTTAATTACAACGCTCCTTGGCCCCCCTTAAAAATTTCTCATCGAATTTTTTGCGGTTATCAATCTATTAAAATCGCCCGAGGATGTTTACCGATTATTTTTTTTATCTACCGATGTCTCGAATTTATTTTAGACTCGCGCACGAAAAAAAAATCATACATAATTCTGGCGTTAGTTATTTTAAATATTTTTCTGACGCCAATTCGTCTCACCAATTCTATTTTACTTCAAATTTGAGGTGACTCAAAAGCCATTACTCTGATATTTTTGGCGGCTGTGCAAAATTAAGCAATAAATATTTGTATTTACACGTTGTCGGTTTTTTGCAAAAAAACAACGCGATTATTTAACCTTCCGTGTATTAGGCGGGGTATAACTAACGTGACCAATTTTTTTTTTGTTAAAACGGGACGTTTGGTAATCGAGCTTAAAACCGAGTGTGCGCATTCGAGCTCAAAGTGGCACATCCTCGTATTTATTGAATTTTGTAAATTAAACTTTTTCTTCAATCAACAAATTTAATTTAGTTCAGTAAACATATCGATTATATAGTCAAAAAACGTATTTTTACCATAGCAATGAGTGGGAGCGAGCGAAAAGATACGATAAACTCATAAGTACGAGTGAGAGGAAATGATAAAAATTATTTACTAATTTTTCGTTGACAAAATTATTGCAAATAATGCTTAAAACCGAGTGTGCACATTCGAGCTCAAAGTGGCACATTCCGATCTCGGGAAAATAAAGCGCGCCGCTCCGCGTCGCGCTTCATTTGCTTCCCTCGCTCGGAAATGTGCCACTTTTCGCTTGAATGCGCACATCTTTGTAATTATTAGATTTGTCTATTTTATACCTCCCTCTTTCAGATCAAACAATTTAATTTAATTTAGTAGAATATCGATTTTAGGTTTGTACAACAAATTTACCATAGCAATGAATGGAAGGGAGCGAAATAATACGAATATCATGTCAATAGAAGTGAGAGGGAACAATTAAAATTATTCAACTAATTTTTTGTCTAATTTATTGGCTTGCATTATTGTGAATCATGCTTAAAACGGAGTGTGCACATTCGAGCTCAAAGTGGCACATTCCAATCTCGGGAAAATAAAGCGCGCCGCTCCGCGTCGCGCTTCATTTGCCTCCCTTGCTCGGAAATGTGCCACTTTTCGCTCGAATGCGCACATCCTCGTATTTATTAAATTTTATAAATTAAACTTTCTCTTCAATCAACAAATTTAATTTAGTTCAGTAAATATATCGATTACATAGTCAAAATACGTATTTTTACCATATCAATGAATGGGAGGGAGCGAAAAGATACGATAAACTTATAAATACGAGTGAGAGGGAATGATAAAAATTATTTACTAATTTTTTGTTGACAAAATTATTGCGAATAATGCTTAAAACTAAATGTGCACATTCGAGCTCAAACTGGCACATTCCGATCTCGGGAAAATATATTTGCTTCCCTCGCTCGGAAATGTGCCACTTTTTGCTCGAATGCGCACATCCTCGTACTTATTACATTAGTATAATTTACCGTGCGCTCCTTCATATCAAAAATTTTAATTTAATTTAGTAATTATCGATTTTATATTCTAAAAACGTTTTTACCATAGCAATGAGTGGAAGTGAGCGAGAAGATACGATAATCTTGTCAATGCAAGTGGAGGGAACGATTAAATTTATTCAATTAATTTTTCGTGTACTTTATTGGTCTAAAATATTGTGAATCATTAAGAAATTGCCGTGAAATTAATTTGTGAGGTACTGGAGGGTAATATGTCCTACTTAATGTTAATTATTTTTTATTAAATAAACTAAGACAACTCATAACATAATATAAATTCTAAGTGATTTTTACATATTTTTTTCTAAAAATAATGTATATTTAGAAACAAAAAATTTGAAAACAGATTTTTAAAAAGCAAAAACATATACACTGGTGTTTGTGCCTTATTAAACGAACAGGCAGATAATAAGGCCCGCCTTAAAATACAATGGCAGATATTAAGTTCCGAATAAAGTATTCAATTCAGGGGTAGCAACTTTTGCATATAAAAGGTGCTTGGTCATCTTTCGTTAGTCCAACACATTCTTTATGTACCCAATTGTTACATAACGTACAAGATCTTATATCAGCCACAAAATCATAGTTGCAGACGGAACACATCCAAGATTGTTTTGAGGGGCTAGAAATATTGTACTTTTACCTAACCCTGATTTTGATTGTAAGTCACGACCCTCAAGCATTTGCATTTTATTAAAATATTAAGGCCCGGGCCTTATTACCTGAGTAGTACATTTTTCCTTTTTTAATATTATCTTTTTTTCTGATTAAATAAATCAAGTCAACTAAAGAAGTCAAAGAAGAAGCTTACCTCTTTGTATATAATTGTGCTCCGCTTAAATATTCACACGATAGCACTAATTGAAAGTTAATTTGGCAGAGATACATTTATAAATTGCACATAATATTGAGTTAGATTCACTAAATCGAGGTTTCCCGCGTTAATTAAAACCCAGAAAATTTTCCAACCCAGAAGTGATTTGTTTTAGATGTTTCTCGCTCGCCGATGGCACTAAATAAGCGATTTCGATTATAGTTTTTATTTAATGGCTTCTGCGCTTTATTACCTGGTGGGCCTTATTACCCTCCGGTACCTCATTCATTATTGGTTGTTAAAATACATTTCTTATCATTTATTTAACTGTCATAAAGTACACTTTGGTGGATTTTATTTCATTTTATTTTGGGGTCTGGCATACCCCACCTAGTATGGCATGTGCCATTCAGTCATCTAGTATGCGGAATAAATCGATCCATTCGCCGACAATAGAAATTAAAATTCCGAACGAACATCGAAGAAAAGTGACCCAAAACGTCGCGAAGAAGAGGAAGAAGTACTTGAAAGCGATGTCGAAGAGTAAACACGATAAGATTCCCGAAAAAAGCTTATCGCGAATCGCCCCTCGTAACTTAATCCGGTAATTGTGTTTTCGCGCATTCCTCCACCAGGAAAAGGTGGTCGCAGCCAAATTGACAAAACTAACATTAGCTATTAGCATACAAACAACTAAAAATAACACCTACGAATCTACGGGCCGAATCATTTCACCAGATGTTGGGCCCCAACGAGTGGCCATCAAGAAGGCAATAAGTGGTAAATAAAAACAGTTCGCTCTATCCTTTTAGCCGAGACAATGAATTTCGTTGGCTAAGGCCTAGTTACGCAGCACGGAGGTAGATGTATCCGGAAATAGCGCCTTTAGCGGGGTGAGACATTCAATGTCAACCTGCGACCTTCGCTCTATTTATACGAAACGCCGCTCCCATGTTCCCACTGCAAGAATACTTGCATACAACGCCTCGCGGCGGCCCTTCGTCAACGCCATCGTTTCGCTCGCGCGAAAAGTGCCCGAAATCGGGCCCAAAAGCGGCAGCGCTCGCCGCGGTGCCCAAAACCCGAAGTTCGAGGGCGATCGATCGCTCGCCGCACAGATCTAGTTGGCGGTTTGTGTACAGACACGGCCTCGTTTCGAACCTTGAAAAATTCGATGGAATTTTTGCTATTTGTCAAGAACGAGGTGTCCGTTTTCGAATTGAAACGTGAATTACTTTTTTTTTGGGGTTTACGCACGCCGGCTTGCGAGCGGCGAAGAGCTACGGATGAAAATAGGAGCGAGTCAGCTCATCTGTACTTTGTTTATTTAAATATTTTTTATTTTTAGATTGCTCTACAGGTTGTTTTGAATTACTAGACACAACCTATTAAGAATGGTGTAAAAATAAATAGTGCACTTGGCGTACCTGTCGTTTCTAATATTACTCGCTCGCTTTATAAAGCGTTTTCCTTTTTTTTTCGTTGGAATCGGTGAGATGGTTTTTGTGGATGGAGGTGGGGTTGCCACCTTTTATTCGCGCAAATACGGTATACTTGTTGTTCAAGGTATGCAAAAAGAATTATAAAATAATAAAGTATTATTGAAGTTATACTTCTTTTGAGCGTTGAGAGTGCAATTTTAGGAGGCCTCGGAAGTTGCGCGCGCACATCCAACGAAAAATTGGCACTTGAAGTTAGCAGTCTAAGAAAATAAATTAATTATTGTGAATCGTGCTTAAAACCGATTGTGCACATTCGAGCTCAAAGTGGCACATTCCGATCTCGGGAAAATGAAGCGCGCCGCTCCGCGTCGCGCTTCATTTGCCTCCCTCGCTCGGAAATGTGCCACTTTTCGCTCGAATGCGCACATCTTCGTATTTATTGAATTTTGTTAATTAAACTTTCTCTTCAATCAACAAATTTAATTTAGTTCAGTAAATATATCGATTATGTTTTCTAAAAATATATTTTTACCATAGCAATAAGTGGGAGCGAGCGAAAAGATACGATAAACTCATAAGTACGAGTGAGAGGGAATGATAAAAATTATTTACTAATTTTTTGTTGACAAAATTATTGCGAATAATGCTTAAAACCGAGTGTGCACATTCGAGCTCAAAGTGGCACATTCCGATCTCGGGAAAATGAAGCGCGCCGCTCCGCGTCGCGCTTCATTTGCCTCCCTCGCTCGGAAATGTGCCACTTTTCGCTCGAATGCGCACATCTTGGTATTTATTGAATTTTATTAATTAAACTTTCTCTTCAATCAACAAATTTAATTTAGTTTAGTAAATATATCGATTATATTTTCTAAAAATATATTTTTACTATAGCAATAAGTAGGAGCGAGCGAAAAGATACGATAAACTCATAAGTACGAGTGAGAGGGAATGATAAAAATTATTTACTAATTTTTTGTTGACAAAATTATTGCGAATAATGCTTAAAACCGAGTGTGCACATTCGAGCTCAAAGTGGCACATTCCGATCTCGGGAAAATGAAGCGCGCCGCTCCGCGTCGCGCTTCATTTGCCTCCCTCGCTCGGAAATGTGCCACTTTTCGCTCGAATGCGCACATCTTCGTACTTAAAGATTTGACTACACTAATCTTCTCTCTTTCACTTCAATTTGATCTAAGAAGTCTGGATTTGTATATTCGAAAAAAATTATAGCGTTTATATTTTTAATAACTTTTTATTAAAAGCAGTAAATCAAAGAATTGAAGTATCTGGTATAAATACGCTACTGTACTTGATAATTAACAATTTGATTGTGATAGATAAGTAAAGTCTAAAAATTAATAGGGTAAAACGTCTAGTGCATCGTTTCCCAAACTGGGGGCCGCGACCCACAGGGGGTCGCCAACAAGTATAGGGGATTGCAATATTTCAAGAAATAAACCACGTATACGGAAACAAACTTTGATAAACGTTATAATATAGAGTGAAGGGGTCGTGATACTAAAAAAAGTTGAGAAACGATGGTTTAGCGAATGACCAATTAAATATTTTGTTTTAAATAATTTACCTTTAAAACTATAAGTTTGTTAAATTTGTAAAACTACAATTCTTGGGTTAATCAAATTTTACCAATCAAACTAACGTAACTTTAGGAATCATTTTTTTCAAGTATTGGAGTAAATTAAAAAATCATTATTTCTGAGTGAGTTACAAAAATGTGATTTGTTTTGGGGATTTAATGTAATTATTTTAACTTAAAATTTTGACTACGAAAAGGAAGAAGTCACAGTGTTGCCAAAATTGAGATAATTGATCATAAATTAATTTAATTAAAAATCTAACGAAGTGGACTTTTAATTAAACTTTAAGAAAGTGTTTTTTTTTAAATATTGTTTTTGTAAATCTCAACCATTTGTACTACTTTTTTAATAGTCAATTATTTACAATTCTTATTTTAAGCCAAAATTAATTTGACATTGCAATTGATTGTAATATTATTATTACAATATTAAAATCAACTTCAGCCTAAAGAATTGAATTTAAAAATTACAAATTAAAATAAAATACACCTATACCTCGATATACGGCCATTCTTTATGCCGCACCTTTTTGATTTATGGCCTACAATGTTACGTTAAACGGCCATAAAAACGCTGTGTGGTTAGCTGTTAAGTTGTATTGAAATAATTGATTCATTATACGGCTTTTCGTTTTACGGCCAACTTTTCTGAAATGTATCTAAACTGTCTCTTTGTAGGTTTTAACAAATTAAATTTGCCTTTTTGAAAATTTAATTAATCTTTTTGAATATAAAATTTACTCTATTCCTAATGTAATTCACCCTTTTGCAAATCAAATACTTTTACATAAATAGTCAACTGAAATATTTTCTGCGACTTTCTTAGAAAGTTACTTAAGAAATTGGAAGTCGACAATTTTGGCGAAATTTGGTTGATTTTTGAAAATGCATGTATCCATAAAGCACAGGAAATGTCTGACTTATCGGTCAGACAAGGCACACTCGACTTTTTCTACCACCATATTCTTCAATGGTGAACGTCATCGAAGAAGTCTTTTCCAAAATCAAATTTAAATTATGTAATTGCATGAATTTTGATTTATTACTGTGTAATTTTTTTTAAAATATAATATATATCTAAAAGTACAGTAAAACTTCTCCTAACGGATACCCGTCTTTAAAGAACATTTTTTAAAATCCCAGCTAAAAAAAGTACAGGAAAACAATATATTTAGGCCCCCTTTTCAGCGGTCACCCCTTCACGACAGACAATATCGTTGGTCCCGCAACTGTCCGTTGGATAGAGGTACCACTGTAATTGATTTGCAAAAGGGCGAATTTAATTTGAAAAACCTGTGCTATTTTTTTTTAATTTACTTTCAAATTTACACAAACAGAAACTTCAAACAATTAAAATATTTTTGCAATTAAAAATTTAATTATTTATTTAAACAAATTAAGTTGTTACATTTACTTTAAAATACCTTATTTCGTTATCGCCCAAAAAAAAAAACATATTGGTTGCCGGTACCCAGATAATTAATTTAAAAGTAAAATGCACAGATAACTGGGACCGAAAACAATAATTCCGATTATCTTTGGAAAACGCTTTCGTTGGCGTCGAGGCCCTCGCTTAAAAAATTGCAAGTCCGAGCCTCGAAATGGATTAAACGAAATTCTTTTCCGCTGAGTTTATCTTGTTTTGTGCTTTTAAGTCAAATGCCAAAGGGAAATAATTTATCGACTTACGCGCAGTAGCACCATAAAAAGCAAACAACTAAGGATATACATAAAATTAATAAGAACAACAAACGAGAAGTTGAACCGAAGAAAAAAAATTGTACACAAATAAAATCCATCGCGATAAAACCTAATCGTCATTAAATTTTTCATACTTGAAAGCAAACGTGTGCATTCGAAAGTATATCCTGAATTTTGAAATTTTTTGGAATATTATTATTAAGGTCGTTATTAATTAGAGAAAAATTAATAAAAAAATAAAAGGTCACTTTATACTCTAATAATTAATCGTACAAAGAAGAAATTTTTAGTTTTACAATTAATTGAATTAATTAGTTTATAAGATCGAAGAGGCCTAATCGCCTATTTGCCATATAAGTGAGGAAGAATGAGGAAAAACGTCCTATTCAGTAGGGCAAGAAGTGGAGCTTCGAAAAGCCGAGATGATCTCGGGGATTAGGCGCCCAAAACTACTTTCCGTCATGACTTATTGTGTAGGAGAGAAAAGAATATACGTCGGCGATCATCAAAACTACATTTAAAAAGTGAAAATAATAGAAAACTTCTCTTATATAACTAAACGCGACTCACATAATAAACTGAATTGAAAAACTTGTATCTGTGCCAAGGTAGGTGAGCTTACGCAGGCTCAGTAAATGCACTTTCCACAACTTAAGTATTCGGATTAGTCGGATTAACTCGAGTGGATCATGACTTCTAATGAATGTAAACATAATTTGCATGTTGGATGTTGTCGGTACGAACTCATTGCGAATCTACCAACTTCTGTTCGTACGCCGCGCCGATCTATCAAGAGATCTAATCTCCATTCCTCATCGGCTAAGATCATCGCAAAAAAACCCAGAACGACTTTCACTTCGAAAGATCACATTTGGAGTGGTCGGCAGTGGCGGACGCATGGGGAGGGCCGCGGTGCTGCAGCTTCGATTTACTAATGGAAAAAATTAATGAAAATTAGTTTTTATTAAAATTGTCTATAATTATTATATGTAGGAGAACCTGTTGTACTTTGGTCCCTTTGTACCTAGGGCAGAAATGCGGTCCTTAATTTAAAATTAAATTTTTTTAGAAAACATTAAATTAAATATTGTGAATGGTGCTTAAAGTCGAGTGTGCACATTCGAGCTCAAAGTGGCACATTCCGATCTCGGGAAAATGAAGCGCGCCGCTCCGCGTCGCGCTTCATTTGCCCCTCGCTCGGAAATGTGCCACTTTTCGCTCGAATGCGCACATCCCCGTATTTATTAGGTTTGTCTACTTTATCCCTCTCTTTTTCATATCAAACAATTTAATTTAGTTTAGTAAAATATCGATTTTATGTTCGTAAAACGAATTTATCATAGCAATGAGTGGAAGGAAGCGAAATAATACGAAAATCATGTCAATGGGAGTGAGAGGAAACGGTTAAAATTTTGCAACTAATTTTTCGTCTAATTTATTGACCTGAATTATTGTGAATCATGCTTAAAGCCGAGTGTGAACATTCGAGCTCAAAGTGGCACATTCCGATCTCGGGAAAATGAAGCGCGCCGCTCCGCGTCGCGCTTCATTTGCTTCCCTCGCTCGGAAATGTGCCACTTTTCGCTCGAATGCGCACACTCGACTTTAAGCACGACTCACAATAATTAACTTAATTACCAATAAATTTTAATAAAAAAATTTCTAAGCGACGTTTCTCACTTATTTTTCTTAATTTTCCAAAACTTTTTTCCTAACGAAATTAACTTTTTCGACAAAATTATTTTTTTTGGTATAGTTTCTAAATCGTCATTGATTAGTACGATTACATAAATAATCTGTTTCGATTTAGACTAAATATTTACAGTGCCGACGTCCAAACTCGAAACGTTTACATAAAAAATGCATAAAGCACTCGAAACTAAATTCGGTACATCCAGAAATTTTATAGTACGTTAAACTCCAGATGCACCACCAGAGTAGAAGTAATTCCACGATAGTTGAGTAACAAATGCAAGCTGTTTTAGCGACCCAAATCTCATCTATAAACTTCCGGATGAACAACTGCTCGATTGTTACAAAGTTAATGATATCAAAGATAGAATCTGCCTTTTTATTAGTTCTCGTATCCCGCACACAGATTTACTCGACTCCAAACGATTTTGACAGTAAATTTGCTAAAGAGCAAAGATAATCGTTTCCTGTAAGCTCGGTCACTTTCGATTATTCACCAAATCAATTTGGGTAAGGCTTTATCATATTTATCGCACGTCAGTGGTTCCGAACCGTTTTCACGCGCACGTGCCCGGAATTAAAAATATTACTAAGCGAGTGGTTGGTGCACCAGGTTTTTTTTTTAATTGATATTAAAACAAATTAAAGAAAGTCCCATTTTTTAAAATTACTTTTTTTTTAAATTTCTATGTACCTATAACATTTAGGGTAAAACGTCCCGTGAATGACCGATTTGTTGCATCGAGAGGTATTTTGGCATAAAAAAATAGTATGTAACTTAATAAACCCAAAATAACTGTTACAGTTGAAATAATAAGATATTATTTTTTTTATGAATTAATAAAAATATTGTCGCAATTTGATCATAAAATGTAAAAATAATTATAAAGAGTATAGAATAAAGAGTCCAGTAAATGACTACTTTCGTCTAAAAAATGACAGATTAATTCATTCTTCTTTTCTCCCTTGGGGCACAATGTACTATTAAACACTAAGTAATAAGTAATAAAATATATGTGTAAATAAAAGTTTAATATTTCGCATTTTATTCTATTTAGCATGTTTTTTTGTCTAATTGCTTTTTTTAACATTTTTTTTGGGGACAAAAACTAGCATCATAATTATTTATATATAAGGACTCGGCCACTTTTTTTCATTTGTAACTCACTTTGGATTTTACTTTTTTTTCGGTTTTTAATGGATTTCTTCTTTTAATTTTAATTCTTTTATAGTTTCTCATTTATTTTTTATTCTCTATTTCTTTTTGTTTTGTTCTTTTTTCACTACCTTATGTAATGTCAACATGCAAATAAATATATTAATATTTGACAATAGTCGGTCATTTACTTGCTGCGTATTACAATAAAATATACCAGTGAATGACCGACATAAAATTAATAAAAACTAATTATTTAATAAAGTTAAAAGTATTTAAACTCATTTTAAATAATTATCTACTTTATCAAATTATTATGAATTAAGTGATTGATAAAAAAACGAATACGATTGTCAAAATATATAGTTTATAGAATTGTTATATTTCATTTTTAATTAAATTTCAGCAATAATCAAGTAACAAGAAAACTGCAATATAAATTTAATTATTTTAGCTATACATTTCTGTATTAATATTATTTCTTGCACTTAATTAAAAAAATAGACATACGAGATTTCATAAATAGATATGCCATGAATATAAATTAATTTTTTAATTGTTATAAGCATTATTTCTCGTAACGGTCATTCACTAGTAGGTGGTCAGAGACTGGACGGTTTACCCTACTTATATTTAATTAATTTGATAGAACCCAATTAGGCTTTAAGAAAATGTCACCTTTTCAAATATAAGCCTAGATAAAATGTATCGAAAGGTTTTTTTTTGAGATTTGTTAAAAATGAATTATTTACGGTTTGATACCATTGATACCCAATAAAGTCAAAATTGCCCATTTTAAATCAAAAAAACTTTGATGCTTTATTAAAACTATAAAATTGGAAATTTTTGGATTTTTAATGTCAACTCCATTGCCTAAAGTTTTTTATTCAAATTTTTTTAATGTACAATAAAAATTGATGTGCCCCACTTTGGGCACATAATCGAAATTTAATTTTACACAAATACATTTTTATTACAATCCAATGCAATTCATTTTTTCTGATTATTATTATTGATTCTTCTTAGGTGTCTTGTCCCTTCTGAGTGTGCCGCTCCACATAAATAAATAAATATTATTATAATAATAAATTAATTAATAAACGAATAGAAAACAAAGTTTGATTTAACATTGCGCATTTTTAAATTTAATTTCTTCCTGGTCATTAAAGAGATTAATAGATAAAAGTATAATTCTCAATTTTTAGCGGCAGTAATGCATTTAGGAAGTACACGTCGATCTACTCTTGTCAGATATTTAATTCCAAGGCAATTAAAGAAAGCTTTGCCATTGAATTATTTTCCCTTCTACGAATATCGCTAATTAATTGCAATTTTAGTATTTGTTTAATTAAAGCGAATTAACTAAGTTTTTTGAAAATTAAGCGTACCACTCGCTGGGAATTCTAATTTATCGCGGCTTCACGGTTTTTGATTTTTATGCAAATTAGAATAGAACTATTTTTGTTGATTAAATCTTTTGGGACTTGAAACGGGACAATGCCGAGGAGCAGTGGTGCACGCAGCTTTTATTTTTTTTTTAATAAAAAAACCCTGGTAGAAATACGGCCCTTAATTTATAATAAATTTTTTTTAGGTAAAACACTAAATTAGTTATAGTGAATCGTGCTTAAAGCCGAGTGCGCACATTCGAGCTCAAAGTGGCACATTCCGATCTCGGGAAAATGAAGCGCGCCGCTCCGCGTCGCGCTTCATTTGCTTCCCTCGCTCGGAAATGTGCCACTTTTTGCTCGAATGCGCACATCTTCGTATTAATTGAATTTTTGTAAATCAAACTTTCTTTCGGATCAACAAATTTAATTTAGTTCAATCAATTATCGATTATCAATTATCAATTTTATTGGTCAAATAATTGTGAATCGTGCTTAAAACCATCGGATATAAAGTAAGGGCGCTACGATCGATTCTATGAGTCAAAGTGTATTTTTTCCATTTATTTAAATTTCTCGAAAATTTTGAAGGCTGAAGGGGGAGTGGGAAAAAATTGCTCCGCCTACGTTGGTTTGCGGTTCAAACAAACCTCCCGTAACAATTTAAGGCAAATTCATTACCTAAAATTTTTTTCCGCAATTTCAACAAATTAAATTTTTCAAAAAGAAAAAAATATTAATTTTCGAGAGAAAGCGCGGGGAAATGACACCGGCTATAGTTACTAGGGGTACGTAAGAACATTTCTCTGCAATAGGGGTAAACTGTACAGTTGTTGGCCAGTCGACAATGATTGTCCATATTTAAAAAATTATATAATTATAAATCTATATTTTAGCCAGATAATTTTTCATCAGTACCAGAAAATTCTTTATTCTTCTCTGTACTGGATATAACAAGTCATTTTTTTATAATTTCCTGTTTTGTGAGTATATTTAATTATTAAAATGACCAGGCTGAGATTCTTACAAATTTACTCCATTTTATACAAAAATCTACAAGCGGAGAACTTACTATTCTTAGATTTTTTTATGCTTAAAAAAAGATTTTGGTACAAATTTTTAAGAATTATAAATCAATAAAGGTCTAAATTCTTTGAAAAAAAAATTATTTAAACTAAAATAAAGCACAGATTACAAAAAAAATTAAAGGCCAATAAATATCGCGCGAAAAATGGTATCGACAGTGATTAGCCATGCGGCCAATTACTATTCTATGGTTAGAGTGTCTATGTGACAGTTATTGGCAGTATAGGTATCTTAAGTAACAGATAAGAGCACAAGAAGTTAAACAGTTTTGTTTTGGTTAAAATATGAATTTTATTTATATCATTAGTAAAATATTTTATTTAAATAATTAAAAGTTAAAAACCTATTTCACTTGTATTAATTTATTTATTTTTAGATTATTTCCAGCATCATTTGTAACTTAAATGAAAATTATAATAAAAAAAAATTATAGTTTTTTTGTTTCCTAAAAAGTTTGGAATTTTGAGATACGAGTTTTTGACTTGGCAGCAAACAATATGCCTTCTTAAATATCGTAAAGTTAATTATTAAATTTATATTTAAATTGTTTTTCTTTAAATAAGTACTTATACAAAGAACGAAAGCCGGTTTGCCTTGAAAACTGCCCCTATTAATGGAAAAATTAATGACTAAGTTTTTATGAAACGGCATCAAAAATGAAGTGGAGTAGTGAAAGAATTTTTCTTATCGGATAATGGGAACATTGTTAAAAACACGTTTGAAAATCAGCCTAATAACCTAACTTTTGGGCTCTCAACCCTAAAATTATATTATAAACGAAACCAAAACAAATATTAAAATATTTTTTGAAGAAATATGATAAGGATTAAAAAAAATATTATATTTATATTTATTTGCATAAAAAGTCACTTAAAAAACTTTTCAAGCGTTTGGACGCAGCTCAATTTTGAAGTCGAAAAACTCCATGTTCCCAATACTTTTTTTTCGACAGAAATGATCAGCATGGCCTTCTTAACAAAATGAGTGGCGTCACAAATTTTTCCAAAAAATAGGCAGTTTTCAGGTCAAACCGGCTTTCGTTCTTTATAATTATCTTATCTTTAGTATGTGGGAAATAATTTTTTTTTTCTAATAAATTAATTATTTACTTTCTAAAAGGCCAATCACTGTACTGTTTACCCCTATAATAATTAATCTATATTTTCTAAAAAGTTTTGAATTTTGAGATACGAGGTTTTGACTTCGTAGCAACGATATGCCTTCTTAAATATCATAAAGTTAATTATTAAATTCATATTTAAATTGTTTTTTTTAAATAGTTTGTGTTTTTTTTGCTAATTTACTATATCTTATCTTAGTTAGAAATTTATGGCCAATCATTGTAAATTCACTGGCCAATTACTATATTTCTATGGCCAATAACTATGTTTTTTAATAAATCAAATATTTTAATTTTTATTTTATATAAAACGTTAACTTTTTATTCAAATTTTTATTTAGATTGAAAAATATAGTTTTTTACACCTACTAGCACGATAAGAAATCATAAACACATTTTATATAAGTATGAAATTTAATATTTTAATTGTTCAGTTTCTAAAAGGGCCAATCACTGTACTGTTTACCCCTATAAAGCAATTTTATATTTTTAATTTTTTGCTAAAAAAATATGGATTAACATCTATGTTTTTTCTAGATTTTCGCCGATTTTGGAAGTTTTAGTTAGCACTTGTTTCGGACGAATAGGGGTTGTAAACGTTCAGAAATAAAAGTGTTTGACGAAATTTGCAAAGACGGTGGAGTTACAGCATTTTGAAAATTAAAAATTTTAGGAAAGTTTACATTTTGAAAACTTTGAGCGCGTTGTTCTTCTAGATTTAACATTGGGACTTGAACATTTTTTGAGTTGATCTTACGCTTCGATAAACAATCTTTCAGAATCCGAAAAGTTTTTGAAGATCCGTTTACAAATAATCGAGCTACAATTTTTCAAAATAAAAATTTAAAAAAAATTAATTAGAAGTTTTGCACGTGACTTATGGAAAATATTCTCAGAATTCCGAATCCGGGTCGTTTTTAATGATTGGAATCGAAAATGAGGGCGCTACGATCATTTTTGAACGATCGATTTTAAATGATATATGTGTAAAAATCGATATATAAAAACCAAATGTCTTCTGTATATTTTTTCTTAATTATCCACATCCAACCAATCGGTTTCTTGTTCATTAGTAACCCAATAATCATAAAGTTAAAATTTGTGATTTCCAGCCTTATCACGCATTACGGTTCAACAATTACAAGAAGGCGTACTCGGAGCTGCAGCACGTGTCGATACACACCAAGTAAACGGAAGAAAAAGACCTTGTATGTCTGTCGATAATCGAGAAAAACGTATAAGGGTGAAAGTCCAGACCAGCCACAAACTGTAAATCGCACCAATACAATTTGACAATAAATAATTTAACAACAACAAATATCCGAATTAATTTTTTCAAAATCTCTATTTTAGAATGCTTTATCGCTTATCCTCTTAATTCGGTCTCGTAGATGATCAAAGGTCGGTCAAAAAATGACGTAGGAACTCCTTCCCGCCGTGCACCAACCGAAATATTGAAATCGGCACGATTATGCCCGGACTTCGGACGGATCTCCCTTTCGAAAAATTATTTTTGGAGAGACTTTCGAAATCGAAAGTCGTCAAATCGCTTTGGTCCGATAAAAATAACATTTTCTGGCCGAAAAAGAAACTGTTAAGTAGATTTCGCTGATGGAACGTATTAATTCATTTTAATCTGTTACCGATAAGTAATTACCGTTTTAATGAAAAAAAAAATGTCCCGTTACAAATGAATCAGCATCCGTAAAGCGAGTATGTTATGTTTAATTGTTTTAAAATGTTTTATGTGGCATCGTTTTGTGCGTATTTCATTAAGGATATCGGCTAGTTCGTCATGAAATGTACAAAAATCGATTAATGTGCATCGTAAAATTTAAGACGTGGATAAATCGTCGTCACTGTTTCCAGAGCGTCAGAAATCGAAACTATTGATCGAATAATCGAAGTAATTAAAAACTACGACCTAATTACATGACGTAATAGGCTGTAACGAGTCACCTAAGTAGGTATACAAGCATCTCAACGTTTTTATGATGCTTTTACAGTTCGATTTAAAGCGCTCAAAATTATTTTTTGTTTTATAGAGTTCCTTTTACAAATGTTTCTGAAATACTTGGGATAATTTTTATTTTTATTATTGGACATTTCAACAAAGTTTTAATCTAGTCTTATAGTACAAGCACAGTCAAGCCTCGTTTAACGTTTCGACACTCTAAATTTTTAAGAATTTTTCGAGTAATTAAGGGTTGAAGTTTTAGGTACATTTTTGTAGCACAAAATTTTACGTTAAAAAAATTGTAGCGCCGTTTCATGTGGAAGGATCTTTAAAAACTATACAAATTCAAATTCGCCAGACTTTTTGGCTTTTTTCTAAATTTCCACTTTGAGGAATCGTAGCTGGTTATTTGTGAACGGATCTTTAGAAACTTTTTAGATTAAAAAAACCCGTTTATCGGAGTATAGAATAAGTTAAAAAAATCAACATGGTACAATGTTAAGTGTGAGAGAAAAACGCGCTTAAAGCTTTCAAAGTGTAAATTTTAGTAAAATTTTTAATTTTCAAAATTTTGTAACTCCGCCGTCTTTGCAAATTTCGTGAAATCCTTTCACTTCTGAATGTTTCCAATCCCTACGTGTCCGAAACAGGTGCTAACTCAAAACCCCGAAAATCGCTCAAAATCCAGAATGGATGTTAAGTCATGTTTTTTGGCAAAAAATGAAAAAAATAGAATTGCTTTATATTGCAAGGGGATGTTCCTACGTACCCCTAGTAACTATAACCGGTGTCATTTCCCCGCGCTTCCCCTCTAAAATAAAAATTGTCGATAAAACTAAATAAATAAAAAAACGTACCCCTTGATTCACAAAATAAATCGTAGCGCCCTTATTTTTGATTTAATCATTACAAACGGCACAGATTCGGAATCCTGAGGCTTTTTTACATAAGATACATGTAAAATAAGTATAGGGCGTAACGAAAATTTTTCGAAAATGAAAAATCGCACATTTTCGGCCTCATTTTGGCACGATTTTGAACTTTAAAAAAATTGTAGCGCCGTTATTTGTAGAAGGATCTTTAAAAACTATTCAGATTCGGATTTGGCAGCCTTTTTGGCTTCGGATAGGCATAAGAAACCATATGCGTGCTATTCCAAAGCTTTGGGAAAACGTTTTGAAATTTCAAAATCGATGGGTTTTAACCCATGTTTTTTTGAGAAAAAATGAAAAAAATAGAATTGCTTTATATTGCCAGGGGATGTTCCTACGTACCCCTAGTAACCATGGCCGGTGTAATTTCCCGGCGCTCTCTCTCTAATATAAATTTTTTTGATAAAATTTAATAAATAAAAAAAGGTACCCCTTGATTCAGAAAATAAATCGTAGCGCCCTTATTTTTAATTTAATCATTACAAACGGCACAGATTCGGAATCCTGAGGCTTTTTTACATAAGATACATGTAAAATAAGTATAGGGCGTAACGAAAATTTTTTGAAAATAAAGAATCGCACATTTTCGGCCTCATTTTGGCACGATTTTGAACTTTAAAAAAATTGTAGCGCCGTTATTTGTAGAAGGATCTTTAAAAACTATTCAGATTCGGATTTGGCAGCCTTTTTGGCTTTGGATAGGCATAAGAAACCATATGCGTGCTATTCCAAAGCTTTGGGAAAACGTTTTGAAATTTCAAAATCGATGGGTTTTAACCCATGTTTTTTTGAGAAAAAATGAAAAAAATAGAATTGCTTTATATTGCCAGGGGATGTTTCTACGTACCCCTAGTAACCATGGCCGGTGTAATTTCCCGGCGCTCTCTCTCTAATATAAATTTTTTTGATAAAACTTAATAAATAAAAAAAGGTACCCCTTGATTCAGAAAATAAATCGTAGCGCTCTTATTTTTAATTTAATCATTACAAACGGCACAGATTCGGAATCCTGAGGCTTTTTTACATAAGATACATGTAAAATAAGTATAGGGCGTAACGGAAATTTTTCGAAAATGAAAAATTGCACTTTTTCGGCCTCATTTTGGCACGATTTTGAACTTTAAAAAAATTGTAGCGCCGTTATTTGTAGAAGGATCTTTAAAAACTATTCAGATTCGAATTTGGTAGTCTTTTTGGCTTCGGATAGGCATAGGAAACCATATGCGTGCTATTCCAAAGCTTTGGGAAAAAGTTTTGAAATTTCAAAATCGATGGGTTTTAACCCATTTTTTGAGAAAAATGAAAAAATAGAATTGCTTTATATTGCCAGGGATGTTCCTACGTACCCTAGTAACCATAGCCGGTGTAATTTCCGGCGCTCTCTCTCTAATATAAATTTTTTTGATAAAACTTAATAAATAAAAAAAGGTACCCCTTGATTCAGAAAATAAATCGTAGCGCCCTTATTTTTAATTTGATCATTACAAACGGCACAGATTCGGAATCCTGAGGCTTTTTTACATAAGATACATGTAAAATAAGTATAGGGCGTAACGAAAATTTTTTGAAAATAAAGAATCGCACATTTTCGGCCTCATTTTGGCACGATTTTGAACTTTAAAAAAATTGTAGCGCCGTTATTTGTGGAAGGATCTTTAAAAACTATTCAGATTCGCATTTGGCAGCCTTTTTGGCTTCGGATAGGCATAAGAAACCATATGCGTGCTATTCCAAAGCTTTGGGAAAACGTTTTGAAATTTCAAAATCGATGGGTTTTAAGACCATGTAAAATAATATGGGAAAGAAAATTCGAAATGAAAATGCACATTTTGGCCTATTTGCAGATTTTAACTTAAAACCATGAGCGCCGTTCATTTGCAGGGATCTTCTAACTATAATTCTTTGATTACTTCGGATAGCATAAAAATAGGTATTCCTTGCGGACTTCCACACCAAATATAACCGGGAGCGCCCCTTATTTTCGTTTTTTTAAAAAAAGTAAATTTGGTTTTAAAATGAAACTTTTAAAACGCCCAAGTAATAAAACAATTAAGTTTTTAATAATATTTTTAAATATAGAGATTAATGAATATTAAAACAACTATTTACTTACTACGATTTAGCTTTTGTGTACGATTTCATTGATGTTTTCCTTCATTCATTTCACAACTCTTACAAACACAAAACAAAGAGGGTACGCAATCGAATCGGCCGGGATAAATATTTTTCCCTATTTATTTTAAAAGGCAAGTGCTTGTGTAAATCGCGCGAGATTTTTCGGCCACGTAAAACTTGTTATCAATGACGTATTTGTCTATTTGTTTTTGATAAAAAGTAACCTATTTTTGGTCGTAAGCATGTGGTTTAATGCACATGTATGGGATTCGTTTTAAATGCGCATATTCCGAAGTGAATGTTTACATTTTTAACTTTTTTTTTAAGTCTTTAAAGCTTTGTTCTTTATCTACAAGCACGGACAAAAACGCACCTATCAAGTTTCTTCGATGTTATGAATTAAAATCTGCTACAGTAAAACCTCTCTAACGCGACCAGCGACGGTTTTTGCTCAAATTGGTTTTTTCTAGAAGTGGTCGTCTTAGAGAAAAACAAATATAGATAAAGTAAGTGTAATCACAAATACTATATTAGATTAAATGCAGTTATTATGCATCGAAATCATACTTTTATTAAATCAAAGTTATTATAAATAAAGTAGTATTATTTAGGAAGTATATTAATTATTGTGAATCATGCTTAAAACCGAATGTGCACATTCGAGCTCAAAGTGGCACATTCCGATCTCGGGAAAATGAAGCGCGCCGCTCCGCGTCGCGCTTCATTTGCCTCCCTCGCTCGGAAATGTGCCACTTTTTGCTCGAATGCGCACATCTTCGTAATTATTAAATTTGTTCACTTTATCCCTCCCTCTTTCACATCAAACAATTTACTTAATTTAATTAAGTAAAATATCGATTTTATATTCGTAAAACAAATTTACCATAGCAATGAGTGGAAGGGAGCGAAAAGATACGAATATCGTGTCAATGGAAGTGAGAGGGAACGATTAAAATTATTCAACTAATTTTTCGTCTAAATTTATTGGCTTGAATTATTGTGAATCATGCTTAAAACCGAGTGTGCACATTCGAGCTCAAAGTGGCACATTTCCCCCTTGCAATATAAAGCAATTCTATTTTTTTCATTATTTGCCAAAAAACATGGGTTAAAATCCATGTTTTTTGAAAAAGAAAATCGTTTTTCTCAAAGCTTTGAAATAGCACGCCAATGGTTTCTTAGGCCTATCTGAAATCAAAAAAGCTGCCAAATCCGTAACTGTATAGTTTTTAAAGATCCGTCCACAAACAACGGCGCTACAATTTTTTTTAAGTTCAAAATTGTGCAAAAAAGGGGACCAAAAATTGCAATTTTTAATTTTCGAAAAATTTACGTTGCGCCCTATACTTATTTTACATTTATCTTATGTAGAAAAGTCCCAAAATTCCGAATCCGTTTCGCTTGTAATGATTGCATCGAAAATAAGAGCGCTACTATAGTTTTTGTGAATCAAAGTATATTTTTTTTGATTTATTTAGTTTTATCGAAAATTTTTATTGTAGAGCGAGAGCGCCAGGAAATGACTCCGGCTATAGTTGCTAGGGGTACAGTTAGCCTAAGAAGTAATCAACACCCTAGAGCAGCACCTACAGTGATCGTGCTATTTTTAAACAATTATTAGAAAAAAATATTTGTTGTACTTATAAAAGCCGTCATAAACACTATTTTTAACTAAAACCTATCTCTTGGAATAGCTCGATTACGGTAAGTACTGTTTATTGGGTGTTGATTACTTCTTAGGCTGACTGGTACAGTGGGGGGTGCCAGGATTAGTTTTTTTAATGGAAGCGCAATAACATAAAGTTTGGGAGTCACTGGTCTATAGCTTTATTAAAAATGTTAAATCAAAGATTTGGTGTTTCCCATTTTTACACAAACTTATAATCTTTAATTAAAAATTTCAAATCCTTCCCTGTGCTAATTTTCCTAAATCGAACTTTACAAAAGGCGTAAATTTAATTTCAAAATCGAGCGTCAAAAATTTCGATAGAACATTCCAGAATGATTTTCTTTAAGTCGCATTTAATAGAAAGCATTTTTATTTTATCAATTTGCAAGTGTAGCCAGCCGGCCAGACGTTTTATCGATGTTGATAAGCGATAGTGCCTTTGGCAAAAAAATCAGGTGTGTTCTATGTTCTAGAACTTCGAATAAAACTAGTCATTCTTTCAGATTAATTGTGAACGCCTTCGAATAGAGTGTGTGTTATTTGTGCCCATCCGAAAAATGGTATAAGGACTCGGTGCTTTCATTTAAGGACTTTGGTCGATCTGCAAGCTGCAAAAATCGTTTCTTAAGGTAGGATTTTCTTTGATTTATATTTTCTTTTGATGTACCACGTTTTATTTGATTATTTATCGACAAGATTTGCGTTATTTGTAAGGGCCTAATCGTAGACGTGTAATTAGTGGAATAATGAAAAGTAAAAGGTGTTGTGAAATCGCACCAAAAAACTGTTTAATATTTACGTATGTTGATCACAAATCGCTGATTATTTAAAAACTGGAAGTCTAATTTTAATGGGGTTGTAACCAATCGTTAAAGGACTAAGTTTAAGCTAATTGGTGTCTCGGTGAATTTTTATAAAATTATTTTTGGGTTGTACACAAGCACTCAAAAATCAGAGTAACAACTGCATAATAATAAATACAGCATTTGATTATTTTAATCGAAAATCGTCTCAAAACTTAAGAGCGTATTTAGAATTTAATATACAGTAGAAACTCGGCTATCCGGACTAATTATTGTTGCAGCTCATTCGGATAATCGAAAATTCGGTTAATTGAATGTATAGAAAAAACGAATTTTAGCTATATATTATGTGACCATACTTCCTGTTTTGAATGGGATTGTTCCGTTTTCAGATCCTTTGTCCCGTTGTCTCAAAGCAATCATTCGGGACGCCAAAATGCCCCGTTTTCAAAAAATTGGCAATTACGATACCGAATATTAAGAAATCCTAACAATAATTTCATTTTTGCCTCCTTATTTAAATACAAATTCATTTCACGGCAATTTCGCATTGAAAAAAGTAAAAAATTATGAAAAATAAGCAAAGCCTAAAGGAGGCATTTTGAGAGCGCGCCTACGGTTTTAGAATTACTGGAATTTTTTGGAAGTAAATAGATCGTTGTTAATCGTGGCGAAGAGCGGAGTGTGCACATTCGAGCGAAAAGTGGCACATTTCCGAGCGAGGGAGGCAAATGTGCCACTTTTCACTCGAATGTGCACATCTTCGTAATTATTAGATTTGTCTACTTTATCACTCCTTCTTTCATATCAAACAATTTAATTTAGTTTAGTAAAATATCGATTTTATGTTCGTAAAACGTATTTACTATAGCAATGAGTGGAAGGGAGCGAAATGATACGACAATCATGTCAATGGGAGTGAGAGGGAACGATTGAAATGATTCAACTAATTTTTCGTCTAATTTACTGGCCCGAATTATTGTGAATCACGCTTAAAACCGAGTGCGCACATTCGAGCTCAAAGTGGCACATTTCGATCTCGGGAAAATGAAGCGCGCCGGTCCGCGTCGCGCTTCATTTGCCTCCCTCGCTCGGAAATGTGCCACTTTTCGCTCGAATGCGCACATCCTCGTGTTTATTATATTAGTATAATTTACCGTGCGCTCCTTCAAATAAAAAAAATTAATTTAATTTAGTAAATATCGATTTTATATTCGAAAAACGTATTTACCATAGCAATGGGTGGAAGGGAGCGCGAAGATACGATAATCTTGTTAATGCAAGTGAGAGGGAACGATTAAAATTATTCAATTAATTTTTCATTTAATTTATAGACCTAAATGATTGTGAAAGTAAATTAATTTTTGTGAATCATGCTTAAAACCGAGTGTGCACATTCGAGCTCAAAGTGGCACATTCCGATCTCGGGAAAATGAAGCGCGCCGCTTCGCGTCGCGCTTCATTTGCTTCCCTCGCTCGGAAATGTGCCACTTTTCGCTCGAATGCGCACATCCTTGTGTTTATTATATTAGTATAATTTACCGTGCGCTCCTTCAAATAAAAAAATTAATTTAATTTAGTAAATATCGATTTTATATTCGAAAAACGTATTTACCATAGCAATGGGTGGAAGGGAGCGCGAAGATACGATAATCTTGTTAATGCAAGTGAAAGGGAACGATTAAAATTATTCAATTAATTTTTCATTTAATTTATAGACCTAAATGATTGTGAAAGTAAATTAATTTTTGTGAATCATGCTTAAAACCGAGTGTGCACATTCAAGCTCAAATGGCACATTCCGATCTCGGAAAATGAAGCGCCGCTTCGCGTCGCGCTTCATTTGCTTCCTCGCTCGGAAATGTGCCACTTTTCGCCCCGAATGCGCACATCCTCGTGTTTATTATATTAGTATAATTTACCGTGCGCTCCTTCAAATAAAAAATTAATTTAATTTAGTAAATATCGATTTTATATTCGAAAACGTATTTACCATAGCAATGGGTGGAAGGAGCGCGAAGATACGATAATCTTGTTAATGCAAGTGAAAGGGAACGATTAAAATTATTCAATTAATTTTCATTTAATTTATAGACCTAAATAATTGTGAAAGTAAATTAATTTTGTGAATCATGCTTAAAACCGAGTGTGCACATTCGAGCTCAAAGTGGCACATTCCGATCTCGGAAAAGAAGCGCGCCGCTTCGCGTCGCGCTTCATTTGCTTCCTCGCTTGGAAATGTGCCACTTTTCGCTCGAATGCGCACATCCTCGTGTTTATTATATTAGTATAATTTACCGTGCGCTCCTTCAAATAAAAAATTAATTTAATTTAGTAAATATCGATTTTATATTCGAAAACGTATTTACCATAGCAATGGGTGGAAGGGAGCGCGAAGATACGATAATCTTGTTAATGCAAGTGAAAGGGAACGATTAAAATTATTCAATTAATTTTTCATTTAATTTATAGACCTAAATGATTGTGAAAGTAAATTAATTTTTGTGAATCATGCTTAAAACCGAGTGTGCACATTCGAGCTCAAAGTGGCACATTCCGATCTCGGGAAAATGAAGCGCGCCGCTTCGCGTCGCGCTTCATTTGCTTCCCTCGCTCGGAAATGTGCCACTTTTCGCTCGAATGCGCACATCCTCGTGTTTATTATATTAGTATAATTTACCGTGCGCTCCTTCAAATAAAAAAAATTAATTTAATTTAGTAAATATCGATTTTATATTCGAAAAACGTATTTACCATAGCAATGGGTGGAAGGGAGCGCGAAGATACGATAATCTTGTTAATGCAAGTGAAAGGGAACGATTAAAATTATTCAATTAATTTTTCATTTAATTTATAGACCTAAATAATTGTGAAAGTAAATTAATTTTTGTGAATCATGCTTAAAACCGAGTGTGCAATTCGAGCTCAAGTGGCACATTCCGATCTCGGAAAATGAAGCGCGCCGCTTCGCGTCGCGCTTCATTTGCTTCCCTCGCTTGAAATGTGCCACTTTTCGCTCGAATGCGCACATCCTCGTGTTTATTATATTAGTATAATTTACCGTGCGCTCCTTCAAATAAAAAAATTAATTTAATTTAGTAAATATCGATTTTATATTCGAAAACGTATTTACCATAGCAATGGGTGGAAGGGAGCGCGAAGATACGATAATCTTGTTAATGCAAGTGAAAGGAACGATTAAAATTATTCAATTAATTTTTCATTTAATTTATAGACCTAAATGATTGTGAAAGTAAATTAATTTTTGTGAATCATGCTTAAAACCGAGTGTGCACATTCGAGCTCAAAGTGGCACATTCCGATCTCGGGAAAATGAAGCGCGCCGCTTCGCGTCGCGCTTCATTTGCTTCCCTCGCTCGGAAATGTGCCACTTTTCGCTCGAATGCGCACATCCTCGTATTTATTGGATTCGTCTACTCTATCCCTCCCTCTTTCAGATCAAACAATTTAATTTAGTTTAGTAAAATATCGATTTTATGTTCGTAAAACGAATTTACCATAGCAACGAGTGGAAGGGAGCGAAATGATACCTTAATCATGTCAATGGGAATGAGAGGGAACGATTAAAATTATTCAATTAATCTTTCGTCTAATTTATTGGCCCGAATGGGTTTCAAATCAAAAACTTAAATTTAGAGTTTTTTATTTGGAAAAGGTTATGGCGTTTATTTTTCTAGAAAAAACTAACACGATCAGCGTTCGTTCTTGCTAATTTTTTTTAAGTTTCAGTACTTTTGAAAGGTAGCTGTCGCCCAATTTATGGTCGCGGTCGGGTTAGAGCAAAGCCTCTGAATGCGGCCCGCGATATCGATACAATATATTATATTTTTATTAAAAAATAAATAAGTGTATAGTAAAATAAATAAATAATAAATATTTCAAATATATATTATTATAAAGGGTGTTTCAAATTCGACTATTAGTCGAATTGTTCAAAAATTTAAAGAGACTGGTTCCGCAGAAGATAAAAAAATAAAATCTTTTTGGTCGTTCACAAGAGCACATTCATATGGTTTGTTAAAGTGTTGCTGAAAAGTCTGAAATGTCCATTACTCAACGATCACAACAAGTTGGGCTCAGTAAAACAACAACATGGCGTATTTTACGAAAGAATATATCTCTAAAAGCATACAGGGTCCAAATAATAAAGGAATTAAAGCCTTTGGACGATTCAAAACGTCTTGCATTTGTCAATTGGATTACCAGATAATTTTTTTCAAAAAATAATTAATTGGCAGATCATGTTATTTGACACCGTTGGTTATTTTCTTTGGGGGTCACGTAAAAAAATCAAGTCTGTAGGAACAATCCACAATTGATTCTTGAACTAAAAAATTAAATTATTCGTATTATTAGTGAAATACAGCCTCAATTATGTCAAAATGTCATCCAAAATTGTGAACGTGTGGAGCTACAAGAGGTGGTCATTTGACAAATATAATTTTTTGTGTTTAAATGTCATACATTTTACTTCAATTATCAGTAAAAAGTTTTTGAAAATTAATGCAAATTATGTGTTTTATTTAGTTTTAAAAAAAGCCGCTCAATTTAAACCACCCTTTATAATAAGATTGATTTTAGTTATTTTTTTGTTTTAATAAATATATAATTAAAGATTTATATTTATATTAAAAGTATATTTACTAATCAAAAAAAAGATATAGTTAAATATATTTTAATCAAAAAAAATCGTGTTTAGGGGAAGGTGGCCTAAAGCGGGTAGGTTAAGGTTCATCGATTAATATGAACCACTTCGGCTAAAAAGAAAGTGTTTATTTTTTAGATTTACGTAATACAATTATTAAACTTTAATTTTATAAAAAAAAATCATTATATTTTTTCCTTAATTGTAGAAATAAATTCAAAAATATAAAATGTCAGAAATTAACCGCTTTGCCCGACAGTGGGGCCTAAAGCGGGTAGGCTCTTATAAACCAATCGGATTAATCAAAACCTTTAAAGAAAATTATCTACACTTGACATGTTCTTGACAGTAACATTAGTATTAAGTTATATTAAGCATTTTCATATTATAACTGCTAATTTGTTCCAATCTTAACATTACTTCGGTTTACCATTGTTTTTAAATCTTAATTGCTTCAACGCTTTAAATCATTTATTTTTAATACCAATTTATTCCTATTAACTAGTTCTTATCAATTATAATAAAATTACTTTTGCTGGTAGAAGCAAAGAGGGTATTTACCCGCTTTGCCCAAACACACTTTTCTTAGTTTTGATACATTAACGTAAAAAATAATAGATGGATTTTAAAATATTTAGTCAAATAATAAAACTAGTTTATTGTAAAAGAAAACCCCATTATAACAAATGGGTTAATGTGAAGGGTTTTAGTAGCAATTGAAGTTAAATTAATTTCAAACATTTTACAAAATTATTAAATTTTTTGTTTTTTAATTTTTTCACGTTATTAAGCAACTTAGGTGTCAAAAGTAGTATGACATCAATGAGGCAGGGTACTGGCATTGTAAATAAATATATAAATTTCAGCTAATATATAACATATCCATATAAGGGCCGTTACCCGCTTTGGGCTACCTACCCGCTTTAGGCCACCCTCCCCTATTGTTTTGATTTTATTTCGTTTTTTTGGCCGGCTAAAAATTTCGATAATATTAAATTGGCCCGCCTAAGAAAAACTTTGGGAACCCCTGAGTTAGAGAGTGGTTGCCTTAAAGAGAACTTCATAGAGATGGTTTCCTTATAGAGATGGTCGCCACGAGAGATTTTACTGTATGAAGTAATAACGTTGAAAATTAAAATTGAGTTTATGAAGTGAGTCGCTTATCATAGAAAAATGTGTATAAGAACACTCTTGTCTATACTTGAACTTTTGATCTAAATAAATGTTTATCGAACTTTGTCGGTGTTCTCAGCCCAATTAACAGAAAATTTATGTAACAAATGTAAAACGAAACGACCGCTACTAGATCGAATAATATGCTAAACTGTGTTACGCCAAAAAAAAAATAACAACACCGAGTTGTGGACTTCCATTTAAATTTTACCTTCGTTTACCTTGGCAGTTGATTGACCTTTAAGGCATTTGTATATGCGGTAAATATTTTGTGGGTATGAGAACTCAGGCAAAATGTATTAAGATTAAAATCTGAAAAGTTATTTAATACAACTGACAAGAATGGTTTTCACTTATTTACATTTTCAAAAGTTTTCTTTCGAATATTAACATAAATATCGGAAAGAGAAAATGTCGTTAAAGCAAAACCATAAAAGAACGTATGGTTCAATTTCAGTAAACGAAATTTTACATAAATTACTTTTATCGAATTAAATACATCTAAACTGTGCGCACTTTGCTTAGACGACTTCTTCGGAGCATTTGGAGAATTTTAATGTTTCGCATTATCAATGTCTTTAACGGACAACGCGCATCCTTTTTTATGTTAATTCGTATGGAAAATTGCCGCGGCTTGCAAGCAGTGAAAATTCTTAAGATAATAGCAGAGTAATTAAGTTTTATTTTGTTTACAAACATCACAGAACTAAATAAAGCCACACCAGAAATAACACTGGTAGCTTCTAACTATAGTACTCTTTATCAAAAAAAAACAGCGGAGTTGCTTTGATCAATGTTTTCCTAAAAACTTTAAAAAAATCAATGAAATAATTCTGCAGAAAAAAAGGTTTTTGGGTTGAACATGATCAGTCGAAAAATAAGGTAAAGTCACCAAATATACTCCCACTCTCCAGCGCTTTTTATTAAAATACGTCTTTTAGCATCTTCTTCTAACGTTGAAAGTGTCATACCCAATTTCAATGCGGACCACGGGCATCTAGATGTTAAAGATCTAGATTTTCGCCATAAACATAACGGGAATGAAATTTTTGGGACTATGGGTGTTTTTTTATTAAACTCCTCAATGGTCTTTTTTTTTAAATTCATTTAAATATTACCAACGTTCTGGTCGATACCCCTAAAGTTAAAAATGATCAAATAAAGGCCATAATTGAACTTAATAGCGAGAATTTTTATTTGACTAAATGTAAGGCCATTATCTTCCACAATGACAACACTCGGCTTCACACATCTTCAACAACTCGTCAAAAATGATTGGAGCTTGTTTGAGAACTGATGTCACATCCTGACCATGCATTATCGCATTACCATTTATTTTGAGCTTTACAAAAAATTTTAAATGGTAAAAATTGCGCTAGCTTCAGTTTTTTGCTGATAAGGACCCGCACTTCTACTGATCATGAAGTTACCAGGAATATGGTAAAAAGTCATTAAACAAAATGGCACATTTATAGTAGATTAAAATCCATTCTTTGTAGTATAAATTGAGTTTTATTTCAAATTAAAAATCTAAATTACTTTCTTGCCAACATGATATTAATAAATACTATTCGACCATATTTACCTACACTATCGGTAATATGGCCATTGTTTTATTTATTATTTAAGAAACAACATATAATTTTAAACATAATTGAGAATTTAAATTTATTTGTTCTTTGTACGTTTTTTGAATAAATAGATTAAATAGAAAAAAGCTATATACCTTAAGAAATTTGAAAACTCTTACACCAAATTTTAATATAATCATATTTGATCCAGGTACCTTATTATAAAAATATTTTTGGAGAATTACAAAAGTACAATTGACCATTGAAGTACTAATACAAGGAATTTAAAAAAAGGATATAAATAAAAAATTATCATTAGAGGTTAAAGAACGTAAAATATAGGTAACCCACATTTAATTATTTTAGCTACTTATCGAAGACTTAACTTTTGGATAATTAAAAAAAAAAGCAGGCTGATCGTAGTTGTCGGCTTCGAAAACCCAATCAGTCGCGTGCGGCTTACGCACATGCGAATTAAATTTTTATATCTTTCGCATAGTAACAAAAATGTTCTTCCCTCAAACCAATAAATTAGTGTATTTATCACTGAAAGTGTCTAAACAATGGATATCAAGCACATACCAGAGATATTTTATAAACATTTCTGAAAATGTTAACCTCAAGATTGGAGAGTGCGTCAGTGCAAAGTTTTTTTTTAGGTAATTTTAATCGTCGCTTCCATGAACTTTCTGATCTTTCTTGGTGAGATAAACATATCCAGATTATTTGGTTTAAAACACGCCCGCTCCTTAAGCATCTGCAATAAATCACTTTAATTTTTCAAAATTTTCAAAAAATTACAAATGGAGTAAACCAGAGGGCGAATGCCCACTGACAGTGGTTGTCCACTTTAAGAAACAACGTCTTGAATGATCCGGCAACAACAGATTGAACCTGAACACGAAGAAGAAGAACAAACATTATTTTAAGTTGGGTAACACAAGATAATGTTAAAATCAAAAATTTTAGCCATTTTTTAAACTAATATATAAAAAAAGGTGGGCCTACTTATTTTTGAAGAACCATGTTTTTGGTATATTAAATAAAGAAAACAAATATAGGATCGTTTACAACGTTTTATTGAAATAATATGTGAAATAAAATGTCACTTGCCTACAAAAATGAATTTCTTATTTTTCAGATCAATTATTTATAACCATAGATATTTATAATAGAATAAAAAACTTTTTCTAGCGCATAAATAATGCTATCTACCTAAAGCTTGCTTATTTTTACCTTTCGGCGTCTTTTTAGTGACATTAAAGGATCCCGCAAGCAGACGGATCATTTTACCCCCAACCCAACATTAACATTTAAAACTCTATAAACTAATTTTTAAATTTTTTACTGTTACCGTGTCAATCAAAATTGAACATTTTAGGAAGCTGCAAATATAGGGTAAATGCGAGATTAAGCCACGATTGGAGAGACGCCGCATAGGGGGCAATATTCCCTACAAATGATTTTATTTAATACTAGTAACCACTAAGAATTAAAATAAAATTTTGTAAGCATTTTTTTCTTCGTGTTTAATAATATATTTGCAATATCTGCAACTATAATTCGGAAATCTATCCTAAAATATAATATTTTATAACTTTAAACATAATTTATGAATATATCTACGAATATAACCCAAAAAATATTTTTTGGAACATAACTTATTATAAGTTTCCTTATAATTTGCGGATATTTCTCAGAGGACATAACAAAAAAATATATGCCAAGATATAAAATTATATCCGATTATAATGAGGATATAAATTTTTTTCTGGGGGTTGTATACATTTGATGTTCGTATCTTTTCACTCACTCCCACTCATTGAAAAATAAAGAAGACTCTATATTGCATATTTTAAGTTAAATTCAATAAATACAAGGATGTGCGCATTCGAGCGAAAAGTGGCACATTTCCGAGCGAGAGAAGCAAATAAAGCGCGACGCGGAGCGGCGCGCTTTATTTTCCCGAGATCGGAATGTGCCACTTTGAGCTCGAATGTGCACACTCGGTTTTAAGCACGATTCACAATAATACAGGTCAATAAATTAGACGAAAAATTAGTTAAATAATTTTAATCGTTCTCTCTCACTCCCATTTACATGATTGTCGTATCTTTTCGCTCCCTTCTACTCATTGCTATAGTAAATTTGTTTTGCGAACATAAAATCAATATTTTACTAAACTAAATTAAATTGTTTGATCTGAAAGAGGGAGGGATAGAATAGACGAATCCAATAAATACGAGGATGTGCGCATTCGAGCGAAAAGTGGCACATTTCCGAGCGAGGGAAACAAATGAAGCGCGACGCGGAGCGGCGCGCTTCATTTTCCCGAGATCGGAATGTGCCACTTTGAGCTCGAATGTGCACACTCGGTTTTAAGCACGATTCACAATAATACAGGCCAATAAATTAGACGAAAAATTAGTTAAATAATTTTAATCGTTCTCTCTCACTCCCATTTACATGATTGTCGTATCTTTTCGCTCCCTTCTACTCATTGCTATGGTAAATTTGTTTTGCGAACAGAAAATCGATATTTTACTAAACTAAATTAAATTATTTGATCTGAAAGAGGGAGACAAATCCAATAAATAAGAGAATGTGCGCATTCAAGCAAAAAGTGGCACATTTCCGAGCGAGGGAGGCAAATGAAGCGCGACGCGGAGCGGCGCGCTTCATTTTCCCGAGATCGGAATGTGCCAATTTGAGCTCGAATGTGCGCACTCGGTTTTAAACATGATTCACAATAATAAATTTACTGTCTATAAATATTTAATGTAAAATTACAGGACCGCACTTCTATCAAAATTAATTTCTCGGTTTTAGCATAATTCACATTATTTAATTTGCTTTCATAGACTTTATGCGATTTTTTATTATTTCAGAAATTAACATTATTGCTAAAAAAACCTTGCTTTCAGAGTATTGTTGACATCAAACCAAATTCGTCACAGACCTTATAAGCCATCTAACATAAAGCTATCCAAGACTATTTCGCAAAATAGAAAGAACGCTGGAAAAAGTGTGTCGATGAAGGGAAAGTAGTACTTTGAAGGGACAAGGGCCAATAATCTATAAATTTAATACGTAATAAAATTTAAAAAATTAAATTTCTGTTATTTTCTGAACAGACCTCGTATCTGCAATCATATCTTAGATGAACAATAATACATATTTTTACTTTACTTGCATGGTCTGTTTGTGCCCGATTTATTATTATTTTTGTTCAGATCAGATTAAGACGGTGTTAGGATTAACGAGTTTCGGATTAACGGGGTTTTACTGTATTTATTTTCTGGAAAACCAAAGAGATAAGCGTTTGACACTTTCTTTATTTTAAATTCTCGTAAGATTTAATAAAATATCGTGTGGGGGGCATTTTGACCATGCCTATCCTGCTATGACATTTCCATCTGTATTTGCTCAATTTTTAAAATTGCAAGCTCCCCCAAGGTGTGCCACAAGCAAATAAGTCCTGCAAGCGCATTATTATGTCGTAATAAAAATTTGCGACATTAATTTTTCTGCAATAAAGTGTCATACACACCGCAACGAACGCACGATTAATGCAGATTTTATTCCGCTAAACGCAAAAAGTATCAATAAAATAGAAAATTTATATCAAGGCTGCAAACTAGAATATTTAAATATGATTTTTTTTAAAAAAAAAACGAAAAAGATTTACATCGATCATAGTTCTAATTCTATTTTAGAAGCAGATAAGAATTGAGTTGTTTTCTACATGATTTTATTTTGCCTTTCTTGATATCTCCCTCCGTCATAAATTATGTTATAAAATTAGAACAAACTTTCCAGAAATCTTGAAATTTGAACAAATGATTCACTTGAACGCTAAATGCAAAATAAACAACGCAAAAATTTTTCGACTTCCTGCAACACGCCAAATATTTGATTTAATTTCGTTGTGCGAGGCCAATTGCAGATCTCGTTCGGTTCATCAATGTAATCGGAGGCTTTTATTAATAAAAAAAAATCGGTGCGTGTACTTATGTAAGCGCGTTAGAAGTTATACTTCTTTGGCGTGACTCAATTAAATATAGCCACGTGTTATGTTGCTTATCCTGCGTATATTTATAGCTAGACCACTGGTTTACAAATTATATATTTGCATCTGCCTACTGCACGCCTATTCCCTCATTTACACGGTAAAGCGTGTAAATCAAAATTGTTTTTTTTTATGGAGAAACGTGTAAATCGTAAACAAAGCAAAACATGGAAATATTAATGCAAAAAAATTTAATAAATACGAGGATGTGCACATTCGAGCGAAAAGTGGCACATTTCCGAGCGAGGGGAAACAAATGAAGCGCGACGCGGAGCGGCGCGCTTCATTTCCGAGATCGGATGTGCCACTTTGAGCTCGAATGCGCACACTCGGTTTTAAGTATAATTCACAATAATTCAGACCAATAAATTAGACAAAAAATTTGCTAAATAATTTCAATCGTTTCTTCTCACTCTCATTCACATGATTGTCGTATCTTTTCGCTCCCTTCCACTCATTGGTATGGTAAATTCGTTTTGCGAACATAAAATCAATTTCTTATTAAACTAAATTAAATTGTTTGATCTGAAAGAGAGAGACAAATTCAATAAATACGAGGATGTGCGCATTCGAGCGAAAAGTGGCACATTTCCGAGCGAGGGAGGCAAATGAAGCGCGACGCGGAGCGGCGCGCTTCATTTTCCCGAGATCGGAATGTGCCACTTTGAGCTCGAATGCGCGCACTCGTTTTTAAGCATAATTCACAATAGTCAAATCTAAAAACCATTGTATGAATTAATTGTTAAAAATATTACTAATACTTATTGAAGCAATTTTGATCATTCTCTCTCGCTTGCACTTATGGGATTCTTGTATCTTTTCACTCGCTCCCACTCATTGCAATAATACAAATAAGAACTTTTTAGAAAGTGGTATTTTTTAATTATCTCCTCAACGCACCAAAAGAAGTAAAACTTCAAAAAAATAATACAAATTCAAATCTTTCATTTTTATCCATACTTATCATATTATTCAATGATTTCTGCGAAATTGAGCGAAACACGTAGATTTGCAAGCGAAAGAAAGAACGGAGATTAAAATAAATTATTTTCCATTATGTACAAAAAAGCGAACGTTATTTTCCATTTAATTGCTTATAAAGATATCCGAAAGGAAATTTTGTGGGTTTGATGTTTTATTATTGAGAGGAACAACGACCTTGGCTAAAGCCATCTTTTATCAAGTCTTGCACTTTGTTCCGATTCGAATAAGTTCTAGTCGTATAGAATTCGAACTTCGGAAAAAAATATGTCGCTTTTTCGTTCAAAAACTGGGACAGTCGGAGCGCAGTGTCGAGCGTTATATAACGAAGCAAAAACGTAAAATGCGTTTTAATGTGCGATGAGCAGAATGTGTTGTGCTCGTAAGATATATTATATGGGTGTATGTACAATACAATGAGTTAGATAAGAATAATAAACAATTTGAAGGTTCACAAGTAAACCGACGCGATGCATTAAACTTTCCTACTCTCTCATTGTTTATTTTATGAATCTACGAATCTCGAAAGAAAAAAATATACACACGGCAATAACCGGTTTATTTTCTTTTTAAATTATTTATGAATTGAATTAGATCGAATATTAAACAACACAAAGTAACGTGTAGGAATGATGAATTGCTAATTAAAAATTTATTAATTTCAATCCGGCAATATTAGAATGCGACCTTCGCTAGTCCTAGGACAAATCTTTGTGTCGGTTAAAAAAAGTAATGCAAATCGATGATAAACAACTTGCAGTTATACTTCTTTTGGCGCCTTGAGAGTGAAATGTTAGCAGGCAACGGAAGTTGCGCGCGCACAAAGAGTCGGCCGTTGAAGTCGGTGGTCTAAGAAAGTAAATTGATTGTTGTGAATTGTGCTTATAACCGAGTGCGCGCATTCGAGCGAAAAGTGGCACATTTCCGAGCGAGGAAAACGAATGTGCCACTTTTCGCGCGAATGCGTACATCCTCGTATTTATTGAATTTTGTAAATTAAACTTTCTTTTCAATCAACAAATTTAATTTAGTTCAGTAAATATATCGATTATATAGTCAACAAGCGTATTTTTACCATAGCAATGAGTCGGAGCGAGCGAAAAGATACGATAAACTTATAAGTACGAGTGAGAGAGAATGATAAAAATTATTTACTAATTTTTTCTTCACAAAATTATTGCGAATCATGCTTAAAACCGAGTGCGCACATTCGAGCTCAAAGTGGCACATTCCGATCTCGGGAAAATGAAGCGCGCCGCTCCGCGTCGCGCTTCATTTGCCTCCTCGCTCGGAAATGTGCACTTTTCGCTCGAATGCGCACATCCTCGTAATTTTAGATTTATCTACTTTATCCCTCTCTCATTCAGATCCAACAATTTAATTTAGTTTAATAAAATATCGATTTTATGTTCGCAAAACGAATATATCATAGCAATGAGTGGGAGAGAGCGAAATAATACGAAAATCATGTCAATGGAAGTGAGAGAGAACGATTAAAATTATTCAACTAATTTTTCGTCTAAATTTATTGGCTTGAATTATTGTGAATCATGCTTAAAACCGAGTGTCATTCGAGCTCAAAGTGGCACATTCCGATCTCGGAAAATGAAGCGCCGCTCCGCGTCGCGCTTCATTTGCCTCCCTCGCTCGGAAATGTGTCACTTTTCGCTCGAATGCGCACATCCTCGTAATTTTTAGATTTATCTACTTTATTCCTCTCTCATTCAGATCCAACAATTTAATTTAGTTTAATAAAATATCGATTTTATGTTCGCAAAACGAATATATCATAGCAATGAGTGGGAGAGAGCGAAATAATACGAAAATCATGTCAATGGAAGTGAGAGAGAACGATTAAAATTATTCAACTAATTTTCGTCTAAATTTATTGGCTTGAATTATTGTGAATCATGCTTAAAACCGAGTGTCATTCGAGCTCAGTGGCACATTCCGATCTCGGAAAATGAAGCGCGCCGCTCCGCGTCGCGCTTCATTTGCCTCCCTCGCTCGGAAATGTGTCACTTTCGCTCGAATGCGCACATCCTCGTAATTTTAGATTTATCTACTTTATTCCTCTCATTCAGATCCAACAATTTAATTTAGTTTAATAAAATATCGATTTTATGTTCGCAAAACGAATATATCATAGCAATGAGTGGGAGAGAGCGAAATAATACGAAAATCATGTCAATGGAAGTGAGAGAGAACGATTAAAATTATTCAACTAATTTTTCGTCTAAATTTATTGGCTTGAATTATTGTGAATCATGCTTAAAACCGAGTGTGCACATTCGAGCTCAAAGTGGCACATTCCGATCTCGGGAAAATGAAGCGCGCCGCTCCGCGTCGCGCTTCATTTGCCTCCCTCGCTCGGAAATGTGCCACTTTTCGCTCGAATGCGCACATCGTTGTATTTATTGAATTTTTTACATTAAATTATTAATTTCTAAAAATAACTGATTTTTTATGCTTATTTTGCTTTGTTTTCAATTTACACTGTTTCGCATACAAAAAATTATGATTTCGATTTACACGATTTTGTCTGGAACATATCTACCGTGTAAATCGGGAATTTGAAGACGCCAAGACTACATTTTTTTAAAGATAGCGTATATCTTGCACTAGTTTAACTCCTCTCTGAGCACAGTCATTTAGAGACGATAGTTTTTGACGAACCGTAATGCAATTTTCTAACTCTCATTGTCAGCCCATTCAGAAGAATGAATTTGTAAAAATTCTGTTTGTAACTCAAATATTTCAAAAATTTGATCGATTCTGCAGTTACAAAAAAATCGATACCGTTACACAATGAAAAAAACCTTAAAATTAATTAGAATTTTGATTTGACCTCGAATAACTTTTGAATCAGTCAAGTTAGCAAAAAATCACAAGAGGCCTTTTGTGTAGAGCGTTAAATTCGCTATGAAACTTATCATTTGCGATATGATCCGTCCATTAGTTCATGAGGTAAAAAATTCCAAAGTAATAACAGAACTTTTCCTATGTTATTTCTATTTAAAACTTTGGCTATCGGGGGTGGTAATATTTTTATATAAATTTGGAACCGATTTAGAACTATCGCGAAAAAATCATACTCGAAATAAGGACCACCCTATAGTGACATATAATTTGTAGGTAGTGGTCTAGCTATACACAAACGCAAGGTAATTTAGTTAGCCCAAAGATGTATAACTTTTAACGCGCGTATAGCAGCACACGGTTTTTTTTAATTTTTACAATTTTTTTTTCTCGAAAACGAAAAGAATTAAGTGTCCGTAATATTCGGGTTCTTAGGTTTTCAAAAACACGTACCGATCGCCAAATTTTAACTAAAATATCGTTCGGGGGCATTTTGAACATGCTCGTTCGGCTATGGTTTTTAAAATAATTAAAAATTAAAATAATAAAAAAGATGATTATAAAAGCAACCAGAAATAATTAATTTTTTTTAAGTTAAAAATATAAGTTTTGTGATTAAACGAACGAAAATTTGGAAATTTGTAAATCGAGCTGAAAGTGGTACATTTCCGATGGAGGGCTTCGCTCGAAGAGCTTGATTTCTGCGAGGTTTTATTTTAACATTTTTTTTTCAAAATTTATTAATTGTATCGTAAAATAATTAATTAGGTTTTGACGCAACGTAATTAATTAAAATATCTTACTTAATATAAGCAACTTAAATAATCTAATTGAATATGTGCAAATTTTAACTACCGACCTAATTTTCGAATCGTTATGCTACGATTAGATTTAGAAATTTTAATATCTTTAAAACTGTTCCGATTTTTTTTCGTTAAATACAAAATGCCCAAATTGAACCATTAAATTTAAAATTAAAATTATTTGTAACTCCTGCGTTTTTTTTGCTATTTTTTGGAACGATAAAATAATGTTTTTTAAAGTTGATAAACAAGTTAAAACAATTATTTTAACACTTTAAAGTCAATTGGCGGTTTCTAAAGCTACAAAAGACAAATTTCCTTGTTAATTAAATCAAAAGAAAATCATTATTGATCAAATACAGAAATTTTGTTAAGATAAACAATTTTAAATCAGGAATTAAAAAAAAATGGTAACACAAAAAACGAAATCTTTTAAAATACTTGAAATTTTGTTTATTGAATTTAAAATCCAATAATCTCGAGAATGCGCGATAAATTCTAGGAAATATTTATAGATCGCATTAAACGCAATCAAAAAATCGAGCAATATCGATAATTAGCAAGATGAAAACATCGAAACGTCGTCTAACAATTTTCTTTGACCCTCTTGACGCTCGGCGACGTCACTTTTAAGAACAACAACCTTCATCTTTGCTATTACATGTAATTTTGCGTATTCGCCCGTTGTCACAATTTATCTCACAATAATAAAGATCACACCATATTTTTTATTATAATTTTTTATTTTTAGATTCGCTATCGTTTCCAATATTTTTTATAACCTTTGTCAGCTTTGCAGGGGGTACAGAAGTTATCGGAAAGTTTATCGTTGGATAATTGCAAAATTTGCTTTTTCATGTCTTATTCAATTTCTGATAGAAATTGTAATTGCTATTTCATCATAGTTCTTCTCGTTTTTTGGTGGCATATATTTTTACAGATTTAAATACAGGTACAAACGGCTTTCTATAATGCGGTTTCGCTATAACACGTTTTATAAATTACAACCCTCGTTCAACACAGTATCCTATAACACGATTTCGCTCTAACACTATAAGAAAATTGGATAAACCTTTGTAAAACCAATGTACTACTGCAGCACTCGATAATATGATTTTTGTTAAACATATTTAAAAACTAAATTACATTAAAATAATGACGGGAAGGAAAATGAGCGATAGAGCCTTTATATGAAAATATATAAATAAATTATAATTTACTCATTTATATTATTTTTAATAGGTATCGGGAACGTAACTCTACTTTTTGTGCTAGCTCTAGGTCTCATATAACACGGTTTCACACAACATGACATTTTCTATGAACTTATATACCATGTTATAGGAGGGTTACCTGTACAGAAAAGTTCGAAAATTTTTTTCTTAATTATTAAAATCTAGCACAAGAGCTGTTTAGCAGGGACCTCCGGGATAATTTTATGTAGAGGGTGTTTTTTTTGTAGCTTCTATTATAAGCCCGCAAAAAATTAATTATCGTTCCTCTCTGTTTTTCAATTTACACAAAAAGCCAAAAAATTTTTTCAAAATTATTTAAATGTAACTTAAGAACTATTTAGCAGGGACCTTTGGGACATTTTTATCTATAAGGTGTTTTTTTTGTAGCTCCCATTATAAGCCTGTAAAAAATTAATTACCGTTGCTATTTGTTCTTCTATATACAGTAAAGTCTAAATTTTTTTTTAAATTATTTAAATCTAAGTTAAGAACTGTATAGCAGAAACCTTTGGGACAATTTTATGTAAAGGGTGTTTTTTTGTAGCTCCCGTTATAAGTCCGTAAAAAATTAATTACCGTTGGAATTTGTTTTTCAATATAAACTAAACCCAAAATTTTATTTTTGAAATTATTTGAATCTAATTTAAGAACTATTTAGTAGGGACTTTTGGAACAATTTTATGTAAAGGATATTTTTTTGTAGCTCCCGTTATATGCCCTTAAAAAAAATTACGGTTGCTATAGTATATTTTTCAATATACCTACAGAAAAGTCCAAAAATTTTCTTTCGAAATTATTAAAATCTACCACAACGGATGTTTAGCAGGAAGCTTTGGAGATCATTTTGTTTAAATAACGTTTTGTTGTAGTTCCTGTTATTTAATTGGAGGGGGAGGGAGCAAATTCCAGAAAAATGGATCTAAACAATAAATTTGACATAATTATAGTTTGTTATCCGTGTAATACTTGCAAACAGGTAGTGATGTATTTATAACGATTTCAAAATTTCAAAATTATTCAAAACAAAGTGCTTCGGTTGAAAACCGAAGGGGGGGGGGATCCTGTATATGTGCCTTTTAATGTATTTGATGTTATCAAACTTTTAATAGAAACACTTATTCTTAACTGTAATTCCATTTGCTAATTTAATAAAGTTATTTAAACGACCTAAGACAATTCTACAAACTCCACTAAAACCATAAAACGTTTATTTATTTTGCATCGAACCATTTCTTTCCAATTAATCCAAATAAAATGAGAAATGAGAATAATTGCTAATTTGCTTCAAGTCGTCCTATAAAATTCTACAAAAAAGGTCTAAACCGATGACTGGATAAACCCACACTTAGTAGGTCATATTTGTTATGATCTATAAACATTATATTAGATAAATAGAGAAAAAAACTAGATTTCAGCTATTTTCTTTAAAACTGGATTTTTCTAGTACGCCAGGTAGAATAATGAATCTCTTAAGCCTGAAAGTAAATTAAAATTTAATCGCTACCATTATGTAAGAGCAGGTTTCCTTTACATGGGCTAATTTCTTAATTAGCTATAAAAATTAAAATAAACTGTAAAACTTAGACTTTCAATTTCTCGCCGGTTTTTATGGTATCTTTGGCTGTAATTTAACAGTAACTTTACTATCGGCATAATCAATTTCTAAGCTATGCGCGTCTTAAGATCAGAGCCGGTATTACGATTTAGGAAAACGAGATGAAAATCATAAAAAAGCCCAAAATTTTAAATTTAAAAGAACTGATAAAAAAAATATTATTTGATTTTTCTGTATATGTAAAATATCGATTTTATGTTCGTAAAACGAATTTACCATAGCAATGAGTAGAATGGAGCGAAAAGATACGACAATCATGTAAATGGGAGTGAGAGGGAACGATTAAAATTATTCAACTTATTTTTCGTCTAATTTAATGCCCTGAATTATTGTGAATCATGCTTATCACCAAGTGTGCACATTCGAGCTCAAAGTGGCACATTTCCCCCTTGCAATATAAAGCAATTCTATTATTTTTATTATTTGCCAAAAAACATGGGTTAAAATCCATGTTTTTTGAAAAAGAAAAACGTTTTTCTCAAAGCTTTGAAATAGCACGCCTATGGTTTCTTAGGCCTATCTGAAATCAAAAAGGCTGCCAAATCCGTAACTGTATAGTTTTTAAAGATCCGTCCACAAATAATGGCGCTACAATTTTTTTAAAGTTCAAAATTGTGCAAAAAAGAGGACCAAAAATTGCAATTTTTAATTTTCGAAAAATTTACGTTGCACCCTTTACTTATTTTACATGTATCTTATGTAGAAAAGTCCCAAAATTCCGAATTCGTCTCGCTTGTAATGATTGCATCGAAAATAAGAGCGCTACTATAGTTTTTGTGAATCAAAGTATATTTTTTTTGATTTATTTAGTTTTATCGAAAATTTTTATTTTAGAGCGAAAGCGCCAGGAAATAACTCCGGCTGTAGTTGCTAGGGGTACTGTCAGCCTAAGAAGTAATCAACACCCTAGAGCAGCACCTACAGTGATCGTGCTATTTTTAAACAATTATTAGAAAAAAATTATTTGTTGTACTTATAAAAGCCGTCATAAATCTCCTTATACACTATTTTTAACTAAAACCTATCTCTTGGAATAGCTCGATTACGGTAAGTACTGTTTATTGGGTGTTGATTACTTCTTAGACTGACTGTACAGTGAGGGGGTGCCAGGATTAGTTTTTTTAAGGGAAGCGCAATAACATAAAGTTTGGGAGTCACTGGTCTATAGCTTTATTAAAAATGTTAAATCAAAGATTTGGTGTTTCCCATATTAACACAAAGTTATAATCTTTAATTAAAAATTTTAAATCATTCCCTGCGCTAATTTTCCTAAATCGAACTTACAAAAGGCGTAAATTTAATTTCAAAATCGAGCGTCAAAAATTTCGATAGAACATTCCAGAATGATTTTCTTTAAGTCGCATTTAATAGAAAGCATTTTTATTTTATCAATTTGCAAGTGTAGCCAGCCGGCCAGACGTTTTATCGATGTTGATAAGCGATAGTGCCTTTGGCAAAAAACTCAGGTTTGATTGTTCGGTCGACTTTATGTTCTAGAACTTCGAATAAAACTAGTCATTCTTTCAGATTAATTGTGAACGCCTTCGAATAGAGTGTGTGTTATTTGTGCCCATCCGAAAAATGGTATAAGGACTCGGTGCTTTCATTTAAGGACTTTGGTCGATCTGCAAGCTGCAAAAATCGTTTCTTAAGGTAGGATTTTTCTTGATTTATATTTTTGCTTTAATGAACCACATTTTATTTGATTATTAATCGAGAAGATTTACGCTATTTATACGGTCCTAATCGGAGACGTGTAATTAATTGAATAATCAAAAGTAAAAGGTGTTGTTAAATCGCGCCAAAAAACTGTTTAATATTTACGCATCTCGATCACAAATCGCTTATTACTTAAAAACTGAAAGCCTAATTTTAATGGGGTTTTAACCAATCGTTAAAGGACTAAATTTAAGCTAATAGGTGTCTCAGTGAATTTTTATAAATCTATTTTTCGATTGTACACAAGCACTCAAAAATCAGAGTAACAACTGCTTAATAATAAATACAGCATTTGATTAATGATTTTAGGCAAAAATCCTCTCAAAACTTAAGAGCGTATTTAGAATTTAATATATTTTACCTGCGCCAAAAAGTATTTGATTATCTTTGCAGCTTTATGAAATATATTTTTTTATTGAAGTGAATTATGTTGTAGATAAATTACATATTATTCAAAAAACGAGTAACCCTGTGAGAAAATAATTTTTATTAACACAAAAAAACTTAAATTTTAGTTGACAAGAAGTGTAAAGATGCTTTAACAAATTTGATTTTTATACAAACTTGCAAAACTTATTATATTATAAAATTTATTATTGCTATATTTAAAAAAAAATATTTGAAATTTAGAAATAATAACAAAAGTCAAGCAATAACTACACTTGTACCTCGCTTTACGGCCTAGATACGTCCCGGAAAAGTTGGCCGGAAAGCGAAAAGCCGTATAGCGAATCAATGAAACTAAATAGAAATTTCGCTAATAGTAGGTACAATATTTTTGTCGTATAACAAAATATTGTGCCCTAAATCAAAAAAGCGCCATAATTAAACAAGACCGTTGTAACGAAAATTTCGTATAAAAAGCGGCCGTATAGCGAGGTATAGTTGTAGTAATGTTGGTCATAAATTATTTTGAGGAGAGTGTTCCATTCTAAACACAACTTTTTAAAATAAACAACTGAATAAAAAAAAGCAAGATCTCCATAATTCTCTTCGAAAGCAGTTTTTACAGTGTTTCGAACCGAAATTGAACTGAAAACCGAAAAAACCGTTATTTTCTTCGGAACGAAAACCGGAACTGAACCGAAGAAATATTACGGTTTATTTGCATATGTTCATATACATCTAATTACTACACTTAATTATTATTATTTTAAACATACGGATATTTATATTTTATTATGGTGCTCTAAAGTATTACAAAACAAAAAATAAAATACTCTAAATTATGTACTCGATACTGAACGAAAAACCAAAAAAACTAGTATATTTGTCGGGACGAAAATCGTAGCCAAACCGATACCTACATATTTTTTTAATTGAACCGTTATGATAAATATAATGGTTAGAAATTCTAGTTTTTATACAAAATCTCAAAATTTTGTAATTTTAATTAAATAACAAATTTTCTTCGTACAGAAGTTTAAAAGATTTCAAAAAATGACGTTTGAATACATAATTTGCGAATAAGACTTGTTTTATAGTATTTTACTAATTTTTAAAGCTACATATTTTTATTAAAAAAAAGTAATTGAAGACCATGTCAACTTCTATGTCAAATACTACTTTTTTAACAAGTAGCGTGTAAAACGAGGGTTAAATGAGTTGTTTATTGTAAATTTTGTTTAAAAACCAAGTGTTAAATTCGATCTTTGAAAAATATACTAATGAAATATACTAAATACTCATTTAGGCAATTTTGATCATTCTCTCTCACTTGCCTCTACGAGATTTTTGTATCTTTTAACTCTCTCCCTCTCGTTGCAATAATACAAATAGAAACTTTCTAGAATGGCTTATTTTTTAATTATTTTTTCTCACTTGTATACATTCGATATTCGTATCTTTTCATTCGCTTCCACTCATTGAAAAATAAAAAAAACTTTATATTGCATATTTGAAGTTTAATTCAATTAATATAAAGATGTGCACACTTGACTTTAAGCACGATTCACAATAATAAATTTTAAAAACAATCGTATGTGTTATAAAATGAATTGGCGTTAAAAATATTACTAATACTTATTGAGGCAATTTTGATAATTTTCTCTTACTTGCACTTATGGGATTCTTGTATCTTTTTACTCTCTCCTACTCGTTGCAATAATACAAATAGGAACTTTCTTGAATTTCATATTTTTAATTATCTTTTCTCACTTGTATACATTTGATGTTCGTATCTTTTCACTGGCTTCCACTCATTGAAAAATAAAGAAAACTTTATGTTGCAAATTTTAAGTTTAATTCAATTAATATAAGGATATGCACATTCGGCTTTAAGCACGATTCACAATAATAAATTTTAAAAACAATCGTATGTATTATAAAATGAATTGGTCGTTAATAATATTACTCATACTTATTGAGGCAATTTTGATCATTTTCTCTCGCTTGCACTTATGGAATTCTTGTATCTTTTCACTTTCTCCCACTCGTTGCAATAATACAAATAGAAACTTTCTAAAATGTCTTATTTTTAATTATCTTTTCTCACTTGTATACATTCGATGTTCGTATCTTTTCACTCGCTTCCACTCATTAAAAAATAAAGAAAACTTTATATTGCATATTCTAAATTAAATTCACTTAATACAAGGATGTGCGCATTCGAGTGAAAAGTGGCACATTTCCGAGCGAGGGAAGCAAATGAAGCGCGACGCGGGCGCGCGCTTCATTCCGAGATCGGAATGTGCCACTGAGCTCGAATGTGCACACTCGGTTTTAAGCGTTATTCGCAATAATTTTTTCAACAAAAAATTAGTAAATAATTTTTATCATTCCCTCTCACTCGTACTTATGTGTTTGTCGTATCTTTTCACTCACTCCCACTCATTGCTATGGTAAAAATACGTTTTTTGAATATATAATTCATATATTTACTGAACTAAGTTAAATTTGTTAATTGAAGAGAAGTTTAATTTTCAAAATTTAATAAATACGAAGATGTGCGCATTCGAGCGAAAAGTGGCACATTTTCGAGCGAGGGAAGCAAATGAAGCGCGACGCGAAGCGGCGCGCTTCATTTTCCCGAGATCGGAATGTGCCACTTTGAGCTCGAATGTGCACACTCGGTTTTAAGCGTTATTCGCAATAATTTTTTCAACAAAAAATTAGTAAATAATTTTTATCATTCCCTCTCACTCGTACTTATGTGTTTGTCGTATCTTTTCACTCACTCCCACTCATTGTTATGGCAAAAATACGTTTTTCGAATATATAATCGATATATTTACTGAACTAAATTAAATTTGTTGATTGAAGTAAAAGTTTAATTTACAAAATTCAATAAATACGAAGATGTGCGCATTCGAGCGAAAAGTGGCACATTTCCGAGCGAGGGAAGCAAATGAAGCGCGACGCGGAGCGGCGCGCTTCATTTTCCCGAGATCGGAATGTGCCACTTTGAGCTCGAATGTGCACACTCGGTTTTAAGCATTATTCGCAATAATTTTTTCAACGAAAAATTACTAAATAATTTTTATCATTCCCTCTCTATCGTACTTATGAGTTTGTCGTATCTTTTCGCTCACTCCCACTCATTGCTATGGTAAAAATACGTTTTTCGAATATATAATCGATATATTTACTGAACTAAATTAAATTTGTTGATTGAAGAAAAAGTTTAATTTACAAAATTCAATAAATACGAAGATGTGCGCATTCGAGCGAAAAGTGGCACATTTCCGAGCGAGGGAAGCAAATGAAGCGCGACGCGGAGCGGCGCGCTTCATTTTCCCGAGATCGAAATGTGCCACTTTGAGCTCGAATGCACACTCGGTTTTAAGCACGATTCACAATAATTAATTTACTCTCTTAGACGGCTAAGTTTAACCGTCGAATTTTCGTTACCAATGCGCGCGCAACGTCCGCCGCCTGCTAAAATGTTATCTTCAAAGCGCCAAAAGAAGTATAACTTCAAAAATTAAAGGTTCGAATATTTTATAGGACCAAAAAGAAAAACAATATGCTTTTTGAAAATAACCTTTATAATTTCCTCGCAGATTATAAACTTGATTTTTAAAGTTATTTAATTAACGCCATTCCTGACATAAATCAAATCTTCAATCTTCTATTTAGTTGGATTCTTTAACGAAATCTGACATTAATATCAATCGGCCCCACGGCGTCTCCTTCTCAAAAATCCGCGGAATGTTAGCAATTTAACCACCGAAGAAGCTCGAAATTTTTATAAATAATGGCAAAGGTTATTTACGAATTACGATTATCAATTATAATTTTTTTTTTTTTGGTACCTATTCCGAGAAAACGCTCACTGATAATTTTGATGTTAAAGGACACGCGCTGGCGCGAAGAATATTTTTTTGCCGAACGCCGCGATACCAAAATCGCTGAAAAAAATTGATAACCGCATTGACGTAGTAATTTTACATGGATATTTGAGAGATTAAAATTATAATAAATTAATGTGACATGGTTTTTTTGGGGACTCGTGTTATTTTTTAATCGCTACACATCCAGCAGATAACGTTCAAGTTTGTCTAAATACAGCTTCTTTAACCTTGTAGCCAAATTTTCTTTTCTTTAAGAATACATTATTGATAAACTTTACATAAAAGATGTTCGAATGCAAATTAGGAAAACGAGTAGAAAATAGATGGCGAGATTTTTGCCGTATTTTTTTTTGAAATGTTAAATAATGTAAACAATGCTTCGATTATGAATTTCTTCGAGCACTAAAAGGAAGTGGTATTACACTTTCAACGGCACAAGGCTGCGCCAACAGCCTTAATAAATATATTTCAAACGTATAAATAAATTAATACATATTAGCGTACATTTGCAACGGCTGAATAACTTTAATTAATATAATTGCAATAATAACAAATAACAACGAGAGTTTCACTTCGGCATGTTAGCTGTCGAGCTGTAATTTACAAATTTTAAAAAAATTCGGCCAAATTAAACGCGGTTATTATTTCAAGTAAGTTAATTATACATTTTGTCAAAGCTAAAATCTGAAATTAATACAATTTTGTTTTTATCAATAAAGTAGTCCGGTCAAATTAGACATAAAAATAGTGGTCAAATAACAAAAATTCCAACAGAGCAAAATTTTGGTTGAGACTTTAGGTACACCATTAGAAATAAAGTGTCAAAAATCGCAATCGATCCCATGAATGCTAAAAGTTATTCGGGGCCAAAGGTCAAAATTTGAGGTTTTTGGATTTTTTTCGAAAACGGTAAATTTTATTAAAAAAGCAGTTCAGACAAAAATTATAGATCTTAAAATTGTCTACAAAAATGTTACTTATACTTTTTTTTCTAAGAATCACGTTTCGTGAGATATCGCGATTCTACACTAAAGAAAACAATTAAAGAGTCAAGAAAATTTTCCTAAATCTTTTGGTGATTTTTGACCGGTTATATTGCTTAAGATTGCGTGATAACGGTGGCTCCTAAAAATTTTTGACTAAAAGATCTGAAAACTAGAATCTTGGAGCTTTAAAAAGCCTTTTTTAAATTTTAGATACGACCATTTTTCACTAAAATACAGCCTGTCAAAAATCACAAAAGATTTAAAAAATTTTCTTGACCTATTAATTTTTTCTTTTAGATTTTTTAGATTTTGTAGATAATTATAAGATCTATAATTTTTGTCTGAACTACTTTTTTGATAAAACTTACCGTTTTCGAAAAAAATCCAAAAAACCCCAAATTTTGACCTTTGGCCCCGAATATTTTTTTAGCACACATGAAATCTATGGGGATTTTTGACACTTTATTTCTAATGGCGTACCCAAGGTCTCAATCAAAATTTAGTTCTCTCGGAATTTTTGTTATTTGAAATGTATATTTTAACCGGAAGTAGGAAGTAGTGGTACGAAACTCGTGTAGGGGCACACACTAAAAATAATTTAAAAAATCTACAAGTTCCAGATAAAATATCTTAAAAAAATATATTTTGGTTGAAAACAAAAAGAAAAATCTTTGCGAAACTTAAAAAAGTCTACATAATTTGTTTTCTGTGAATTTAGAGCTTTAGGCACTACATTTTTGACACACAACTTTTTCAAATTATTTTTTATAAAAAATCCATAGGTCACGAAAAATAATTAAATTCAATTTGAACAATTCTTCGTTGATTTTTGACTCATTATTGGTATTTCGAGTTTTGGCAAAATTAAAAAAAAATGTTTAAGTATATTGCATTGAAATTAAGTAAGAAGGACGCTTAGGACGTTTTTATACGTTTTAAATTGTTTTCTTGTTTCTTCGCCAAGATACACGAATTCTGTTATGTTGTTCTTATCTATTTACTCTGTCATATAGATTATTTGTTAAAGGTCAAGTTCGTTCAAATTTAATTATATAATTGCGTAGATTATTGAAATGCTTAATGACTTTGAGCCGCCTTTTAAAAAGTTCTCTTTGAGAGTCTACACCTAAATGTTTAACGTATATTTTTTTTTTGATGCAAATAATTTAAAAAATCAGAAATTAGAGAAAATTCTAAATCATATTGATATTTTTTAAACTTGTGGAATTTTCTACAAATTGATTGTAAATCAGTGGTTTCCAAACGTTCTTAAAAGTTACTGCGCCTGCTTCAAAAAAAAATTTGACTTTGCGTCTCCCTACTGTACACCTATTTATCGATTTACAGGGTAGAAAGATTCCCGAGAAAACCGTGTAAATCAAAAACAAAGCAAAATATACAAAAAAGGTCAGTTATTTTTCGAAATTAATTAATATTTTTCACGTAAAGTGTTTTTTTAAGTTTGGGTAAGCCTAAAAAATTATAGGCGTGCTATTTAAAATTTTCTAGAAAAACAAGTTCAAAGAATTCGCGACTTGTGATTGATTTTTTCTAAATTTCTATTTTGAAAAACCGTAGCTCGGTTATTTCTGAAGGGATCTTTAGAAACTTTTGATATTTTGAAAGTCCGTTTATCGGAGCCTACGAATAGCTAATAAAATTAATAGCGCTTAATGTTAAGTCTGTGAGAAAAACGCGCTTGAAGCTAACAAAATGTAAATTTTGTTAAAATTTTTAATTTTCAAAATGCTGCAACTTCTCCGTCTTTGCGAATTTCGTCAAATCTTTTCATTTCTAAACATTTTCAACCCCTACGCGTTGGAATCCCTTCTAATTCAAAATCCCCAAAATTGTCAAAATTTGAGAAAAAACATGGATTAACCCCTTTGCTCGAATTGAGGAAAAAACATTTTTGGTAATGGATTTGCTTTAAATTTTCGCGAAACGTTTCTATGGACTCTAAACCGACATAGCCAAAATCATTTTTCCCTGCTCCCTTCTCTTTTATCTTTGCGTTTTTATTTGTTTCAAGCATTGAAAAATAAAAAAACCACAATGCTGTGTTTTTTAAGTAATTTTTTTAATAATTATTATACTATTATAAATTTCAAATATTAAAAATATTTTTGAGGGAATACAAAGTCAAAAAACAAAAGGAAAAGCATTTTTTTGTCTTACAAAATTACAAAATAAATTTTACTGCATGTGTTCTCGTTGGAATTAAAAGCTGAAACTTCCGAATTTTTTGGTAATTTTTGACAAGTTGTATTTCAATAAAAAATAGAGCTATCTAAAATTTAAAAAAAAGCACTTTAAAGCTCCAAGATTGTAATTTTCAGATCTTTTAGTGAAAAATTTTTAGTACCCACCGTTAGCACGCAATCTTAAGCAATATCGCGCAATTTAAAATTTTGGAAATTTTATTCTTTTTGTTTTTATATCCACGCGACTCTCCTGGAACGAGGGGACGGGGACCTCAATCAAAAATCATTGTTGTAGATCAACATTTATATTGGGCGATGCCAAAATTTTATTTTAAAAATGTTAAAATCCATTTATTATTTCTTTATTGAATTAGATTTGCATTTCGGAAAAAATAAAATAATAATTTTTTTTAAACAATTTTGTTTTCTTTCAAATACAAACTGTTCATTTTATATATTTATTAACGTTCATGATCAAAATTTATTTGCGATAATTTTGTGTCAAAAACTTAAAATCAATTGAGCTTTATTAAAATACGTTTGAATTCTTGGAGAAATAAACTAAAAATTCCTTTTCTACTAGGAATTTTTTTTTCAAAAACAAACTTCAAATTTGTGGAATTATTAAAAAAAAAACATGATCAAAATTAATGTCACCAAAGTTAGTGTTTCATTTTAAATTCTTAACACAATTTTGGGTTTTATTTATTAAATCAAATCTCTAGTGCTGGCGAAATAAAAACTACTTTTTCTTAAAAAAATATCAATTTTCTTTTCTCGAAAGCAACTGCAGAATTTTATTACACGAACTCCAAACCTAAAGTGTCTTTATATGCAAAACAGGCGGCGCGGTAAATTCCAAGAATTTCTTCCAAAAGCAAAACCATTTACAGAAGTAGAAAATTTTTAATTATTCCTACGCGCATTTTCGCAGATAGTCCATTGCGCCAACCTGTAATTTGGACCCGATTAAAAACGCGCAATGTAGGACAGTTCGGTTCGGAAAACGAAATGCAAACCACATCTGGGTATCTATTTATTGTGCCCGAAGATATTTATCGAGTTCAACACTCATAAAAATTCCGTTCTTGTTTTAAGACGCGGACAAAACGTATTACACTTATTTTGTAGTTCATAAATTTATCAGATTTGAATCTGATTAATATTTAAATGCCATTCGAAAAAATTATTACCAATACGAATATAAAATGCATAATTATTGTAATTCGAAATTACAAAATTAATTAGAAAGTTTTTTTTTAATCGCGAAATTCTACAAAGGGGGCGACGTAAAATCTATTCGTTACGATTTTCGAGCAAATAGTTCGCGCGACGAGAATTTAATAAATTTCCGACGAAAAAACCTGTAAAACCTAAACGTTGTGAATAAAAAAAAAATTACGATGAGAACCGCTGGTATTCTTCAAATAATTTTCGCTTTAGTAGAAGAGTTGCAAGCTGCATGACCAGTATAGTTGTTTTAAAGCCCCCCACTCGCAGAGTAGGGGCCACTTTCACTGGATTCTAGGTTATCCACGTGTCTTCAAGTTTTTTTATCTTATTTTTAGTGAACATTTTATTTTAATCTTAAGATTGCTTGTATTAGTTGTTTAGTTAGATATAGTTTATAACTAAAACTAAAAGCTTTTCCCTTATCATTTCGCTCGTTATTAAAGTTGGCGTCAGTGGCGCGTACAGAATTTTTTTTGAGGGGGTTACGGTCGTTTTGTATGTGTTTTTGAGGTTTATTAAAAAAAATGTTTATTAACGAATTTGTGGGGGGCTGCAGCCCTTGGATGGTCGAAATACAGCTGCTGCCCAATTTCAAAAGCACAATAACTGATAAATTTTTAGAAATTGATTTTTGCGTGTTTTTGGGTCTTTTACACATAATTCAATACATATTTTAAGAAAAATTTAATTTTTTTCTTAAAGGTATTTATTTTTTTAACCTTCCGCATAATGGGTGACTAAATGTCACATGCCATATCTGGGGTTTGCAATACCCCAAAAATCAAATGAAATAAAATCCACTAAATTGTATTTTTAGCAGTTAAATGATAAGAAATATATTTTAATAACCAATAATGATATTTATTTATGCATTAGAATAGATTTTTATTAATAAAAATATAAAAATTTATGTTTTTTTTTCAACTTATAAACTATTGAGTACTATATTCCAATGGGAAGTGTTAAGTACGATACCAAATATTAAAAAAAGCTAAAAGAATATTATTTTTGCCTCTTTATTGAAATACAAATTAATTCCAGGGCAATTTCTTAATGATTCGCAATAATTTGGAGCAATCAATTAGACGAAATATTAAATGAATAAATTTAATCGCTCCCTCTCACTTGCATTGACAAGATTATCGTATCTTCTCGCTCCCTTCCACTCATTGCTATGGTAAATACGTTTTTCGAATATAAAATCGATATTTACTAAATTAAATTAATATTTTTGATTTGAAGGGGCGCACGAAAAATTATACTAATGTAACAAATAAAAGGATGTGCGCATTCGAGCGAAAAGTGGCACATTTCCGAGCGAGGGAGGCAAATGAAGCGCGACGCGGAGCGGCGCGCTTCATTTTCCCGAGATCGGAATGTGCCACTTTGAGCTCGAATGTGCACACTCGGTTTTAAACATTATTTCCAATAATTTTGCCAACAAAAAATTAACAAATAATTTTTATCATTCCCTCTCACTCCTACTTATGAGTTTATTGTATCTTTTCGCTCGCTCCCACTCATTGCTATGGTAAAAATACGTTTTTCAAATATATAATCGATATATTTACTGAACTACTTTGATTTTAAATTATAAATAATAATTTTGAAAACAGCATTCCACCAATATACCTCATTAATTTTATTTTGAAAAACCTACTGTCGAAGTAAAAACAATTGTTGCCCCACTTTGAAGGTTAGATCTCGAAAAATATCCAACAGATTTTGATCAAACTAAATTCGCATTATACACAATTTATTTCTACACATTTTTGAATAATTTCAGAATTTTTTGACAATGCGTTGCCTGAATTTTATGTTCTGTTAAGACTGTTTACGTTTTTCCGTTTAGAAATACCAAAGTCGAAAATAAATTATAGAAATTCGTATACAATCCGGAGAGAATTATTTATCCATTTTTGATAACTGTATATTATTAGAGACGTGGCAGATTGTACATAAAATGTCCCTTTCTCATAAAATAATGTTCGGTTCGAATTCGAAGGAATTCTATTCAAAAAGGAAGTGCCATCCGAACGAAACTTAAGAAACTGGTTTAAAATACGAATTGCTTCCAACACTTTACATTGCATACGAAGACGTACAGTTATAAAGTCTATGAAAGATGGCAAAGATACGAAGATTATTTTTATTTTCTTTTGTAGCAGTACCAATAAAAAGGGCGTTACAGAAACGTAAAATTTATTAAGCAACGTGATTTTTTTAAGTTTAAGAATAAGTCGATTCGAATCGATTTTTTTGTGTATTGTGAAAAATACTTATTAAATAATAAGTCATGTCAATTACAGTCGAACCTCGATAAGTCGAAGTTGAAGGAAAACTAAAAATAATTCGAGTTATCAAAAATTCGTGTTATCGATTTAAAAATATTAACATTTAAATAGGCAATTATCAAAAATTCGGCTTATCGAGGTTCGACTGTATTAAATAAAAAATCCAAATTAATAAAATAATTTTTAACAAAATAAGCGCGAGCTCGATTATTGCAATCAAAATGCAATTGCAATCTTTGCACTTGATTTTTCTTAATAGCTATGCATTAAAAATGATTTAGAACTGAATAACAACAATAAGATAACATAGTGCTATGGAAACAGAGAATTATTGTTAACAATAAATGTCCATCAACAAACTTCTACGGTTATTTTTAGGTCTTACACTGGGATTTGTTAAATCTCAAAATGTGCGTTTTTTCTCGAGATAAAAATAACGGGTGTTAACTCAATAAATCTAGTTAACATTTGTGAATTTAATAATTATCAAAATTTTTTATTTTAAAATTTGGTGTGCAGCAGTGCGTTGGAAAAAATTGTAGCGTTCATTTTTCCAAAACAGCTGTTTAAAAGCACTATATCAAAAATTTGGTGTTTATGTCATAAATAGAGCCATGTAATTTTTAATTAAACATATTTAAAAAGTAAATTAATTATTGTGAATTGTGCTTAAAACCGAGTGCGCACATTCGAGCTCAAAGTGGCACATTCCGATCTCGGGAAAATGAAGCGCGCCGCTCCGCGTCGCGCTTCATTTGCCTCCCTCGCTCGGAAATGTGCCACTTTTCGCTCGAATGCGCACATCCTCGTATTTATTGTATTTTGTAAATTAAACTTTTTCTTCAATCAACAAATTGAATTTAGTTCAGTAAATATATCGATTATAGATTCGAAAAACGTATTTTTACCATAGCAATGAGTGGAAGCGAGCGAAAAGATACGATAAACTCATGAGTACGAGTGAGAGGAATGATAAAAAATTTTTTATTAATTTTCACTGACAAAATTATTTTGAATTATGCTTAAAACCGAGTGTGCACATTCGAGCTCAAAGTGGCACATTCCGATCTCGGGAAAATGAAGCGCGCCGCTCCGCGCCGCGCTTCATTTGCTTCCCTCGCTCGGAAATGTGCCACTTTTCGCTCGAATGCGCACATCCTCGTATTTATTGTATTTTGTACATTAAACTTTTTCTTCAATCAACAAATTTAATTTATTTTAGTAAATATATCGATTATAGATTCGAAAACGTATTTTACCATAGCAATGAGCGAGAGCGAGCGAAAAGATACGATAAACTCATAAGTACGAGTGAGAGGGAATGATAAAAATTATTTATTAATTTTTCACTGACAAAATTATTTTAAATTATGCTTAAAACCGAGTGTGCACATTCGAGCTCAAAGTGGCACATTCCGATCTCGGAAAATGAAGCGCGCCGCTCCGCGTCGCGCTTCATTTGCCTCCTCGCTCGGAAATGTGCCACTTTTCGCTCGAATGCGCACATCCTCGTATTTATTGTATTTTGTACATTAAACTTTTTCTTCAATCAACAAATTTAATTTATTTCAGTAAATATATCGATTATAGATTCGAAAAACGTATTTTTACCATAGCAATGAGTGGGAGCGAGCGAAAAGATACGATAAACTCATAATTACGAGTGAGAGGGAATGATAAAAATTATTTATTAATTTTTCACTGACAAAATTATTTTGAATCATGCTTAAAACGGAGTGTGCACATTCGAGCTCAAAGTGGCACATTCCGATCTCGGGAAAATGAAGCGCGCCGCTCCGCGTCGCGCTTCATTTGCTTCCCTCGCTCGGAAATGTGCCACTTTTCGCTCGAATGCGCACATCCTCGTATTTATTGTATTTTGTAAATTAAACTTTTTCTTCAATCAACAAATTTAATTTAGTTCAGTAAATATATCGATTATATATTCGAAAAACGTATTTTTACCATAGCAATGAGTGGGAGCGAGCGAAAAGATACGATAAACTCATAAGTACGAGTGAGAGGAATGATAAAATTATTTATTAATTTTTCACTGACAAAATTATTTTGAATCATGCTTAAAACCGAGTGTGCACATTCGAGCTCAAATGGCACATTCCGATCCGGGAAAATGAAGCGCGCCGCTCCCCGTCGCGCTTCATTTGCTTCCCCCGCTCGGAAATGTGCCACTTTTCGCTCGAATGCGCACATCCTCGTATTTATTGTATTTTGTACATTAAACTTTTTCTTCAATCAACAAATTTAATTTATTTCAGTAAATATATCGATTATAGATTCGAAAAACGTATTTTTACCATAGCAATGAGTGGGAGCGAGCGAAAAGATACGATAAACTCATAAGTACGAGTGAGAGGGAATGATAAAAATTATTTATTAATTTTTCACTGACAAAATTATTTTAAATTATGCTTAAAACCGAGTGTGCACATTCGAGCTCAAAGTGGCACATTCCGATCTCGGGAAAATGAAGCGCGCCGCTCCGCGTCGCGCTTCATTTGCCTCCCTCGCTCGGAAATGTGCCACTTTTCGCTCGAATGCGCACATCCTCGTATTTATTGTATTTTGTACATTAAACTTTTTCTTCAATCAACAAATTTAATTTATTTCAGTAAATATATCGATTATAGATTCGAAAAACGTATTTTTACCATAGCAATGAGTGGGAGCGAGCGAAAAGATACGATAAACTCATAATTACGAGTGAGAGGGAATGATAAAAATTATTTATTAATTTTTCACTGACAAAATTATTTTGAATCATGCTTAAAACCGAGTGTGCACATTCGAGCTCAAAGTGGCACATTCCGATCTCGGAATGAAGCGCGCCGCCCGCGTCGCGCTTCATTTGCCTCCCTCGCTCGGAAATGTGCCACTTTTCGCTCGAATGCGCACATCCTCGTATTTATTGTATTTTGTACATTAAACTTTTTTTTCAATCAACAAATTTAATTTATATCAGTAAATATATCGATTATAGATTCGAAAAACGTATTTTTACCATAGCAATGAGCGAGAGCGAGCGAAAAGATACGATAAACTCATAAGTACGAGTGAGAGGGAATGATAAAAATTATTTATTAATTTTTCACTGACAAAATTATTTTGAATCATGCTTAAAACCGAGTGTGCACATTCGAGCTCAAAGTGGCACATTCCGATCTCGGGAAAATGAAGCGCGCCGCTCCGCGCCGCGCTTCATTTGCTTCCCTCGCTCGGAAATGTGCCACTTTTCGCTCGAATGCGCACATCCTCGTATTTATTGAGTTTGATTATATTCATTTTTGAATTTAAAAAGGAAAGTGTAATGTATCCAAATAAAATGCACAGTTTTCCCAGACCAAATTGCGCATTCGGTTTTTAACGAAAAATAGAACGGATCCGAATTTCATGATCTGGGGTTCAAAATTTTGGTTACAATATATAGTTTTAGAGATTTCTTTCAAGAAAAAAATGTGTCATTAATTTTCAAAATGTAATTCGTATTATTAAAAAATATTGAATATTGTTTATTGAAAGTTTATTTAAAACTGATAAAAATGATATAGGTACGACTTCATATAATTATCCATATTTTTCATAAAGTAATAAGCACTTAAAAAAAATGTACGAAATTTTCAAAAATTCATAACCCTTTTGGAAATCGAAATAAAAAATCGCAAAAAATTATTGGTGCGTTTTTTAGCAAAGACTATAACATATAAAAAAATTAGCTATGTATAATATAATAAGGTCGACAAACTCGATGATTTGGCGTGTAGTGCCCCATATACGACCTTATGAACTAAATACAAAGTATTTTTTTGATGAAATAAAACACTAAAAAAATTTACAACTATTTTACGCAAAAAAAATTAATTAGTTTGTAAAAGTAACTAAAGAACTTATCCGAGTCAAAATTCAAGTCCTTTTCAGCATCTAACAACGTCCCTTATCCGTATTTAATGGTACATTTTACCAAAGCAATAGATCCTTTATACAATTGTTAAGTGTTCGGTTATTTCCATTTTCAGCCATTAAAAGGTGCTATTAAGATTACTTTGAAAACCCAAATAACGCCTTTTAGCTTCTTATTGTAGAGAAGGAAAATAGGGCAACAAAAATGCATCCTTGAAATATTAAATCTTAATTGTTTTAAATAATATTTAAATTTGATAACACACGTGTTGGTATTTTAAAAATTTTAATATTATTTATAACGATTAAGATTTAATATTTATAATATACTTTTTTTTAAATGTTAATATTGTAATGGGTATGGTGTTCATATAAGTCCTCAAAGGTATGTATTTCATTTTTCGACGACAACTTAAAGACTAACTACTTAAAACTAAAACTCTTCTCAGGTAAGGCGCCAGACCTTGCCTGATCCCTTTGGCGCCTCAATCCCAACCGCCCTGGTGATCCTTCTTTTACAATCAATTCTTCGCTCTTTTCGACATACAGGGAATTAACAAAAATATAAGTACCTTAAAGTTCCCAACGAGATCCACTCGGTTCTAAAAATGGTTGTTAAGCTTCTTATTGCAACTCGCCATAGAAACGGCAGGACCTATAAGTTTTTAAAAAGATTCTTAGAATCTAAACGTTGTCAATAAGGTTCTATGCGGTTCTTAAAGCGCTTATTCAGAATTAATTATTCGACTTCGGCATACCTATTTTGCTTTGTTTTCGATTTACACGCTTTTCTCCGGACTTTATCTACCGTGCAAATCGTGGAACAGGTGTACCGTGGGAGAAGGCAAAAATATTTTTTTTAAGGGAAGCGCAGGGTGTCAGGACAACAGTACTATTGTTATGTAAAGTGATGTTTAAACAAATCTTTCTACGTCAGAGCGTCGACGCGAAATTGGAGCGCTTTCGTTTTTATTAATTTTCGATGCAGTTCGTAAAAAAATCGTTTACACAAAAATTGAAATTAGCGTATTGTAATAGTCAACAATAATAAATAATTACGGGTTCATTATTCCGACTTGCAAGTCACAACCCACTAATAAACGTATATTTTTAGTTCAGTTCCATACAATTAAGTTTCCAACGATTTTTTTTTCCAAACTATACATAATAGCGGATTGCACTTATTTGGTTCTTTGTATTCAAATGGTTGTGCTAGTTAGTTGTAGTTTGAGAATGTCTGTGTTTTCGCTTTCATTCGGTGACCTGGTTTCGGTTACATCGAGAAAGTACAATGTACATTACGTTCCATCCAGCGTTCTATGACACCAAGCACTCTTATTATATTCCGACGACATTACCTATAAATTCTCTTCTATTATGTCAGGGAAATTAGGTCGAAATGTTTTTAATTCCGCCCAGATCCTTCTCCCCGACGAGTCTTTGTTTACGTTTCGATGAAGGAAAAGAACGAACCTATTCGATTCAGCGGCGGATCGTGAATTTGGGGGGCTCTGGGATAATACTACTTAGGGGCCTACCTAATTACCATTTTGTGAAAAAACTGTTTTCTATAGTGATGTAGGTGTACGTAATGTGACCATACGTCCAGTTTTGAACGGGACGCCAGAATGTCCCGTTTTCAAAAACTTTATACCCAAAAATAATCAAAAATATATAGGCACGTTAATAAGATAAAATCTTGAAAAATGCACAAAGCTTAATATAAAGTGAGGTTAAAGCATTAGTTATTTTAGAGAAACGATCTGTAAACGAACTAATAAATTCTACCAAAATAATTTAAAATTTAATAGTATTTTAATTATTCTTAGTTATTGATAAACTTAAAAAAATATTATTTTGCAGATATCGCAAAAAATATTTATTTAAAAAAGATTATCTATAATATTAAGGGATTATGCCTACTTAGGTTAGGTCAAAACATCGATTTTTTTTATTACATTATTTTTAATGTATATCATCTTAAAAATATTTCTTCAACATTATAGTTTTAAATATAAAAAACATAGACTTCAAGCTTTAAACGCGATTATCTCAAAACTGTTTTTTTAAATACACTTGCGGTGACCAAAATTTTTTAAATACTATTGCACCGATCAAACAAAAATTTTACGTGCTTATTTGTTATTACAATATACAGGACCTGGACAAAGGATTTTTTATTTTGATTAAAATTTTGTTGTTTATTGCAAAAAAACAAAATCAGTTCACCTCGAAAATTCGACCTTTTCGTAAAATTATTGTCATTTTTGTAAAAATCAAAATTTTACTAATCCCTTCGTTCAGGCCCTTTGTAACGCAATATACTATCGCAATATTCTTTTATTTTGATTTCAAATAAGCCGTTCCGAAGATATCTTGGTCACCGCAAGTGATAAAAAAAAACGGACGTTCTAAGAGAACCAAATTTGTATATGTATCTCTAAATAGAATAGCAATGAGTGGGAGCGAGCGAAAAGATACGATAAACTCATAACTACGAGTGAGAGGGAATGATAAAAATTATTTACTAATTTTTCGTTGACCAAATTATTGCGAATAATGCTTAAAACCGAGTGCGCACATTCGAGCTCAAAGTGGCACATTCCGATCTCGGAAAATGAAGCGCGCCGCTCCGCGTCGCGCTTCATTTGCCTCCCTCGCTCGGAAATGTGCCACTTTTCGCTCGAATGCGCACATCCTCGTATTTATTGTATTTTGTACATTAAACTTTTTCTTCAATCAACAAATTGAATTTAGTTCAGTAAATATATCGATTATATATTCGCAAAACGTATTTTGACCATAGCAATGAGTGGGAGCGAGCGAAAAGATACGATAAACTCATAAATACGAGTGAGAGGGAATGATAAAAATTATTTATTAATTTTTCACTGACAAAATTATTTTGAATCATGCTTAAAACCGAGTGTGCACATTCGAGCTCAAAGTGGCACATTCCGATCTCGGGAAAATGAAGCGCGCCGCTTCGCGTCGCGCTTCATTTGCCTCCCTCGCTCGGAAATGTGCCACTTTTCGCTCGAATGCGCACATCTTCGTGTTTATTACATTAGTATAATTTACCGTGCGCTCCTTCAAATCAAAAATTTTAATTCAATTTAGTAAATATTGATTTTATACTTGAAAAATGTATTTATCATAGCAATGAATGGAAGGGCCCGAGAAGATACGATAATCTTGTCAATGTAAGTGAGAGGTAACGATTAAAATTATTCAATTAATTTTTCGTGTAATTGATTGGTCTAAATTATTGCGAATCATTATGAAATTGCCGTGAAATTAATTTGTATTTCAATAAGAAGGCAAGAATTAAATTCTTGTTAGGTTTTCTTAATATTTCGTATCGTAATTGACACGTGTCATTGGAATTTAGTACTCAAGAAAAGACTCAATAGTTTATAAATTGAAGAAAAAGTTAAATTTTTGTATTTTTTTTAATAAAAGTTTATTCTAATGCATAAATAAATATGTTTTACTTCGATCTATTCATTATTGGTTATTAAAATATATTTCTTATCATTTAACTGTCATAAAGTACAATTTTGTGGATTTTCTTTCATTTTATTTTCGGGGTATGGCAAACCCCACCTAGTATGGCATGTGACATTTAGTCACCTAGTATGCGGAGGGTTAAAGATGCCAAAAAAAGAAAAATGCGGCACTGCACAAATAATTTAGCTTCGTTGATTTGAATGGATTTTAGTCAAAAACATTTCTTTATTGAGAATTATGTTTAAGAACAATAAAAATGCATTGATTTTGAATTTACACCGGCACAAAATTTTTAGTAAAACGTGGATTCGTTGCGAAGATAACGAGATAGCTCTTTTGCGCGGATTTAAGTGGCGAATAAAATATTAAACGCGTCTGTACTTAGAATAATTTAGTTTCCAACTTTAAAATGATATCTAATTTAAAAACAAAAAACAAAAAAAAAAATATTAAATTAGTCTTAAACTATAACGCAAATCAGATTTTTAATTTTGAATATAGAATAAGGTACTTGCGGGTAATAAGGCCTGTCGGTTACTGGGAGAAGAAAAACAACAAGACTTACCAAATATATTATGTATAGTTTGATTATTTAAATATTTTAAAACTGTAGGCCTTATTACCCTTCGGTAGGAAAATGAGGCCTACTGGTAAGGTTTTTAAAAAGGTTTAATTTTGTCTTTAAAAATGGTGAAAGTTGACATGTTTTGTTTTTATTTTATAGTAACTGAATCTGAAGAATGATTACTATTAAAATCTGTTGGTTAAATTTAATATTTTTATTTAATTTCAAATGTCCCTTAGCTAGGCCTTATTACCCGCAGGTACCTTATCATTGCTTAACTATGTAGAAATTAGCAAGTATTATGATATTAACACTTACTCGTCCTCCCACCCATGTGTATCGCGTCGTGTGCTCCTTACGATATGAAAACTTTAATAACTTGATATTAAATAAAATTATCTTGATAATTTTTATTGAAGATAAAGACCAAATGTCTGAGAAACAAAACGAAAAAAAAATGATCAAAATCTATCTTGTAGTTATTGCGTGATGCGCGCACATCGACGGACCAATCTATGATTCTATTTATATAGATTAAGCAAGACGCATTTTTTTTATTTCAATTTTATAAACATAACGATTATAACTTTTTTTACACATACTAATTTGTTTAAAAAATCAAGGTAATTTCAATATCAATTTATAATATAAAAATTAATCAAAAAGTAGAATTTGCTCAATTGTACTTAGTTTTAATATGCTCTATTTCTCATGGTTTAAAGAAAACGACGAGTTCTAAACAATGTATACGTATTAGTTTTTCTTTTATTATCTATTTTACCCCTATTGCTATTAAAATAAAATAATGAAATTATTTCCAAAAACAATTTGCTGTTAAACTTCAAGTGCATCAAAAATTATACGCTTTGTTTTCTATTTATCTCACTTGATACGAGATTAGTTTCCCTACAGCTATTTTGCCGATCCAATAAAAAAACTCTCTTATAAGAAAAACTTAATTGCATCGTCCACCAAAAAAAACTGGTTTCTAATTAGATTCGGTTTCTTGAACCTCCAACAAATACAATAAAATTTTGCATGTCACAGGTCACGTATTGAATGGTTTGTAATTAATTAGCGATTTTCGAAGTTTTCGTAATTAATGCATCCATTATGCATGCGATGTATTTAGTAAAAGCAAACGATCGGAGCAGCACGGGCGGCAGGGCAGCTCGACAGATTACCATTTTCTGGCATTGTCTCGGCAAAATCGCCTCAATTATTTTTCAAATGCGAGTTCACAAAGCTTACGTAATAAGTCAAGCGAATTTTATAACAACTTTCATTATTAATTGCATCCTTTCGATCGTAATTGGGGCAATGAGAAATGAAAAGGCACGAATCGAATCAGGGACGAATCTACTTAAGGGTTTTTTGGGCTCGTCCATGTAATTATTGGTTTTCCTGCAGTCGCCTTTTTCTCCTTCTAATCATAAATTTAAAGTTTGTTTACTAAATATCGATTTTATGTTAGAAAAACGTATTTACTATAGCAATGAGTGGAAGGGAGCGAAAAGATATGACAATCACATTAGTGCGAGCGAGAGGAAACGAGTAACATTGTTTTTCTAATGTTTTCCCTAATTTATTGGTTAAAACGGAGTGTGCACATTCGAGCTCAAAGTGGCACATTCCGATCTCGGGAAAATGAAGCGCGCCGCTCCGCGTCGCGCTTCATTTGCCTCCCTCGCTCGGAAATGTGCCACTTTTCGCTCGAATGCGCACATCCTCGTATTTATTGGATTTGCCTGTATTAATCTTCTATTCTACAATTCAAAAATTAAAAGTCAAATAAAGGCCATTGCCAGATCTACATGGGAAAAGTGCCCTCGCAGATAATGACCTGATTTTTTTTCCTGTAATGTATCCTATCATACTTTTGGAAATTTTTAGCGACTCAGCTGTTATCGTTTTTGAATAAAACATTAATTTTAATTTTTTGAAAATAGTTTTTTTTTTGAAAAACTGCATTTTCGATTTGATTTGTCTTGGAATATATTAGAGGTCTATATTTGATCTAGCATTTAAAAATTCAAGTTTTAATTATTGCAAAAAATATAATTTTTATACATTTAAATTTTAATCATAAATGTATTTGAAAAAACTTTAAAATAATTTGAATTATTTGTATAATTTTATTTTAAATATCCAGGTGCTATTGTTATAATTTTATATTTTTAAAAATGTTTATTATTTTCAAAAACAAATACAAAAATATGTTTACACCGCTATAGGGGCGTTCAAGTATTACGTAACGCAATATGGGGGGAGGGGGGTCGACCATTGCGTTATGCATCATTTTGTTTTTATTTAAATAAAAAGCTAGGGAATTAAAATTTCCGAATTTGCAACCCCTTTCGTTTATGTATTACGGGAAAATGGTCACTTGGTTGTTACGTAACGTTTAGGGTTGGGGGGAGTCTGAAAAATGTTACGGCGCATTACATGGGAGGGAGGGGGTCAAAAATCTTCAAAAATTTCGTTACGTAATACTTGAACGCTCCCTATCGGATTTTTTTAATATTGCACTATGTTGCCCCAAACAGAAAATTTTGAAATAAATATATGTTATAGACTACTAAATAACCATTTATTAGTAAAAATGGCGGATGTCCCTAATACAGAAGCATTTTTGCTTCTTGTAAAAATTTAAATGCACAAAAATTATATTTTTCCCAATAATTAAAAATTGAATTTTATTTAAATAATAGATCAAATATATATCTCTAACATATCCCAAGTACAATCAAATAGAAAAAGCAGTTTTTGACAAAAAAATATTTTCAAAAAATTAAATTTAATGTTTTTTTCGAAAACTATAACAGTTAAGGGGCCAAAAATTTCCAAAAGTATTACTAATGGTAGGATACATTACAAGAAAAAAAATCAGCTTAATACCTGCTGGGGGCACTTTTCCCATGTAAATCCCCCAATGGCCTTTATGACATATTAATATTTTGATTTTTGCTCTGTTTGACTGTTTCGCAGTGAAAGCGTGCAAACGCGATATTTTCAGTTTGCTCTGCTCTTAGCGGTTTTTTTTGCGATAAAACGAAAACTGTTTACAAGTCGAAGCAATTCGCGAGATGAATAAGAAAAGCAAATACTTCACGCTCCTTTTACCGCGAGATAAATATCGAACATGATGGCATAACGATATCTAACTGAACCGAAATACAGATAGTCCTTATTACACAACAAATCTAATTGTTGCGCTGCGAAGTTAAAATGTAAATTCACATCAATTAAGACTTTACATAACGCCGTAAGTAGAGCATGTATTTGCACTGTACCGTGCAGCACTTTAACAATACCCACAAACGATGAGAGGAAAAGTAGAAAATTATTAGGCAGGGTTATGATTGATGGCAGCCGTTGACGTTTCGCTCGGAAAAACGGCGACACGGCGCATGCTGCCAACCTTTAAAAAGATCGCAGGGAACCGGGGCTTTGGGGACTTTTCGGTTTTATGGGCGATTGTCTCTTTGCGAACTTTCATATCCCTTCACAATTTTTTAATAAAACCGGTATCGCTTTTAGTGTAAATTAATTCAGTTCAAGTTTAGCAGAACAATTTTTAATTTAAAACTAGGACGTTCAACTTTCGTTTTCATGTGCGTTTTATGTACGAACGTCGAAGAACACGTTATTTTTATGTTCTAACTAAAAAAAGAGTCCGATTCCTTTCGGGTCGTGTTATATAATGCTTAACGGTGTTTTTGAAGTTGTACTTCTTTTGACGGCGTGGACAGTGAAAATTAAATTGTACACCCGGCGCAGCGTTGAAATTTAATTAAAATTATTTGGAAAGTAAATGAATTATTGTGAATCATGCTTAACGCCGAGTGTGCGCGTTCGAGCCCAAAGTGGCACATTTTGATCTCGGGAAAATTCATTTGCCTTCCTCGCTCGGAAATGTGCCACTTTTCGCTCAAATGTGCACATCTTATATTTATTGGTTTTCCTGTACTGACCTTTAAAAATTAAAATTTTAATTTAGTTTACTAAATATCGATTTTATATTAGAAAAACGTATTTTACTATAACAATGAGTGGAAGGGAGCGAAAAGATACGACAATCACATTAGTGCGAGTGAGAGGAAACGACTAGAATTATTTTACTAATATTTTCACCAATTTATTGCCTTAAATGATTGTGAATCGCGTTTAAAACCGAGTGTGCACATTCGAGCGAAAAGTGGCACATTCCGATCTCGGGAAAATGAAGCGCGCCGCTCCGCGTCGCGCTTCATTTGCTTCCCTCGCTCGGAAATGTGCCACTTTTCGCTCGAATGCGCACATCTTCGTATTTAATGAATTTCTTTAAATTACTTTTTGGATTTAAAAAGAAAATAGCAATATATTCAACAAAAACTACATATGTTCACGTTTTTCCCAAGATTAAATTATACACTCGGCGCAGCGTTAAAATTTTTGAGAAAGTAAATGAACTATTGTGGATCATGCTTAAAACCGAATGTGCACATTCGAGCTCAAAGTGGCACATTCCGATCTCGGGAAAATGAAGCGCGCCGCTCCGCGTCGCGCTTCATTTGCTTCCCTCGCTCGGAAATGTGCCACTTTTCGCTCGAATGCGCACACCCTAGTATTTATTGCGTTTATTTATATTTATTTTTACACGTGGAGATATTTAATTTATTTACGCCAAAGAAGTATAATTTCTAACGCGCATACAGTGCTCGTCAAAAAATAATGGACATGTGAATTTAACGTGGGCAATTAAAGCTCTGAAAGTTAGAGGACCAATCTTACATTAAATTGAACGCTCAATTTATGACAATAAAATATTGTATTAGATTTTGAAAATTATAAGAATTCATTTTTTATATGGTTATTATACTAACCGTTTTTTAATAGTTGATTGTACCTTTAATAAAATAATATAGTTTTTCAAAAAATTTATAATCAAAAAAATTGTTCCATCCCAAAAAAAAATATATTACTTTAGTAAACATGCCAGTTTCAGTTTTATGGAGTACTTTGATAAAACTATTAAAGTGTTAAATAAAATATATTCATATGGGGTTGGCAAAAAAGTAAGTTCGGTTTATACAAATTGATGGTGTTACAATTTTTTTAAATCATTTAGGTCATTGTTTTAATTTTCTCCGTTTGACAGTTAACAGCGGAGACTTTTAACTTACCTTAGTTCATTGGCAAATTTAATATGAACCACAAAAACGAAAATTTTCCTCATATTTTAATTTTTTATTTCCGTAAATGCAAGAAAGCTTCAGAAACTCACAAAGGTTTATACGAAGCTTATGGTGATGAATGCTTGACGGAACGCGCTTGTCAAAATTGGTTTAAAACATTTCGTTTTTGGAAAATTTTTCACCTCAAGATGACCAACACACTAGACGACAAACTGAAGTTAATAATAGTCAAATCACAGCTTTAATTGAAGGAGATAGTCATATAACTGTGAGATATTGCCGAATGGTTAAATGTATCAAACACAAAAATCAAAAATTATTTAAAATGCTATGAACTTGTTAAGAAGTCCAAAATTTGGGTTCTACTTGAAGACAAAGAGATTCATTTAACACTACAAATTAGTATTTTAAGCACAACGAAATTGATCACATTTCAAAACGATTTATCACTGGTGATAAAAAATGGGTCGTCTACAATAAGATTAATGGAAAAACAATCATAGTCCAAGTGTGAAAAACTAACACAGGCTACATCAAAAGCTGAATTGCTTCAAAAACAGATTATGCTTTCAGTTTGGTGCAATTATAAAGGTATTGTGTATTTTGAGCTGCTTCCAACAAACCAAACGGTCAATTAGGGGAAGCAAACGAAGATAAACGATTGTAATCGGCTAATCGTAAAGCATTTACAAACTTGATCTCTTTGTTTCTCGAAAATCGAATCCATTGCCCTCTGTATGTTCCACCATGACAACGCGCGACCTCACACATCTTTAGTAACTCGTCAAAATTTATTGGAGTTTGGTTGGGAACCATCAAAATACTACATATTTTTTTCAATCCTTACAACACCTTTTCAACGGTAAAAAATTAACTAATGATTACGTAAAATTGTAGATGGTTCTGCTTTTTGCTGATAAAGGACCAGATGTTCTACGAACGCGCAATCATAAACTTTCCAGAAATATGGCAAAAGGTTATTAAACAAAATGGTTCATTTATAGTTCTTTGTAAAAAAAATTAAATTTTATTTCAAACTAAAAAACCAAAATTACTTTCTTGCCAAACCCATAGATGCTTGCTCACAAAAACTTAGGGTTTATTAAAATGCAATAGGGGTTTGATTTTTTTTAAATAATTAATTTAAAAAAATAATAGCTATTATCACGGCTCATAAAATGCTAAATTTTTTTTAAAACTATGTAGGCTACATACAAATTATTTAAAAAAAATATTTAAACAAGTTGGTTGTTATGTTTAATAAATTTTAATCTTGTTATTTTTTGAGAGTCGTCCATTTATTAATGTTTGATGAATAAAAACGTCTCTGATAAGGCCAATTGGTGCGGCCCTAAAAGAAGTCGATGTGTTTTGGTGCGACATTCCCAGTTTTTTTCTATGTTATTTCAATGAAAGAGATGTTAGTTTACAGAACGACAATTTATAAGATGCCGTTTAATCTTTGACCTTGCTTCAAAAAGTGATACGATGGTGGTCGTTAAAGATATTTTTCTGGCCACACCTTCTTATCACTTTTGATAACCATTCCCGTTTAGTGAAAGCTTATAAACATCAAATCTTAAAACACATACGCTATTATCTCTTATCAGTGTTTTGTAGATGTCCTCTAAGTCGTATAAACATTATTTTTGTTGTTTGTTTTAGATTTGGACAGAGTAAACGTGCGAATTTACAAGTCAATTATAAACAACAAAATATTTATTATTACATGTGCACAGAATTTCGTGTACTAGGTGGGGTATAACTAACGCGAACAATTTTTTTGTTGTTAAAACGGGACGAGATTTAATCGAGCTTAAAACTGAGTGTGCACATTCGAGCTCAAAGTGGCACATTCCGATCTCGGGAAAATGAAGCGCGCCGCTCCGCGTCGCGCTTCATTTGCCTCCCTCGCTCGGAAATGTGCCACTTTTCGCTCGAATGCGCACATCTTCGTATTTATTGAATTTTGTAAATTAAACTTTTTCTTTAATCAACAAATTTAATTTAGTTCAGTAAATATATCGAATATATAATCAAAAAACGTATTTTCACCATAGCAATGAGTGGGAGAGAGCGAAGAGATACGATAAACGCATAAGTACGAGTGAGAGGGAATGATAAAAATTATTTACTAATTTTTTTTTGATAAAATTATTGCAAATAATGCTTAAAACCGAGTGTGCACATTCGAGCTCAAAGTGGCACATTCCGATCTCGGGAAAATGAAGCGCGCCGCTCCGCGTCGCGCTTCATTTGCCTCCCTCGCTCGGAAATGTGCCACTTTTGCTCGAATGCGCACATCTTTGTATTTATTGAATTTTGTAAACTAAACTTTCCCTTCAATCAACAAATTTAATTTAGTTTAGTAAATATATGAATTATATATTCAAAAAACGTATTTTTACCATAGCAATGAGTGGAAACGACCGAAAAGATACAATAAACGCATAAGTACGAGTGAGAGGGAATGATAAAAATTATTTACTAATTTTTTTTTGACAAAATTATTGCAAATAATGCTTAAAACCGAGTGTGCACATTCGAGCTCAAAGTGGCACATTCCGATCTCGGGAAAATGAAGCGCGCCGCTCCGCGTCGCGCTTCATTTGCCTCCCTCGCTCGGAAATGTGCCACTTTTCGCTCGAATGCGCACATTCTCGTGTTTATTGAATTTTGTAAATTAAACTTTTTCTTTAATCAACAAATTTAATTTAGTTCAGTAAATATATCGAATATCTAATCAAAAAACGTATTTTCACCATAGCAATGAGTGGGAGAGAGCGAAGAGATACGATAAACGCATAAGTACGAGTGAGAGGGAATGATAAAAATTATTTACTAATTTTTTTTTGATAAAATTATTGCAAATAATGCTTAAAACCGAGTGTGCACATTCGAGCTCAAAGTGGCACATTTCGATCTCGGGAAAATGAAGCGCGCCGCTCCGCGTCGCGCTTCATTTGCCTCCCTCGCTCGGAAATGTGCCACTTTTCGCTCGAATGCGCACATCCTCGTATTTATTACATTAGTATAATTTACCGTGCGCTCCTTCAAATCAAAAAATTTAATTTAATTTAGTTAATATCGATTTTATATTTGAAAAACCTATTTACCATAGCGATGAGTGGAAGGGAGCGAGAAGATACGATAGTCTTGTCAATGTAAGTGAGAGGGAACGATTAAAATGATTCAATCTAATTTTCGTGTAATTTATTGGTCTAAATTATTGCGAATCATTAAGAAATTGCCGTGAAATTAATTTGTGTTTTAATAAGGACGCAAAAATGAAATTCTTGTTAGGTTTTCTTAATATTCGGTATCCTAATTCACACGTGTTATTGGAATTTAGTACTCTAGAAAAGACTCGATAGTTTATAATGGTTTTTACTGCATAAATAAATATGTGTTTTACTTAAACCTAAGATACTGGAGGGTAATAAACCCCACTTAGTGTTAAATATTTTTTATTAAATAAACTAAGACAACTCATAACATAATATAAATTTTAAGTGATTTTTACATATTTTTTGCTGAAAATAATGTATATTTAAAAACAAAGAAACTGAAAACATATTTTTAAAAAGCAAAAAGATATACACTGGTGTTTGGGCCTTATTAAACACACAGGCTGATAATAAGGCCCGCCTTACAATACAATGGCAGATATTAAGTCCCGAATAAAATATTCAATTCAGGGGTAGCAACTTTGGCATATAAAAGGTGCTTTGTCATCTTTCGTTAGTCCAACACATTCTTCATGTACCCAAGTGTTAGATAACGTACAAGATCTCATATCAGCCACAAAATCATGATTGCAGACGGAACACATCCAAGATTGTTTTGAGGAGTCAGGAATATTGTATTTTTATGTAACCCTGATTTTGATTGTAAATCACGACCCTCAAGCATTTGCCTTTTATTAAAATATTAAGGTCCGGGCCTTATTACCTGAGTAGTACATTATTCTTTTTTTAAGATTTTTTTTTCTGATTAAATAAATCAAGTCAACTAAAGCAGAAGTCAAAGAAGAAGCTTACCTCTGTATATAATTTTGCTCCTCTTAAATATTCACACGATAGCACTAATTGAAAGTTAATTTGGCAGCAATACATTTATAAATTGCACATAATATTGAGGTAGATTCACTAAATCGAGGTTTGTCGCGTTAATTAAAACTCTGAAAATTTTCCAACCCAGAGGTGATATGTTTTAAATGTTTCTCGCTCGCCGATAGCACTAAATAAGCGATTTCGATTATAGTTTTTATTAAATGGCTTCTGGGCTTTATTACCTGTTGGGCCTTATTACCCTCCGGTACCTTATTCATTATTGGTTATTAAAATAGATTTCTTAGCATTTAACTGTCATAAAGTACAATTTTGTGAATTTTATTTCATTTTATTTTCGCGGTATGGCAAACCCCACCTAGTATGGCATGTGACATTTAGTCACCTAGTATGCGGAAGGTTAAAAAACATTTTTTTTAAAAAAGCAATTTACAAAATTTTATTTATCGTAGTCATTTTTATCCCGAATTAAATAAATAATTTTATTAAAAGAAATGCGCAAAAAATACAACTAATATAAATAAACAATTTAAAAAGTACAGCATTTCTGATCGAAAAAACAATTTTCCCAAACGCGAAAGGGCAATTTTTTAACATTGCACTTGTTTTTTTTCGACTGAATCCACAAAACGCAAATGTATCATTTTCAAACACAAAAATTTTAATTTAATACCATATTGAACCTTCAAAACATTTTTTTTAACAACAAATTATAACCAAGACGCCAGTGCGCATAATTCAATTATTTTTTACAAATTAAAATTTTAAAAACCAACAAATTCGAAATATTTCAGTACTTGTAGAAGTACCACCTTAAACATTTTCAAAACTAAATTACCCACTAAAGTAAATAAAATTATTGATTGCCATAGAAACGCTTGTGCGAATCGTTCATTTCGCCTCGCTTTTTCCCCTAAATCTCGTCGATATTAGCGGAATCCGACCCAAGACGAAAAGCGGCGTCACAAACCCAATTGACATAATTAAATTAAATCAACTCGCATTAAGCAATTGAGAAGCAAACAATCCGCTTTAATAACCGTAATCTATTTATAAGAGATACAATTTTTTGCGAAGACCGACCGCGTAGAACCGGATTAAAATCCATCTGCAAGCCCCCGACCTATCTAACGCGCCCAATATTGGGATAGAGCAGTTTTGCTAGTTTTTTTTTTTCGCGCGCGAACCACTGGCAAATATCCAGATGGGGCGTCCATGGTTGCGCAAAGAATTATTATTTCCGTTCGTTACACACCAAAAAAGTCGCATCATTCGCGCGCTCGGCACTTTTTCGAATTGCGAGCGCAAAAAAGTGCTTGTGGAAGCTGTGCGTTATAAACGGCGCCGTTACCGGATATTAGAGCAAAATCTAGCGCTGCAACCTTGAGGAGGTAAAAATTTCCGCAAATAGATCGAGACGTGTTACGTAAGAATTAATCTGAAATGATACACTTGATTTATTTCGGCTGCATTTTATTTAGTTCTTGCGCTTTTACTTCAAGATGGCGGGAAGGGCAGAAAGAGACGGAGCCTTAAGCCGTGAGCAGAGCGAATTTGCGCGATAAAACTAGATGATCCGCGAACCATGACAATATTTAATGAGAATTAAATAAAATCGACACATGTCATTATAAATATAATTCAGCCTTAACAAAGGAAACCGATATCTAATTGCTTCTGGTGAGATTAGTTCGTGTCTCTTATCAACAATAAGCCGGTTGACATAATTTCATTCAACTTATTAAATTTATTTCTCTCAACTAATCTTAATGGTTAATTGGGTTTTTGACTTATTTGTTTTCTGTATGCGGACGGACTGCCACCGAATTTTGTTTTTGTTATGCGAAGGGCTTGTGTACGCTGCGAGCGAAACGTGTCACTTTTTCGAGCGGCAAGTGTGTATGTTTGAGAGAAAAAAGTGGCACGTTTTTTTGCGAAAGGGGCCACTTTTCGGGCGGAAAGTGTTACGTTTTTCAGCGGAAAAGAGTCACTTTTTTCAGCGAAAAGTGTTACGTTTTGGAGCGAATAATGTTACAATTTCGAGAGAAACGTGTCACCTTTTCGAGCAGAAAAGTGTTCCATTTGCGAACGACAAATACACACTACGTTTTTTTCAAAGTGGGCACGCTTTTCAACTAAATTAAATACGAATTCGTTTATTGTTAAAATTTATAAAAGCTTAATTTTTTTATAAATTGCTGCCCGCCACAATTGTTAGAATTTCGTGAATGAATTGACTGAAATATTGAACTGAAGGGTTTTGCGATACGTTTCATATAAGACAAGTTTAATTGATTAAAAATACGAATAAGTAAACACTTGAAAGTACACCTAAAAATATTTTTATCAGGTTGGCCCCAATCAGACATGCAGAAGGGCAGCATGATAAATTACTAAAAAGAATAAAATCTATAATTTTTTCCCAATAGAAAAGAAATCTAAAATTATATTTTTAGTTTTTTGAATTGAAGATTATTATAGGCAAATTCAATGAATACGAGGATGTGCACATCCGAGCGAAAAATGTCATTTTCCCGAGATCGGAATGTGCCACTTTGAGCTCGAATGTGCACACTCGGTTTTAAGCATGATTTACACCAATGAATTAAACGAAATATCAGTTGAATAATTTTAATCGTTCCCTCTCACTTGCGCCGACGAAATTATCGTATCTTTTTGCTCCCTTCCACTCATTGCTATGGTAAATACGTTTTTCAAACTTAAGATCGACATTTACTAATTTAAATTTAATATTTTGATTGGAAAGTAGATGTTGTGTATTTAAATATATCCAGTCACTAATGAATATAAGAAAAATAAAAAATTATAGTTGTCTTGGCAACACTTAAGACTTAGTAAATAGCAACATAACAAGTAAGGTTTGTTAATGTAATTTAAAAACTATATCTTGTAATAAAATTAAATAAATAAAGAACAAGATAAAACATGGCGCAGTCGAAAGTCAATTAAAGAACTTACGAAAAGCAAAAAAAATAAAATAAAATTTTTATTGTTGAGTATTAAATTAAAAATGGAGTTTAATAAGCCAAGTATACTTCAGATAACCGGCAATTTAGAAGCAAACTTTGAGCAATTCAAACAAGAAGTTAAAATATATTTTACAGCTACGGAAATAAATAGAAAATCAAAAAAAGAACAAGTGGCCAGATTAAAAAATTTATTGGAAAGTGAAGCTCTGAAATTATACCGAACAATAACTACTGTTAAAGAAGAAGAAGAAACCGTTGATAGTATTATAGAAGTTCTAGGAAAGCATTGTATTCCTACAAAAAATACAATAATAGAAATCTACAGAGATCAAAAGAAAAATGACTAAAAGTGCAAATTGTATTGGGCATAAACTCAAAAAGTATTCAAGAAAGACTACTTAGAGAAAGATATAGCTCTAGAGAAAGTAATTTCCTTTTGTAAATCAGTAGAATTGGCAGAAAAGAACATGCAAGTAATAGAACAAGAAAAACGTCAAGTAAATGAAATGAAAAAGCAGACTCTTCAAAAACATCAAGTCTTCGTAGGTCTCAAAGAATAAGACACCCTGTAGTTAAACTACAGTTGAGTTAAAAGGGGCGTGTTGTGTATTTAAATATATCCAGTCACTGATGGATATAAGCAAAATAAAAAATACTAGTTGTCTTGGCAACACTTGGGACTTAGTAAATAGCAACATAATAAGTAAGGTTTGTGAATCTAATTAAAAACTATATGTTGTAATAAAAGTAAATAAAGAACAAGATAAAACAGTAGACAAATCTAATAAGTACGAAGATGTGCGCATTCGAGCGAAAAGTGGCACATTTCCGAGCGAGGGAGGCAAATGAAGCGCGACGCGGAGCGGCGCGCTTCATTTTTTCGAGATCGGAATGTGCCACTTTGAGCTCGAATGTGCACACTCCGTTTTAAGCATGATTCACAATAATTTAGGCCAATAAATTATCGAGAAAATTAGTGAAATCATTCTAATATATTCTTTTTATTCGCACTGATTTAATTATCGTATCTTTTCGCTCCCTTCCACTCATTGTTATAGTAAATACGCTTTTCTAACTTAAAATCGATATTTAGTAAACTAAAAATTAAAGTCTTGATTCAAAATGTCCACTTCGCTGCCTCACAACACATTCTTGGTCTTCTAATAATTAAAAACGTAGCTCTCTGAAGAGTATCTGGGTCATAATATTTTTAGTAAGCCCATCTTTGGTTTGTGGTTCATTTGAACTTTGTATGTGTCCCCAAGACTAAAAAATAAACAATGTTACCATAGCAATATGGAAAAACAATTGCATGACCTATGAGATTGATTTACTGTGAAATTTAATAGTGCCCATAACTCCTTAACTATTGAGTTTTGGACAAATGTGTAGAAGGCACTTTCGACTTAAAATTGTAAAAAAAATATGCTCGCAAGTTATTGTCATTAAGTGACGAAACACCCTGTATATATATAACACTTTTGTCTACCCGTGTCGGAGTTTAGATGATTTTCCCGTTTGTATTATACTTTTGTTTTAAACGTAGTAAGGGAGCGTTCAAGTATTACGTAACAAAATGGGGGGGGGGGGGCTTGTAAAACGTTACGATGCGTTACAGAAGAGCGAGGGGGGTTCGACCATCGCGTTACATAACATTGTTTGCTTTTATTTAAATAAAAAGCTAGGGAATTTAAATTTCCCAAGTTGTTAACCCCTTTCGTTTATGTATTACGGGAGATCCTTCAATTGTAGTGTACGTCATTTTTATTTTGTTCTCTCAAATTGGCAACCCGTTCCGTTTATGTTTTACGGGGAACAATGCTGGTGAAGCCAAAAATGTATGTAAGGACAGGGCTAAGTCAAGAAAACGTAGAGGGAAAGTGGCATGAAACAGCCAAGTTTTGAAAGAACCATTATCAATTACGCGGTAGTTTTCATACGAATCGTTTATGTATTATTATTTTAAGATAGCAACACTAGCCAGATATCCCCCACAAAAATTTGACCGTTCACCGTCAATAAACGGCGCCGATACGACGTATTGAAGATTTTGTCGTCAAAAAGTAAGGTTTTGAGTTCAGTTTATTTGTTTTCTAACGCCTATACGTACAAAACTAATAATAATATGATTACACTATAATTTTATAGATATATTAGGCCTTCTAATAACGTATATATTTTGTAGACTAATCTTTGATTTCATAGTAATTTTCGAGATTTTGTTTCTTGAGAGAATATGTTTTGAAATAGCCGGACTGCAGTGTAATGAAAAGCCACCTTTTAATTGCATAAAATGCAATAATAATTGTAGTAACAGCAATCAAGAGTGGTACCGATGCAAAATTGTAATGGTTGGGCATATAAATCCTGTGGCGTAAAAGGAAATTGCATTATTTTTGCTAAAAACGTTTTTAAGTTTTTGCAATGATTGATCTCAAACGTCAAATTTTTGACAGTTTCTTAGATTTATGTAAGTAAATATTTTATCGAGAGTTTGCGTTATTTAAAACGTTTTATAATTATATAAGATCTAAAATTATGGCTTAAGATTATTATTAAATAATATCTTCGTTAATGTGCAGTTTTAATCTTGTAATAAGAACATGGCTTTTTCAAAATTGGGTTGGCTGTTTCAATACCTATAGGTTATGAAAAGCCAAATTTTATTTTTTATAAATGATTAGAAGTCGAAAAATATCGTTAATTTTGAAAAATGTTTTATGACATTACGTACATAAATGCATGAACAATTACAGATTAAAAAAAAAATTGATTTATTTATGTCCTTCTATATTATTTATCCCTTTTTTAAAACTGGCTGTTTCATGCCACTTTCGCCCTAAGGTTTGTGAATCTAATTAAAAACTATATCTTGTAATAAAAGTAAATAAAGAACAAGTTAAAACAGTAGACAAATTTAATAAGTACGAAGATGTGCGCATTCGAGCGAAAAGTGGCACATTTCCGAGCGAGGGAGGCAAATGAAGCGCGACGCGAGCGGCGCGCTTTATTTTCCCGAGATCGGAATGTGCCACTTTGAGCTCGAATGTGCACACTCCGTTTAAGCATGGTTCACATTAATTTAGGTCAATAAATTAGCGAAAAATTAGTGAAATAATTCTACTCGTTTCTTCTTAATCGCACTGATGTGATTGTCGTATCTTTTCGCTCCCTTCCACTCATTGCCATAGTAAATATGTTTTTCTAACATAAAATGGGTATTTTGTACACTAAATTTACATTTATAAGAAATAGGTGAGTAAAGGAAAATCAATAAATACAAGGATGTGCGCATTCGAGCGAAAAGTGGCACATTTCCGAGCGAGGGAGCAAATGAAGCGCGACGCGAAGCGGCGCGCTTCATTTTCCCGAGATCGGAATGTGCCACTTTGAGCTCGAATGTGCACACTCGGCTTTAAGCACGATTCACAATAATTCAATCCAATAAATTAGACAAAAAAATGGGTTAAATAATTTCAATCGTTCTCTCTCACTTGCACTAATGAGATTCTCGTATCTTTTCGCTCGCTCCCACTCATTGCTATGGTAAAAATACGTTTTCCCGAAATCGGAATGTGCCACTTTGAGCTGAAATGTGCACACTCCGTTTTAAGCAGGATTTACAATAATTTAGACCAATAAATTAACGGAAAAATTAGTGAAATAATTCTACTCGTTTCTTCTTAATCGCACTGATGTGATTGTCGTATCTTTTCGCTCCCTTCCACTCATTACTATAGCAAATACGCTTTTCTAACATAAAATCGATATTTAGTAAACTAAAAATTAAAGTCTTGATTCAAAATGTCCACTTTGCTGCCTCACAACACATTCTTGCTTTTATAATAATTAAAAATGTAGCTCTCTGAAGAGTATCTGGGTCATAATATTTTCAGTGAGCCCATCTCTGGTTTGCGTTTATTTAAATACAATAGACGTTGTATATGTCGCCAAGGCTAAAAAAGAAACAATGTTACCATAGCAATATGACAAAACAACTGCGTGACCTACCAGATTGATATACTGTCAAATTTAATAGTGCCCATAACTCCTTAACTATTGAGTTTTGGACAAATGTGTGGAAGGCACTTTCGACTTAAAATTGTCAAAAAAATATGTTCCTAAATTATGGCCATTGAGTGACGGAACACCCTGTATATATATATATGGAACACTTTCGTCTACCCGTGACCGAGTTTAGATGATTTTCCGCTTGTATTATACTTTTGTTGTACATGTAGTAAGTACGTACTACTTCAAAGGTACAGTACAAGGCACCTACAGTACATAATTAACTATTAATTCAAAAACGGGCCGTTTGGTGTCCCGATCAAGGGTCGCGAGTCGGGACGCGTCCCCGACCGCTGAAAATCGGGACATGCCGCGCAAATCCGGACACCTGGCAATTTTATAAAATTTTATAAAAACACCAACGGGACATTTATTTCTGGACGCAGCCATATGTAATTAAATTACACCATTTAAAAGCAACAGTCCTCTTCCACACATCTCATGTTTGGATATTCAATCTTAATGAATTATGAAAAAGTAATAGAATGCGAGTAGTTTATCTTTTATGCAGGTGGATTTTAATATTGCTTTGACCTTGCAATCTGATAGAACAATATCAAGGCCGGCAGTTCTTACTAATTTAATCGCTCGCTTCTAGTACAAACATTTATTGTTATATTTAACGATTCCAACGCGATTTTCGTAGACGTCCATTCAAAAACAGAATCGTTCGGCGACGTCTTTTTTCTGACAAGTTCGCACGATATTAAGTTCGATTAACGCAGACGTAAGTAATAGTGCGCGTTTGCGCTTATAACTTTATTTAATTTTAATTAATTATGGAATGCCACTTGTCCCACCTGAAAGCGTGAGAGGAAGCTTCGACAAGTAATCACGAAATAAATATTTAAGTAATTATCTTATTGGTTTTGGAGATTTATTTATTTAGTGCATCTCGGAACTTGGTTTCTATTTATTTTATTACCTTTTCACTTTTTTAAAAGAATTTTGTTGTCGATGGTGTTTGAGTGCTTTTAGCTCACTGAAATCAATTCGGGGGTTTTGTTAGTTTTTGAAAATATTAAAAATAATTTTTGAGTACTAATGTAATTAAATATCTTTTGCCGAAAACTAAATGTTTTTTTTTGGCTGATAAAAACTGATTTTTCGAAATTTTTTAATTTATTATTAATCATAATGTTAACGTGTAATATATTTTAATATTATTTAAAGTTGACAGGAATGGACCGTCAATAAAACAACTCTTGTGAAATATGCAACGTTTCGTTTCTTTATTGAAGATTTTTCAAGCAACTTCACATCTAAAAAAATGTGTCAACCATCAGAACTCAAAATGGCAGATGCTTGAAAAAAATTCAATAAAGAAACGAAACGTTGTATATTTAACAAAAGTTGTTTTATTGGCAGTTCAATTCCTGTTAACTTTAAATAACATAAATTCATTATCTTTTCATTTTGTAAAATTATTGTTTATCGATTATTTTTTAAGTACTTTTAACTCAGAAAAATCTAACGCCATTTTCATTACTTTCCATTAAAATCATTTTAATTGTTTCAGTTCTTTCACGGCTTATTGTTAGAAAGTTTTACGAACGCTGTACTTATTAAAATTAAATTACTAAAAGTACATAATATAATTTTATAATTATTATTTTTAAACTTAAAAAAATTGTAAATATTAATAAGTGCACAGTAATAACTTTTAGTATTCTCAATTATTTTAATCAAATCAATACAATAACCATATCTTATCAAAATCGTTAGAAAATAAAATTTAATCTTGGCGCCTTTCTCTGGTGCGTATCATCAAAATACAAAAATTCTTAAAAATTTGATAAAGACATCTTATAATTTTTAATTTGAAAAAACAATAATGGCCCAAATAAATCATTTCAAGTCGGAGCCATTGGCAATTTTCCAAATCATCAGAATTCGGAAAACTTCCACAGTTTTGATATAAATTGACACCTGCTCGAGCTATTATTTAATAAAAAAAATAATACCAGGCCCCCTTATTAAATTTTTTAGCTTTTTTCAAAATGGCATCATATTTAAATCACGATTCATGTTTTATTTTTGTCTATATTTCCGTTTTCAGATGTTTTTCTACCATTTTTCTAGTTCACCCATTGCCGTAAAGCGAAAAGCCGTATAACGAATCAATGAAACTAAACAAAAGATCGCTAAGAGTACAGTTATTTTCTTTGCCGTATTACAAAAAATTTTGGGCCATAATAAAAAAAAGGTCGTTATAGCAAAACTTCGTATAAAATGCGGCTGTATAGCGAGGTATATGTGTATGTACAGTTAAACTTTATTTTATTCAACACCCTCTAAACCACTTATAGTGATCGAGCCATTCCAAGAGACAAAATCTGGTGCTGCATGGTTGAAAGAAAATTCAAGGTTGATCTTATTAAGGTCTCTTGGAATAGCTCGATCACTATAAGTGGTTTAGAGGGTGTTGAATAAAATAAAGTTTAACTGTACATTTAATATTTTCATTCAAACTGCTCCGATTTAAAATTGCCACCCGTTTGAGTAATTCATAAAGAAATAATCGTATGTCTATTAGTTATTAATTGAATTTATTGAAAAACTTCACTTTTAATTATTTCTACAATAAAAAAAGATAATAATTAATAATGCCTGCTTACTGCAAAATAAAATAAACAGCAAGCTCGTTCAATAATGCATTTTCTTGTAAAACGGAAATAAAAGGTTATGATTCATAAACAATTATAAACACATAATCACTAAATAAATACTCGTCAATGAATTTATCTATAAAATTATCGATAACAACTTAAAATAGTAAATATTTATATCCTCATTAGATAAAATAATCTACGGCGGAGTAACTTAAATCTTGAGGAAACAATTTTTAGTCCGACTTTTCCAGTTTTAGCACACGATTTCCCTTTAGCCTAATCTCAACCAGTTCCACGAAACGTTTTCTTACTAAGCCAACAGAAAATCTATAATTTTTGCGAAAAATTTGTTGATTTAAGTTTTCTACTTAACTAAAAGTAATAGTTGCGCTTTTTCTCTGCGCGCTCCGTCCGCAAAATTGCTAATCTCAAAATTTGAGACTTATCTAAGACGCTGAACAAGTGTTTGTAGCCCTATTAAATATCTTCGAATTGGCATCGCACCTTTTATAAGTTTGTAAATAATTATTTGAAGGTTACCGATATTTTTAGATCAAAAATAATAACAGATCTCGCGATTAGGCGATAAGAAACCTTTTACTATGCAAATCAGAAAACTCCTTGTTTGATTTTCATTAACCTTTCGTGTACTAGGAGGGGTGTAACTAACGTGAACAATTTTTTTTTTGTGAAAACTGCACATTTGGTAGTCGAGCTGAAAACCGAGTGTGCACATTCGAGCTCAAAGTGGCACATTCCGATCTCGGGAAAATAAAGCATGCCGCTCCGCGTCGCGCTTCATTTGCCTCCCTCGCTCGGAAATGTGCCACTTTGAGCTCGAATGCGCACATCCTCGTATATATTGAATATTGTAAATTAAACTTTTTCTTTAATCAACAAATTTAATTTAGTTTAGTAAATATATGGATTATATATTCGAAAAACGTAGTTTTACCGTAACAATGAGTGGGAGCGAGCGAAAAGATACGATAAACTCATAAGTGCGAGTGAGAGGGAATGATAAAAATTATTTACAAATTTTTTATTGACAAAATTCTTGCGAATAATGCTTAAAACCGAGTGTGCACATTCGAGCTCAAAGTGGCACATTCCGATCTCGGGAAAATGAAGCGCGCCGCTCCGCGTCGCGCTTCATTTGCCTCCCTCGCTCGGAAATGTGCCACTTTTCGCTCGAATGCGCACATCCTCGTATTTATCGAATATTGTAAATTAAACTTTCTCTTAAATCAACAAATTTAATTATGTTCAGTAAATATATCCATTATATATTCAAAAAACGTATTTTTACTATAGCAATGAGTGGCAGCGAGCGAAAAGATACGATAAACTCATACGTACAAGTGAGAAGGAATCATAAAAATTATTTACCAATTTTTCGTTGACAAAATTATTGTCAATAATGCTTAAAACCGAGTGTGCACATTCGAGCTCAAAGTGGCACATTCCGATCTCGGGAAAATGAAGCGCGCCGCTCCGCGTCGCGCTTCATTTGCCTCCCTCGCTCGGAAATGTGCCACTTTTCGCTCGAATGCGCACATCCTCGTATTTATCGAATATTGTAAATTAAACTTTCTCTTAAATCAACAAATTTAATTATGTTCAGTAAATATATCCATTATATATTCAAAAAACGTATTTTTACTATAGCAATGAGTGGCAGCGAGCGAAAAGATACGATAAACTCATACGTACAAGTGAGAAGGAATCATAAAAATTATTTACCAATTTTTCGTTGACAAAATTATTGCCAATAATGCTTAAAACCGAGTGTGCACATTCGAGCTCAAAGTGGCACATTCCGATCTCGGGAAAATGAAGCGCGCCGCTCCGCGTCGCGCTTCATTTGCCTCCCTCGCTCGGAAATGTGCCACTTTTCACTCGAATGCGCACAACCTCGTGTTTATTATAATAGTATAATTTACCGTGCGCTCTTTGAAATCAAATTTTTTATTTATTTTAGTAAATAGGGGTAAACAGTACAGTGATTAGCTCTTTTAGAAACTGAAAATTAATATACTAAATTTTATTCTTATATAAAATGTATTTATAATTTTTCATTGTGCTAGTAGCTGTAAAAAACTATATTTTTCAATATAAATAAAAATTTGAATAAAAAGTTTAAGGTTTTATATAAAATAAAAATACAAATATTTGGTTTATCAAAAAACATAGTTATTGGCTATATAAATATAGTAATTGACCAGTGAATTTACAGTGATTGACCAATATTTTCTAATTAAGATAATATATACGTAGTAAATTAGCAAAAAAAAACAAACCATTTATTAAAAACAATATTTTATTTCCCATGTACCAATGTACCAAACCAAAGATTATTATAATTTTGTATACTTATTTAAAAAAAAAAAACAATTTAAATTCGAATTTAATAATATTTTGTAATCTGTGCTTTATTTTAATTTAAATAATTTTTTTCACCGAATTTAAATTTTTATTGATTTGCTCTTTTCGAAGGTACATGGATCAATTTATGCGTGGCGATTTGATCTGAATTTGTGCTGGGCGCTAATATTTTTTTTTTACTTTCGCTCGCCGAAGAAAGAATAGCTTTTCTTTGTGGGAGTTTTAAATGAAGATTATATCACGTCTTTTTCGCGTTATTTAATTCGGTATTGCGTTAGTTGTACGTAACACAATTGTGCAAGTACTCAAAACATTTAAGCTACCGATTTTCTAAATTAATTATTATTTGTTTCGCACTATTATATTGCGCCATTAATTATAATAAGTAGGTATGCATGTATACAAGGCGATTGAAGATGAGCCACTCACTAATTTCGTTTTCGTTTTTTTTTTTAAGATAATTTTTCGGCAGTTTTTTTCCGCCCACCCCTGGGACCTACGACCCCTTTTTACTTTTTTATTCCGTTATATCCGCTGCCAATTATGCCATCTTTTTCCCAATTTCTCCTTCGCGCCATCTATGTTTTAACATGCAGTTAAAAAAAATTAAAATTGGCCAAAAATGCTTTTAATTTTGTATCTAGCTGCATATATTTTTTAAATTAAAATAATTATTTAGATAAAATTTTTATTAAATACAAAATTTAAAATACATTTTTGAAAAATTTGTTAAATCGAATGCCTGCCATTTAAATTTTTGAATTAGAAATTTATCAATACTAGAAAGGCTTTATGATCGTACAAGATTTTAAGATAGTTCACTCGTAAATTCATTTGATAAAATTAAAATAGCATCCATATAGCTCTATAACTACATGCTATTGGCTTCATTAAAAAAAATTTTTTTTTTGATCGATTCTGATGCGAGATAATACGAATTATAATTATCAATTTTAATTATATTAAAATTGAAAAAATATATTACAATACTATTGTTGCCTTCTATGAAAATTTTTGTTGCACCATAGAGACCAAATTTTTAATGAACCCCCTATTACCCCGGGGTCTATGGCGTCGCGCTTTACCAATGTTAAATTTTGATCACACTACTCTTAGGGGGCCATCAGCTTAAATTAGGAACCTCTAATTCAGATGGTTTATTTTCGTTGAGACTTGGTTCATATAAAGTATGACTTCCAAAAAAATTTAGCGAAAACAAAAATGAAAATTTTTATTTTTACTTTTCTAAATAACTCCAATCGCATTCAGATTTCGCACAATAATGATGCGAATTTTTCTCAAAAATCGATCTAGGTCTCGACCCGAATACTAAAAATTAAAATCATCCGAAAACCCCATATAATTCTTCTTACATGCTCAAAAAATTTAGGTCAGTGCGAGTCAAAAAATCCTTGAATTTCTCTAATTAAAAATCATTACTTAAGTATCTGTTGCTTTCGAGTATTTTATGAGTAAATCATTTCCCCGAACTTGTGGATTTTATTAATCAGCGACATTATTATCGGCTAGAGAAAACCGAACTATTTCCTTTATGCGTTTTTGCATTTTACATACGAACCGCTTTTCTAGGACAAAATAATAGAAATGGAAAACGTGCATTTTTGCACGTTAAGTGCAACGGTAAATTGAATCGATTTTCTATCGCTGTGTCATATTATTAATAACACATCTTAAGAGAAACAGGAACATGATTAAGAATAATCAGCCTTGACATTATAAAAGAATTAACTATTTTTTTTTAAAGCAGCGGAGAACTAACAGCCTTAAGTCTAGACTAAATTTTTAACGTAATTAAATAATTACTTAACAATCAGGTGTAAGTAATCCAAATTAGGATCTAAATACTTAAATGGTTACAACTATGTATGTATCTATCAACATTTTGTCTCACATTAAAGATGAAACTAGCTTTCAGCTTTTGCCGGAATTAAAAAAAAATATACTACATCTGTTCCAAAATAAGTGTCCGATTTTAATATTTCAGTTGTTCCAAATAGTATTACAAAATGGTTTTGAGCGCCATCTATTTGGTAACCGCTGGGAATATTTTTTTTTTAAATTAAATTACAAGTTCGTTAAACGCATACAGTACAAATTTATATATGACAATAATTCTTATGGATTTAACAATAATTTTTATGCATATGTAGTTAAAAAAAGGCGTCTTTATTTTCAAATAATAATATACAGGATAATACACGAATGGGTACTGAAACTTAACCGGGTGATACCTGACACCAATTTAATCAATAAATATTTATACAATGCAATATGTCAGTAATCTAAAGAATTTCGAGAAAAATGCATTTAATTTACTGGTAAATGGCAACACAGCATTGTCTCGATATGTTTTTAAAAGAGAGTGAGGTCATTTAGTATATGCTTTATTGCTAATTGTCAAATTTGATACGCATTTCTAATTTTTTGATTTTTTTTAGAATAGTTTTACTTATTGTCGTTTAAGTTCTAACACCACGTATGTCAAAAATAGTAACTTTTCAGGAAAGTGATAAAACTGCATAATTTTACATAAACACCATTGAAATGCCATTTTATATTATGTGTACACTTCATAATAGATTTATTAAATATAGAACCATTAGTTTTTAGTAAAAATTTGTAATGAACCCAAATCTATTGACATACATGGCATCAAAATGCTCATACCACCGACAAATAACTTACGTGGTGTTAGAACTTAAACGGCCATATGTATTAATTAATTTTTTCTAAAAATTTTACATATGTATTTAGACTTGAACAAAAATTTTCAAAATATTAGAATATTTCGAAAATACCTTATTATTTAGAAATAATAAGATATTTATTACACATTGTTAAATTGAAGTTTACAATACCATAATTTAAAAATATGTCATATGTTCAGTTTAGGGTCATTTATAAGTGGCTTAAGTTTCAGTACTTATTCGTCGGACACCCGGTAAAATATCTGGGTGACCGAGCCGTGATAAGCGTCTTTTGATTTCGCCGCGAGAAGGTGATGGGCTTCGGTCGCCTAGGTTCTGAGATATATAGATAAAAATGTGGTGCCATCTATTGTTACGTATCAATGCATGAATATTTCAGCCTACTAGTACTTCAATATTCTACGAGATGCCGCTAGAAAAATTTTTTTTTTGTGTGAAAACGCATTTTTTTAGCGATGACACTCTATATACATAGATAATCTTCGGGAGTAAAACATTATCTAAATAAAAAAAATTATCCAAATCGTTAGAGCCGTTTTTAAAAAAGCTATATATAATAGAATTGCTTGTTTAAAGTACAAGATTCGTTAAACCGTTAACTGTCATAAGATTTAGATCAACGTTATCATGAAACTAAAATTTTTATTGTATCAAAATACCAAATACTAGCAATAAAATATTGTTATAATAACTATGTAATAATTAATTAATTAATTATGTAATATAGTAAATTATAATTTTTTAAATTATTACATAAATTAAATAAAGATTATGAATAAATACTAATATGCGAATAAATCATTTATTGGTAATTTTCCACGAAAAAATTGTGTCTGCAAAGTACAAATTTATTTTTGTATAAAAGCTCGGTATTTCAACGTTTTCTGTATTAAAATCTAAAATAACTCAGCCGAAAAAGAACTCCCTGTTTATTCTGTACGCGGAGTATTTTTCTATGTTCGACTCCGGAACTCCGATTGATAGATTTAATTGGGATTAAAGATTTTTTTTCTTGACAGGGTCCATCTCATATACAATTTGAATTGATCAAAAATAGAAATTAGTAAACACTCGAAAGTACACATAAAAATATTTTTATCAGACTCGACGCACATAGACGTGCAGAAGAGCAAGTTACTAAAAAGAATAAAATCTAAATAATTTCGACTTTTAATTTTTTTAATTGAAGAACAGAAAATTAATACAGGCAAATCCAATAAATACGAGGATGTGCGCATTCGAGCGAAAAGTGGCACATTTCCGAGCGCGGGAGGCAAATGAAGCGCGACGCGGAGCGGCGCGCTTCATTTTCCCGAGATCGGAATGTGCCACTTTGAGCTCGAATGTGCACACTCGGTTTTAAACATTATTCGCAATAATTTTGCTAACGCAAAATTAGTAAATAATTTTTGTCATTCCCTCTCACTCGTACGTATGGATTTATCGTATCTTTTTGCTCGCTCCCACTCATTGCTATGGTAAAAATACGTTTTGCAAATATTTATTCGATATATTTACTGAACTGAATTAAATTTGTTGGCTGAAGAGAAAATTTAATTTAGAAAATTCAATAAATACGAAGATGTGCGCATTCGAGCGAAAAGTGGCACATTTCCGAGCGAGGGAGGCAAATGAAGCGCGACGCGGAGCGGCGCGCTTCATTTTCCCGAGATCGGAATGTGCCACTTTGAGCTCGAATGTGCACACTCGGTTTTAAACATTATTCGCAATAATTTTGCTAACGCAAAATTAGTAAATAATTTTTATCATTCCCTCTCACTCGTACTTATGAGTTTATCGTATCTTTTGCTCGCTCCCACTCATTGCTATGGTAAAAATACGTTTTGCAAATATTTATTCGATATATTTACTGAACTAAATTAAATTTGTTGACTGAAGAGAAAATTTAATTTACAAAATTCAATAAATACGAAGATGTGCGCATTCGAGCGAAAAGTGGCACATTTCCGAGCGAGGGAGGCAAATGAAGCGCGACGCGGAGCGGCGCGCTTTATTTTCCCGAGATCGGAAGGTGCCACTTTGAGCTCGAATGTGCACACTCGGTTTTAAGCACGATTACTAAGCATCCCGTTGTAAAAACAAAAAAATTGGTCACGTTAGGTATAACCCGTACCCCGTATAAAAAATTCTAATTTTTAAATTTTTCAAAAAAGGCCCAAAATCTAGTTTAAATATAATTTAATGTGAAGAACCTATAAATCTTATTTCTATTTTGAATCAAATTCTTATTGAAACATAAGACAAAAGTAGTTAACTTTTAACCTAAATAAAAATCATGTGGGGTCTTACGATGACCCCAACTAATATTAATTAAAAAAATCTAAGCCGATTAAGATTATTGTGTGTAAGAATTAGTTTTTAATCTAACGAACGATTCATTTACTAAATTCGATGATAGCTTTAAACAAAGGCTCGATAAGGTGTTATGATTTTTCAAGAGTGTAACTCGTTATTAAAATGTAATTAAGCCGCTTACAATAATCTTTTGAATTATTGTAAGTAGTGGCAGCTTTGGAATAATAATAGCAGCCTTCCAGCACGAGGGAAAGTGTACATGTCGAGCGAGAAATAGCCGAACATCCTCGTTAACACGTTTCACTGTTATTGTTAGACGTTACCGAAATTGTTTATGCGTTAAAAAGTAACGATTTTATTTAATAAGTGCCTGCCCACTTATATTTTATAACGATTTAATAATACTCGAAAGTAAATTAGAAACATATCTAAAGATGACCTACATATTCAAATGTTCTAGGTATATCCGCCTACCTACGAAGCCACGTACTAAACAAATAAAAATATTTATTTATCGAAAATGTTAGTTCTTCAAAATTGGAATTATAAATATTCAGCGCACGTTTATGTATTATGTTGCGCCACTTTAATTTTACAAAATTTTGGTAGGGTAAATGGGGGAGAGATGCCGCACATTTCCAAAAAAATTCATAGCTTTGGCATTGTTTCGTTTAGCAAAATAATATTATTATATACCTAATACTTTTTATCTCGGGAAAACATATTTACCACGGAAATGAGTGGAAGGGAGCGAAAAGATACGACAATCACATCAGTGCGAGTGAGAGAAAACGAGTAGAATGATTTTACTAATTTTTCTGCTAATTTATTGACCTAAATTATTGTGAATCGTGCTTAAAACTGAGTGTGCGCATTCGAGCTCAAAGTGGCACATTTCGATCTCGGGAAAATGAAGCGCGCCGCTCCGCGTCGCGCTTCATATGCCTCCCTCGATCGAAAATGTGCCACTTTTCGCTCGAATGCACACATCTTCGTATTTATTGAATTTTGTAAATTAAACTTTCTCTTCAATCAACAAATTTAATTTAGTTCAATAAATATATCGATTATATATTTGAAAAACGCATTTTTACCATAGCAATGAGTGGGAGCAAGCGAAAAGATACGATAAACTCATAAGTACGAGTGAGAGGGAATGATAAAAATTATTTACTAATTTTTTGTTGACAAAATTATTGCGAATAATGCTTAAAACCGAGTGTGCACATTCGAGCTCAAAATGGCACATTCCGACCTCGGGAAAATGAAGAGCGCCGCTCCGCGTTGCGCTTTATTCGCTTCCCTCGCTCGGAAATGCGCCACTTTTCGCTCGAATACGCACATTCTTGTATTTATTGGATTTGCCTATATTAATCTTCTATTCTTTAATTAAAAGTTAAATAAATTTAGATTAATTTTTTGTTTGAAAAAGGTTATAGATTATATTCTTTTTGATGAGTTATCATTTTGAAAAATAATTAATTTCTCAAAACTAATTGATATATTCACTTCGTTTTAATATTACAGATCTAAATTCTTACTTGAAATAAATACGTCGATGTAAAATGCAAGGTAACAAATTTACGGAGTGTTCAACTGCGATAAAGATAAAAATAATTTTCTAGAATGCAAAAACTGAAATTGATAATTTTTAAAAATGCGTTATTTTTATTGAACTAAATAAGAATTTCGTTCGGAAATATTCTCAAAATTAAAAACAAAAAAAAACTAAAAATGCGGCGTCTCTCCTTCATCCTTGGTAGAGACGCCGCATTAAAAAAGGATAGATGCCGCACTTAAAATTTTCAAAACTTTAAACTTTTTAAGTCTTTTACTATAATTGTAAGTAGAATATTAACAATAGAAATTTGTCTCAGTGCGAATTTAGTGCTGTTAAAACATCATTAATTAATTTTATGAAAAAAATTATTACATAGTTAAGGGTAGTGAATAATATTAAAAAAACAATTGTTCTATAAAATTTTCTTAGGAAATCTTTAAGTTCGACGAGGGACCTCTTAAAATTGAAAGTAAATGCTGAAATTTGAAAAGAACTTGTATTTTAACGTATTATACGATATTTTCATATGAGAATGAAAAAAAATATCAATTTGCCTTGGAACCCCTACTACCTTCAAAGATTAACTATTTAAGATATGTTCCGAAAGTGTTAAGGGAGCAATAATTGAAGATAGCACTAATGTAATGTTAATAATAAAGCAATTCATTGCATGAGGTATAGATCAGCGTTCCTCAAACTTTTTGTCGACTCAACATATTACTTTCAAGACGCACTGCAACTCGACTGTTTATTTTCAACAGGCCATATAAAACAGTTATTATTAGAAAAAGTATTTTTTTTATTTTTCATACGTCAACAGGAGTTATCTTTTTAATTTCTTTGGCGTGTTCGCGACCCATTCAAAATGTAACGCGACCCAATGGTCGAGAAGTCCTGGTATAGATGGCTTAATCGGTTCGGAAGAAATGCAATTGAAACTTGTAATCGTCATTTAAAGGCGTACGTGACTTCTAGCCCCTCGTAAATGAAAATATCACAATTTACTTTTGATTTCATTTTTATTATATACTTACTAAAATTATTGATTTTTATAAATCACTTGCTGCTGAATGATTCATTTTAAAATTAAAAATTAGTTCAAATCTTTGAGAATTTTTTTTCCAAAAATTATTGGTATTTTTTTTTACTTCACTTTCTAACATTAGACATTTATTTAATTATTTAATAACGCAAAATCTTTTTTTTAAAGTTAAATATAAAACATTAAATTATAAATTAAGTGATTGATAAAAAAACGAATACAATCGTCCAAATACATAGTTTATAGAATGGTCATATATGATTTTTAGCAATAATCAAGTAACAAGCAATATAAATTAAATTATTTTAGCCATACACTTCTCTATTACTTTTATTTCTTGCATTTAAATGAAAAAAACCAGTGCGTGTACTTATGTACGCGCGTTAGAAGTTATACTTCTTTGGCGTAACTAAATTAAATATGCCCACCCGTATAAATTAATATTAATAAATTCAATAAATACGAAGATGTGCGCATTCGAGCGAAAAGTGGCACATTTCCGAGCGAGGGAAGCAAATGAAGCGCGACGCGGGCGGCGCGCTTCATTCCGAGATCGGAATGTGCCACTTTGAGCTCGAATGTGCACACTCGGTTTTAAGCATTATTCGCAATAATTTTGGCATTGAAAAATTAGTAAATAATTTTATCATTCCTCTCACTCGTACTTATGAGTTTATCGTATCTTTTCGCTCGCTCCACTCATTGCTATGGTAAAAATACGTTTTTGAATATATAATCAATATATTTACTGAACTTTAAAATTTAAAATTTGTTGATTGAAGAAAAGTTTAATTTACAAAATTCAATAAATACGAGGATGTGCGCATTCGAGCGAAAAGTGGCACATTTCCGAGCGAGGAGGCAAATGAAGCGCGACGCGGGCGGCGCGCTTCATTTTCCCGAGATCGGAATGTGCCACTTTGAGCTCGAATGTGCACACTCGGTTTTAAGCATTATTCGCAATAATTTTGGCCCCAAAATATTAGTAAATAATTTTTATCATTCCTCTCACTCTTACTTATCAGTTTATCGTATCTTTTCGCTCGCTCCCACTCATTGCTATGGTAAAAATACGTTTTTCGGATATATAATCGATATATTTACTGAACTAAATTAAATTTGTTAATTGAAGATAAAGTTTAATTTACAAATAGAAATATTACGATTTATTTTTGATTTTATTTTTATTAGATACTAAAATTAAAAATTTTCATAAATTACTTGCTGCTGAATGATTTATTTTAAAATTAAATGTTAGTTCAAAACTTTGAGAATTTTTTTTTCAAAAATTATTGTTTTTTCTTTTTAGTTCACTTTCGAACATTAGACATTTATTTCATTATTTAATAACGCAAATTTTTTTTTTTTTTTTGAAAGCAAAATATAAAACATTAAATTCATTTATTTTTAATTTAATTTAATTGGTTGTTGAAATGCTTCGTATCAATTACAACTCACATGATTAACCTTTGAGTATGCAACTTGGTGATAAATGCATAACACGAGTTTTCTCTGCTTCAAAAAAATCCTAACCAAATAGCCAAGTGAAAAACCATGGCAAAAAATATTAATTATTTTGCTACGTCCAAAGTTCTCGATAGAACAATTAATGCATACGTAGCCAGCGCTTACAACATTTACTTTTATTTTTTAGAAAACTTAATGAGCTTGGCACCTACGAAAAACTCTTATTTTGTTACTTAAACGAATTGCGCGGACCTTGAAAGAGGAAAAAAGCGGTAAATACAGAAAATCTTGTCTGCCCAATTCTTGCGGTCGTTGGAGCAAAACTAAACGTCAAAAGCGTGACAATTGGCGAAAAATGGAAGGGCGAGATTCGAAATAGAACGTCTCTATTAACAAATAAAAATGTTGCTATGCAACGAAAGAGCGCCAACGAAAATAAGTTTTTAGGGCTAACATCAAAATAAAGCAATTATGTTTATCAAACTTTTATATGTACATTTATAACTCAATAATGTTATTGTGAAGATTCTACATATCTTGATAACCCTAAGAGAGAAAAAAAAACATTTGGTCCACTGAATGTTTTCAATAAATAAAAAACAAGACAATAAATTTTGATTCACGTAATCGGGGGTTAAATCAACAACACTCGGCGAGATTACGACTTCGGGTTTAATTTCATTAACTGATTGGATTGTACAAAGTTTCTAAAAATTTGTATTATGTCAGAAAATGATATAAATATAAACAGATCAACATACTAAAAATAATTATTATAAATCGTCGCGTCCTCTAAATTGTTCTGTAATGCAGCGGGATTGTCAAAGATGTTCGATTTTTCTTCGAGTTTTGCGACAAAATTGGGAGTCCTTTGTGGCTCAACGAATTAATTTAATTTTGAGCGATTTAAACAGAAAACGGACCCATGTTAATTTCAAAAATTTGTCTAAAATAACAATTAAAAATTAGAAATAGTTATACAGAAAGATATGAAGGAAAAAATAATTTGAAATTTTTTTAGAAAAAAGTTTAAATTTAATTATTAAATGTTTCAACCCTACAAAACAGTTTTTTATAAAAAGACTTGAGAACTTTTTCCAATTTGCAAGAATACACAAAATATATCCTGCAATAAGGTCAAACGCCCAGTGAATGACCGATTTGTTGCATCGAGAACTATTTTGATATTAAAAAAATAGTAAACAATCGTTACAGTTGAAATGAGATATTATTTTTGTTTCTAATTTAATGAAAACATTATTTGGTCATAAAATTTGTAAAATTAATTATAAAGAGTGTAGAATGAGAAGTCGTTTAAAGAATGACCGGCTATAGCTCAGCGAAGGACCGATTAATTAATTTATCTATGTATTAAATACGAATAATTTATTAAATATTGAAATATATATTTTAACCACCAAGTAATAGGTAATTAGACCATATGTATAAAAAAAAGTTTAATGTACATTTTATTCGAATTACCATGTTGTTTTAACTAATTTTTTTTCAACATTTTTCTTGAACGAAAAATAGGTTCATAATTTGTTAAATAAGAAGATTCTGTCATTTTTTCAATTGTAACTCCATCTGGATTTCCTTTTATTCTTTTTGGGTTTCTAATAGAATTTTTTCTTTTAATTTTAATTCTTTTTAGCTTCGCTCTTATTTTTTTTATTCTTCATTTCTTCTTATTTTATTATTTTTTTGCAATGTCTGTGTAATGTGGACAAACAAATAAAAACATTAATATCTCAAAATGGTAGGTCATTTACTGGCTGAGTATTACAATAAAACATACCAGTGAATGACCCACAAAAAATTAATCAAAATTACTTATTTGTATAGTTAAAATTATTTAAACTCTTTTTAAATAATTATTTGCTTTATTAAATTATTATAAATCAAGTGATTGTTAAAAAAAAACGGATACAATCGTCCAAATACATAGTTTATAGAATGGTCATATATTATAAATTTTAGCAATAATCAAGTAACAAGATAACTGCAATATAAATTAAATTATTTTAGATATACACTTCTTTATTACTTTTATTTCTTGCATTTAAATGAAAAAAACCATTGCGCATACTTATGTACGCGCGTTAGAAGTTATACTTCTTTGGCGAAACTAAATTAAATATGCCACCTGTAAAAATTAATATTATTAAATTCAATAAATACGGAAATGTGCGCATTCGAGCGAAAAGTGGCACATTTCCGAGCGAGGGAGGCAAATGAAGCGCGACGCGGAGCGGCGCGCTTCATTTTCCCGAGATCGAAATGTGCCACTTTGAGCTCGAATGTGCACACTCCGTTTTAAGCAAAATTCACAATTATTTGGTCAATCAAATTGACGAAAAATTGATTAAAAAATTTTTATCATTCCCTCTCACTCGTACTTATAAGATTGTCGTATCTTTTCGCTCTCTCCCACTCATTGCTATAGTGAAAATATGTTTTCCAACATATAATCGATAATTTATTGAACTAAATTAAATTTGTGGATGTGAAAGAAAGTTTGATTTACAAAATTCAATGAATACGAGGATGTGCGCATTCGAGCGAAAAGTGGCACATTTCCGAGCGAGGGAGGCAAATGTAGCGCGACGCGGAGCGGCGCGCTTCATTTTCCCGAGATCGGAATGTGCCACTTTGAGCTCGAATGTGCGCACTCGGTTTTAAACACGATTCACAATAATTAATTTACTCTCTCAGACGGCTAACTTCAACTGTCAAATTTTCGTTAGCCGTGCGCGCGCAACTTCCGTTGCCTACTAAGATTTTGCTCTCAACGCGCCAAAAGAAGTGTTATTTCGAAAAAGAAGCTTAAAAGATTGCATAAATTAAGTTATTATGAATCTAAATTAATTTTTTTAATTGTAATAGACATTATTTCTCGTAAGGGTCATTCACTGGTCACAGACTGGTCATAGACTGGTCTTTTTATCCTATTTGATGCAAACCCTTTGTGCTTAGTTTTTTTTCTTAATAATCCAGTAATAAAATTAATAATAATCATCTAATCTTAAGGAAAAGCGGACAAAGAATTTATTTCTCCAAAGAAACTATACATCAGAATTACACTCATACATTTCTCGTTGTAAAACTGAATCAAACTAACCTCCTTTCTGTTACGTAGTCGTTTTAAACAATAAAAAACCCAACAGACTCAATTAGAAGAAGAAACTCTAAATTTCACGAAACTAAAGCTAACAATAGGAAAGGTCAAGATAAGAAAATTTGGTTAAAAGAAAGTCAACGACATTTCCGTTTCCTACTACTCGGTACAACGGACAAAAAAAACGTTGAAAACGGAAATAGAACTGCAATAATTGAACATGAATGAGTTTATTATCGAAAACGATCAGGATGTTAGTATAAAATTTGCGGTTTTTTTTACAAACGCGTCGGACGAAATTGCTCCGCAACAAAGAATCGTGAATATTAGTTTTTTTTTTGACACAAAAAACAATCTCCTGATGCTCACGAGTTACTCATATGTGGGTGGGTGGTTTTGTTCATTCATAAACCGAGGAAGACCACCTAATTTCTAAATTTGTGTTAGATAAACAGAAAAATAGTAAACCTCAGCCTGATTTATTGCGGTTTCCCTTTTCTGGTGTGTTGTTGAATCACACCATTCGAGGCGTTTTTCTCTATTTTGTTATTGTTGTTATTATTATTAATGTCGGTAGCATTTAGCATTATTATGTTAACGAGCTGCATGAGTTTTAATTAATTAAATTTGCATTGCAAATATGCGATCCATTTAGAAAGTAATTTTGATAGAACCTTCTAAGCGTACGCAGTAAATTCTGAAAATGTTTTCATTTGGATAATTCAGTTTATGTGTGGTCGGGATATCTGGAGGGAATATGGCAATTAGACTTAGTGGATTTATTTCCATATCATTTTTTTGTCTTAAAAAGACTCACTGAATGGGAAAGCGTCTTCCGAAAAGATTTGCTTATTTTTTTTTCTAACTGAGAACCGAAAATTGAAATAAAGTGTGTGCGTAAAGGCCACGCGTGAAAAAAGTGAAACTTCTTACTTATTAGGTGTAACTAAAAAAAAATTATTCGAATTTTTTAATTGAACAAGAGATAATGATTTTTTATTTTTTTTGTCTCAATTTTATAAAAATTAGGCTAAGTAAAAAATTATTATTGCATTTTATTCAACAATTTTAATTGAAAATTGTTTAATAAATATCAAAAGTAATTTAAAAAAGAATAAAATGAATTGTATTTATTTTTTTACAATTTTGTTTGAGAAAAAAGTCTTGATTTGAGCACATCACAAAAATTTCATTAAATTCGATGCAGTTATTCAAAATTGTTGTTAAAATTTTTTAACAGGTAGTTTTTTATAGTAAAATATTTTGAAATTAAGGCCCTAATACGTAGCAAAATTGTAAACAATAGCAACCATAACTTTGACCATTGATGAAATATTATTAATGAAATATGTGTTTATTAATAATAAATATAAATTCGATCGGCTTCGGAAATTATTTATATAATTTTATTAATCAAATTATGCGCTGCTCGATGCATTCAAATCCAAATTTAATTAAGTCGTTCTCAAACGTCATGGAAATTAAGGACTATTTCGGGCACAATTTTTTGCGCTTAAATGCGTGCTGGTGCGGTCAGTGGCATACTTAAAGTTGGGCAAGTGGGAATTGTCTCTGGGCGCCATTCAAAAAAGGGCCCAAAATTTCCAAATTATTAATTTACAAATCAAAATAACGAATACATAAGGTGACGGCCAATGTGGCTCACAGGGCTACAACCCACGCTACGCCACTGATTAAAACTGCACTATTACGGACTGAAATTTACAAAATAATTTTTTTTATAAGATTTGTGACTGTTTTATATAGTGTATCCTGGATGCTCGCCATAGGCCCCAATTCCCATTGGTACGCCACTGGACGTGATGGATCAATTCTCTAATATCAATATTTAAATAGTTTTAAATTAATTTTGAAATACTATTTACTCGTCGAATGTGTACCATAAATTTACAAGAGATCATATTGGCGTAGGCATACGTATACAATAGTATACATATGTGACGTTTACATTGCGGAACTATTTTTAAATCGAATGTATCAAACAAAGGTAATAGAGCGCCCAAATACTGCCTTTAGGCGTAGGAATATGTGACGTCACATTGCCAATTCGAACAGTTACCGACACGAAAACTGCGTATCGCGTTAAAGGTGTGTTTGTGTGTGCGTGTGTGTGTGTGTGAACATTAGTGCCGTGATTTTAATTGATTTATGTAAGTCGAATTTTATTTATAACTGAGTCTTGTTTAAATAATTAAAGTGTTTTTTTATAAAGATTTGATTATAATTTTGATAATGAAGTCTTTTAGTTAATATTGCAAATTAAGTTAGAGCCGATTGCATTAAATCTGGTAATACTATGTAAGTAATATTTTATAATAATTGTTTTAATTAATTATTTAAGACGATTATTACAATGTTGTGTTTTCGTCAATATTTTTTATAAAACACAACGTTTAAATGCTAATTTCATTCAACACTTTTCTATTCATAAACTTTATTGCAATATTTCTAGTGCCGGATTTGGTTTAGGCCAGGGGTTCCCAAAGTGCGACCCGCGGCTAGTTACAGCCCGCAAGTTGTTGCAATCTGGCCCTCGAACGTGACTCAAGCTCTGAAATATTCGTTTATCGATAATTATTTTAAAATAATATGTTCACTTATTAATATATAATAAGATTTTTTTATCTTTTTAAATTATTTTATTATTGGCGTTTTTCTAACTGGATTAGTAATTTCCATTTACTTATTCGCAGCACTGTATGTAATTCGGCGAGTCGCTCTCCGATAGTAATTTAAAAAAAAATTTTGCGAAAACCAACCGTACGGGCCTGGAAAACCGATGCGGTTAGATGAACGGGGATAATGGAAAAATTAGTAGGGGAATCTGTTGTACCTTGGTCCCTTTGTACCTAGGGCAACTTTATTTTTTTTAATATGTAGTTGCGGGCTTTCGTGTCCCATAATTTTCGATATTTCAAATGCCACATTGACAGGCATTAACGTGAAGTTAGCAGCAGCAGGCCAATGTACTTTGTTAATGTATGAGATCAATTGAATTGTTTAATCAAAGAAAAGTAAGTTTTTTTATATTCTTTTTATCTAAATATCTTATTGATTTTTATTACCTAATAACAAATGACTCATCGTAATAGAAAGATTACTTATTAATGTTTGCATAGTAGTGGTCTAATTTTGGCACAGCATAATCTTTAATTTTATTTTTGAGTTTAAACATCAAGGGTCGGTGTGTTGTACCTCGGTCACTGTCAATAAATTGTACCTTGGCCCTGAGATCAACGTGCAATAAATAAAAATTTAGATATACCATTGTTATAAATTATTCTTTTTTTTTTTGTTGCTTCAGATAATATGCCTCGCAAGTCTAACGAAAAATTTAAATTTTTGCAAAGTTAACCATTAAATATGTGAAATTTTAGTATACAAAAAAAGTTTTGTTAATTTTTGAAACAATTTTAGTGTCATCTCAAAGAAGAACATTAGTAGTTCTTATAATCCAAAAATAAATATATAGTTTTCATAGAAAAATGGGTTTTATTTTGCTCAATGTGAATAGAGCCAAGGTACATCACCTCTGTTGTACCTAGGCCATAAATCCACTAATTTTTAAATTTGAGTAAACGGTTGGTAATGCTTTCAAATATTTTATGATGAATACCTTATTAGTGCCCCACTACGATGCAATTCATTTTATCAACAAATTGTTACATATACAATTTAAAAAAAATTACAAGCAAAAAAAACCAAGGTACAACAGGTTCTGTATATTCTAAGGAGGTTTGACTGTAATGGGTTAATAAATATGCTAGAACAAAATAGAAATTATTAATATTTGTTCCTTATAGATTTTAAATAGATTTTTATGCGAATTATAAAAGGCTGTGCGCATTCGAGCGAAAAGTGGCACATTTCCGAGCGAGGGAGGCAAATGAAGCGCGACGCGGAGCGGCGCGCTTTATTTTTCCCAGATCGAATGTGCCACTTTGAGCTCGAATGTCACACTCGGTTTTAAGCATTATTCGCAATAATTTTGCCAACGAAAAATTAGTATATAATTTTTATCATTCCTCTCACTCGTACTTATGAGTTTATCGTATCTTTTCGCTCCTTCCACTCATTGCTATGGTAAAATACGTTTTCGAATATATAATCGATATATTTATTGAACTAAATTAAATTTGTTGATTGAAGAAAAGTTTAATTTACAAAATTCAATTAATACGAGGATGTGCGCATTCGAGCGAAAAGTGGCACATTTCCGAGCGAGGGAAGCAAATGAAGCGCGACGCGGAGCGCGCGCTTCATTTTCCGAGATCGGAATGTGCCACTTGAGCTCGAATGTGCACACTCGGTTTTAAGCATTATTCGCAATAATTTTGTCAACGAAAAATTAGTAATAATTTTTATCATTCCCTCTCACTCGTACTTATGAGTTTATCGTATCTTTTCGCTCGCTCCCACTCATTGCTATAGTAAAATACGTGTTTCAAATATATAATCGATATATTTACTGAACTAAATTAAATTTGTTGATTGAAGAAAAGTTTAATTTACAAAATTCAATAATACGAAGATGTGCGCATTCGAGCGAAAAGTGGCACATTTCCGAGCGAGGGAGGCAAATGAAGCGCGACGCGGGCGGCGCGCTTCATTCCGAGATCGGAATGTGCCACTTTGAGCTCGAATGTGCACACTCGTTTTAAGCATTATTCGCAATAATTTTGCCAACGAAAAATTAGTATATAATTTTTATCATTCCCTCTCACTCGTACTTATGAGTTTATCGTATCTTTTCGCTCTCTTCCACTCATTGCTATGGTAAAAATACGTTTTTCGAATATATAATCGATATATTTATTGAACTAAATTAAATTTGTTGATTAAAGAGAAAGTTTAATTTACAAAATTCAATTAATACGAGGATGTGCGCATTCGAGCGAAAAGTGGCACATTTCCGAGCGAGGGAAGCAAATGAAGCGCGACGCGGGCGGCGCGCTTCATTCGAGATCGGAATGTGCCACTTGAGCTCGAATGTGCACACTCGGTTTTAAACATTATTTGCAATAATTTTGCAAACGAAATACTAGTAAATAATTTTTATCATTCCCTCTCACTCGTACTTATGAGTTTATCGTATCTTTTCGCTCGCTCCCACTCATTGCTATGGTAAAAATACGTTTTCGAATATATAATCGATATATTTATTGAACTAAATTAAATTTGTTGATTGAAAGAAAAGTTTAATTTACAAAATTCAATTAATACGAAGATGTGCGCATTCGAGCGAAAAGTGGCACATTTCCGAGCGAGGAGGCAAATGAAGCGCGACGCGGAGCGGCGCGCTTCATTTTCCCGAGATCGGAATGTGCCACTTTGAGCTCGAATGTGCACACTCGATTTTAAGCCCAATTCACAATGTAATCCATTAATTATTAAAATTGTTTAATTAACAATTACAAGTGAAAAAAGGGCCAAGGTACAACAGGTTCCTCTACACTTTCGCTTCTCGGAAGCATTAAATTTTCAGACGAGCGCTCGCAACGAAAGCAAAAGTTTTAAAAAGAAGAAGGAAACGATATTTTAATTGTAAAGCTATTCGAGTAAGGTAAATACATTATTTCCGTTGAGTGTGCGAGCTAGAAACCCATTGACATCATTTCGACCACTTTCGGTTTTAATAAACACACATCCATATGTTGATTCGATTCATTCAGTGCAAAGCGGTTCGCACATTTTGCACTTTCGCTTTCTGATATTCACTTTCAAAGTACTATTAGCGCGTTTTTAAATCCCACGCAATATTAAATCATAACAAACAATTGTTTTGGTTTATAATTTCATACGCTCGATTTTTTCTGCATTGTTCCCTATTAGGCGCGCGCGCCAGCCTTTTAATATTAATCGATTTTTTTTCTAATAAGATTAAATATGTGGTATCGATAACAATGCACAAAGGCAAGTGAACTATAAACAAAAAGTCATGCATCATTTACCTTTTTCATATATGTATATTGTTTTTTGTCCCTTTCACAGCTACAGAATACAATGACTCATATGTCATGTTCCTTACTTGCATGTCAGAAAATGCATTTCTGCAGCTAACGAACGTTCTTCGATATGTACCTACACTATGTACCTATTTATTATGCATCCATGTGACAAACGTCCTGGATATCGAAAATTAACGAAGTCGGAATGCGGGTAAACTGCGGAGAATTAGCTACTCTCAAATATGAAGGTTGCTGGATTTAATCAAGCTTCACCGACAACTTTCTTTTTCCTAAAATTGCGTGCACCTATCTCGAAATTTAATTATTTGGAACGATTCTTTGCAAAAAAAAAATAATTACCAACGATAATTATTATTTACCGACTGTTCTTCGAGTTGAGGCAATATTGAGGTAATTTGAGATACAGCGTGTCAGACGAATAGGTACTGGAACTTTGCCCACTTATAAACTGAACAAAAACATAGCCCAAGTCACGTGGTCTTATGTGTAATATTTTTGAGTTATGATATACTACATTTTTTATTATTTTTTTGAATATTTTAAAACGTTTTGTTTAAGTCTGTCGTAACGATACCATTAGAGCCATATGTGATTTTTTGTAAAAACATCATAGAAATCACATAGTTATCAAATATGCGTTGAAATAAGAGAAATATAGCTTGGCAACAATGCCTCAAAATTGAGATGTGAAATAAAGTTGTTTATCTTAATCACATCACGGGTAACATAAGGAAGCATTTATAACTTACGCGCGCTTAAACGGTGGAGGAGCGTCAAAATGTTACTAAATTTTATAATGGGAGGTAGGGCCAAGAAAACTCTCACGTCAACTGTTCAACTTATGTTAGAGAATATACGTGATAATAATAGAAAACATTTTTTTTCAAAATAAATCTCGGCTATAGATAATATTAAATTCGCAATAATTTTGTCAACAAAAAATTAGTAAATAATTTTTATGATTTCCTCTCTCTCGTACTCATGAGTTTATCATATCTTTTCGCTCGCTCCCACTCATTGCTATGGTAAAAATACGTTTGTCGAATATATAATCGATATATTTACTGAACTAAATTAAATTTGTTGATTGAAGAAAAGTATAATTAACAAAATTCAATAAATACGAAGATGTGCGCATTCGAGCGAAAAGTGGCACATTTCCGAGCGAGGGAAGCAAATGAAGCGCGACGCGGAGCGGCGCGCTTCATTTTCCCGAGTTCGAAATGTGCCACTTTGAGCTCGAATGTGCACACTCGGTTTTAAGCATTATTCGCAATAATTTTGTCAACGAAAAATTAGTAAATAATTTTTATCATTCCCTCTCACTCGTACTTATGAGTTTATCATATCTTTTCGCTCGCTCCCACTCATTGCTATAGTAAAAATACGTTTTTCGAATATATAATCGATATATTTACAGAACTAAATTAAATTTGTTGATTGAAGAAAAAGTATAATTAACAAAATTCAATAAATACGAAGATGTGCGCATTCGAGCGAAAAGTGGCACATTTCCGAGCGAGGGAAGCAAATGAAGCGCGACGCGGGCGCGCGCTTCATTCCCGAGATCGAAATGTGCCACTTTGAGCTCGAATGTGCACACTCGGTTTTAAGCACGATTCACAATAATTTTGTCAACGAAAAATTAGTAAATAATTTTTATCATTCCTCTCACTCGTACTTATGAGTTTATCGTATCTTTTCGCTCGCTCCCACTCATTGCTATGGTAAAAATACGTTTTTCGAATATATAATCGATATATTTACTGAACTAAATTAAATTTGTTGATTGAAGAAAAGTAGAATTTACAAAATTCAATAAATACGAAGATGTGCGCATTCGAGCGAAAAGTGGCACATTTCCGAGCGAGGGAAGCAAATGAAGCGCGACGCGGAGCGGCGCGCTTCATTTTCCCGAGATCGGAATGTGCCACTTTGAGCTCGAATGTGCACACTCGGTTTTAAGCACGATTACAAAGCGTCCCGTTTTAACAGGAAATAACTTAGTCAAATTGTTTGGTGTATGTTTACAAAAAAGGCAACAAATATTAATTACTAAATAAAACAGTTGCACATTATCTTAAATTCAACAAAGCAAAAAAGCACTTTTTAGTGCGAAATACAAAATAAAATAATAAAATATTTAGTAAGAAATGCCGAGGTTTAATTTTCGCAACGAGTCCGAACGCGGTTGACAATCCGGATAATCGCGAATCCATATAACTGAGGTCCCGATAATTGAGGTTTTACTGTATAAATAAAATAAAGCAGACAGTTTTATTTATTCATAGGTAGCTGTTTTGCTAAAAATAATAACGGGGTTTAAGTACGATAACATGTGTACAAAGAGAATAATCATAATATCAGCAAATGTTATTTTAAACTTTGATACTTACGCGATTATTTAAAAAAAAATAGTCGGATGAAAATATTTTGTGTAAATAAGGGCCGAAGGAGAAAAACAAAGATGTTGTGAACTTGGCAGCAAACATCTTATTTGTAGAAATATAAATTTAATAACATGCACGTTCATCCCGAGCAATTATTTTTATGGAATTAGCGTTAAACAATCTCGTTTATTTAAAGTAGGAAATTTATTATTTTTTGTATTAAGTAGTTTTTTCTTTCTTAAGTAGGCAATTTATTGAATTAATTTCAAGTAGTGTTCTTAGTAATATTTTTGAATCCAAAAATTTACGAATTTTGTTGAGAAATGCAGTTTTGACCAGTGTTTCCCAATTTTTTTTATTATGTCCCCCTATGTAACATTTTTTTTAATTTAATTTTTATTTTTATATTAAAAGTTAAAATCTTTTTTAAGTGAAGCTTAATTATAACTTGTTCAGGATACAAAACTTAGGTTGCAGGAAGAAAACACTAGCAAAATAATTAATATTTGACAAGAGTTGTTTTCTTGACAGTCAAAGAGGCAAGAATGAAATTCTTGTTAGGATTTCTTAATATTGGATATCGTAATTGACAATTTTTTGAAAACGGGACATTTTGGCGTCCCGAATGATTGCTTGGGGACAATCCCATTCAAAACAGGAAGTATGGTCACATTATATACAGGGTGTCCCAAATTGAGTAGGCTAACATGGGTATCTCTCTTATTAGTGGAGATAGAAGTTTGGTTAAATAGGGAATGTTTTGCAGTTTTAGGTGCCGATTCAGATTCCGTTAAGAAAATTTTTAAATTCCGAATAGTTCCGAAGTAATCGCCAAAAAAACTGAAAATTGTTATTTTCGTTAATATCAAATGACTTTGTAATTATAAAATTTACAAAAAAAATTAATAGAAAAGTTACTAGGTTTTATAAAATACAGAAAAAAAATAAGTGAAAATTAAATTCAAAATGGCGGTTTCCAAGATATGGATACCAACTTTCTTATTTTAAATGGACGCCACATTGGATTTTTACATATTTGAATAGCATTTTTTTCTCTCTTTTTAACCATGTATAACAACCCATATTTAAATAAAAAAATATTAACAATAATAAATTTTTCTGTTTTAAATCAAGTAGCCATGAATTATCAAAGAACAATAAAACAGCAGAATACAAGCTAAAGTCATTATATTTATTTTTTGTCTGATATTGTAAGTTTTTTGAATAATAATAATTATGACCTTATAAATAATTCAAAATGGCAAAGTTTTTAACTGAGCAGTATGATATGTTTTGTACCTACATTAAATGTTACAAAAGCTCCTGCGTTGCTGCACAAACGTACTTTAACAGTTTTTCAAAAAAAAAAGCAACCGAACGTTACAATTTTTATAAGATTGGATTTGAATATGCAGAATTATGGATGTTTACAGTAACCAAATTGAAAGAATGTGGAAGATGATCTTCATCATTTTTTTTTGGAACACCCTGTATAGCTAAAATTTGTTTTGTTCTATAGATTCGATTAACCGAATTTTCGATTATCCGAATGAGCTGCAACAATAATTAGTTCGGATAACTCATTTTCCACTGCAATATAAAATGTTTTCATTGGAAATTTAAAAAAAAATCAAAACACCCAATTGTAAGGGGAATACCCCGTTGCCCTCAGCAAAGAGAACCGTACGCGATTCCTTTATCGAAACTTAAAATCGAAGAGGAAAACAACGATTTTGCGTACATTTCCATGCAATCTAAAACAAATAACATAAATCATCGACAAACATGATAAAGAAATCGCGATTAACGGCAACGTTTTACCGGAAAAATGTCATTGCACTTTGTCGAAGAAAACGAACGAAAAAAGTAAATTTGCCTGTTGCTTAGAAACGACACCCACAATTGTGACGTTTCAGCCGTCGAAGATTCATTTGTCTCAGAAATGCCATTTTCCACAACCTCAAACTTCCTGATTTGCGTGCACCATTTTTTTTACTTCCTGAAATTAGAAGATGGGCTTGTACGCGCGGAGCCGCACGGGGTTAACAAACTTTAGGGTTAACGAACGATACCAGGAAAAACGAAGAAAAGAATCTGCGGAATAGTCGTTTTTGAGTTTGTGTCGAGTACGTACACTTTTTAGGTGCAAATTTATTATAAATAACTGCGCGTAAGCGGCGGTCACTTCTGTACGTTTAAAGTTTTATGTCACCGAAAGTTGTTTTTTTTTTTTAGGTTGATTACATAAAATTTATTGGTGGCGCTTTTAATTAGACACACGCTAAAAAAAGTTGTCCGCCGTTTAATTATTTTGTAAGAACAAAAAGTGGGCATCGTTTTCTAAACGGCTGGTGGCGAACGGGATCTTTTTAATTGTATTGTGTTTTATGGGCGTCTAAAGAGCAATAATTAATTAAGAAAATTTTCTTCGTTGAGCAATCGATTAGAAACGCCGGCGGCCCGCAAATGTAGTTTTAGTCGTTGCATTATACATCAACTGATATTTGTTCGATGCCCATTAATTTATAACAACAAATTGTGGAAAGTTGCATTTCAATATGGTCAAATAATAAATCTAAAAGGATGTCACAAAATAACTGGTATAAAAGTACCCCAGCAATTTTTTTTTTAATTTTGAAAGTATAAAATACAGGGTGTCCTATATGGAGTTGGCCGCCATTGGCAACTTTCCAATTCATAGAGATAGCGATTTGCGCAGTATTTTCCAATTTATTTGTTGATTCAAATTTTTTTGAAAAAAATGGGAAATTTTTAATAGTTGCGATATTATTGGTCTTTTTAACCTTCCGTGTACGAGGTGGGGTATAACTAAAGTGACCAATTTTTTTTTGCTAAAACGGGACGTTTGGTAATGTAGCTTAAAACCGAGTGTGCACATTCGAGCTCAAAGTGGCACATTCCGATCTCGGGAAAATGAAGCGCGCCGCTCCGCGTCGCGCTTCATTTGCCTCCCTCGCTCGGAAATGTGCCACTTTTCGCTCGAATGCGCACATCCTCGTATTCATTGGATTTTGTAAATTAAACTTTCTCTTAAATCAACAAATTTAATTCAGTTCAGTGAATATATCGACTATATATACGAAACACGTATTTTTACCATAGCAATGAGTGGGAGCGAGCGAAAAGATACGATAAACTCATAAGTACGAGTGAGAGGGAATGATAAAAATTATTTACTAATTTTTCGTTGACAAAATTATTGGGAATAATGCTTAAAACTGAGTGTGCACATTCGAGCTCAAAGTGGCACATTCCGATCTCGGGAAAATGAAGCGCGCCGCTCCGCGTCGCGCTTCATTTGCTTCCCTCGCTCGGAAATGTGCCACTTTTCGCTCGAATGCGCACATCCTTGTATTTATTACGTTAGTATAATTTACCGTTCGCTCCTTCAAATCAAAATTTTAATTTAATGCAGTAAATATTGTTTTTATATACCGAAAAATGTATTTACCATAGCAATGAGTGGAAGGGAGCGCGAAGATACGATAATCTTGTCAATGCAAGTGAGAGGGAACGATTAAAATTAGTCAATTGATTTTTTGTGTAATTGATTGGTCTAAATTATTGCAAATCATTAAGAAATTGCCGTAAAATTAATTTGTATTGAAATAAAGGATTTTTTAATATTCACTATCGTCATTGACACGTGCCTTTTGAATTTAATACGCAAGAAAAGTCTCAATAGTTTAAAAATTAAAAAAAAGTTAAATTTTTGTATTTTTATTAATAGTCTATTCTAATTCATAATTAAATATTTTTTACTGAAACCTATTCATTATTGGTTATTAAAATATATTTCTTATCATTTAACTGCAATAAGGTACAATTTTATTGATTTTATATCATTTTAAATTCGGGGTATGGCAAACCCCACTTAGTATGGGATGTGACATTCAGTCACCTAGTATGCGGAAGGTTAAGAATGTATAGAAGATAGATACAATCGGGGACAAAAGGACTGACACTTAAAATTGAGTAGAATGCGATTTGAAACATTTCGACATGCGTCCCAATTCTAATCGTGTAAGTAAACTTTCAAAAAACAGTAATTCTGCACTTTTGATAACAAAAAACTTAAGTTTAATTGGATTTTCAGAATTTCTTTGACTTAAACAATTCCTTCCATGTAAAATATAATTTTACATAAAAAATAAATAAAAGGCTGTCACAAAATAACGGGCATAAAGGTACCCCTAAAGTTTTTTTTTTTTTAATTTTGAAAATATAAAATACAGGGTGTCTTATGTAGAGTAGACCACCATTGGTATCTTTCCGATTGGTAAAGATATCGATTTTGGTAGTGTTTTGCAGTTTTATTTGTTGATTCAATTTTTTTTAATTTGGAAATTCTTAATAGTTGCGATATTATCGGTATTTTTAAGCATGTATAGGACGTAGATACAATCGGAGACAAAAGTACTGAAAGTTAAAATTGAGTAGAATGCGATTTGAAACATTTTGACATGCGTCCCAATTCTAATCGTGTAAGTAAATTTAAAAAAAAAATAATTCTGCACTTTTGATAACAAAAAGCTTAAGTTTAATTGGATTTTCAGAATTTCTTTGAGTTAAACAATTCTTTTCATTTAAAATAGAATTTAACATAAAAATTGAAAAATATTTATCTTAATTTATACAATTCTGATCATAAGATTACATTTTTTAAATTTTAGCTTTAAATAGCTTGAAAAAAACTTTATTTATTAATTCATATAGTTTTAGTCGTTGAATTATACATCAACTGATATTTATTCGATGCCATTAATTTATAACAACAAATTGTTGAAAGTCGCATTTCAATATACTCAAACAATAAATCTAAAAGGATGTCACAAAATAACTGATATAAAAGTACCTCTAAATATTTTTTTAAATTTTGAAAGAATAAAATACAGGGTGTCCTATATGGACTGGGCCGCCATTGGTATCTTTCTGATTGGTAAAGATAGCGATTTGGGCAATGTTTTGCAGTTTTATGTGCTGATTCAGATTTTTTTTTGAAATTTGGAAATTCGTAATAGTTATTGTTCTTTTTAAGGATCTATAGGAGGTAGATACAATCGGAAACAAAAGTACTGAAAGTTAAAATTGAGTAGAGTGCGATTTGAAACATTTTGACATGCGTTCGAATTCTTATCGTGTAAGTACATTTTAAAAAAACAATAATTCTGCACTTTTTATAACAAAAAGCTTAATTTTAATTGGATTTTCAAAATTTCTTTGAGTTAAACAATTCTTTCCATGCAAAATAGAATTTAACATAATAATAAAAAAATATTTATCTTAATTTACACAATTCTAATCGTAAAATTACATTTTTCAAAATTTTAGTTTTAAATAGCTTTAAAAAAATTTTTTTTACCTCATCTTCCAAAATTTGATTGGGTACAAAGACAAAGCGTCTAAAAAATAAAAGTAAAAAAATTGAACAAACTCTGACCAGTAGTTTTTGTTCATGAGGCGCACATATCAACCATTCTAGCTATAATTTTATTTATACAGGGTGTCTTCTTGATGACAGCTTAACGAATACATTTGTAATCCAAATAAAAAATGATAAACGAAAGTCACATAACATCTTTTTAATTTAATCGTGGGCTTTTAATAAAAATTTAATTGATTTTTTTGTCTCTAGATGTCACTGTACTGACAATTAGATTCAGTGATAAAAATGAACTGTACGAACAAAATTTCATCACAATTGACACAATGTTTTTTATTTAAATCGTGTTTTGTGGCAAAAACGTCATAATTTTCAAAATCAAATATTTTTATCCACGATAAAGATTAAGGGACGCCCCATTGGCTTTTTTACACAATTTTTTATGTAGATTTTAGATTTATTCGTAAAACTATCACCAACGGGACACCCTGTATAAATAATAACTTAGTCATTTTTCTTGTTGGTTACAATAATTTAATTTAGTCTAAATAAGTGGTAAAAAATTATCTTCGTCTCCTTATCAAACGAAAATAGGATCTCAGAAAATCATTTCCCATGTTATTTCCTCACGTACTAAAATTCTATGGGGACATAAAATAATGCTTTCAAAAAAAAAAACGCCTTAAAACCGAGGAATTTTAATTTTCCATAATGGGGCAAGTTTAAAAAAATTTATATTGAGCCTCGGCTGGACGTTGTATGACCCTTAAGCTGAGGAATGCGAAGACAAGCTTTCGCACATGACATTAAACACGAAAATGTTTCACTTCGGTATCTTTCATCGTGATTTAAATAACGTGAACGTTGACACATGTGTGTTTTGATATCAAGAACAGGTCCGAACCATCAGAACTGGTTTAGCATCAAACATCTACTTCTGTCCAAAATGCCATACATAAATAACGCACAACTGCACAAGTTGTAGAAAAGTTCGTTGTACTACAGATCTACACACACACACACACCCAAATCGTTGTAAAAGGCGATCTATTTTTAAAAATCCGATTTATGCTAACGCATAACCATCACAAATGGTACGCCCGATATTACGTCTCGGCCAATTTTTCACCAGAAAAACTTCGTGCGCTTCCAAAATGCGCGCCTGCAACTTAAGGCGCAGCAGGAGTAAAAAATTTTGTAAAAATATGACCGTTTTCTAAAAAAAATTAGAGAATTCTACTTCCAAACCAACACATTTTGAAGTTATACCTCTCTTCGCGTGTTGAGGATAAAATTTTGGTCCACCGCTAATGAAAATCGGACAGTATCAAGTTAAACGTCTGAGAAAGTAAATTAATTATTGTGAATCATGCTTAAAATCGAGTGTGCACATTTGAGCTCAAAGTGGCACATTCCGATCTCGGGAAAATGAAGCGCGCCGCTCCGCGTCGCGCTTCATTTGCCTCCCTCGCTCGGAAATGTGCCACTTTTCGCTCAAACGCGCACATCCTCGTATTTATTCAATTTTGTAAATTAAACTTTTTCTTCAATCAACAAATTTAATTTAGTTCAGTAAATATATCGATTATATATTCAAAAAACGTATTTTTACTATAGCAATGAGTGGGAGCGAGCGAAAAGATACGATAAACTCATAAGTACGAGCGAGAGGGAACGAACAAAATGAATTAACTTAATTTTCGTCTAGTTTATTGACCTAAATCATTGTGAATCACGCTTAAAACCGAGTGTGCACATTTGAGCTCAAAGTGGCACATTCCGATCTCGGGAAAATGAAGCGCGCCGCTCCGCGTCGCGCTTCATTTGCCTCCCTCGCTCGGAAATGTGCCACTTTTCGCTCAAATGCGCACATCCTCGTATTTATTCAATTTTGTAAATTAAACTTTTTCTTCAATCAACAAATTTAATTTAGTTCAATAAATATATCGATTACATATTCGAAAAACGTATTTTTACCATAGCAATGAGTGGGAGCGAGCGAAAAGATACGATAAACTCATAAGAACGAGCGAGAGGGAACGAACAAAATTAATTAACTTAATTTTCGTCTAGTTTATTGACCTAAATCATTGTGAATCACGCTTAAAACCGAGTGTGCACATTCGAGCTCAAAGTGGCACATTCCGATCTCGGGAAAATGAAGCGCGCCGCTCCGCGTCGCGCTTCATTTGCCTCCCTCGCTCGGAAATGTGCCACTTTTCGCTCGAATGCGCACATCTTCGTATTTATTGAATTTATTAATATTAATTTTTACAGGTGAGCATATTTAATTTAGTTACGTCAAAAAAGTATTACTTCTAACGCGCGTACATAAGTACACGCACTGGTTTTTTTCATTTTAATGGAAGAAATAAAAGTAATAAAGAAGTGTGTACCTAAAATAATTTAATCTATATTGCAGTTTGCTTGTTACTTGATTATTGCTAAAATTTATCATATATGACCAATGACCATTCTATAAACTATGTATTTGGACGATTGTATTCGTTTTTTTTATCAATCACTTGATTTATAATGATTTAATAAAGTAAATAATTATTTAAATAGATTTTAAATAATATTAACTTTATCAAATAAGTAATTTTGATTAATTTTATGTGGGTCATTCACTCGTATGTTTTATTGTAATACTCAGCCAGTAAATGACCTACCATTTTGATATATTAAATTTTTTATTTGTTTGTTGACATGCCATAGGTAAAAAAAAATAATAAAATAAGAAGAAATGGAAAATAAAAAAAATAAGAGTGAAACTAAAAAAGAATTAAAAGAAAAAATTCTATTAGAAGCCCAAAAAGGATAAAAGGAAATCCAGATTGACTTACAAAAATAATATCTAATTTCAACTGTAACGATTATTTTTGGTTTAGTAATTTGTTTACTATTTTTTTTATATCAAAATAGTTATCGATGCAACAAATTGGTCATTCACTGGACGTTTGATTTTATTGCACAATATATGTTGTGTATTTATGCAAATTTGAAAAAGTTCTCTGATCTTTTTATAAAAAATTATTTTAAAAGGAACATTTAATAATTAAATTAATTTTTTTTTCTTAAGGAATTTTAAACCTTTTTTACTAAATTGATTTAAATCATAACAATATTAAAAATATAAACTTTTTTATTTTAGACATTATTAAACTATTTACTAAAATCAAAATTATACATTATCTACAATTGATAATATAATGTTTTGTTTTAGTTTGACATGATTATGAGAAAAGTTTATATTTATCTATAGTTAGTTGGATTTTGAAAAATCTTTTTCAGTAAATTAATTATTGCAAATACCTTAACCGAGAATTTTGTCTTTTAATTGGAGAACTTGCTGACTTTGCGTTTTAGTGTTGTATTAAAAATTTTTTATACTATTTAATTTTTTTAACTCGATGCAAACGAAAATATTACATTTGCATTACTTAATTTTTACGGACGTATCTCTACACAGGTATAGGGGAATGTGGCCTAAAAAGGGTAAGTCGCCTAAAGCGGGTAATGTCGCATATGTGGATATGTTATTTATTACCTGAAATTTATAAGTGTATTTACACTGCCAGTACCCTGCCTAATTGATGTCATAGTACTTTTGACACCTATGTTGCTTAATACTGTTACAAAATTAAAAAACAAAAAATTTAATAATTTTGTAAAATATTTGAAATTAATTTAACTTCAATTCCTACAAAGTCCTTAACATTAGCCCATTTTTTATAGTAGGGTTTTCTTTTAAAATAAACTAGTTTTATTATTTGACTAAATATTTTAATATCCATCCATTATTTTTTACATTAATGTATCAAAACCAAGAAATGTGTGTTTGGGCAAAGCGGGTAGGTACTCGTTTTGCTTGTGACCAGAAGTAGTAATTTTATTATAATTGATAGAAACTAGTTGATAGAAATAAATTTTGGTATTAAAAATAAGTGATTTAAAGCGTTGAAGCAATTAAGATTTAAAACAAATCTAAACAAGCCTGAATTAGCAGTTTATAGCATTAAAATGCTTAATAACTGAATACCAATGTTACTGTCAAAACATGTTAAGTGTAGATAATTTTTTCAAATGTTTTAATTAATCCGATTGGTTTATGGGAGACTACCCGCATTAGGCACCCCTGTCGGGCAAAGCGGGTAATTTCTAAAATTTTATATTTTTGAGTTTTTTTTACATTTAAAGCAGAAATGTAATTATTCATTTTTATAAAATGAAAGCTTCATAATTGTATTGCGTAAATGTAAGAAAGACACACTTTTTTTTAGAAGAAGTGGTTCATATGGGTCGATAAATTTTAACCTACCTGCTTTAGACCACCTTCCCCTAAGTAAATGCATTAAAATTATTTTGTAATAATTTTGCCCGTATTTTTCATTTATTTCTAGAAATATTCAAAATATTTTCTGCAATGTAATTGTATGACAATTTTGCGGTATGTCTCGAGTTAAAATTTTAAAATCGGTCTATTTCGAGCAAAAATAAACTAATTTAAAAAACTAAATTCAAAAAAGCACCGCAATACATCCCTAGAAATTTCCCCAAAGATTCTATGTGTAATTTTTTTACCATAATTCTGTATCGCTTGGCGGGAAACACGGGCGCAATTAAGATTGTTTTTCTTATGGACAGATTTACTCCTGCTGCGCCTTAACGAAAAACGGACGCATTAATTTTTCGAATTAATGTCGAACTGGGTCGAATTCTATTTAAATGTTTTAGAAAGATGTGACCTAAATAACGCATGTGGACTTTAAGATAAAAAATAGAAATAACATGTTGTTGACTTCTCTTAATCTTTAATTAATGAAAATTATGGCTATTGTATCTTCGGATCCTAAATTTAAAAATTTTGGCGCGCAAAGTGACGCATTTTGAACTTGCGTAGGGAAGCGGCGAAAAAAGACCATCGCAGAAAGAAATGGTTAACGTGTTTACAATCTGGACTGTGTCGTATAAAATGTTTATTATTAATTTATAAATAAGGCGATAAGATTAAATCAAATTTGTTTAGATAACCGTGTGTGTACTTGAGTATGTGATATTTAAATAAAACGACTTTTAATTGCTGGCTGATTTTCAAAGATAAAAGTCGTTAGAGTGAAGTCGAACATAAAACAACGAGCGTATTAATTATTGTTAATAACGACGCTCAGAAGTCTTCGTTTATTTGGAAATAACGTGGAAACATTGTAACCTTAACCTACACAACGTAATTGCGTTAACGACGTAAAAAATTAATTTGTCAACAAAACCGCTACTGATAACAATTTATTAATCGTGTGATGTCAATAGTGCATCGTCTTCCTTGCCTCTAATTTAATTTTTGCGTATCATGCCGGATAATAAGCGAACCACATTTCGTGATTCATTAATAACAAAGTCACAAAGAGAATCGGGGGGCCCGTCTCCTATGCAATTCCTGAAAAACCTACGTCGAAATGGAATTTATTATTTTTATTACAAAATACTTCGTCGAAGTTACAGCATTTTGAAAATTAAAAATTTTAGCAAGATTTACATCTCGAAAGCCTGAAACGCGTTTTTCTTCTTGATTTAACGTTGGGCCCTGTTAATTTTTTTTCCTGATCTTACACTACAATAAACGAGCCTTTAGAATCTGAAAAGTTTTTAAAGATCCATTCACAAATAACTGTGCTGCGATTTATCGAAGTACAAATTAAAAAAAAAAATACAAATAGGACTCTTCAAACCCATTTTTTTCGAGAATTTTAAATAGCATACTTATAGTTTTTTGACTCTTTCCGAAGCCAAAAAGTTCGGTAAATCCGAATCTATATAGTTTTTAAAGATCTGTGCACAAATAACGGCGAGGTTACCGCATTTTGCAAATTAAAAATTTTAGCAAAATTTACATTGTGTAAGCTTTGAACGCGTTTTTCTTCTATACTTAACATTGGGCCCTGTTGAGTATTTAAATTTATTTTACGCGCCATTAAATAAACTTTCATAATCTAAAACGAATTTAAAGATCCGTTCACAAATAACACGGCTACGATTTTTCGAAGTGGAAATTAAAAAAAAAATAATTACAAGTCGGACTCTTTAAACCCGGTTTTCTCGAAAACTTAAAATGGCACGCTTATAATTTTTAAAATTTTTCCAAAGCCAAAAAGTCTGGCAAATCCGAATCTGTATAGTTTTTAGAGATCTATCTACAAATAACGGCGCTACAATTTTTTCAACTTTAAATTTTGTGCTACAAAAATTCAACCCAAAATTACTCGAAAAATTAACAAAATTTTGTATTTGTATTATTTTACAAAACAAGAGAGGGGCGTCATATGATTAAATATTTTTAAGGGAGCTGTGGGCACATACAGTTTGGAAACCGTTGTTTTAGATAAACCGCCAAAATAAAAATAATAATAATGCCAAGGATAGTTGTAGTATTCTTTATGGCGCTTTTTTTTGCTTTTTCGTTAAACGCTGACAAGAGAGACAAATTATGCTTGGATTGGCAAATTGTGGACCAAAGTGTGTTAGGAGTTAAAAATATACGAATATTGTCATTATTATTAATTGTGCGCAAGTAATTAAGGTTCCGTTTATGCTTATTGATGTCACATACAACAAAAAATTAGATTTTTATTTTTTTTGCGTGATTTTTTGGCATTATGAAATGTTCGATGCTGAATTTGTAAACGAGTGACAATCGCAAGTTGTATTCGTTTAAACTAAAAAAAATAATAAATGGAATATAAAATTAAATTTTAAAATAATACAAAAAAAACTAATTTATTTGTGTAGAAATCCAAATAACAATTTTAAACGTAAACATATATTAATAAATATTAAAAAATTTAGGTACCAACTTAAAAAATTTATTATACATACACTAAACGAAGGGATACCTGTGTTATAATATTATTCAACCCAAACAAAATTTGCATAAGGTTAAAAAACATGACTTTTACATTTTCTACAAATAAGAGCAAATCGGCTAAAAATGTAAAACCCAAACAAATAAATCAAAAATTGTTTTTATCTATTTCTAAAACGGTTGTTTGTCCAATTCTAACTATTACAAAGAGCGAGAAAAATCAAATTCATGATTGATATTTTTTAATAGGAAAATAGTGCCCTGTTGTTAACTTTTTATTAATTTGTGGTAGTTTAAATAATAAGTAAATTTAAATTCAACTTAGGGACTTAGCAGGCTGTGCTTATAAGTTATCGCGAATGGCGCTAGGGGCTCTTCAATTGTTCTTATGTCAATTGAGGTTCAGAGTGCTTCTGCAATTTTACAAAGTTTAATTAGTTTATAATTGGTTAAATGTTTTTAAATATGTGCCAAAAGTGCCATTACATGGTGTTGTTTCGACTGATTAATAAGGGTTTGTGGTAACTTTTGTTTTTAATAGGCAAATAGTTGAAAATACTTTACAGCTTTTCTCCATGGGATTTCACAGGGCCAATTGCTGTTCTACGTTGATGAAATATTTAATGCATTTTTTCTAATTAGTTTAAATAATTAGCTTGTAGGGGATGAAATAACATTATTCGGTGGGAGATTGAGATTATAGTCAAAATCTCTATGCATTTTATTTGTTCTGTAATATGAATTTCATTTCTTAGCAACATTCGGGAGGAGGGAAATTCAAATTTAAATAGAATTTAATTACACTTTTTTTTTAGTTTTGTTGTTATAATTCATTAAACAACTAAGGTGGAGAGTTCTAATATTTATTTTAAATCACAATTGTTTAAAACAATAATCGAATTTATCAATAATATTCCGTTTTAATACATTATAAAAATACATAAGCAGATATCTCTTTGTGTTTTAGTAAAATTAAATCAAATTTTACAATATTTAAGTTGAAGATTATTAACTCATCATGTATGTAAACATCTTTTGATAATTTATTAAAACTTGCCCAAAAGAATAGGCACATCTGTACTTCTGCTTTACTATTGCCCTGTGTTATTTAAATTAAGTACATTTATTTGATAAAATTGTATAGAACAAAAGTAATAATTAAATTTGAATATTGTTATTAATTAATTTTTTATTCAGGTGAACTAACCAACGGATGAGGACAATTTTTAACCGAAGATGAAATGTGGACTTTGGAGATAGAAATCAAAGAACCGTTTTGAAGACATCAGCTTCAAAAAACATCATTCGTAAGGAAAACCATTGTTTATTACTAAAGTGAGTAATTATTATTATTAATTCCTTTATTTTGGTATGTGCTATCGTTACACATTTGGAAATAAAATATTTTTATCGGAGCTCTTAAAGGGTGAAAGAATTATTTCTTTAATTTCATGGGCAAGAACAGTTTTGTGTTTGTTTTTTTAAAATACCTTTTTAATAGTTGACAAAATCAATTTATTTCTGTTTAAACAATTAAGAGTCGAGGTTTTTACTATATTTAATTTTAAAGTCCTTTCGGAATACCTAAATGTAATGATTTATAATTTGATTTTACCAAGTTTAGAACCGAGATTACATTTTAAACATTAATTATCTTTTAATTTTTATTACCAAATACCAATTTTAATGCTCTATTGTTAACTTTTTATTATTTTGTGGTAGTTTAAATAATAAGTAAATTCAAATTCAACTTAGGGACTTAGCAGGCTGTGCTTATAAGTTATCGCGAATGGCGCTAGGGGCTCTTCAATTGTTCTTATGTCAAATTGTGGTTCAGTGTGCCTTTACAATTTTACAAAGTTTAATTAGTTTAAAATTGCTTAAATGTTTGTAAATATGGTGCAAAAGTGCAATTACATGGTGTTATTTCGGCTGATTAATAAGGGTTTGTGCTAACTTTTGTTTTTAATAGAAAAATAGTTGAAAATACTTTACAGCTTTTCTCTATGGGATTTGGCAAGGTCAATTGCTGTTCTACGTTGATGAAATATTTAATGCGTTTTTTTTAATTAGTTTAAATAATTAGCTTCTAGGGGATGAAATAACATTATTCGGTGGAGGATTTAGATCATAGTCAAAATTTCTATGCATTTTATTTGTTTTGTAATACGAATTTTTATTTCTTAGCAACACTGGGAAGGAGGGAGATTCAAATTTAAATAGAATTTAATTACATTTTTTTTTGTTTTTGTTGTGTTAATTCATCGAACATCCAAGGTGGAGAGTGCTGAAATGACCCTTTTTCCTCTCTTCAGCTAATATTTATTTTAAAACACAATATTTATTAAAATCACAATTTTTGAAAACAATAATCTAATTTACCAATAATAATTATTATAAAAATACATAACCAGATATCTCTTTGTGATTTAGTAAAATTAATTCAAATTTTACAATATCTAAGTTGAAGATTATTAACTCACCATATAGGTAAACATCTTTGGATGAGGGTTAAAGTGGTAAATTTATTAAAACTTGTCCAAAATTTAGATAGATACATCGGAAGTGTACTTCAGCTTTACTTTTGTTCTGTGTTACTTAAATTAAGTACATTTATTTGATAGAATTGCATAGAACAAAAGTAATAATTAAATTCGAATATTGTTATTAATTAATTTTTTATTCAGGTGAACTAACCAACGGATGAGGACAATTTTTAACCAAAAATGAAATGTGGACTTTGGAGATAAAAATCAAAGAACCGTTTTGAAGACATCAGCTTCAAAAAACATCAATCCTAAAGAAAATCATTGTTTATTATTAAAGTGAGTAATTATTATTATTAATTCTATTATTTTGGTATGTGCTATCGTTGCACATTTGGAAATGGAATATTTTCATCGGACCTTTTAAAGAATTACTTCTTTAATTTCATGGGCACGAACAGTTTTGTCGACAAAATTAATTTATTTTTATTTAAACAATTAAAAGTCGAAATTTTTTACTATATTTAATTTTAAATTTTTTTTAGAATAATTTATATTGTGATTGCAAGAAATTTAGAACCTTTCGTGAAAAACAGACTGAGATTGCATTTGATTAATTCCTTATACTCGGCATTGCAACGTCACACAGCAATCACAAGGAGGGAGATTCAAATTTAAATGACATTAATTTTTCTTTTGTTATTATGTATTGTTTTGAGAATGCTGCAGTGACCCTTCTCTGCTTTTCCTTTGATATTTATTTTAAAACATAAATTTTACTAAATTCACAATTGTTCAAACAAGAATATAATTTATCAATAATCATTTTATAACAATAAAATTTTATTATAGCTTTCGTGAAAAATAGAGCAAAATTACATTTGATACATTCATTATCTTCTAAATTTTATAAATAAAATATTATTTTCAATGCCTTATTATAAAATTTTATTAATTTGCGGTAGTTCGAAGAACAAATTAACATCCGATTCAACTTAAGATCTCACTAGGCTACGTTTAATGGTTATCGCGAATGGCGCTAGTTATAATAATAAAGTTATAAGTAGAAAATTGTCCCTATTAAAGATTTTTGGCATAAATTTTAATAAACATTGCGAAAGCCTAAAATTAATATTTTAAAAGCCGGTTGACGAAATACTGCTTTTAGGTTTATTTATGTTATGTCACACTGTACCGATGAAGAATTTAAAATTTGAGATTTACCTACTTTTACTCGGGTAAACGTGGGTGCACGATAGGTGCAGTTACTTATTGTATTGAATGCTTAAGAAAAAAAATATCGAGTAATTATAAATAGAGTTGATAAATCTAAGTTTAGACAAAACAAGTTTCCTTATGCATCGGCCTTGGATTTTAGAGCTTTTCAAATTTACAATTATTTATGTACGTTTATGCGTTTGCCGGTCATTGCTCAGGAAATGTATGCACAAAACACAACCACGACACATCTTTGCCTTTTATAACTGTTGTATAGGAGGTTGTTAATTTTTGCACAATTGCCTAACAATTATTCATTCATTACTCCCTAATAAACATAAATAAGTGTGTTACTTTGACTTTCAATGATGAGTAATTTTCTTTCGCTTTACATTTACAGTAAACGACCTCGAATTTAACTATGTAGCACGTTTGTCTTCGACAACCAACTTATAATCAATTATGATTTTTAAGGGCAGCGATTACAAAACTTCAAAACGCCTTCCTTAAAAAAAATCCAATTTTGGCGAGTTTCCACTGTACATCAATTTAGACGGTAGTTTGGCCATAGAATAAACCGCGTAAATTGAAAGCATAATTTCTTGTATGGAAAACCGTGTAAATCGAAAACAAAGCGAAATATGCATAAATTGGTCAGTTTCCAACTAGAATTCAATGGGGGGGCTGAGTAAAGTAAATCGCGGGCTTTGTGAGGTATAACGAAATCAGATTTGCCGAATGTGGCCCCTATGGGGCAGTGTAAGTCATGTCAAAGTTTAATTTTCCCTAGAAATGCCTTGCAAGGCTCCCATTTAAAAGGTATAAGGCACTCCGTACGCACAGTAAGATAAGGTTTTTGTTAGGAAGACCTTATGAGTTCCTTACTTGAAAAATAACAGGTTTACCCTGTTAGGTATTTTTAAATAATTTTTTATGCAGTTCATATACCGGGTGTTTTAGTTAAAGTGCCACGAGTTTATAAAAATTTCAAGTATAGAAGTATCTTTAATTTATACAATCTATGTATTGGCATAAATATAATTTTTTATTACTTTTAGTATAACCAAAAATAGTGACTTTATTATCTTAAATAGAAGGGTATGAATTTTTTTTATAACTAAATAGAACTCGTATTAAAAAATTACAAAAAAAATAATTCTTATTAGAAGTCCGGGTCACTTTACAGAAACACCCTATAATCTATTATTTATTATTTTAGGAATTATAAACTCGTGGCACTTTAAATGAAACACCCGGTATGCCAGAGAAGAAGCATGCTCTACCTCAATAACATAAGAATTATTATAACTAAGGGTTTTCCCAAAAAGAGGGTTTTATTTTGATTATTAAAATATAACTGAGAATATTTTTTAACAGAAATCAATGAGTTTATTCATTTTAATAAGGAAAGGGATGCCCTTATCGAATGCGTAGTTAAATAAAAATTGCAAATGCGCACTACTTGAGCATATATTTTAATAAAATTGCGATATTACAATTAATTTTAAAGCCGATTTCGAAATACTTATTTCGGTTATTATTATTAATGTCCATGAAAATTTAAAATTTGGATTTACCTACTTTATCAGTTAACGGGGTGACCAAATGAATAACTTAAATGGATGTTAAAAAAATCTATTTTAAATGAGTTAAAAAATATTAGACAAAACAGTTTCCTTAGCATCCTTGATTTAACTTTCAAATTTAAATTAATGTATTTTCGTTTGCCGGTCGTAGGGAAGTATCACAAAAAAACCCGACACATCTTGCCTTTTTAACTGTTTAAGGAGTTTTAATTTGCACAATCCAACAATTATCATTCATTACTCCAATAAAAAAATAAGGATCATTTCGATGCATTTCAAGAATCCATTACAGATACGACTCGGTTAACACGGCAGTTTGTGTTAACTGAACTTTAAAACCTTAAGAGCTAAGTCTTTATGCAAAACTTAATGCGTTTTGGAATGCCAATTCCAAAGATCGACGAGGAATCGACAAACCTGGGTTTTCAACCTATAGCTACAGCAGCAAATTCTCAGTTTTCTTGACGAGCACACGGTTTATTTCACATCAAATTTGTCCCAACAGCTCAAATTTTTCAGTTTCACTATTGGGGCGAAAAGTAATCGCGCTAAAGTGAATAGTTTTCGAACGTGCTCATTGGTTTTAATGATTTTAACCATTTAATCTGAAGCTGTATCGTTCCATTTAAAGGCTAGTTTTACTGTCAAGTAAAAGAGCGCTTCAAGTGAAAGCTAATAGCCTTTTAAAATAAAGTTTATGAATATTTATTAAATAATTTTTAAGTATTGTTTTTGCTTATCGAAAATATGTTTAAAAAATATATGTATAAACTTCGATATTTGAACAGTATTCTGAAGGTATTTTGGTAAACAAAGGGTTCTTACTAATAGGTACAAACTAACGAGGTTTTACTGTACTGTTTAAATTTTAAAAATAAAATTCTTCAATTGCTTTTATTAAAAATTATTATGGGTAGCCTGTAAGAATCTTAAGATTTCATTTAATTTGAAAAATTAATATAAAATATAAAGTATTAAAATTTAGAATAATAAAATCTGTATAAATTAAAGATTTTTTTCTCAATAACATAGATATTTTTATAAATTAATTATTTAATATTAAACTCTTTTTTAAGTATTGTTTTTTGCTTTATCGAAAATATGTTTAAGAAAAATATATATGTAATCAAACTTCGATATTATGAACATGTATCTCTGGAAGGTATTGTTGGTACGAACAAAGGGTTCTTACTAATAGGGTACAATACTAACGAGGTTTCACTGTACTGTTTAAATTTTAAAAATCAAAATTCTTCAATTGCTTTTATTAGAAAATTATTATGGGTAGCCTGTAAGAATCTTAAGATTTCATTTAATGTTGAAAAAAATTAAGTATACCAAATATCAAAAGTTATTCAAAATATTCAAGAATCAAGTTATGTATTCTGTCATAAATTTTTAAAGATTTTATATTGTTTTAAAAAATGTATTTTTAAAATTGCGATTCTTTCACAATCTCTTTTTCACATTTTAATGTTTTTAAGATCTTAATTGATGCCAAAAAACTAAGAATTTTAAATATCAAAAGTCTTAAAATATCACAAGCAATTTAGTTATAAATTTTCAATACAGTCAAACCTCGATATTATGAACATTTTTGTCCGAAAGATTTGTTCAAACTAACAAAAATTATATACTAATAGGGTATATGCTAACGAGGTTTGACTGTAATGGGTTATAAATATACTAGAACAGGATAGAAATTATTGTTATTTGTTTCGTATAGATTTTCATGCAAATTATACAAGGCTGTGCACATTCGAGCGAAAAGTGGCACATTTCCGAGCGAGGGAGGCAAATGAAGCGCGACGCGGAGCGGCGCGCATCATTTTCCCGAGATCAGAATGTGCCACTTTGAGCTCGAATGTGCACACTCGGTTTTAAGCACAATTCACAATTATTTGGCCAATCAAATTGACTAAATTTAGTTAAATAATATTTATTATTTCCTCTCACTCGTATTTATGAGATTCTCGTATCTTTCGCTCTCTCCCACTCATTGCTATGGTAAAAATACGTTTTTCCAACATATAATCGATGATTGATTGAACTAAATTAAATTTGTTGATCGGAAAGAGAGTTTAATTTACAAAATTTAATAAATACGAGGATGTGCGCATTCGAGCGAAAAGTGGCACATTTCCGAGCGAGGGAGGCAAATGAAGCGCGACGCGGGCGGCGCGCTTATTTCCGAGATCGGAATGTGCCACTTTGAGCTCGAATGTGCACACTCGGTTTTAAGCACAATTCACAATTATTTGGCCAATAAAATTGACGAAATTTAGTTAAATAATTTTTATTATTTCCTCTCACTCGTATTTATGAGATTCTCGTATCTTTTCGCTCTCTCCCACTCATTGCTATGGTAAAAATACGTTTTTCCAACATTTAATCGATGATTGATTGAACTAAATTAAATTTGTTGATCGGAAAGAGAGTTTAATTTACAAAATTTAATAAATACGAGGATGTGCGCATTCGAGCGAAAAGTGGCACATTTCCGAGCGAGGGAGGCAAATGAAGCGCGACGCGGGCGGCGCGCTTCATTCCCAGATCGGAATGTGCCACTTTGAGCTCGAATGTGCACACTCGGTTTTAAGCATTATTCGCAATAATTTTGCCAACGAAAAATTAGTATATAATTTTTATCATTCCCTCTCACTCGTACTTATGAGTTTATCGTATCTTTTCGCTCGTTCCCACTCATTGCTATGGTAAAAATACGTTTTTCGACTATATAATCTATATATTTACTGAACTAAATTAAATTTGTTTATTGAAGAAAAAGTTTAATTTACAAAATTTAATAAATACGAGGATGTGCGCATTCGAGCGAAAAGTGGCACATTTCCGAGCGAGGGAGGCAAATGAAGCGCGACGCGGAGCGGCGCGCTTCATTTTCCCGAGATCGGAATGTGCCACTTTGAGCTCGAATGTGCACACTCGATTTTAAGCACGATTCACAATGTAATCAACTAATTATTAATATTGTTTAATTAATAATTGCAGGACCGTACTTCAATGAGTAATAGCTGAATCAAAACATCGTCGTATTTTCGATAAAGTTTATCTTTCGCCCAACAGCACTCGATAACCAGGTAATAAAATTAAACCAAACTGATAACGCTTTTTTGAGTTTTTAATACCAATTTTCTTTATTTCTGACAGTGTACTCGAGCACATCGGATCGTCAGGAAAGCCACATCATTTCATTAAAAGGTTGTAAAATTAATAAACTGATTTTTCGATTTCAGCAAGATTGGTTGCTTCTAAATTCAGAAAGCATACAGTCGCAATAAAATTTCGAAAGAAGCTGGCCTCTTCTTTCGATTAACGTGTGGCCTTTTTTTACAGCTCGAAGCGAAGCCCGCGAGCTTTCTTGTTCGCGAATATTTGAACAATCACAACTCGTCGTTCAATAAGTGCGGGAAATACGATTTTGAAACGTGGTTTTTTACTCGAGTGCTTGTCCTCCCAGTTTTAAATAGTATTTTGGGTCCCATAAATAATAAAAACGCGCGAATTTAAAAAAATGTAGTTTGCGGAAAGATGTGCGGGGGTGTCGGACGAAGCTGATGGTCCAGAGATTGAGGACGAAGGATGCAATGGTGGTCAGCCTGAACCCCACATTGTGAAGTCATCTTTAAAGGGATTGAAAAGGTAGGTCCTTTCAGCGTGCGAGAAGAGGACAGATGTCGCCCTTCCCTGTGAGTACTTTTAATTTTTTCCTTGCACAAATGTTTTTCAGATTTTTGACATTTTGAGTTTGTTATTTTTGTATTGAAGCATAGTTATTTTACCTTCGGGAATTGAACGGGTTCGGATTGGTCGGGAGTGATAGTGTTGATCGCCGGTAGCGTTGAGACATCCTAACTGCGCCTTTCTGCAAAAAGGATTTTTTAGGGTTATGATAAATATTTTTATTAAAATTACACACTGTAACGAAATAATTTGATTAATAAGTTACGACAAAACAGATTAGGAACAGAATTTATTAAATTGACAATTGAACATTAAACAAATAAACAATATAAGAAAGTATTAATAACAATAGCCGAACGTAATAATATTACTATAATATAACCTCACAGACCTGCATTTTTTTATATTATGAGTGTCAGATATGTGTTTGCGACTTATTTCTCTGCGGATCTTTGTTGACTTTTGTATGCAATTAATAAATTATAGATTGACTATATAATAAATATATAACCTAACATTATAACGATACATAACCTAATATTACGACAATATAGCAATGGACGACTTCAATGTTACTTGGTTACAACACTGATTTAATAATTAACAGATTGGATTAAAAATCAAATCAATTTTGGAATCAAAGCCATAAGGAAAAATTAACTTATAAATACTATGACTTTTCCCAAATATAAAATTAAAATCTATTGGAATAGATCTAATATGAAGAGACAAGGTTAATGTGAATTAATCCAACAAAACGCGGTATGTGCACATTCGAGCGAGAAGTGGCACATTTTCCGAGATCGGAATGTGCCACTTTCAACTCGAATGTGCACACTCTGTTTTAAGCACGATTCACAATAATCAATGTATTTTCTTAGACGGCTAGCTTCAACTGTCAAATTTTCGCCAGTTGTGCGCGCGCAAATTCCGTTGCCTGCCAAAATTTTACTCTCTAGCGCCCAAAGAAGTATAACTTCAACAATAGTGAAAAATAGAAAACGTTTCCTTCGCCCGAGTGTGTGCGAGTATCCGCTTAAGAAAAGCAAAATATATAAATAAATCGATTTATAAAAAGCAATCGACTTTAAAAGTCGTAACAATTGCCATTCAATTATGACCCAAGGATGACCTGGCTTTAATGATTTGCTTGTCACCGAGAAAGTGAGCGCTTATATAATCAACACATAAAGTGACCTTTTCCGTTTTATTTTGACTTTTTAATAAAAATCGAAATCTATTTATCTTATTTAGGAGTTAAAATCTAAAAGTGTGTCAGTTCGTGACTGCACTATCTATGGAAGTTGTTTATACTTTTCCTGTACTCGCCAGTTACAAGCAACTCCTTCACTTAAAATGATTTGCATTTCGTACAAAGCTCTGTCTGAGTAATTTATGCGATATTCTCTTAAAAAAATCCTATATTAATCTTATGAAAAGGACAAATGGACACATTGAACTACAAGTAATTATATCGCTTGAACCTTCCGTATGCTATGTTTTGTATTGTTTTTAAATACAACAATAGAACATTATTTATATACTGTTAAATATATGATCGGTTCTGTATTAAATTAATTCTTTATTAATATATAATAGCCTTTTTTTTTCACAACTCTAATTAACTACCACTTTCATTAATAACGTACTCACACATTTAATAACTAACTCTCAACTATTTCTATATCACTATGACTACTTGAACTACTAACTTGATTATTCTCTTATTGTTTTTTCCAACACTCCCTCTCAATAAGAAAATTATCTTCACTTTGCCCGCACATTCTTTTAAGTTTATAAAACTGTTCCTTGCCTAAATAATCTTTTACTAAACCTAAGTCTTTCATTTTAAAGTTTTTTCTTAACACTGTTTTCAAATAACTTATTTGACTCTCACTCGTTCCGAATATTAATATATCGTCTACGTATAAAAGTAAAAATAGTTTTTCACTTTTCTCATATTTAGTATATAAACAATAGTCATTTGTTGATCTCTCAAAACCTTCACCTAACATAATTGAGTCAAACTTTTCGTTCCAATACTTTGGTGATCTTTTTAAACCATACAACGATTTATTTAATTTTACTACATCGTTTTTACATTTTGCTCCTTTTGGTAACTTCATGTAAACTTCTTCTTTGATATCGCCATACAAAAAAGCAGCTCTAACGTCCATCTGGTAAACAGGTAAACTTAATTCGGTAGCTATAGCTATAAAAATTCTAAATGTTGGTAATCTTGCAACTGGAGCATATAAGTCACTCAGATCAAAATTGTCCTTCTGCTCAAAACCTCTTGCCACCAACCTTGCTTTATATTCTTTTTCTTTCTTACTACCATTTTTAATCTTAAATATCCACTTACTGCTTATAGTTGCTTTGCCCTCCGGTGCTTGGCTTTTGTCCATGTATTATTCCCATGTAACTCGTGTAACTCTCGTTCGATTGCCCTTTTCCATTCTTCTGCATCAGACCTCTCCATTGCCTCATCATATGACCACGGTTCATTTTCAATAGCCACAAAACTTGTTTCAAAATCATCCATCCAAGTAGGTTTCTTTACCATTCTTGTACTTTTTCTACCTTCATCGCCATTGATTTTAACAGTTGTGTTATCTTTAATTACTCCCTCTTGACCCTTGTCTATAATTTCATCAGAATCAGTTATTTCTTTTGACTCTATAATATCCTGACTATCTGTATTTTCACTTATGTCAACAGTCATATTTACTTCAGTCGCTTGTTCATAAGCATCTATACATATTTGGGGTTTTATAAAAACTACGTTTCTTTTAAATCTAAAGTCCATAATGTAACTTTTTCCGACTCTTTTCGCTAAAGCCCTAGTTTTTCCATTTTCACAAAACTACATTTTCATTATTTGTTATTAATGTATATCCTAATTCAGTTACTCTGCTTACAGAAAATAAATTGGTTTTAAGTTTTGGTACATACAAAACATTATTTATTGTTGATTCTACCCAATTATTTCCATCAAACGCTTCTAAACATAAATTCCCTTTTCCAATTGCTTCTATTTTTGACCCATCCCCAATTACTATTAATCTACTCTCTGTTAAATTTTCATATTCTTTAAAAAATGATTTGTCTCCTGTCATATGTTCACTTGCCCCACTATCTACTATCCAGTTATTCGAATTTTTAAGAACTTCATTTTGCATTACTACAAAAGCATTATTTTTACTTTGTTTATCTAAATTTCTTTCTTTTTCTTTTTAAATCTACAATCTTTAATTAGATGACCAGATTTTTACAATAATGACAACTTTTTCCTTGATTTTTATTTAAATTGCACTCTCGTTTAACATGCCCTTCTTTCCCACACAAATAACATTTAATTTTGTATTTGTTACTTACATTTCGGGCAGCTAATGCTACTATCTCACCCTCGTTATGTTGCTTTAACCTTTCTTCTTCAACTAGAAGTCTTGCTGTGAGGTTTTCCATACTCTGCATTTCTTTTGAAGCCGATTCCCACGCTGAGATGAAATGCGAATACTTTCTTGGTAGTGACATCAATATCTTCGTTATTAACGCTTGTTCTTGCACTTCTTCCCCAAGTTGGTCTAGTTTGCTTTTCAGTTCTTGCATTCTTGCTAAGAAATTTGCTATATTTCCATCTTCCAATTGTGCTTGATAAAACTGTTGTTGTACTATATGCAGTGACGTATTACACTTCATTTCTAGTATGCTTTTCAGTTTTCGCCAAATCTCTTCAGCAGTCTTGCAATTTATTATATGTAATAGTACCTTTTCGCCCATTCTCGAAACTATTAAACTTTGAGCTTTGGCATCTTTTATCTCCCATTCCACTTTGGTCTTTCCATCTACTTCTGGTTTTTTCTTCGCCATCAACTAGCTTCATTAATCCCAAACCTTTTAATATTACTGCAACCTGGAACTTCCACACTGTCCAGTTCTCAACACCTTCTAACTTGATGCCTTGCATTTGCTCCATTTTCACTTAGCTATTATTCTTACTCTTCCAGAACTTAACCACTGGCCTCTGCTACCATGTTAAATATATGATCGGTTCTGTATTAAATTAATTCTTTATTAATATATAATAGCCTTTTTTTTTCACAACTCTAATTAACTACCACTTTCATTAATAACGTACTCACACATTTAATAACTAACTCTCAACTATTTCTATATCACTATGACTACTTGAACTACTAACTTGATTATTCTCTTATTGTTTTTTCCAACATATACAGCCGTAAATAATTGCTACTTTAGAGAAGAATTCATGCCAAAAGTCTTTTTTATAAAATTTAGAGTTAATAAATTTGATAATTTCTAAGAAAATACGCTAGCATTAAATTCTAAAACGAATTGCAAAAGTGCAACTTTTCTTTTGCGACCATTCAAATTTAAGTGGGTTTTGCAAATAAAATTAACGAAAAGATGGGTTTCCAAGCAAATTTTGTAAATAAGTAGGGTATCCTGTTGTACCTTGGTTCCTTTGTACCTAGGGCAACTTTATTTTTTTTTAATATTTGCGGGCTTTCGTGACCCATCATTTTCGATATTTCAAATGCCACATTGACAGACATTAACGTAAAGTTAGAAGGAGGTGGCCAATGTACTTTGTTAATGTATGAGATCAATTGAAATTTTTAATCGAAAAAAAGTAAGTCTTTTTATATTCTTTTTACTTAAATATCTGATTGATTTTTATTACCTAATAACAATTGACTCATCGTAATAGAAAGAATATTTATTAATGTTGGCATAGTAGTAGTTTAATTTTGGCACAGCATAATCTTTAATTTTAATTTTGATTTTAAACATCAAGGGTCGGTGTGTTGTACTCGGTCACTGTCAATACATTGTACCTTGGCCCTGAAATAAACGGGCAATAAATAAAAACTTAGATATACCTTTGTTATAAATTCTTATTTTTTTTATTTAGCTTGAGATAATATGCCTCGCAAGTTTAACGAAAAATTTAAATTTTTGCAAAGTTAACCATTAACCCCTTGACATACAATGACGTCTAGGAGACGTCAATCGTTTAGGGTGTCATTGTAGATTTTGACGTCTCTAAGACGTCAAGAACTGTATTCAATTTTATGTTCCGAAAAAGGTTTGTTTTCAACAATAATTTTGTTAAAAGGCACAATATTGGGGATTTGGGAATTTTGTTATTAATATAATTATGTAATATTTAATTGCAAATTGTCAGAGAGTAAATGAATTCTTTGAAAGTGTGCTTAAAGCCGAGTGTGCGCGTTCGAGCTCAAAGTGGCACATTTCCGATCTCGGGAAAATGAAGCGCGCCGCTCCGCGTCGCGCTTCATTTGCTTCCCTCGCTCGAAAATGTGCCACTTTTCGCTCGAACGCGCACATCCTCGTATTTATTGAATTGTGCAAATTAAAGTTTTTCTTCAATCAACAAATTTAATTTAGTTCAGTAAATATATCGATTATATATTCAAAAAAAGAATTTTTACTATAGCAATGAGTGGGAGCGAGCGAAAAGATACGATAAACCCATAAGTACGAGTGAGAGGGAATGATAAAAATTATTTATTAATTTTTCGTTGACAAAATTATTGCTAATAATGCTTAAAACGGTGTGCACATTCGAGCTCAAAGTGGCACATTTCCGATCTCGGAAAATGAAGCGCGCCGCTCCGCGTCGCGCTTCATTTGCTTCCTCGCTCGAAAATGTGCCACTTTTCGCTCGAACGCGCACATCTTCGTATTTATTCAATTTGTTTAAATTACTTTTGGATTTAAAAGGAAATAGCAATGTATTCAAATAAAACGACATATGCGCAGTAACATATAGTTTGATAACCACTGGTCTAGCTATACACAAGCGCAACATAGCGCGTTGTTATATTTAATTTAGTCGCGCCAAAGAAGTATTACTTCTAACGTGCGTACATAAGTACATGCACCGGTTTTTTTACATAGAATGAAATTCAGTTTTAAACATTTAGCAAAATTATTAAAGTAAACTCGAAGAATAAATTATTTTAAGTTTTTAGACAACTCAAATTAAATAAATTAATAACTTGGAAAATTTTTAAAATATATTTAAGAACTTTAGAAATTTTTAATTATCAATTTTTTTTGTATAACACAAATTGAATAAAACAAAACTTTATTCGGTAAATTTAAAAGGAAATTTTGATGAAAAAAATTATTATGTATTTTCAGAAAACTCAAATAGAGTAAATACAGAATTTGTGGTTTTTCAAAAAACTTTGAAGATCATTAATTTACGCAAATAAAATTAATATTGGAGAAAACTCAATAAATAAATTATCTTAATTGTTCAGAAATATTAAATTTATAAAATTAAATACAGTCAAACCTCGATAGGTCGAAGTTGAAGAGAAACTAAAAATAATTCGCGTTATCAAAAATTCGAGCTATCGATATAAAAATATTTTTTTAGTTTATGTTTTTAAAATTTACTTATTGTTTCTTTTTCTTAATAATTTCCTAGTGATTTCTTGCTAAAACCTAAATCTTGTGTCTTGAACAAGTTGTAATTAGGCTTCATTTATGGAATAATTCAATTTTTAAATATAAAAAAATATTTATATGTTATATATTATATGCATCAAAATTTTAGAATGACTTAGGTGGGGAATGTTAAAAAAAGATTGGGAAACAATGCTCTACATATTTGAAAATGTTTTAAAACTATTAATTATTTATTTTATGTTATTTGTGTATGCTCATAACAGTTAAGTTGAGCTAAATTAATAGTTTTTTCGGACTCATCAAATTCGGTTTTTTTTTGTATGTCAAGGGGAAATTTTTCTATACGAGAAAAGTCTTGTTAATTTTTGAAACAATTTTAGTGTCATCTCAAAGAAGAACATTAGTAGTTCTTATAATCCAAAAATAAATATATAGTTCTCATAGAACAATGGGTTTTATTTTGCTTAATGTGAATAGAGCCAAGATACATCACCTCTGTTGTACCTAGGCTATAGATGCACTAATTTTTAAATCTTATAGCAATTTGAGTAATCGGTTGGTAATGCTTTCAAATATTTTATGATGAATACCTTATTAGTGCCCCACTACGATGCAATTTATTTTATCAACAAATTGTTACATATACAATTTAAAAAAAATTACAAGTGAAAAAACAACCAAAGTACAAGAGGTTCTCCTAATTTTTTATTTAATCATGCAAGTTGTTTTAATGAAATTTGAAGAAATGTATATTAAAAAAAAATTAAATAAAAAATAATAATTTGGCTCTAATTTTTATAATTAATTTTATGTTAAAAATAATGCCGATTTATTATTGTAGAATTGTCCATATACATATATGCCTTTTTAAAGTTATCCTTCTTTTGACGAGTCCAGAGTAAAATTTTAGGTAGCAACGTGCGCACAGCCAATGAAAATTCGACAGTTGAAGTTAGCCACCCGATAAAGTAAATTAATTATTTTTTTTTAATTAAGGCTTATAACTGCTTAACAATATTCATTGTTATACATGGTATTTTTAACAATTAACACATTGCAATTAATTATTGTGAATCATACTTAAAACCGAGTGTGCACATTCGAGCTCAAAGTGGCACATTTCGACTTCGGGAAAATAAACGCGCCGCTCCGCGTAGCGCTTCATTTGCATATAAATTAGGCAAATTCAGTAAATACGAGGATGTGCGCATTCGAGCCAAAGTGGCACATTTCCGAGCGAGGAAGCAAATGAAGCGCGACGCGGAGCGGCGCGCTTCATTTTCCCGAGATCGGAATGTGCCACTTTGAGCTCGAATGTGCGCACTCGGTTTTAAGCATGATTCACAATAATTCAGGCCAATAAATTGGACGAAAAATTAGTTGAATAATTGCAATAGTTCCTTCTCACTCCCATTGACATGATTGTCGTATCTTTTCGCTCCCTTCCACTCGTTGCTATGGCAACTTTGTTTTGCGAACATAAAATCGATTTTTTATTAAACTAAACTAAATTGTTTGATTTGAAAGAGAGAGGGATAAAGTAGACAAATCCAATAAATACGAGGATGTGCATATTCGAGCGAAAAGTGGCACATTTCCGAGCGAGGGAAGCAAATGAAGCGCGACGCGGAGCGGCGCGCTTCATTTTCCCGAGATCGGAATGTGCCACTTTGAGCTCGAATGTGCGCACTCGGTTTTAAGCATGATTCACAATAATTTATTTACTATCTTAGGCGGCTAACTTCAACAAGCGACTTTTTGTTAGCAGTGCGCGCGCAACTTCCATTGCCTGGAATAGGCGGCTTTACCGTTTAATTTTCTTTAGCCATGCGCGCGCAACTTCCATTGCCTGCTAAAATTTTAGTCTCAACGCGCCGAAAGAAGTACAACTTCAAAAAATATTTAACCTTTTACAACCCTTATTATACGCCTCCCCCAACGAATCTAATTGTTTAAATAAACTGTTCTTTCGCATTTACATAATTCAAATAGTCTTTTTAGGTTACATTAGGCACCGAATAAACAAATCATTCAACCGTTAAAAAACTTCTTATTTTGGACAATCGAGCCTTCCCACGCGCGAACCTCATTGCTATTCCAAAGTTTGTTTTTTAATTGAAAATTTTCGAGTGGGCGCCTTAAATTGTACATCAAAGAGCAGGAAGAGCTCTTCGTCCTTGATTTACGTGTGTGTGTGTGTGCGCGCTTCTACAAAAAAAAAATTCTAACTAAACAAAAAGGCGCGCTTTTCGTCCCAGCGACCGGAAAAAATGTTTTCGGCATAGGGAACCGAACGCGTTCGATTTAGAAATCAGAACACGTCCATTATTTTCGTTAAGAACTAAAATAAGACGGTAAATTAAGACGCTTAAAACTATTTCCTCAATCCAACTACGGATAGTGAATCTCGTCGCATAATAGTCTGCTGTAACGTGATGCAATACTTAAGGAGCACACGACCCAATTCACGTTAGTTTCTAGGCTTATTTGCGCTTCTTGTCGCGTTATCGCACCGCGGTACAGTCCGTCTTTGTTCGCGACGAGAAACCGCCGCTGGAGACGAGGAAGGCAAACGACGCGGTATACGTGGAATCGCATTATAAACTTTGTACGTCGTGGGACCCGTTCGGCCTACTAAACGAAAGTGAAATCGAGGTTGGTTTGCACTTTCACTTGTGCACGTCTAGTCCGGCAAAGCAACAAATCCAACACGAATTTCTGATGTATTTTGTCGGTTTGAATAAATCGAGGTATGTCCTACTTCGCGAAGAATCAGGCTTTCAAGAATTCGCTTTTTCGTATTTTAATTTTACGTTGATTCATGCCAATTTCCCAATAGGCGCGAGACGATTGCGTAGTTTCGTGCAATGCCGCTTTTTCGACCGCATCTCTCGGCCCACGGCAAGATTTTTTGAAAAAGCTCGGCCTATTTCGTCGCTCGGTTTTCCTTGCGTACCGCGAAAAATCTTTGTTTTTTTTTGTAATAAAACCGCACGAGTCGAAAGTTGGGTATATGGCGAAGGCAGTTTTGGGCGAAGTGGATGTCCTACTTTTGTTATCGAAGTGAATTTACTTAGAAACTTAATTGTTGGGAGGATTTAAGGTCCTTGCAGGAAACGGAAACTAATATGCTGCAACTGCCGATTTCCGTTCGCGAGTTTTTACGTATTTATTACATTTATGACAAGTTTTAGTGTTGATTTTGAATGGTGCAGAATTAAGAGGAAGCAGGTGTTAAAATTTTTAGGCGAGCGGATTAAGTCTCACTTTGACGGACCACTGTATTGGATTCTTCTTTTCGGGTAGATTCACGACAGGGTTTCAATTATCTAAATTCTCTTGTAAAAATGTTGGTTTTAAAAGAGGGAAATTTAGAATTTTGCTGAGACCTAAAGGTTAAATACATATTTCTACATTTTGTACAGCAATAAAGTTTCGAAGTAGTAAATTTGAAACCGGTAAACCGAGGTACTTCTCTTCGTCTGACTTTATTTTGTAATAAAAAAAAGTACGCAAGTCTTCTCATCTGGCAAATTTTGACCACGTCGAGGTGGAAGTACTGTCGAAAAAGAAATAATTTCTTAGTCCTATGTAATCCACATTTTAAAATTAATTGATATTCTTTAATTAAAATTAATCAATAAATTTAATAAATAAACTAAATTCCATCTAATGAAAATCACGCCCAAATTATAGGTACTTATATAATTTAAATAAATCATTAAAATATATTGTTTTTGAAATTAAATTTCCAAACTTTGGAAAAAAAATTATTAAACAATTTCTAAAATATACGGTTAATTGTATAAGACCTATTATTGTTCGTCTAGGTTTGACAGAACTTTATACAAAAATTCACATTTATTTATGGCTGCTTGATTTTGAACGAGATTTCAGATAAACTTTTTATGGTACATCCCTTGTCAGCTTGGACTTCCTATTTAAAAACTTTGGTATTGTGTTCAAAATTTTAAGTTACAATAAGTGAATTCACAACAAACTATAGATTCTATAATTTGTTACAGTACTTAATTTTTAAAGACATGAAATTGTATTTAAATGAAGACATAAATTATTTGATAGTTGTTTTGTATATTCTTTCATATATTGATGTATAATTAGCAATCCTGTCAAGGGAGAGAGGCAATTCTCCCGGGCCTAAGTTAATTTTAAAGGCCCGTAATATGTAGTTAATTTTTTTCCTTTGAAATCTATGGTATCAATGACAAGGTCGTATGATATTTTCTTTGGGCTCGACTTTTCTATGCATGACCCCGATAATTACCAATATTTGTTTTATACTTCTTCTAATAGGCTTTTTTTCACTGAATTTTTCTAATTTATCTTTCGCTCTATCAAATCATAAATTTAAACTTAATTCAGTAAATATCGATTTTATGTTCGTTACTATAGCAATGAGTGGAATAGAGCGAAAAGATACGGATATGTGGTCAATGGAATTTTTTTTCATATATAAAGAAAATTGAAAGCTAAACGTGGTACATTTCTGAACGAGAGAAGCAATCGATTTTCTCCAATCAGAAAAGTGACTTATTTTGCTTGAATTGCAACTTCGGTTTTTCTCAACAAGCTGTGATAAAACAATTTTTTTAAAATCTAATGCAGAATAGCTCCCCACAAAAAAATTTCTATTCTCAAATATATCCATGAATATAAGCTAGGATATGTATTAGATTATATTACATTTTGCCGCTTTATTATATCCGTAAGATATAATTTCAAATTACAAACCAGATTAAAAAATATCGGTTCTAACTTTTAATTATAAATTTTAAAAGTTAATGTTAACTTATAATTATAATTTAGGCATATAATTTTTTTTACTCAATTACAAGAAATCAATATTTTGCAAGAAAAAATCGAAAAACCAAACTTTTATAATTGTACATGTGCCTTTTAGGCTAAATAATTAATGACAAAAAACATATTTTGAAGTACGTGCCCTTTAGGAATTTATTTAAAAATAAATTTAACGCAATATAATTTATTATAATTTAATTTATAGTTTGCTGGTAAATCTGCAATTATAAGTCGAGAACGCATTCATGCTTATAATTCGCCAATATATCTTAGGATATAATCTATTATAACTTGAGATATAATTTGCAAATATATCTGCAACTATAATTTAAAAATCTATCCTAAAATATAACCTTTTAAAACATTAAAAAGGTATTTTTTGAATATACATATCTAGGAATATAATCCAAAAAATATATTTCGGAATATAACTTATAATTTTCATTATAATTTCCGGATATATCCCTGGGGTCATAACCTAAAAATATATCCCACGATATAAACATTATATCCGATTATATTTTCGGATACGAATTTTTTGGGGAGGGCTGCCAGATTGGGCGATTTATGGCGATATGGGAGATTTTCCGCATGCATATGCCCTTAAATTTAAATTGGGCGACAGGTCGCAAATTAGGGTCTTTTTGTTTCTTGACATTTAAAAGGCTAGAAAGCTTTTAAAAAATATTTAATAATTTTTCTCCAATCATGTCACAAAAAAAAATTTTACTGAATAATAAAATCCTATACGGCTTTTATTTTGTCCTGAGGTAGTTTTTTTATGCCCTTATAACATAATCAAAATTTATTAAGATTGATTGAACTCTTTTGTTTAGCAACAAATTTAGCAACAAAGTTCCTGTTAGCATTAATTTATTTTCAAAATTTGTTAACTATAAAATTGGGATTTTTGTGGTGCCGAAGGGGGGCTCGGCACAAATAAAGTTCAGCAACGCCGTTTTCGCCCTTCACAAATTTCCAGACAGTTCATTAAATTCGATAATCACAAGTTGTTTTTCTTTTATTTTGCTTTATTTTTATATCGCAGGTTATTTAAACAGTTTAAAGGTAAAGCCCGATAATCTGATAAATTGAACAGATATCGTTTTAGTGTTTTTCTTTGTTGTTCTTCTTTTCAAAAAAAAAGAACGTGCAATATCGTTTTACTTTGTCCTTAATCGTTTTAATTGGTGTATAAAGTTTACTAATAAAATTATCAAAATCGAGTAACAAGTCGAAATCTTTGTGTGTTCTTAGATATGTTTATAAGTAAATAAATAAATAAATATAGTCTAAAGCCAAGTGGGTATCGCGAGTCGTAAAGGTTTTATAAAAAAAGTTAGGTGATAAATGGTGTTTACCAGAAGAAAACTTTTGATATACTATCCCCGTCAGGCCTTGACTTATTTTTTAATATTCACTTTAATTATTAGATATATTATGTTATTATTATAACTAATTGTATGTATAATAAATTCGTAGTTTTGCAATTTTCTGTTTTTAGTCGCTTCGTCTGCGGATTTTGCTATTATTTGTCGATTTAGCATTTACGTAATGCTCGAAACAGAAATTTCTAGAAAAAAATATGGTCGGTGCCTATACACGGTGGATATATTATGGACACCTTGTGTCCAAAGAAACTGATAAAGTAACCGCGATAATCAGAGCATGAAAGCGTACAGAGCTAAACATTTTTATAGTCACGTTGTCAATATTCAAATCCACTCAATCGTAAGGCATTAGGAATGATAAATATACATAATCCTTAGATAAGTACTTTTTTTTCTTTTCTAGCACTGTTATCCTTGTCTTAGTTCTCGAAGGTCGAAATCGAAGTTAGGGTGTCTGATTAATTAACAAAAATGTTTTAATTGCATCACGTAGAATCCTTTTACCATTTCTGTTGTAAAGATAAAAGGCAACATTCATTGCTAATTAGAATCTTGCAACGAGTGGGCGATCGAAAAGATACATTAAATTAATCAAGACGTCTGAACGTGTCGGACCCCGGACTTTGAAGGGTTATCGGTTTAAGATTTTAGTTATTTCTCTACTTTTGGAATCATTTTCGACGTTACATCATCATTTCGATAAGTTCCTGTTCTTTTCGATTCGTGTTCATTTTTCGACGAGTATTGATCGATTTTTATTTTAAGCTTAATTTATTGCTCGTTTGATATGTATTAATTTCGACAAATCTGCATTATTTGGTTTTAGAACTGCTGACTAATTGGAATATTGTAAATACGAGGTCGGTTCAGAAAAAGTCTTACTTTATTTAATTTTATTTAATTTTGATTGCTATCTACTGTACACCTAGTTCTAGATTTACACGGTAGATAGGTTCCAGAGCAAACCGTGCAAATTGAAAACAATTTAATTTTTGAAGTTATACTTCTTTTGGCACGTTGAAAGTAAAATTGTTGTAGGCCAACGGAAGTTGCGTGCGCACTACTAACAAAGAAAATAAATTAATTATTGTGAATCGTGCTTAAAACCGAGTGTGCACATTCGAGCTCAAAGTGGCACATTCCGATCTCGGGAAAATGAAGCGCGCCGCTCCGCGTCGCGCTTCATTTGCCTCCCTCGCTCGGAAATGTGCCACTTTTCGCTCGAATGCGCACATCCTCGCATTTATTGCATTTGTCTAATCTATCCTATACTTCTTCAAATCAAAAAATTTAATTTAATTTAGTAAAAATCGATTTTGTATTCGTAAAACGTAGGGTAACCCGACCAATAGAAGGACAGTTTAGCAAATTCTTAGTAAAAATCTCCAATACATTCGAAAAAAATAATGACAACCTTGCATAAAGTAGTAGTTTATGAAAAAAAAAGAAAACTTAAGAAAAAAGCTCATATCACCAGTAGATAGACAAAACCTCCAGTAGATGGACGGCCACCCCCCAATGGATGGTCACTTTTCAAAAATAATATTTTTGTCTTGTTATTTATATAAAGAATGATTAAATTTTTTAATTTAATAACTAATAGCTTAAACTTAATAAAAGTAACCAATAAACAAATAATAGATGTGACAATAATTTTCAAAATATATGAAAGAGTAATTTTATTTTCTTGAAAAATGTCTTGCCCTTATACAGTATCTAATATTGATTATATGTTAATATGTACAATAATTTTAATATATATAATCAACAAAATACAACGATGGAATATATTTTTTCTCTTTATCATTAACATCTTTTAATACATTCTATAAATCATCAAATAAATTACAATAAACTATATAATATTTCTTATTGTCAGCCATTTTTGAAAAAAATATAATTATAAGTTTTTAAATACTAATAGACATTTTAAACAAATATGAAAAAATATAACAAAAATTCGTGTTCATTTTTCGACGAGTATTGATCGATTTTTATTTTAAACGAGATTAATTCAAAGCTTAATTTATTGCTTGTTTGAAATATATTAATTTCGACAAATCTGCATTATTTGGTTTTAGAACTGCTGACTAATTGTAATATTGTAAATACGAGGTCGGTTCAGAAAATAGTCTTACTTTATTTAATTTTATTTAATTTTGGTTGGTATCTACTGTACACCTAGTTCTAGATTTACACGGTATATAGGCTAGAGCAAACCGTGTAAATTGAAAACAATTTAATTTTTGAAGTTATACTTTTTGGCACCTTGAAAGTAAAATTATAGTAGGCAAACGGAAGTTGCGTGCGCACTCCTAACAAAAAAAATTAATTAATTATTGCGAATCGTGCTTAAAACCGAGTGTGCACATTCGAGCTCAAAGTGGCACATTCCGATCTCGGGAAAATGAAGCGCGCCGCTCCGCGTCGCGCTTCATTTGCCTCCCTCGCTCGGAAATGTGCCACTTTTCGCTCGAATGCGCACATCCTCGTATTTATTGCATTGGTCTAATCTATCCTATGCTCTTTCAAATCAAAAACTTTAATAAATAATCGTTCCTTGAGCCTTTCAAAATACTTTCCTTTGCTGTTGACACACTTTTCCCAGCGGTGTTTTCATTTCGCGAAGGTCTCAGAGAGGAATTTGTCTTGATGTTATCAATATGTTGTTTACGGCGTCCTTTTAGCACTGATTTTAATTTTAGAAACAAAAAAAAATTGCAGAGTCAGGTCTGGCGAATAAGAACGTTGCGGGAAGACAGTTATTTAATTTTTGACGCAAAATTTACGAATTGACAAAGCTGAGTGTGCGGATGCATTATCGTGGTGCAAGAACCATGAGTCGTCTCGCCACCAACTCTGATCTCTTTTTTGGGATATTTTCAAAATTTGACATGTGTCTGGGTAAGTTATTTCCAATTTCATGCAAAATTTTACGTTGGATCGTTGCTCCAATCATCGCACGTTTTAAAAATTGCCGCTCACAACTGATGGTACAAGGTTAGGGCTATACGGTGGATGCGATATCAGTTCTCAACTAAATTCCAGTAATTCTTGACGAGTAAGTAAAGATGTCTGAGGTCGAGCGTTGTCATGGTGAAACATAACGGCTTTACGATTAATCAATTTTGACCGTTTATCTTGGGTTCATTTCTTTAATTTCATCAGTTATTAACAACAAGCATTTGAGTTGATTGTTGATTGTTTGGAAACAATTGAAGATACACAAACTAAAACAATGATGTCTTGATATGACTTTTGTTGGTTTTTTATGCTTGAACTATGAACAAAATAAAAAAATGGAATAATCATATAACTAGAATGGAAGAGAACAGGCTAGTCAAGACCGCCCGTGATAAATCACCATCAGGTCGAAGAAGTAGGGACGGTCCACGCAAAAGATGGAGCGACAACATCACATAGAGGCATAAAGTTGTCAATTAAACAGGCAGAAATGCCTAATAATAAGAAGAAGAAGAAGAAGAAGAAGAACTATGATTGTTCTTTATTAATGATATTGTAGACAACCCATTTTTTATCACCAGTGATGATTCGTTCAAAAAAAATCGATTTTGTTGGGTTTTTGATACATTTCACAATTACTCATTCATTATGTTAAATGGATTTCTTTCAATTCATGTGGAACCCCAATATCCAGCTTCTTAACAATTCCAAGACATTTTAAATGATTTTCGATTGTTGTATGTGATATATTTAACCTCTCTCACTGTTATATGACGATCTGTTTCAATAATGACTTGATTTGATCAGTAGCCATATTTAAGTAAAAAATTTCAAAAACATTTTCCCGAGATCGGAATGTGCCACTTTGAGCTCGAATGTGCACAATCGATTTTAAGCACGATTCACAATAATTAATTTACTTTCTTCGACAACTAACTTTATACTGTCTAAATTTTGTTAGTAGTTTTTAATTTTAATCTCACCGCTTCAAAACAAGTATAACTTCAAAAATTAAATTGTTTTCAATTTACACGGTTTTCTCTGGAACCTATCTACCGCGTAAATCCAGAACTAGGTATACAGTAAGCTAGGGAGCCAAAATTAAATTTTTATAATCGAGCCCAAGTTTGGAAACCACTGTTTTCGAGTAAAACAAACGAAAGATAAGATTTCCTTTTCAAATACCTTTTGCACATTTTTGAACGGGTTTTTCTGAAAGATTTTGCGCGTTAAAAACGAAAAGTCTTTTAAGTCTTGACAGAAAACAACTAGAAGAGAAACGGAAACACATTTTTCCGTCGACAGCGTTAAAAATACGGAAGTAGGTCGCTCCTGCCGGGCGATGCAGTTTAACTTAGCAGGCCGTACACGTATTCTTGCACAGCTGACTAGATCAAGTTATAAATAGTACTGCACGTTTCTATTTACGAAAGACCCCTGCAAATAGCGTTTTAGTTCCCCAATTAGGGCCCTAAATGTTAAGGATAACGCAAGGACATTCGTTCCCTCACATTTCCACCTTTGTCGTGTTTTCCCCAAAAAAAAACAACTTGGACAAACATTTTTTTGCGCCAAACGTACAATCGACGCCCAACCATTTGGAACACCTTGATCTTAGTTTCAGTTTTTCGAGGCTAAATCAGAAAATGGTAATTTTTTTGACCTCCAATACGTAAAAGTGTCATGCACTGGCGGACAAATTAACAGTTAAAATTAAGACAAAGCTGTGCTTCGAAAAAATACGCGTGGAACAATTTTAATGAATGAAATCTATTTAAGAATTGTTCCTAAAAATAATCGCGCATTACCCAACTCGATTTTTTTATTGTCGGAAAAATGAGTGCGTGCCTTTTGTCGAAGGGGGCTTTCGATTTCGACGATCGACAATTCTTGTTCCACATCGGCGGCTTTTGTTCGCGTTTTGTTGTTAGTTATAATTAATAATAAGCATTCTGTTTATTAATTAATAGCGTTAAAAAAATATTATTGGATGCAAAGTTGGCAAAATTTCAACATCGGTTTAGAGAAAGCTGATCACGAAATTCTTTAATATTTTTGCCGATAATGTTGAACGAGCTAAAACATAAATCTGCAGTAAAAATAGGTTAACAGCATTATTGTAAGCAATTTGTTCTAAAAATAAGTCGTTTTTATCTTGTCTATTGTGTTTTATTTTATGTTGGTTTGTCCGTTTGCATAAAATTTATTTGGTTCTTTTTTAAACTTTTGCAGTTACCTTATTAAAAAAATTGTTCGACTGAAACAAATTCAGAGAGATGTTGTCAGTTTTTCTTGTTCAGATATGTATTGGTTTTAGAATTTAAAATAATTTATTTGTCTATCAAAAAATTATGAAGTTCTTACTGAAGGAGAAGTTTGCTGAGAATTTCTTCAAGTACAGTAACACCTCAGTTATCCGGACGTCAGTTATACGAATTTGCGATTATTCGGATTGTCAACCGCGTTCGGACTCGTTGCGAAAATTAAACCTCGGTATTTCTTACAAAATATTTTATTATTTTATTTTGTATTTCGCACTAAACAGTGTTTTTTTCGCTTTGTTCATTGTAAGATAATGTGCGACTGTTTTATTTAGTGATTAATATTTGTTGCATTTTTGTAAACATATACCTAACAAATTGACCATGTTTTTTCCTGTTAAAACGGGACGCTTTGTAATCGTGCTTAAAGCCGAGTGTGCGCATTCGAGCTCAAAGTGGCACATTCCGATCTCGGGAAAATGAAGCGCGCCGCTCCGCGTCGCGCTTCATTTGCCTCCCTCGCTCGGAAATGTGCCACTTTTCGCTCGAATGCGCACATCCTTGTATGAATTATTTTTCTTATATTAATTTTCCCATTTTCAAACATAAAAAAATTATTTTATTCTTCAATTAAAAAAATTAAAAGTCGAATAAATTAGATCTATTTTTTGTTTGAAAAAGGTTAGATATTTTATTCTTTTTGATAAGTTATCATGGTGCTTTTCCGCACGCCTAATTGTAGCGAGTTTGATAAAAATATTTTCAGGTGTACTTTCGAATGTTTACTAATTCGCATTTTTGATTAATTAAAATTGCATATGATTCAAATTTTCTGAAGTGGGCCACTAAAAATCAACTAGTTGATTTTTATATCATCTTTTGCAGATTGTTGAAGGTTTATATGTCAAAATTATTGTCTCTAAATATTTTTGGGTAATTTTCATTTTTGTAAAAATTATAAACAAATTAGTTTTAAGGCACATTTTGTATACACTGTTGTAATTAGACTTTATTTATGGATTAATTCAATTTTTAAATATAACAAAATATTTATATGGTACATAATAAAGGGTGCATTAAAATTTTAGAATCACTTGGGTGGGGTATGTTAAAAAAAATTAAAAATGTGGTTTTCGGTAAAAATACCCTACTGTAATTTTTAATTAAAAGAAAAGCGAGAAGTGGTACATTTAGTTCAGTTTGATTTAATTAATATTATTTGTAAGAGAGAAGACAAGAGAGAAAACAACAAAGTGGTTATAACTGAAACCCATTGTAATTAAAATATGAAAAAATTTTTGTTAAGATTCTTGTAAATAATGTCAGTTAAATCACTTCATTATGTTTATGCAGTATAGCATTTACTTTTTTCATCTGTAAACAAACGACTTAAAATTCCGGGAGGTCTTATTATTTTAGCCAAATATTGACTAATGCCTGTGATTTTATACGTATCTGGTTAATAATAAATTTTACTTATAATTTTATAATATTTGGTGTATTTTTACACACTGAAGTTTCATATGTAATACCGTCCTCATTCATTAACTCAGCGAAATATGATCGATTTAATTTTTTTTGACTGTGTTGCACCAAATGGATCAAGTTGAAAAAAGAAGGGTAATAGAGGGCTTTTCTGAAAAAAATTCGTGAGTGACATATTTAAGGAACATATTTAAATAAAATAATAAAAACTTTTTATTTTTTTTAAACAAAAAGAAATAATTAAAAATTTACAAAAAAAATATGTTTTAACGTCCCTTATCGATAGTTCTTACCAAAAAAATTTTGGTTCAAAAATATTTAGTAGATTAGTTATAATAAAATAAATACTAAAAAACACATTTTATTGAATTATGGCGCCACCCTTGGGGTTTAAAAGCTGAAATTTTCAGAAAAATACTTTTTTTTAATAAGGAATCGATTGGCCATATAGATTTTTAAATATTGCTAGGGGCAGATTTTAAGTGCTTATCCGGCTATACCCTTTGGAAAAAGTTAAAATATTTTTTTCATCTACGATGAAGTCTCCCATCTAGTCTAGTTTAAAAATACTAAATTAAAAATGTGGTTTTTGGTAAAAATACCTTACTGTAATTTTTAATTAAAAGAAAAGCAAGAAGTGTTACATTTAGTTCAGTTTGATTTAATTAATATTATTTGTAAGAGAGAAGAATAAGATAGGCAAATTCAATGATTAACGAGTATGTGCACTTTCAAGCGAAACCTTTTTCTGAATAGAAAATCTGAATTTGAAAAATTTGTTATTAATATAGTCGAATCCAATGAATACGAAGATGTGCGCATTCGAGCGAAAAGTGGCACATTTCCGAGCGAGGGAGGCAAATGAAGCGCGACGCGGAGCGGCGCGCTTCATTTTCCCGAGATCGGAATGTGCCACTTTGAGCTCGAATGTGCACACTCGGTTTTAAGCATCAGTCGCAATAATTTTGTCAACAAAAAATTAGTAAATCATTTTTATCATTCCTTCTCACTCGTACTTATGAGTTTATCGTATCTTTTCGCTCGGTCCCACTCATTGCTATGGTAAAAATACGTTTTTTGACTATATAATGGATATATTTACGGAACTAAATTAAATTTGTTGATTGAAGAGAAAGTTTAATTTACAAAATTCAATAAATACGAGGATGTGCGCATTCGAGCGAAAAGTGGCACATTTCCGAGCGAGGGAGGCAAATGAAGCGCGACGCGGAGCGGCGCGCTTCATTTTCCCGAGATCGGAATGTGCCACTTTGAGCTCGAATGTGCACACTCGGTTTTAAGCATCATTCGCAATAATAATTTAAGGTTTTGGCATAAATACGGTTTTGTAATTTTCAATTTAAGTAATTTAAAAAGCTAATTAATTGGCTAATTGCGTCAGCAACAAAGTAATTACGATTTTCACAAATCGATGGCGTTACAATTCCTTTGAATCAGTTCGAGAGCCCAAAAACGAACATTTTTGACACATTTCACTGTTTTATTTTCGTAAAAGCGGGAAAGCATCCGATACTTACAAAAGCTTATATGTAGATGAATGTTTAAAATGAATTATACCTACGTAAAAATGTCTAATATGTATTCGAAAAAAATAATGAAAATCTTGTATAAAGTGGTGGTTTATAAAAAAAAGAAAATTTTAAGGAAAAAGCTCATATCATCAGTAGATGGACAAAATCTCCAGTAGATGGACGACCACCTCCCAATTTAATTCGTTTTCTTTGTTTTCCAATGTAGTTTTTTTTTATAAACCCAAATTAACATTGATTCAAATAATAATTTTCATCTTTTTGAAAAAAAAATACATTTATAATAAAAAGCATTCTCAAATTTCAAAATTTCATGTTTTTAATGAAAACGCAATTTCGGACAAAAAATAGAATTCGCAATCAAAAAAACAACGCCTGTTACTAAGTCGGCTCGAACAAAATATCCGAGTAATTTAATTTCGCTAAAAAAATATAAACAATCAAATTTTTAAGATAAACTCCAAAAACATGTGATTTCTGACGTCAGTGGATTGGTCTTGGCAACGTCTTCTGATTGGCGGCTCAAATACAGCAAACAAATTTCCGGCCGAATATTTAAGATAAAGCGGCAATTATATAATAAATAAGGTTCGTCAATAATTGATAAAAAATTTCGGTTGCTTGGAGGAATGTTTTAAAAATAGAGGAATTTTACGATCATTTTTGCATTATTAATATTCGGAAGGATTTGTTTCTAATCGATGAAGAAACAAAGAATTGTCGGAAGTGTGGGTACTTAAAAAGGCCTAATAGTTAGCGTTATTAGAAGCTTTTAAGATATCTCGGAAATATAAGTGCTTTTAAAAAGTTTTCCACTTTCGTGTACCCACACTCAATAAAAATTAAAAAAACGCTATTAATTTGATTAATGGCCCGGTTATATTAGATGCAAAATAAGTCAAAGCATGAAAAAAAAAATTCTTAAAAAAGATAACAATTAAGAATAATACTTAAAGAAGATAACAAAATAGAAATAATAAAACATTTTTTTTGCGATTTTTGTTACTTCTTTTGATGCATGGGAGCTTATTAAAAAAAATTCGTTTTTCTAAACGATAACACCAATAAAATTTGCTTGAAAGATTATAAAAAAGAAAACAAATTTTGGTAAATATTGGGTTGGGAAGAAAGTAATTTCGCTTTTCACAAATCAATGGCGTTACAATTTTTTTGTAATACCTGTTGCGAAAGTTTGATTTTCGAGCACTGGACGGCGATGGTATAGTGGTCGATTTTCCATGTCAGAATAGAATATAGTTTCGTTGTTCCTTTCTGCACGTATGTGAAAAAAACGTACTTTCGTTCTTCTCCCTTCCACCTTTTTCCTTTTGCATTCTAAAACACTATAATTTATTTTAGTATTTATATAATTACACAATTTGAATAAAAGGAGTAATCAGCGTCTTAAATTAATTTTTTTTTAATTGTAATTTCTAACTTGAGGTATTTTCTTTATTTTTTTGTTGTGTAAAATTAAATTTTCTATTATTATTTACGATAATGCGAGTTAAGTGTGCGCCCTAAAGCATTTAAAAAGGTATCATAATTAAAAAATAATGGTTGAAGAAAATAAAAGCATGTGTGTGATAAAGTTATATATTTAACTATTGATTAAATTAACAAACATTATAGAAAATCTCCACACTTATTAAAAAAAATTAATTATGAAAACTATAGGCGCACACTTGACCCGTATTATGGATAACAGGGCGCATCACTGCAGGCTAACTGAACGCATTTGGGGATTTTCTTTAAAATAAGTGTCCTGACATAAATTCCCAATAAAACAAACGAATTAACTGAATAACTCTCAGAAATCTTATTACAAGATAATTATTTGTTGGAAGCAATTAAAATCGTTAGACTTAAAATTATATATGACTATACAGGGTGTCTCACGAATAGGTACTGAAACTTAACCCGGTGATACCAAACACCAATCTAAACAATAAAAGTTTATATACATTTTTGTTCAGTTTAAGGTTATTTATAAGTGGGTTAAGTTTCCGTACTTAATTGTGGGACACCCGGTATTTGACTAGATCTATAGGTAACTAAAGATCGAGTTATTAATAAAATCACATAGAATCAGCCGCATTAAATTTAGGTAATAGGAATTTTATAAAGAATATTTCGGGCATGCGTACACTTACCCGCGCATACTTACCCCAGAGATATTATTTTATATAAATACCTATAACTTTGCCAGCACCTCACATAAATTCAAAGTTTATGCTGACCAATAATCTTAAATAATTTGCTGACAGGAAAAACATTATTTAACCATATTTACTATCCGGAGTAAGGTGTGAAAATCTTTTTGGAAACGTCTGATTTGGTTTTTTTCTGAATAAAATTACATACGGCGCACACCGCGTCATTTCTTTTGCGCAAATTAATTCTCTATTAAGGCCCTTTTTACCTACTCGCGCAAACCGCTAACCCCATCTCGCCCTTCAAAGATAATAAGAGTGCGCACACTTACCCACTGCGCACGGTTACCCCGAACGACTATATTGAGAAATAATTCTGGGTATGCATTTTTTAATTTTTTCTGAAGGCTTTTAGTTCTTGTTTTCTTTGTAGGTACACCACTGTTTTTCCTATTTTTTCATAATTCAATAGTTGCACAAGCACACTTTGACCGTTTTTACGTAGCCAAATCAAAAAAAAAAAAAACAATTTTATTTTTAAATCTACAAACAAGAAGTTTGTAAAACCTGAATTTCTTTCGCTAGTGAAATTTATTAGTTATTCTATTTTGTTATCCTATGCAGATCTAATAATAATAATAATGGTCTCGAATAAATCACCTCCGAAAATTCGGTCAAAAATTATAAATAAGCAAACGGAAAAATTCTGTTTACTACGCGGCGTACTACGCCCGGCTATTTTCCAACTTGAATCGATTTTTTTTCTTCCGTACTAGGTGGGGTATAACTAGCGTAAACAATTTTTTTTTGTTTAGACGCGACGTTTGGTAATCGTGCTTAAAACCGAGTGTGCACATTCGAGCTCAAAGTGGCACATTCCGATCTCGGGAAAATGAAGCGCGCCGCTCCGCGTCGCGCTTCATTTGCCTCCCTCGCTCGGAAATGTGCCACTTTTCGCTCGAATGCGCACATCTTCGTATTTATTACATTAGTATAATTTACCGTGCGCTCCTTCAAATTAAAAATTTTAATTTAAATTATTAAATATCGATTTTATATTCGAAAAACATATTTACCATAGCAATGAGTGGAAGGGAGCGAGAAAATACGATAATCTTGTCAGTACAAGTGAGAGAAAACGATTAAAACTATTTAATTAATTTTTCGACTAATTTATTGGCCTAAAATATTGGGAAGCATGCTTAAAACCGAGTGTGCACATTCGAGCTCAAAGTGGCACATTCCGATCTCGGGAAAATGAAGCGCGCCGCTCCGCGTCGCGCTTCATTTGCCTCCCTCGCTCGGAAATGTGCCACTTTTCGCTCGAATGCGCACATTTTTGTAATTATTATATTTGTCTACTTTATCTCTTCCTCTTTAAGGTCAAACAATTTAATTTAGTTTAGTAAAACATTGATTTTATGTTCGTAAAACGTATTTACCATAGCAATGAGTGGAAGGGAGCGAGAAGATACGATAATCTTGTCAGTGCAAGTGAGAGGAAACGATTAAAACTATTTAATTAATTTTTCGTCTAATTTATTGGCCTAAAATGTTGGGAAGCATGCTTAAAACCGAGTGTGCACATTCGAGCTCAAAGTGGCACATTCCGATCTCGGGAAAATGAAGCGCGCCGCTCCGCGTCGCGCTTCATTTGCCTCCCTCGCTCGGAAATGTGCCACTTTTCGCTCGAATGCGCACATCTTCGTATTTATTACATTAGTATAATTTATCGTGCGCTTCTTCAAATCAAAAAATTTTAATTTAAATTAGTAAATATCGATTTTATATTCGAAAAACATATTTAACATAGCAATGAGTGGAAGGGAGCGAGAAGATACGATAATGTTGTCAATGCAAGTCAGAGAAACGATTAAAATTATTCCATTAATTTTTTTGTAATTTATTGGTCTAAATTATTGCGAATCATTAAGAAATTGCCGTGAAATTAATTTGTATTTCAATAAGGAGGCAAAAATGAAATTCTTGTTAGATTTCTTAATATTTGGTATCGTAATTGACACGTGTCATTGGAATTTAGTACTCAAGAAAGTATATGTCAAAATATGCCTAAATCTCGATTTTTAGCTTTTGGAATGGTCACCGTTATATAGTATAATCGCCGAATCAATTTTTCGGCCAAATTTGAAAGATCCAAATACAAATTTTGAATTTTGGCCATAACAATAATAGAATCGATCGTAATTTTTCGTAAAATTCGATGGGTTTTGAATTTTTCTGATATTTTACGACGCATGCGCAGTATACGCAAAAATTTGGTTTTTTTTTTCAAAAATGAACTGAAATTCGGTACACAATCATATATGATCAGCTGAAAATCGTGTGCCGAATTTGGACTAAATCGGTAAGATGTGATCTTATTTTCTTCGGTTTTGACATGGAATATCCCTATTAAAAAAATTCCTTTCCATCGTATTTGGCCTATAAGTCACATTAAACCCAAAATATAAAAAATCCCACTCTAATCATTTGAAAGTACATCCTTTGAGCTAACTTCTCTGAAAATTTCAGCCAAAAAAAATTACAGTTTTGGAGATATGAATTTTTGAAAAAAAAACACATTTTTGCGTATACTGCGCATGCGTCGTAAGATATCAGAAAAATTCAAAAACCATCAAATTTTACGGAAAATTTCCAATCCCCTATGTTTTTTCAAAAAATTTTACGATCGATTCTATTATTGTTATGGTTGAAATTCCAAATTTGTATTTGGATTTTTCAAATTTGGCCAAAAAATTAATTCGGCCATTATATATAACGGTGACCATTCCAAAAAGTAAAAATCAATATTTAGACATATTTTGACATATACTAAACGACCGTCAAAGTTATTCCGAAAAATTTTACTCACTGGTGCAACTTTATCAAATCTGGCATGCAATCGCCCATATGTGTTTTACTTAAACCTATTCATTATTGGTTATTAAAATATATTTCTTGTCATTTAACTGTCATAAAGTACAATTTAGTGGATTTTATTTAATTTTATTTTCGGGGTATGGCAAACCCCACCTAGTATGACATGTGAGATTTAGTCACCTAGTATGCGGAGGGTTAAAAGATTTAAAAACGTATCGTTAAAAAATAATATGCAACTATTAATAATTTTTAAGGTCGAAACGAAGTTCTACGAAACCTGACCTACTCCAACGCCCAAATCGAGCGAATTAAGTCTTGTTCGAGCGAAATACCTTTTCGTTTTTAAATTATATATTTTTTTTTTCGAAGCATTACGCTTCAGATTCGCCACGCTATTATTTTATAATGGGCTCGCAAAGGGAAAGTGAAACCGAAAAAATGAAAGTCACGCATAAAGTTCGCGTGAAAATGTACGAAAATTGTATTACAACTTCACAATGGAGTTAGTGAGAGTGTGAGAATAATTGGTGGAAGTCTTTGTGGACGAGCGGAATAAGGTCGACTTTTAACTAGGAAGTGGAAGAAGTCGTAACGGGTATCTTCACATTACAATGCTTAATGCGGGAAACGTTGTCAAAAGTTTGTACTTACTGAATTACCTGACATTTAATTTTATGGTCTGACCTAAGCATTTAGAGCTATACGTATTTCTAGTTGTCAGTTTTTTGATGAGTAGTTTCACCTTTGTACTTAAACACAACAAAAAAACTTTTTTGCACTTTCCTTTAGCAGAAACTTTAATTGGAGCTTCAACTATTCCGATTATTATTTTCAGTTGTTGAATTTAATTTGATGTTTTTTTTTGAAAGAAGAACATTAAAGAATCATATGATATAGTACATGCGGTGACCATTAAAATAGACTTGATGACTTTTTGGATATTAGACAAATAATAAATCAACGGTCTGGCGATCTGTAACTTGTCCAATTGTTTTTTTTTTAATAATTTTTTTTTTCGTTATATCGATTTATAATATATTTTTTCGTTTTTAATTATTACCTAAAGATAAAAAAGAGAAGTTAAATTATTATCCAAGTGGCTTATTTCATTTATTCACATTTCAGTCAAACTTCGTTAATATGTACTCTATTAATATGAACTCTTTGTTAGTATGAATAAAACCTTCCTATCAAACCTGTTCAAAATATCGAGGCTTGACTGTATTAAAAATTTATAACTCGATTGCTTGTTGTAATGTGTTAAAAACCTTTTGGTATTTAGAATTCTTAGCGGTTTCGCATTAAATGGAATCTTAAGTTCATTAAATTGCCAAAAAAAATTAGGAAAAAATTGCTATTACAAAAAAATATATTATTCAAAATCTTTAAAAATTTATGACAAAATGCATAAGTTGATTCTTACATATTTTTTCAACAACTTTTAATATTTGATATACAGTCGAACCCCGATAAGTCGAATTTTTGATAATTCGAACTCGAACCTGTTTCCATAGGACTTGCCTATCTCAGCGTTAATATTTTTATATCAATAAAACTCAAATTTCGATAACTCGAATTTTTCGATAAGTCGAAGCGTTTTACAATTCCTAAATTCAAGTTTCCATTAGTAAATATTTCGATAACTCGAAGTTAAATTTTACAACTTTTCATAAAAGTACAATACCTGGTAGGATTAAAGAACGGGTTTGTTCGGTGTTATTGCTGGTCAAAATGGCTATTGTAAAATAGGATGAAAAGGTTAAAACCTACTATAAGACTTTAATGTTTTGAAGTCGGCACTTTAATTGGATTTAAATTGGATTTATGTTTAAATGCTTTCTAAACAATTTTGAATTTTAAGATAGTTTTACTGTTTCTTTTACAAAAAAAGAATCTATTTTTACTTTTTTGTTTTTGTTCTGGTCGTTATTCGTCGAGCAGGAGTACGATCAAATGTATTTTTTGTTGTTTATAGTTTATAACAGTGTGTAACAAAAAATCTAAAAGAATTAAATACTTTTTCTAAAATTATTTACCGATTAACAAGTAGTGTAAACGAAAATTAAAAAAAGGCTAAAGGAGTGTCCTTTTTCCAACTTAGAGAAAGCTATGATTGAATGGTTTTGGTATACACGTAGTAAAAATATTCTGGTTTCGGGAGATCATTGGAAAAATTTGTAGAAACCCAACATTTTGGACCAATGAAGCAAAAGACAATTTTAGATTACTTTCAAACCAACAATAAATAAGTTGTAAATAACCATATTACCTAAATACTTATTAACAATAAATAACGTTAATAATTGTTTACAAATTTTGGTTATTTTGTATAAAGAATGGTAAATATAGATATGATATATATACAGAAAAGTATGTAACTCGACTTTTTTTGATAACTCGAATTATTTTTAGTTTTCCTTTGACTTTGATTTATCGAGGTTTGACTGTATTTTTCAAAACCTTCAAAATTTATGACAGAATGCATAAGTTGATTCTTAAATATTTTAAACAAGTTTTAATATTTGATGTACTGAAATTTTTTTAACATTAAATGAGACCTTAAGATTCTTACACGCTGCCCATAATAATTTTGAAATAAATATAATTGAAAAATTTTGATTTTTAAAATGAAAAAAAACGATACAGTCAAACCTTATTAGTATTGTACCCTGTTAGTATGAACTCCTCGTTATTACCAACAAAACCTTCCGGGCGAGACATGTACACATTCTATAATTTACTGAAATCAATCTTTTTTTTTTATACATTTTGTGATACAAAATTATTTAAAAAAATACATTTGAGCCACATCGGTGTGCGCTCTTAAATCGGTTTCTTTTTAATAATGTTAATTGATAAACAGAAATAGTACAGTCAAACCTCGATATTATGAACATGTTTGTCCGGAAGTTTTTGTTGGTACTAACGAGAAGTTCATACTAACGAGGTTTGGCTGTATCAATTTTTTAATTTTAAAAATCAAAATTCTTCAATTATATTTATTCCAAAATTATTATGGGCAGCGTGTAAGAACTTTGTGATCTCATTCAATGTTAAAAAAAATTGGGGATACCATACATCAATAGTTATTCAAAACACTCAAGAATCAAGTTATGTATTCAGTCATGAATTTTTAAAAGTTATATATTATTTAATTAAAATATTACGTACAAAAAAAAATGTATAAAGTGAGAAACTTTTCCCTGAATGGCCTAATTGCATGCAAATCGTTTATGCAAATGTAATCGCAAAAATTCTAAAAAAAAAATACTTTATTTACATCACACTCCATTTTTGGTTTATTTCAATAAAATGATGCAAGAGATCTACAATTTGCAATTTAATATTAACTTTAAACCTTAAACTTGGCGACGAAGATAAAAAGTCTTGGATGATTTCTTCTTCGAACAGTTCCGTTTACATTTCGATAATTTCCCGGCAATTAAGATTAATATAATTAACATAAACAATTAAATATAAATGCTGTCTTAAATCTCTATTTTTAGATATATATTTTTTTTTGATTTTCGATTTTCGAAAAAAAAGCTCTTTCACAAAAAACCAAATTTTCAAAGAGAGCATCAAACAAAACGAACATTCCTTCGTGACAGAGAACTATGCGAAGGCTGCGGTAATTGATTAAAAATTTCAGGGTTTTAGAAATTTCGATAATTGTTTATTCGAACGGCTTAATCTTGTTTTTTTGTCGGTTACCTCTATTATTATAAGAAACGGAGACAATGATATTGATGTCGTTGACTCTTTAGTCTTTGAACCAAAAAATCTTAATTAACAACTTCAGACATCTATCTTGGGAACAAGATTAATTATTATTTATTGCGAATAAATCAAAGCTCATTTTGCGATATACACGAAAAAATACAATGCAAACAGACGTCCCAAGGTTACAAAAAAAAATCGGTCCGCCCAAGTTTCGACAGCGGCGAATTTGGCCCGCGCCTCGCGCGCCTCCGCTGCGAAGAGGAGCCGAACGGGGCGAAAAGCTCCTGCGAGCTTTCAGCCCCGTCGTTGCGGCCTATCGAGGCGCGTCCTTGGCCTTGTGCTCGCGTGCACTTGCTAACGGAACGTAACGCATGCGTCTTCCACATGTAAGTTGCTCGTTTCCGCATTCACTAACCAACATAACTTAAATGTTCGTTGTACAACTTTTAAGTTCGTTTAGAATTGATCCTTCGGGGCTTATTTGTCATTGCGATTTTTATTTTGTGCGCGGCTAGCGCTCGCACGATCCTCGACTCGCTTTTTCTTGCGTTTTTCGCCGCGCCGAATCGAAAGCCTTTGGGAAGTGACGGGAAACGGCGCGTAGGCACCTACTTCCTCATCTCGAACGTTTGTTCGTAATTATTTGTTTATAAGCGGGACACGTCTCGGTGCCCATTTGGACGTTGGCGAAAAAGAAAGGACGATTCGTTTCGACGTTCTTTGCGCCCACGACGCGTTTCGCTGTTGCACCTTGATTTTTAATGCGATTTTTTCGTTTTGGTCTTTAAATTGCTTTTTGAGTCATTTGAATAGGGGGCCTCGTTCAAAAAAAAGCGTGTGGCTTAGGGTGCTTCATTTTAGAGCAAGATTTTTTTTCTTTGAAGTCCCACCCAAAAATACTGAAGTAGATAAGAAAACAAAAATTTTGAGCTTTTTGAACTCTTAATTTTGATTTTAAGCCATTGCTAATCGATTTTGAAGTATTTTTCTCTAAATAACAATAAAACGTTATTTTTTATTATTATTTAAAATTTTAAAAAAATATTAGACGTTAACATTATGATTACTTATTTTTTATGATTTTTTTCTACTGCTCATAGTATAATCATATATTTAATATAATCATTGTATAGGTTCCAGACGTACACATATACTAATATTTATTTCTAGAAAATCAATGAAAAATAAAAAAACGTAAGTAATAAACATAATTTTAATATAAATTATATGTCTAACATAAATAGTCTAGTTCAGTGTTTCCCAACCTTTTTTTTAACATGCCCCACCTAAGTCATTCTAAAATTTATATGCCCCCCTATGTAACATAAATATTTTTGAATTTATACTTGTTTTGGCGCGGTGGGAGTAAAATATTAGCACTGCTAACGAAAATTCGACAGCTGAAGTAAGAAAGTAAATTAACACTTGTGAATGAGGCTTAAAACTGAGTGTGCACGTTCGAGCTCAAAGTGGCACATTCCGATCTCGGGAAAATGAAGCGCGCCGCTTCGCGTCGCGCTTCATTTGCCTCCCTCGCTCGGAAATGTGCCACTTTTCGCTCGAACGCGCACATCCTCGTATTTATTGAATTTTGTGAATTAAACTTTCTCTTCAATCAACAAATTTAATTAAGTTCAGTAAATATATCGATTATATAGTCAAAAAACGTATTTTTACCATAGCAATGAGTGGGAGCGAGCGAAAAGATACGATAAACTCATAAGTACGAGTGAGAGGAAATGATAAAAATTATTTACTAAATTTTTGTTGTCAAAATTATTGCGAATAATGCTTAAAACCGAGTGTGCACATTCGAGCTCAAAGTGGCACATTCCGATCTCGGGAAAATGAAGCGCGCCGCTCCGCGTCGCGCTTCATTTGCCTCCCTCGCTCGGAAATGTGCCACTTTTCGCTCAAACGCGCACATCTTCGTATTTATTGAACTTATCTATGCACGTGGTTATATTTAATTTAGTTACACCAACGAAGTATAACTTCTAATGCGCGTACATAAGTACACGAACGAAATTTTTAATTTTGTATTAAAAATAATTATTTTAAAAACTGTTAGTCTAATAGACGCATTGATACATCTCACAGAAAATAAAATTCTGAGAAGAAAAGTCCTTTGTCAGCTTTGTCAGCATAGATAAATAGTTATTAATAAATGGTCCAATCAGGTGCGCGTTATAAAAGAAAGTGAGAACTGCAAAAGTGAGATAAAGGCTGGACTTATCAAAGGCTCGCCGCACGGCAGTCTACGTGAGTAAACACAGTCACTATTTCGAGATTCTAACTACAATCAGGTGCCCTTCACTAATTAATTATTAAACTAATTTCGAGAGTCGAGCACATAAAGTTAATGTTAGACTTTTGTCCCGTTGTTAAAGCTGTGTCCCGCTTCATCTACTCTTGCAGTATCTCACTTTCCCTCTTTCTTCTTGTGCTATAACGCGATCTGATTGGCCACCCATTATTATTAATAACTAATTATCTATGGGTCTGATCAAAATCAAAGGATTTTTGTCTCAGAATTTTATTTTCTGTGAGAGTCATGGCGTCTTAAGTTGGGACACGGTATCCCAGTTCATTCTTGTTTAAGACACAAGATTTAGGTTTTAGAAAGAAATCACTATGAAATTATTAAGAAAAAAACAACACATAGGTATAATAGGGAGATAACTAAAAATCAAGTACATTTTCAAATTGAATAATGATATTGCCCCCCTAAACCTTTAAATTGCCCCCATGTGGGGCGTGGGATCTACGTTGGGAAACACTGGTCTAGTTGTTACAGTCATTTAAATAAAATTTTACTCAATTTTAAACTTTGAGAGGGGTCTCACATGGGGGCAATTTAAATGATTAGGGGGCAATATCATTATTCAAGGAGACAATTTGAAAACGTACTTGATTTTTTCTCTTGTGTCTTGAACAAGTTATAATTGGGCTTTATTTACGGAATAATTCAATTTTTATATTTAAAACAATATTTATATGTTAATGACTTAGGTGGGACATGTTAAAAAAAAGGTTGGGAAGCACTGTTTTAGAGCATTCAATAACTAACAAATTTTCTTTTTAATTTTTCATGTAAGTCGAATAGTTTAGTTGTCAGATTTTTTTTTTATAATTTTACAGTTTAAGAGGGTGCAGCAGTTAAACTATGAGTGATACGAAAAAAATGTTTTAAAACAAATTTGTAGGGCACAAAATTGCTATCTGAATTTTTCATCTATCATCAATATATGCCTCTAAATAAGATTTACTAGTATTTTTATAAAATTTTTAAATTGAAAGTAGTTTTGTCAATAGCATATTCGACTTACACACTTGACAACAATAAACTTTTTTATAAAGAACTTAGTCCTCTATAAGAATTTCATAGGCAAAATTTGTGAAAAAAAATTTTATACTATAAGCGGTAAAAAAAATTATTAAAAATATTTTTTTAATGTTATTTAGAGGTAATTACGTCAAAATCAATTAGCCACAGCTTAAAATCAAAATTAAGAGGTCCAAAGAGCTCAAAATTTTTTTTTTTTATGTACTACAAGATTTTTGGGTAAGCAGTGGAAAAGAGATATCGAGAAAAATGTTCAAAAAAAATTCTAACAGATTTTTGTTGATCCTTGAAACGAGATAACTCATCATATGAAAGAAGCTAAACGACCTAAAAAATCGTTGAAATTTTTTTTTAAATTATAAGTTATAAGAATTTTAATTTTTTCATAACAATGCATTTTATAAAAAATTGAGCCTTCGTGAATTTTTTTTTAGATTATTTTAGGTATTTGCATGCAAAGAAATCAAAAAAATTCACTTATGAACTATGGCAAGAAAAAAAAATTATTTTTTTTGGTAAACATTGTTATCGATGATTTGTGCTAAGGAGCCGGGTAGCTCTCCCCCTCGGTGCGCCACTGCGACCAACTCTTACCTTATGTTGACTCACGACTTATCTTTTTGTTAGTTTTGACTTGGAAAAATTATCTCATTTTGTTACTTGAGGCATCGACAGTACCTGTCATACACTTTTATAGATAATTTTCTTAATCTATCACAATATAAACAGGGGAGTGCGTTAATCGGACAATTCACAACAACACATTTCTTAGTAAACGCAGACCTACATACCTAAGTGATAACGCTCGTTACGATTTTTTCAAAATAATAATAATAATAATAATGAGCACATAAATCATAAGAAGAGATAAAAGTGGTCGTACAGAACAGATGGTCAGTAGGTAAATTACATTGAAATCCTTCACACAAAATTATTTCTATATATGTAAAAAGGGAAAGGGATTCTAATTGTGAAGAGTTACGCCAACACATAATAATAATTAACTTATTGTAGTATTAAAATGTGTAGTCTTTATGAACATGCAGGGTCTTCATTAGGAAACAGTTGTTTCTGTGACCTCGGAAAGTTTCTATGTTCTAGATTTCGGCGCGATTAAATTTAAAGAAGAATTATTATGGTTCAGTATAATTAATTATTTAATTATACAACTTATTGCAAAACGTTCCTTTTGTATATTTTAAATCGCGCGGGTTCATTCGCATGTGCGAGGAACATTTTGGCAATTTCTATTTTTTTGGTTCTTCGTGGGTGCTCTAAGGAAGAAGATTTGTAGTACTTTTTAATTTTTTTCTTTTGCGCTTTTTTATCTACGTTCAATCAAGCGTTACGATAAAAATTCATTTACTTTGAAAAGGTCCGAGAATAAAAAATTATTTAAATTAAAAAAAAAAGCATAAAAGGTTAAACGATAGATAGCTTTTCATTAAAGTTGATAGAGAAAGTATCTGAGACATAAAATACCCCAGAGCTATGTCCATGAACCTGAAGTTTTATTTTCTGCTTTATGTAATGGATTTTTTCAAAAGACCTACTTTTCTACTTAATATCAGAAGTTAATATTTAATTACTTATTATGTCGATTAAATAACACTGTTAATTAATTTTGATGGATTTATTATGCTTAATAGTTGTTTAAACTTTATTAAAAAAAATGCACTCGTTTACTTTAGATAGAAGTGGAGATACATATCTACACTTGGTATTATTTAATATTTATTTAAATCCGAATATTTAAAAGTTAGTATTCTGATTTGGCTAAGAGGCTGGTAACGATCGATTAAAATGAATATCGAGTTAAAATTAACGATGTTAATCTGATTTATCTTTTAATTGTTTTAATAACGAATAATTATTTATTTAAATAAGAAGTACAATTTTGTTGTATAACTGGCGCCCTCTAGAGGGAAATAGCCAGACTAAATCTGGTTGTTTATAATAGAAATTTGTTAATCTCTTTTTTTATGATTTGTAATTGATAATTTTAGATTGTTTAGTAGTTACGACGTCGGAGAGAGGGCTCTGATTGTACGATTTTAAATTATTATAATTTTTAATATATATTTTGCAAATTAACCAATGGTTATCTTATTGTGAGATTTTAATTTAAATTTAAGGCTTTTTTTAATTAATCGGATTTTAGAACTTTCGACTTGTGATTTTGTAAAAATCACATTACATTTATTAGTTTTTAAAAAATAGTTTTAATATTAATTTTTTGATGAAGCAATTGATAGATCGAAAAAAGCTACTTTTTACGTTACATGGCCTTCGGTAATCTACAAAAATTTCAATAAAAATAAAACATTAATTTAATCGTCTGCAAATTTCATATATAAATATTTAAGTTTTTAAATTATTAAATTTTGAGCGGGAAAATTTTTATTGAAACGGTACAAACTCAAACCGAAAAAGTTCTTCTTCGATTCTCTCATCAAATATTTGTATAAAAAACAATTCAAATCAAACTACAGTCTACCCCCGGTAATTAGAGCAATGTTTTGCAAGGCGTTGTCGAATTATCAAATTGTCGGACTATAGAGTGAAAAGGAGTACCTTATAATCTAATAAATTATAAAAATGGTGATATATAATCGATACTATACGATATGGAACTTTGTGAATTAAGCAATACAATAGATAACATAAGGTTGATTAAAGAATTAACGTTATTAACCTTCCGCATACTAGGTGACTAAATGTCACATGCCATACTAGGTGGGGTTTGCCATACCCATGAAAATAAAATAAAATAAAATCCACAAAATTGTACTTTATGACAGTTCAATGATAAGAAATTTATTTTAATAATTAATAATGAATAGGTTTAAGTAAAACACATTGTATCTTCTCTCTCCCTTCCACTCATTGCTATTGTAAATACGTTTTTTGAATATAAAATCGATATTTACTAAATTAAATTAAAATTTTTGATTTTAAAGTGCGCACGATAAATTATACAAATGTAATAAATACGAGGATGTGCGCATTCGAGCGAAAAGTGGCACATTTCCGAGCGAGGGAGGCAAATGAAGCGCGACGCGGAGCGGCGCGCTTCATTTTCCCGAGATCGGAATGTGCCACTTTGAGCTCGAATGTGCACACTCGGTTTTAAGCATTATTTGCAATAATTTTGTCAACAAAAAACTAAGTAAATAATTATTTATCATTCCCTCTCACTCGTACTTATGAGTTTATCGTATCTTTTCGCTCGCTCCCACTCATTGCTATGGTAAAAATACATTTTTTGACTATATAATCGATATATTTACTGAACTAAATTAAATTTGTTGATTGAAGAGAAAGTTTAATTTACAAAATTCAACAAATACGAAGATGTGCGCATTCGAGCGAAAAGTGGCACATTTCCGAGCGAGGGAGGCAAATGAAGCGCGACGCGGAGCGGCGCGCTTCATTTTCCCGAGATCGGAATGTGCCACTTTGAGCTCGAATGTGCACACTCGGTTTTAAGCACGATTATTAAGCATCCCGTTTTAACAAAAAAAAATACGTCACGTTAGTTATACCCCACCTCGTACACGGAAGGTTAATTCAATGGCCATAGCAGTTATGAAAAAATAAAATCTAAACGTAGTACCTATATATTGATGTAAATCAATACATAGGTATATATGGGGAATTCTCCGCCAAATCGACCACCTTCAAAAAATACTTCTTTTGATTTGGGTAAAATTTTTATATGCTATTAAACTCAAAATAAATCAGTTTTTATTTGAGAAAAAATAATAATTTTTTAAAAATGTTAATCAAAAAACTAAAAAAATTTCATAGAATACAACTTTGAATATTTTTTTGGTATTTTTTCTAAAAAGCACGCTTAAAACTAATAAATTTGAAAAAAAAACCTGTTAATTGGTCAGTTTTTATTAAAGTTTGAAAAAAAAACTAGGGTACCATATTATTTTAATTTATAACTTCTTTTTGATTGGGTTAGAACATTTGAAAAACAAATCGCAGAAACGTTTTTAATGAGGTAGCATATCAAAAATTCAGCCAAATCAAAAGGGGTCGGGCGTGGAATGCACCATATGTAGTTTGCATGTCGTATTACAGAGGGCGCCGGGTAAAACCGGCCGGATTACCGAGGGTCTACTGTAGTAGTTAAGAAAACAGAATAATCACCTCTCTACGAAGTCAGAAAATTTCATTTTTTTAATATTTTTAAATTCAACTAAATATAATTTTATTAATTTTTGAGATAGTTTTAACTCAAATAGATTTTCTTACGAAAAGTCTATGAAAATGGTTTTATTTATATTTATTATAAGAACGATTTCTATGCAAATTTGAATTTATAAAATTTTACAAAACTTTATATTTTTGCTATGCATTCGGTTCACGAAACAGTTTAAAAAAAGGTCAATAATATATTTAAAAAATAAAGCAGGCCATATACTCAATTAATTCTCTGAAAGATTTATTCACATTAAGAAAATTTATAAAATTCAGTCTTTATCGTAAATATGAAAGAAGATCATAAAGTGCATATCGACATAATCAAGAAAAATCGCAAATAAATTAATACAAACATGAGAATACTTAAAAACCTATCACTCGCATACAAAAGTGTAATTATCATTACGTCCTGCTCGTAAGAAGACAGTTTTACCTAAAATAAAACAATAAATTATATTTATAAATGCAAAACGGTTAACCTAGCAATTGAAATCGTCGGCGGCAGCTTCTTCCTCAACCTCGTAATCGTCGTCGGCCGTAGCTTCCTGGTACTGCTGATATTCGGACACCAAATCGTTCATGTTGGACTCGGCTTCGGTGAACTCCATCTCGTCCATGCCCTCCCCGGTGTACCAATGCAAGAAAGCCTTACGACGGAACATGGCAGCGAACTGCTCCGATATCCTCTTGAACAGCTCCTGAATGGCGGTCGTGTTTCCGATAAACGTGGAAGACATCTTCAACCCCGTCGGAGGAATGTCGCAGACGGCCGTCTTCACATTGTTCGGAATCCATTCCACGAAGTAGCTGCTATTTTTATTTTGCACGGCCAACATCTGTTCGTCGACTTCCTTCATCGACATTCTTCCTCTGAAAACGGCGGCGACGGTGAGGTATCGGCCGTGGCGTGGGTCGCAGGCGGCCATCATGTTCTTAGCGTCGAACATCTGCTGCGTGAGCTCGGGCACGGTCAGAGCCCTGTATTGTTGGCTGCCGCGCGAGGTGAGTGGCGCGAACCCGGGCATGAAGAAATGGAGACGAGGGAAGGGAACCATGTTGACGGCCAGTTTCCTGAGGTCGGCGTTCAGCTGGCCGGGAAACCTGAGGCACGTGGTAACTCCAGACATGGTCAGCGAGACCAAATGGTTCAAATCGCCGTAGCTGGGGTTGGGAACCTTCAAGGTCCTGAAGCAGATGTCGTACAGTGCCTCGTTGTCGATGCAATAGGTCTCGTCGGTGTTCTCCACGAGCTGATGGACCGATAGGGTCGCGTTGTATGGTTCCACGACCGTATCGGACACCTTCGGGCTGGGCATGACGGAATAGGTGTTCATGATCCTGTCGGGGTACTCCTCGCGGATCTTCGAGATGAGCAAAGTGCCCATGCCGGAACCGGTACCGCCGCCCAAAGAGTGGGTGAGCTGAAATCCTTGCAGGCAATCGCAGTTCTCGGCCTCCTTTCGCACCACGTCCAAAACGGCGTCCACCAGCTCGGCCCCTTCCGTGTAATGGCCCTTGGCCCAATTGTTTCCGGCACCGGATTGCCCAAAGACGAAATTGTCGGGTCGGAAGAGTCGGCCGTAGGCGCCCGAACGGACCGCGTCCATCGTTCCGGGTTCCAGGTCCAAGAGGATCGCTCTTGGCACGTATTTGCCGCCATTGGTGCGGGTTGCAACTGCAAAAAAAATGGGTCGTTAATGTGAGCGAGAAAGTGTGTCGAAAGATTGCGAGTAGAACGGCGCGCGTAAAACATGAAAGAAAATAAAAATATCAACAAGGAAGAGAGGTTCGGTTACGAAATGCGCTTTGAGATTTTAATGTTGTGCAAAAAGAAAAAGACGTTTGTTTTATGAATAAACGAACGATGTTTCCGGAAGTTTTGTTAAAAGACAAAGGTTCTATTTTTATCTTTCGTGTATTTTTAGCGAATTTTAATTTCGCCGCACGCTTCGAGCACATTAAACTAACAAATCGTGCCCAATTTAAATATTATTTAAAGGTTTTATTTATGTGTGGAGAAACTCCTTTGGAGATATCAAAATGTTTTCTAAAAAAATTATTATTTTATGAAATACAACTATTTCTCCATTTACGCGATATTTGTTTTACACGGTGTATAAAAATGAATATTCAAAAATTTTCAAGAACAAAAACTATTTAAAATATGCCTTTTGCCAGACATTTTGTTTTTGGTAGAAATATGGTTCTATAACTTTTAATTGACCTTCCGTGTACTAGGTGGGGTATAACTAACATAAACAATTTTTTTTTTATTAAAACGGGACGTTTGGTATTGAGCTTAAAACCGAGTGTGCACATTCGAGCTCAAAGTGGCACAATCCGATCTCGGGAAAATGAAGCGCGCCGCTCCGCGTCGCGCTTCATTTGCCTCCCTCGCTCGGAAATGTGCCACTTTTCGCTCGAATGCGCACATCTTCGTATTTATTGAATTTTGTAAATTAAACTTTCTCTTCAATCAACAAATTTAATTTAGTTCAGTAAATATATCGATTATATATTCGAAAAACGTATTTTTACCATAGCAATGAGTGAGAGCGAGCGAACAGATACGATAAACTTATAAGTACGAGTGAGAGGGAATGATAAAAATTATTTACTAATTTTTTGTTGACAAAATTATTGCGAATAATGCTTAAAACCGAGTGTGCACATTCGAGCTCAAAGTGGCACATTTCGATCTCGGGAAAATGAAGCGCGCCGCTCCGCGTCGCGCTTCATTTGCCTCCCTCGCTCGGAAATGTGCCACTTTTCGCTCGAATGCGCACATCTTCGTAATTATTAGATTTGTCTACTTTATCCCTTCCCTTTTAGATAAAACAATTTAATTTATTTTAGTAAAACATTGATTTTATACTTAAAAAATGTATTTACCATAGCAATGAGTGGAACGGAGCGAAAAGATACGATAATCTTGTCAATGCAAGTGAGAGGGAACGATAAAAATTATTCAATTAATTTTTCGTGTAATTTATTGGTCTGAATTATTGCGAATCATTAAGAAATTTCCGCGAATTTAATTTGTATTTCAATAAGGAGGGAAGAATGAAATTCTTGTTAGGTTTTCTTAATATTCGGTATCGTAATTGACACGTGTCATTGAAATTTAATACTCAAGAAAACTCTTAATAGTTTATAAGTTGAAAAAAAGTTAAGTTTTAGTATTTTTATTAATAAAAGTCTTCTAATGCATAAATAAATATGTTTTACTTAAACCTATTCATTATTGGCTATTAAAATATATTTCTTATCATTCAACTGTCATAAAGTACAATTTTGTAGATTTTATTTTATTTTCGGGGTATGGCAAACCCCACCTAGTATGGCATGTGATATTAAGTCGCCTAGTATGCGGAGGATTAAAAAACATTTGTAAGTTTTAAATTAATTAATTATTGGAAATTGTTTTTAAATAAAACAAACACTAAATGTTAGCCCAAGCTTATCTCAATACATCACTGCAATTGTGAAGATTAGCGTGCGCGTACAAACAGGAATTCTTTAATGATTTTATGTACTTATAGAAAAATAAAACCTGTTTAAAATATACATTTTTAATATACAAGACGTGTATTTTTAGTTATTTTTTAAAACAATTCGTTGGATGACTAATAAAACGAAAAAAAAAGGAATTATTATTATTTTTAAACACACATAAATGTCGTATACTCCTAAGTACCCTTTTACAGTTAAGATAAGTTCCTCGAAAAAGTGTAAATCGAAAAAAAAGTAAAATGTGCATAATTTAGCCATATATTTTAACGTAAAATAAAAATTGATAATACGTATACATTGTTGCGAATTGCACTATACCTAGTTTTGTATTATAGAGACGTAGTATTTGTTGTTAAAAGGATACTGTTTTGCTACGGAAAGCCAATTTTTTTAGTGGCAAATGTAATTAAACAAATTAATGTTAAATTACTATTTTTTATTCTTGAGTTTAACTCAATATCTAACAAAAAGGTGAATTCATAAAAAGTTCACTCATAAAATTAAAACTAAACTGTTTTTTTTTCTGTTTTCCTGGTGATCTTGTTTCCTTGTTTTTTTTACAGCCCCCCAATCTTAAACAATATCCAAAAATCTGATCATGTTCTTAACAGATACACTAAAAAAATTTACAACTATTTTACGTAAAACAAATAATTAAGTTCCAAGTAACTGATCATTTATGCACAGTTTGCTTTATTTTCGATTTACACGGTTTTCTCCATAACCTATCTACCGTGTAAATCGGGTAATAGGTGTACAGTGGGGAAATGCCAAGATTATTTTTTTTACAGAAATCACAATAACTTAAAGTTTCAAAACTACTGGTTTAGAAAGTGGCGATTAATAAAAACAGTCTTAAAAATCATAAATCATAAAAATTGTTTTTTTAAATTTAACTGTGGACAAATTACAATTTATTTTGTTCCCAAAATATTTAAAATCTCCAAAACAATCCTTCTAAAAAAGTAGCTCGACTGGTATCTTACTTTATACACTGTTAAAAACATTGATAAAATTACAACATTTCACAAACAAAATTATAGTAAAATTAAAAAACTGTGTGTTCTAGCAATACTACACTACAGTAAAAAAAATTTTAAAATTACAATGCCAGATTTATTATAACAAAAAAGCTTCGTACGCATAATTTGTAAAATTACAATAAAAATTTTTAACAGTGTACCTTACAATTAGACATCAAAGCAACCTCGTTTGAAAAGTAAGATTTTAAAAAGTAAATCGCTTTACGAGTCCTAAAAACTTAATTTACAAGAATTTTTAAACGACATCCTTCCTCTGACATTAAAACCGTGCAAAACAGACAAACTTAATTTTTTAATTCGGACCTTATCGGAATTAAAATTTATGATCCAATTTTGTTAATCACAGTCGAAACCCGACTAATTGGTGTCGTAAAACTTTAACGCACAGACACGCTTAAGTCGCTAGGAATCGAGCAAATTGAAAATGTTGTAAAACAAAAAACCGTATTTTACAATAATTAGAAATAAAATCGTAGATAACAGTATCGCCAGATTTGCGTTGGGTCGACTCGCTCGAAAAATCTAGAAAGTACTTTTTATATCAAATTGTCCTCCTTTTACTTCTGTTTTTGGAACTGCATCTTCGCGTTGCATTAACACGATTTTTTTTTATTAGCCTTGTCTTCATTACAAAATTGCAAGCCAAACAAATACACTTAGAATTAGTAATCGATTAGAAAATGATTTGTATTAGATAGTTTAAATAAGAATGGCAGACGGCTTAATTTTTAATACTTAATAACTTTAATGAAGTTGTTGTTAATTAATAAAAAGTTGGTGAATCACGAGTCGTAAAAATGTATTTTTGAAAAGTCTATAAAAATTAATCATTTCCGCTAATTGTCTTAATGCTTTGTGCAAATTATGGAGGAACCGCAAAAGAACGTTGTCCCGAATACAAATCAAGTTGTTTTTGTTGTTAACTGAAGAGATCATAATGCAATTGATGTAAGCAGATGCCAATATAGAATGCATATTGATTTGTTTTTATTTGTACCGATCGATGAATATTCGTCTTGTAAATAAAACGATTAATAATTAATTAATGAAACGTCGATTTTTGTAGGAAATAATGAGGCAAGTAATCATTCGTTCCAGATTTATGCTTTAACTGTAAATCCTTCTTAAAATTGCTCAAAGTATAAAGTAATTAGGATATTACATAAAGTTGAAAAATTGTTGATTAAAAAAAATATTAAACATTAGACTGGGCCAAAAAAATCGTACTTTTTTTATTTTTAATGGGGGCACCGAATATATTATTTAGGATAATAAAAAAAATTAACGTTAAAATGTAAGCCCTTAATTTTAATATTAAGACATCTATCATCGAGAATTTCAATTTTTTACACTACACGCATCTTTCACTCAAATCTTCTTAATAATATACCTGAAAAATATAAACAATACATATTTTTGAAAAAAATTAAATTTTCTACAAAATTAATTTATCGTTTTCTTTACTATAAACATTTTTTTACTTGATTGATAAATTTGAGGCTATTTATTAAAAATCCAATTTTTTAAACCTAATTTGTCAAATTTATCAAATCTTACCAAAGATGAAGAACAACTCCCGTATTTATTATTAGTAGTTAGTGAATATCGAAAAAAAATTCCGAATTGCAATAAGAGTAATTTAATTGGATAAGTTTGTTAGGCAGTTAGCTTTAAATTGTTAATTAGCACAAATTAATGACGTTTTATTTTACAAAATATAAACTAGAAAATGAACAGGGTGTGATATTGTTGTTCGATTTATTGTTAGTATTCATTTCTATCTCCAAATTTGATTTTTGTTTATATGAAAAAGTTCACAATATCGTAATTAAATAATTCTTCATTGAAAAAAACATGCATTATGTATTTTTGAAATTAGTTAAATTAAATAAAACTGTAGTGCAATAGATTAAAAACTCTTAATGCAAAATTAAATTTTAATAAATTATCAATTTTGAAGAAATTTGATAAATTTAAAAAAAATTGTATTTTTAATAAATAGCCTCAAAGAACGAAAGCCGGTTTGATCAGAAAACTCCCCATTTTTCGAAAAAATTTGTGACCCCACTCATTTTATTAAGAAGACCTTGCTGATCATTTCTGTCGAAAAAAAATTTTAAAAAAGTATTGGGAACATGGAGTTTTTCGACTTCGAGAATTGAGCTGCGCCTAAACGTTTAAAAAGATTTTTAAGTGACTTCTTATGCAAATAAATTATGAAAACTGCGACAAAAGGGTGAAAACAATTGAAAAAATGATATTTCAATTAAAATAATTTCTTTATTCACAATTAAAGACAAATTATATATAATTTCTATTTTTTTAGCTAGGGATAGTAGTGTGATTTTCAAACGCGTTTTTAACAATGTTCCCATTATCCGATAAGAAATTTTTTTCACTACTCCACTTGATTTTTGATGTTCTTTCATAAAAACTTAGTCATTAATTTTTCCAGTAACATTTGGCTAATTGAGCAGTTTTATGATCAAACCGGCTTTCTTTCTTTATCAATCAAGAAAAAAAATGTTTAAAGCAAAGAAAACGATAAATTATTTTTTACTCGAACTTGAACTTTGAATAACTTTTTAAACAGTGAATTTCACGAAAAATGTAATGAAACCTTTTTTGTAGAGCGTCTAATTTCCTTTAAAAGTATGTATCGTTCTCTTTTAGAAGCAGATTGGTTTAGCAGTTACAAAATTCCAAATTTAAAAAATCAAATCGTAAAAACAGATCAATGTTCAAGCCATGATTACGTGGAAACGGCTTATACAAAAATTTGCAATCAAACTTTTTGGGTAGAAAATTTAATTTCCTTCAAAAATATGTATTGTTTATATTTTTCAGGTATATTGTTAAGAAGATTTGAGTGAAAGATGCGTGTTTTAAAAAATTGAAATCTTTGATAATAGACCTCTTAATATTCAAATTAAGGGCTCACATTTTGACGTTAATTTTTCTTATCATCCTAAATAATACTTTTGGTCTCCCATTAAAAAAAAATAGTCGATTCTTTTGGCCCAGTCTAATGTAAATGCCCAAAAAGTAATTTAAATAAAACGTAAAGAAAATGCTTATCGCAAACTGGAATTCCCACACCCGTTCCCCGCATATTTCAGTTGCGAAAGGCACGTCGAAGAGCTCAGTTAAACGCTCCCCAAAATTTTAATTTACCAGTGATTATTTAAATGTGTAAGGTGACAGTGTTTATAAAGGGCCTTCTAACCCTAAGAAGCACCCCTTCTACAAAATGCAAACCTGTAAGTCTTTTTTTAACGATCTTTTTTAATGTTTTTAGATTTTCATTGGGTAAAATTAATGGTATCTCAAAAATTTTTGTACCACTGTGCTTACAAAAAAATTGGCAATTTTTGAGCTTTAGCAATTTTTTGCAAAAAATTAAAACTAACCCCCAAATTAATTTCCTTTGTATTAGATTTTGATAGGTCACAGAATGACGTAAAAGTTTTGGGCTATTTGCGAGCCGACCTTATCGCATTTCTTACCTGGCTTTTGAGATATCATTTTATTTTGCCTTTTTACGATTCGAAATTTAAACTGTACTTTACAAACAAAAGCAGCTCGAAAAGCACGTCCGTTTCTACGACCTAGTGGAGCAAATCTGGTAAAAAGGTTAGTTTGCAAAATTTTGGTAGAGCTTAGTGAATTAAAAAAAAAAATGTGTTTTGGCATTAATAACAATACCCTAAAATTTTATGGTCCACTTAAACCAGAACCATCCCTAATATTCAAAAAAACAATTTTTTGGCCATCTCACGTGTCACTTTCTCAGTTTTTATTTTTTTTTTGGAGCACTTTGGGTACTAGCTAAAGTACAAAATTGGTACCATTTAATTCTCAATATTGAAGAAACCTTCAGTTTAAATTTTGCGATGATCGGTTTATCTCTCCTCCCCCCTCTCTTCTTGTATATAAATGTTTTCTTTTAATAAAATTTAAATTGGGCTATCTTGGTCAAATCGTAACCAAATTGGATGAAATTTGGCATGAAGGTAATCCATATAGATTACAAACTATTCACCAAAATGTATTTTCAAAATATGAAATAGTTCTATCGAAAATCAACGTTCATTCCGATTTTTGAAAATTTTCAAAACGCTGCCCAAATTGTGTTTTATCATTTAAGGCCCTCGAATACGTTTCTTAATTAGGCAAATTAACGTTGTCGTAGATCAACAAATATGCGGTTCTCAAGCTGTGTTTAATTTTAATTTTTTGTTAGAACTCTTTCAAACAAATGGGTTTCGAAATATTACACAACTTTTCTAAAAAACCACCCTCGACACCCATTTCCGGCTCTGACAACCAATCGTATACACCCTGTATAGTTAATCAGTAAATGCAATAACTGCAATATTTTTAAGGTCGTAATACATACCTGAAGCTTCGTTGTAGTACACGTTTATCCTTTCGAGCTGCAAGTCGCTTTCGCCCACATAAATTCCGGTGGGATCGATTCCGTGCTCCTCGGAAATGACTTCCCAAAACTAAAAATAAATTATTTTAATCTCAAAATGAAAAACATGCGGAGAAGTGTAAGAAGGCTATCATTACGAAGTAAACTCTAACTTATGACAGAGGAAGAGGAAACTGATAATTATACGAATCTTTGATGTTTAATGCTGCTATTTTAATGGTTTTACGCTGTTATTAAAGTTGTAGCGTTTAATTTTCGAAAATGAACGTTTCGAAAACGAAAAATCACCGTTTTCTTCTGACGCAATTAACGATCGGATGAATTGCTAGTTTTAATTAATAAAAACAATCGGCACCTGTAAGTAAATCCGAATCTATCAAGCATTAAGTGCAGACGGGGCAAATGTAATTTTAGAATTGTCGAAGCAAAACCTTTTGATTTCGTCGATCGGACGTGGCGATGCATCGAACCTCGCATTTCTTTTTTTGATAAATAAAGGACGAAGTTTTCGACGAAATTCGAACCACTTTGAATCGAATTAATTATTATCTTAAATTAGATTTTGATTTGCATTTGATTTAATCAAATCTACGCGAGTACTTTTAAAAATTAAGCAACACTATGTATATCTATCTCGTTTTATCTAAATGCAATTGTATATGTCTCGCTCTCTTCCGCTCATTGGAAATGCTTTTTATTAAAACTAAATAAGTTTTGCGAATGTTTGACGATTGTTCTTTTAGACCAGTGGTTCTTAACCTGGGGTGCCACGCCCCTGAGGGTGCGGGAAGATATTATTGGGGGTGCGGGAAAGGTTTCTAACAATATAAATTATTAAATATCGTTTATTAAATTTTCCAAAAAATGTATTTTTCTAAACTAAAAAATCGAATCGCATTTTTCAATGGACGCGGAGACCTATTTTCAGATTTGAAGGGGTGCGGTTCACTTAAAAGGTTAAGAGACACTGTTTTAGACTGTTCATTAATTTTATTTTTTCTTATTGTTCGTATTGAAAAATCAAGTAAGACTGAAGAAATGTAAAAAAAAATACAAAGTACAGTAAAACCTCTCTAACACGTCCAGTGTCGGTTTTTGCAAATATAATCTAATTTAATTCTTTTTGTAAATTTTTCTCTAAGGCGACCATTCTAACCAGTCTGCAACCTTTAAATGTGCAAACCTCTGCTTTTCCAAATTTGAAAATTTTTTTTATTAATTTTCCGTGTACGAGGTGGTGTAAAACTAACGTGACCAATTTTTTTTTGTTAAAACGGGACGTTTGGTGATCGAGCTTAAAACCGAGTGTGCACATTCGAGCTCAAAGTGGCACATTCCGATCTCGGGAAAATGAAGCGCGCCGCTCCGCGTCGCGCTTCATTTGCCTCCCTCGCTCGGAAATGTGCCACTTTTCGCTCGAATGCGCACATCTTCATATTTATTACATTTGTATAATTTGTCGTGCGCTCCTTCAAATCAAAAATTTTAATTTAATTTAGTAAATATCGATTTTATATTCGAAAAACGTATTTACCATAGCAATGAGTGCAAGGGAGCGAGAAGATACGATAATCTTGTCAATGCAAGTGAGAGGGAACGATTAAAATTATTCAATTAATTTTTCGTGTAATTGATTGGTTTAAATTATTGCGAATCATTAAGAAATTGCCGTCAAATTAATTTGTATTGCAATAAGGAGGCAACAATGAAATTCTTATTAGGATTTTTTAATATTTGGTATCGTAATTGTCACGTGCCTTTGGAATTTTATATTAAAGGAAAGAGTCAATAGTTTATAAATTGAAAAAAAAGTTAATTTTTTGTATTTTTATTATTAAAATGCATAAATAAATATTTACTTAAACCTATTCATTATTGGTTATTAAAATATATTTCTTATTATTTAACTGTCATAAAGTACAATTTTGTAGATTTTATTTTCGGGGTATGGCATGTGACATTTAGTCACCTAGTATGCGAAAGGCTAAGTAGGGTAGACGCACCGGTTTTGGACACTATACCGTTTGTGGACACTTTATAATTTTTTTTAAATGTATAAAAAATGTTACAAATATTATTACTATAGTAGGGGTACGAACAGCGCCCTGAAATACTTTGGAAATATATGTAATGTGAATGAGAACTTTTTTCATAACATTGGACTTAAAAAAAATTTAATTCAAAATCCAATAATCAGTTTTGAGTAATTCCTATAATAATTGTTAAAAATAACCTGAGTAAGTAATTAATTATTTTGATTCATTATTTTTCAATATTTTTTAATTATTCATTACATATAAACTTGAAAATACTTTAATTATCAGCTCAAAATATGTTTATGCCAATATAACCTAAAATATTTAAAAAAAAAATATGTTCTGTCCACAAATGGTAACAACAAAAAATAGATTTACTACTTTTGGACACGATGTAGTTGGTCGTAATCTTTTCATGTCAAATATTCTAAAATTATTTTTATTAATAATTGTTCTTAATCCTGACCTAAATTTTTTGAGAGACTTTCCTTTTCAACATTCTATCCTAAAAGTTAATAATTCCAATGTTACTCGGATTCTACAAATAGAGAATTATATTGTATTACCTGTCGCTACAGAATCTTTGTCGAATGAAGAAATTGAAGGTCAGCAATCTAATATTCTTATGCAATCATAATCAGTTCACAAAATAATTAATAAGTTAACTTTATGGCCAAAAAAACATCCTAAAAGAAGCGTAAAGCTATTGAACATTCACCTTCAGTAGTAATTACTAATGGATGGTTCGAAATTATGGAGGCCAAAGATAAAGAAAAAAAAATAAACAAATTGAAAAAGAAAATAAAAAAATAAAGAATGAACTAAAAGCAAAAAATAATAAAAGATTAAAAGAAGAAAAACGAATTGAAAAATCTAAAAAATTATTAGTCAAAAAAATTAAAAAATCAATAGAATGAATAAAATAATTATTTTCCTATGTTACCCAGTTATTTTTCATATGTTTAACATAATATTTTTTATTTTCTTGAAGTAGGGGAACCTACTTCTTTTGGTTATTGATAGCAACGGAAATTGCGCGCGCACTCTCTAATTTCCAAGTTAGTCATTTAAGAACATAAATAACTCATTGTAAATAATGCTTAAAACCGAGTGCGCACATTCGAGCTCAAAGTGGCACATTCCGATCTCGGGAAAATGAAGCGCGCCGCTCCGCGTCGCGCTTCATTTGCCTCCCTCGCTCGGAAATGTGCCACTTTTCGCTCGAATGCGCACATCCTCGTTTTTATTACATTAATATAATTCACCATAAGCTCCTTCAAATCAAAAATTTTAATTTAATTTAGTAAATATCGATTTTATACTTGAACAATGTATTTACCATAGCAATGAGTAGAAGAGAGCGAGAAGATACAATAATCTTGTGAATGCAAGTGAGAGGGAACGATTAAAATTATTCAATTAATTTTTATTTCAATTTATTGACCTAAAATATTGTGAATCATGCTTAAAACCGAGTGTGCACATTCGAGCTCAAAGTGGCACATTCCGATCTCGGAAAATGAAGCGCGCCGCTCCGCGTCGCGCTTCATTTGCTTCCCTCGCTCGGAAATGTGCCACTTTTCGCTCGAACGCGCACATCCTCGTATTTATTGAATTTATTTACATGAATTTTTACACATGGCCATATTGAATATAGTCCCACCAAAGAAGTAGAGGAACCTGTTGTACCTTGGCCCTTTTTCCACATGTAATTTTTTTTTAAATTGTATATTTAACAATTTGTTGATAAAATGCATTGCATCGTAGCGGGGCACTAATAAGGTATTCATCATAAAATATTTAAAAGCATTGCCAACAGTTTACTCAAATTGCTATAAGATTTAAACATTCGTGGATCTATGGCCTAGATACAACAAAGGTGATGTACTTTGGCTCTATTCGCATTAAGCAAAATAAAACTCATTGTTCTATGAAAACTATATAATTATTTTTGGATTATTAGAACTACTAATGTTCTTCTTTGAGATGAGACTAAAATTGGCCAAGGTACAACTTATTGACAGTAACCGAGGTACAACACACCGACCCTTAATCTTTAAACTCAAAAATAAAATTAAAGATTATGCTGTGCCAAAATCAGACCACTACTATTCAAACATTCATAAATAATCTTTCTATTACGATGAGTCATTTGTTATTAGGTAATAAAAATCAATAAAATATTTACGTAAAAAGAATATAAAAAGACTTACTTTTTTTCGATTAAAAATTTCAATTGATCTCATACATTAACAAAGTACATTGGCCAGCTGCTGATAACTTTACGTTAATGTCTGTCAATGTGGCATTTGAAATATCGAAAATGATGGTTCACAAAAGCCCGAGAATGTTTAAAACAAATAAAGTGGCCCTAGGTACGAAGGGACCAAGGTACAATAGGATCCCCTACTATTAATGAAAATATAGTAAAATTGTTTTCTACATAATGATTTTTTTTTTAAATCTATATTTTGAATACTTTTGGCCAAAACTAGTATTTATCCTGTCAAAAGGTAGTTCAAAGTGTCCAAAAACGGTGCAAACAAGTAATTTTATGTAAATACTGTCGAACTTCCATAAGTCGAACGCCGATAAGCCGAATTTTTGATAGCTCGAACTCGAACCAGTTTCCCTAGAACTTCCCTATCTCAACGTTAATATTTTTATGTCAATAACTCGAAATTTAATAAATCAAATTATTTAATTAGTCGAAGCGTTTTACAATTCATTAAATTCAAGTTTCCATTAGTAAATAGGTCGATGACTCGAAGTTAAATTTTACAACTTTTCTAAAAAAAATTCTACCTGAGAGAGGATTAACGACGGCTGAGTTTCGTGTTATTGATGCTTTAAAAGCTCTATTGGTAACTACGAATAAAAGGTTTATACTACAAGAATGTTTTGACGGCGGCACTTCAATTGGATTTAAAAACTAATTTATGTTTAAATGCCTTATGAACAGTTATAAATTTTTGTAATGGTTTTACCGTTTATTTTACAAAAAAAAACAATTTTTGCATTTTGGTTTTCAATTTGCTAGTTATTCGTCGACTACGAAGACTAACAAATGTGTTTTACGTTCTTTATAGTTTGTAACAGAGTATAACAGAAAATCTAAAAAGTTTAATACTTTTTCTAAAATTATTTACGTATTAACATGGAGTGTAAACGAAAATTAAAAAGTTTAACCATAAGGGAGAAAATTAATCTTATAAAAGAAGTGGAACGTGGGCTCAAAAGAAAAAGGATATAGCTAAAGATTTTGGTATTCCGCAAACACTTTATCAACCATTTTAAAAACAGAGACCTAATTGTAGCTGCTGAAGATACAAATGACAAATGTCAACGTTGATAAAGATTTGGAAGTTGCTGAAATTCCTAGCGATGAAAGCATTATAAGTAAAGTGCTAGAAGAAAATAAGAAAAAATGTGAAAGTGAAAGTGAATATGAAAGTGATACAGATGTTACAGTAAACATCCTTCAACAACTCAAGTTTACAATGCAATAGATACTATTTCTCTATTCCTATGTGCTCAAGAAGATGTTCCTACAGATATATTATTATCGGTAAGATCATTGGAAAAATTTGTAGAAACGCAACATTTTGGAGCAATGAAGCAAAAGACAATTTTAGATTACTTTCAATTTAACAGTAAATAATATGTAAATAACTGTATTTTTTAGGGTCTTAATAAAAATAAATAATGTTAATGATTGTAGATCAATTTTGGATATTTTCTATAAAAAATGAACGATATATATATATATACGGAAGTATTTAACTGAACTTCTTTTGGTAACTCGAGTTTTTGATATGACGAATTATTTTTGCTGTCCCTTCGACTGCGACTTATCGAGGTTCGACTGTATGTGGACGTCTCATTTTCACTTACTCATAGGGAAAACTTATTATTAAAACTGCTATTTTTGTTTTGGCCTTAGAAAACTTGTAGAAAATTAATTTAATTTTTTTCTTTTTCCAGCGAAGAGCGTCACTTTCTCAACTGTTGCACTTGAACGCAGTTTAGAGTCGATCGCGTTCACCCTTCATGTATTTAATGGTCCAATTACCGCAGAAATAATAAAGGATTATAAAATGCACGTTCTAGAAAGGTAAGTAGTGCTAATAATCCATTTACATACGAACACACAAGGATAAACGGCAATTCTTATAATTAATAATTAATTCGCGTGCCGCCAACAGACATTATAAGCTTTCTTGCAATTTACATTCTAAAAAATTTCAATTCCTAATTTAGACAAAAACTTGTCCAAAAACGTATTAAGTTTCAGTCGAACGCGCAGCGGTACCGAAATAAAGTTCGCGGTTTTGGCGCGGCGCGCAGCGGTCGCAAAAATGCACCCTCGAAGCTCGCCCCCGATCGAAAGCTCGCCGAGAAGAAGTCCCATCGAAATAGTCGTCGAAACGAGCTAAAATTAAGTCGATCGGCACGTGCTTCATCAAAATTACCATCTTTGTCCTTGCAGCTCAATTTTATCAAATTCTTTTTTGAAATACAACAAACATAGCTCGTCGCGCGGTTCAACAAACTATAATTTCCGTTGCCAAGAATTCCAAAAGATACAAGAGCGTTTTTTAAGAGTGGAAGGTCTTTTTGGTTTGCGTGGTTAAATATAGACATGCACAAACGCATCTCGTCTGTCTTAGGATATTCTAAATTACCCCCTAAGTGCTTAAAAATAGCCTCGAACTATGTTACTAGTCGTTCCAACTTACGGTTTCGAGATAATACAGTTAAAGTACTCTCCTTAAGAATTTTTATTTCTTTTTAACATCGTCATTAGAACAAAATTTATCATGTCGAACGGCCATGAAACGATTTTTTTGTTCCGACTTTGGCGTTTTATAATCCCAACGTTGGAAAATTGCATGACTCTAATTTGGAGGCCGAAGCACGCCGCCTGCTTAATTTTAATTGTAGGACAATTGTAAACTTTTTCGTTTCCATGGGAATATCGTAATTATGCGCTGCTCGGTCGTGTATTAGAAATGGCGTGCCACCTTCGAAATTTCAATTGCATGAAGTCATTTCGCCATTTCTTCTGCGAAGCGGCTTCGACCACATCGGTCAGAGAAAAAATTAAGAACGTTGCTAAATTAAAACCAAAAAAACCTGAATCGTAAATCATTTCTGTTGATTTTAATAATTGGAAAGAAATATACAGGGTGGCCCAGATTGACTAGGTTACTATGGGTGTTATTCTTAGTCGTGAAGCTATAGCCCTTTTACGATAAATATACGATGATGTCACAGAACGAGATGGTACAGTAATGCCAGACCGTAAATTTTTTCTTGAACATGACTCAAGAAAAGTTTCGGCGCACAATTTCGATTGATTTTAATGATTTGAATTCAGTGGGACGTCGCAAAGTGCTGCCATATTGAAAACAATAAAAAAAATATTTTAACGAAAGTTGACGAAATAAAAGGCCAAAATTTAAGATTAGGGGAGACCGGGGTTGGAAGTCACAATTTTTTCTTTTGCATTTATACATAGAGCCCATGGCATTAATTTATCAATGACATTTATATATCAATAGATAGTGTATTTATTCTAGTTTAAAAAGAAATAAAGACTTCTTCTTTACCATTATCTAAAGAGAACATATTATAATTTTTATGAAAAAAGAGAAGTGTGACTGTTAACCCCGTGTCAGGAATGGTTGTCAGACGTTAAATAAAAGTTAAAATACAAAACGAGAAAACAAATACCATTTCTATCTGGCGAACTTAGGTTATGGTAACAAAAATGACAAATGTATAATTACAGCCAATCGTTTATATAGTAAAACTCCTAGAAACCAATAAAAAAGACCGCACATATTCATGGTTGCTTTTCACTTGTGACTACTAGCCCCCGCTAACTTTAGACAACCTTCCCCAAAACAATTTTAGAGAATTAACTGCCAAAATAAATTTAAATCAATGGTCATTTAAAAAACCATATAATGATATCATGAAACATATCTTAAACATCATAAATATACCAATAGGTATATCACTATACATAATTTAATTATACTTATGAGACTCAACAGAGATGCACAAAAAATTACTTTTACTGTACAAAATAAACAAACGCATATATTTCTTATACGGTATTTCAGAGCGAAATGAAGTGAAGTACGCAAAGAGGTATTGTGTTCCGGCTTCTTTGACACGGGTAAATAAATTTATTAATTCATTAGGTTTTCTGTTATGGTTAATGTGACAACCTACCCGTGAGACAACTATACCCGGTCTCCCTATTCTATCAGTTGCACTTAATTAGGAAATATTTACCGTAAAAAGATCTTTTTGGCATTAAATTTATGCCATAGGAGATTTTACATTATTAATTGACAATGTTCTTTTTTTCTGTTAACCATGTTATCACAAGCTATGTCAAAATAAAAAAAATTAAATCAAGTAGCCACGGATTATCAAAAAACAATGCAACGATATAATGCAATCCAATTAACTTTATTTTTTGAGTAATAATTTAAGTTTTTTAAATTGTTTAGTGTTATATTTTTGGATCTATACTAATATACAAAGAGATACAATTTTTTTGTTTATATGTGGAGGGTAATATATGGAACTATTCAACCAATTCAACGAATTCCCGAGATCGGAATGTGCCACTTTGAGCTCGAATGTGCACACTCGGTTTTAAGCACGAATCACAATAATTAATTTAGTTACTAAAAATAATAAAATCTATAACCTTTTCCAAGCAAAAAATAAATCTTTTATTAGACTTTCAATTTTTTGTATTGAAGGATAGAAGATTAATATAGGCAAATCCGATGAAAACAAGGATGTGCACATTCGAGCGAAAAGTGGCACATTTCCGAGCGAGGGAAGCAAATGAAGCGCGACGCGGAGCGGCGCGCTTCATTTTCCCGAGATCGGAATGTGCCACTTTGAGCTCGAATGTGCGCACTCGGTTTAAAGCACGATTCACAATAATTAATTTAATTACTTAAAAAAAATAAAATCTATAACCTTTTCCAAGCAAAAAATAAATCTTTTATTAGACTTTCAATTTTTTGTATTGAAGGATAGAAGATTAATATACGCAAATCCGATGAAAACGAGGATGTGCGCATTCGAGCGAAAAGTGGCACATTTCCGAGCGAGGGAGGCAAATGAAGCGCGACGCGGAGCGGCGCGCTTCATTTTCCGAGATCGGAATGTGCCACTTTGAGCTCGTATGTGCACACTCGGTTTTAAGCCTTGTTCACAAGTATTAATTTACTTTCTTACTTCATCGATCGAATTTTCGTTAGCAGTGCTAATATTTTACTCTCCATGCGGCAAAAGAAGTATAACTTCAAAAATATTTATGTTACATAGAGGGGCATTTAAATTTTAGAATGACTTAGGCGGGGCATGTTAAAAAAAAGGTTGGGAAACACTTTTCTAATCGCTTTTGATTAACCCCCAGCACAAGTGCACTAGGAAAATAATTAAAGGCGCGCACGCACACTATTTTAAGAAATTAAATTCGTCCCATTTTAAAATTCAGTAACAGACAAAATTTTCAAAAATAAATTTTATTATATTGTTGCTTTTAATAAGGCCACTTACGCACAGCATCCCTATTAATTTATCAAAACTGTTTTTTGACGTAAAACTTCTTTAGGCGAGACTATGATCGGAAACGTTTTTTATCCTCTAATTAAAAAAAAAATTCGTAATTTTTTATTTCCTTCAACAACCTAAATCGTCGGTTTTGCGTTTAATTTAAATTTGTGAATAACGAAGAGGTACCATGTCCCTCCAAAAAAAAAAATTAATAACAAAAGAGCCGAACGAGAAAACAAAACGGAAAAAATATATATGGAACACGCTGTATAATCTGCCAGACGAAATTAATGATTCTTCGAAGTGAAATATAACAGTTATAAATTTTTGCCAACACCCGAGGAAAGTCTCCCAGAAAAAAAAAGGGAGGATCGTTTTATATACTAGTCTGGTCCTTATTGTCCTTAATATGTTTCATGAACCCAATAAAATCTCATCAAATTGTTATTTTCTTTGTAATTTAAGCACGATTCACAATAATCAATTTTAAAAATAGTCAAATGTGTTCAATAAGCTTATTGTTGGTTAAAAATATCACTGAAACTTATAAAATAAATTTAATCGTTCTCTCTCAAATTTAAAAAAAAATTTGTAATTTTTATTTCCTTCAACAACCTAAATCGTCGGTTTTGCGTTTAATTTAAATTTGTGAATAACGAAGAGGTACCATGTCCCTCCAAAAAAAAAAATTAATAACAAAAGATCCGAACGAGAAAAACAAAACGGAAAAAATATATATGGAACACGCTGTATAATCTGCCAGACGAAATTAATGATTCTTCGAAGTGAAATATAACAGTTATAAATTTTTGCCAGCACCCGTGGAAAGTCTCCCAGAAAAAAAGGGAGGATCGTTTTATATACTAGTTTGGTCCTTATTGTCCTTAATATGTTTCATGAACCCAATAAAATCTCATCAAATTGTTATTTTCTTTGTAATTTAAGCACGATTCACAATGATCAACTTTAAAAATAGTCAAATGTGTTCAATAAGCTTATTGTTGCTTAAAAATATCACTGAAACTTATAAAATAAATTTAATCGTTCTCTCTCACTTGCACTTCTGAGATTTTGTATCTTTTCACTCTCTCCCAATCATTGCAATATTACAAATAAGAATTTGTGTAAATTTCAGGCATTAAATTTTTTTCTTTCACTTGCACTTATAAAGTCGTTGTATCTTTTTACTCACTCACACTCATTAGACAATAAAAAAAAATATTACACGTATTTTAAGTTAAATCCAAAATAAAGCGAGAAGTGGCACATTCCCAAGCAAAGGAAACAAATTTAATCGTTGCCTCTCACTTGCACTTATAAGATTTTTATATCTTTTCGCTTTCTCACACTCATTGCAAAATTACACTTCCACTCATTGGAGAAGACAAAAACCTTTATCTTATGTATTTTAAGATAAATCCAATAAAACGTGCACATTCAACCAAATTATTACATTCAACTCAATAAATAAAAATTGTTTTATTGTTTAAATTACACGGGGCGACATCAGCGCCACGCGCCGGCTACTCGTCGAAAACGCAAACCGGCAACCCCGCCCATGCTAACCCACTCATTTCTAGGACACCCTGTACAAAACGATTATTCTAAAACGCGCTCGAATCGAAACCGTTCCGAAAGCCTTCGTTCCGTTTTTTAAGCATCAAAGCCATTTTTTTCGCTTTCAGGAAGACATCGAAGTGTCCTCACGCGATCTTCCACCAAGCCACCTTAAGGTTTCTAAATTGATGAGTCAGAGCAAACAGTACAATTTATTTTTAATGGAGGCCAATTTAAAACGAATTAAAAACGTTCGGTTTCTAATTTTGGCATAGAGGTTTTTCGAATCGCCATTTTGGCATTGTGCGATAATTAGATAACGATTGTCTAATTTACATTCGACCAACAATAAGATAATGCTTAACAAAGGCGAACTGTTTACTGTTTATCTTACAAAAGCGACAGTTAATGAACTTTGAATTGGAAACAGTTGTGCTCTGTGTTATCACTGCCCATAAAAAAAGTGGTTCATGGGGGCCTTCAACTTGTCCTTTTGCCACAATAATATTTTATGTACGTTTAGCGTAAGCGGGCGGTTTGCCAAATTATTTCGAAGCGTCTAAAAATACCGCGCTCGTTGAATCATTAAAAAATCAGTCAACTGTGTTTTTATTAAAAAAAAAAAAAGTAAACGTGGTAGGCGACGCTTGGAAGAGCTGTAATTATAAGACTACGTTCGAAGAGAGCTTCCAGCTCGATTTCCATCGGTTCTATTTGATCGATCTTAGTTTTTGGTACGCTTTGCTGATTGTCATCGAAACTCAATCAAATTGTTTATTAAGAAAAGTACGTCATCGCATTAGTAAAAATGTAATTAGATATTTGTTGTAGATTAGGAGAGCCACACAATCATCAAGCGAAATGAGTCACGAAATTTTCTGTACTTAAGTAGATTAAATTTATAATAACAAGTACATAAGAAATGACTAAAAACAAATTATTATTCACGCAAACTCGACAACCGCATTTTAAATGTAAAAAATTGCCTTAAAAAAATTTTAAATCAACATTCCATAATTTCTTTTATAAACGCCAGAGGTTTCGAATTAAAATAAATTCGAAAAAACGGTTTAGATAATTTATTAAAGCCCCCCTGCCAGATCAAAACAGTTTTTTACGAATTTTAGATTTTTAAATTTTTTTTTGAAGGTGTATAATTTTTTTTTAGCAAATTCGAAGTCGAATTGGGGTACAGCGGTCATCCAACAAAATAACAGTTATTACTTCGTAAAATGAATTTAATTTGATGTAATTGCAAGAAAACACTTACTTTGCTTCAATTACATGTCTGGGGAGGGGGCTGTGATTTAAGAACAATTTAGTTTTCTTATAAGGGGTTTAAATCATTTATTTAAGCCCCCTCTCCCGTGTCGCACCAAAACAGCTTTTACGTTTATTAAATGTTTGAAATGTTTTTTAAAAGGTTTAGAATTTTTTGTAGCAAAATTGAGGCACAACAGACATACCACAAAGTAACAGTTATTAACTCGAAAAATAAATTAAAATAAAATAAGCCATTAAATTTAATTTGAAGAAAAAAAAACTGACCCTACTTCAACTACATATCTGCGGGGGTCTGTGATTTAAAAAAAAATATTTTTAAAAGGGGCTTAAATAATTTATTGAAGCCTCCTCTGCCACATCGAATCAGTTTTTTAGGTATCTTAAAATTTTAAAACTTTCTTTAGAAGATCTACATTTTGTTGTTTCAAATTCAAAATGGAATTGGGGTACAATAGACATAGAATAAAGTAACAGTTATTACCTCCTAAAATTAATATAAATTTAATTGGAAGAAAAAAAATTACTCTACTTCAATTACATCTCTGCGGAGGGGTCATTTAAAATAAATTAATTTTCTTAAAAAAGGCTTAAATAATTTATTAAAGCCTCCCCTGTTACATCAAATTACTGTTTTATATATCTTAATATTTTTAATTTATTCTTTAAAAGATTTAAGAAATTTTTGCATAAAATTCGAAATGGAATTAGGGTACAGCAATCATACAGCAAAGTAACAAAAAGCATTTCGTAAAATTCATTAAATTAAATAATCAAATTTAATTTGAAAAAAAAATTACTCTACTACATTTACAACACCGTAGGGTTCTGCGATTTAAAAAAATAATAATTTTTTTTAAACACGGCTTGAATAATTTATTACAGTCTTTCCTGCCACTTGATTTGATTTTTTACGTATCTTAAAATTTTAAAATATTTTTTAAAACGTTTACAATTTTTTGCATCAAATTCGAAATGGAATTGGGGTACAACAGTCATACAACGAAGTGACCTCATAAAATGAATTAAATTCAATTGAATAATTTAATTTAATTTGAAGAAAAAACGACTTTACTTCAATTGAATCTCAAGGGGGTCCGTGCTATAAAAAAATTTAATTTTCTTAAAAATTTTAATTTATTTAAAAAAATTGGTGTCACAATTTTAAAAATTCTTAGCCGTTTAAAATATTAAAATAAAAATTCTCAGCCTTGAAATAACGACGAAAACTGTTGTTGTCAATCGACGAACAAAGCGAAACAAAAAAAATTAAGACGTCGATTAACGAATTTAATTGCGACCGGTAAATGATTTAAAAAAAAAATGAATAAAAAATAAATCGAAGCGTACCTTAGCACCAACTTGGTTTCCACATTGGCCAGCTTGAAGATGTACAATTTCCCTCATGTTGTATTTTAAGTTGTGTCGGTTTCAAAGCTGCTACTGTCTTCAATCAAACCCAAGAGTGAACTGAGAATGGTTGGGAAGCCATGCCTCGAAGCTGACATGGGGTCCCCCATATCGAGTTACACTTACAATAAGTGTACACTGTAACAAGTTCATCAGCCAAGTATTTCACGTTCTATTTTATTTTTATTTCCTGCGTTCGCATTAGCCATAGTAAAATTTTATGATCGATTTTAATATCTTTTTTATTCGTCAGCTAATCGAAAATATTCTCGTTGGAGTTTTCTTTTATTCGAAAAGTTAAAATTAAAATCGAAATGAAACCTTGTCGCGTCTGCGACTTCAAGTTCTTTTATTTTTAGTCTAATTTTAAAATAAGTCATGCACTCGATTAATTCTTTACGCTCCCAACTTTTGCTCAATTTTTTTTATTATTTATACGAGCAATTTTTTAGACGATCATTTCAGCTATGTTATAAGTGCGGTACCTCTGTTTCCTCTTTATTTGTTATGCTAGAAAATTGGATATGAAGGATTCTCTGTTTCTTCCGGATTGCAAAAAAAATACCCATGAACCCCAAACCGACATAGCCGTAGCCATTCTTCTCTGCTTTCCTTTCAACTGTCAAAATTTTTGAGAAAACTAAATAAATCTAAAAAAATACACTTTGACTCAAAAAAACGACCGTAGCGCTCTCATTTTTGGCCCGATTATTAAAAACGAGCCGGATTCGGAATCCTGACACTTTTTTCTATAACATAGTGCAAAATTGGCATATAGCGGAATGTTAATTTTTGAGTAACTAAGGGTTGAAGTTTTAGATTCATTTATGTAGCACAAAAATTTACGTTAAAAAAATTGTAGCGCCGTTATTTACGGACTGATCTTTAAAAACTATACAGATTCAAATTTTTCAGACCTTTTGGCTTCTGATAGGCCAAAAAAATTATAGGTATGCTATTTGAAATTCTTGAGAAAAACGGGTTCGAAAAGTCCAACTTGTAATTAATTTTTTTTAAATTTTTATTTTGAAAATACGTAACTCGGTCATGTATCAATGGATCTTTCAAAACTTTTCAGATCCTGAAAGCCCGTTTATCAGAGCGCAGGATCAAAAAAAAAATCAAAAGGGTCCAATGTTAAGTTGGGGAGAAAAACGCGTTCGAAGATTTCAAAATGTAAATTTTACTAAAATTTTTAATTTTCAAAATTCTCAAACTCTGCTGTCTTTGTGAATATCGTCAAATCCATTTATTTCTGTACGTTTCCAATGCCTACGCGTAGGAATCCGGTCCTAACACAAAACCCCCAAAATCGGCCAATCCATATTTACTTTGAAAAAAATAGATTTGCTTTATTATTTATGGGGACGTTCCTATGGGCCCATAGTGTCCATAAGCGGAGCCGTTTTGCTCTGCTTTCCCATTAACGCTAAAATTTTTCGGCATTTCTAAGCATCAATTTTTTTTAAAAAACAAAACTTTAAATTGACAAATTCGTTTATTTTTGCTAATTTCCTGAAATACTTTTATTTCTGAACTTATTAGACCCTTTTCTATCGGAAACCGGTGCTAACTCAAAACCCCCAAAATCGGGAAAAAATAAAAAAATAAATTTGCTTTATTATTTCAGAGGACGTTCCTATGGGTCCATAGTGTTCATAAGCGGAGCCGTTTTGCTCTGCTTCCCCTTTAATTATTACTTATTTTCTTTCGCTTTTAATTTAATTTTATCAATACAATAAACTACTAAACAGTTTTTAATTAATTAAAATTTGATTATTAATCAATGCTATGTAATTGGGTACAAGTCCAAAAATCATAACAAATATTTTCAACCAGAAAATAAAGTGGTGGCAAAATTGAATTATTTTTTAAAATTCTTCAATGTAGCATTGATCTCTGTACAGCACAATTTTTCCTTTGTTAAGTTATTCAATTTTGAAACATAATCCGCAGAAAATTTAGCCAGTCAAAATCCAAAAGCTAATAATTTTTTTTTAAATTAAAGGAAGAGTATTGGAAAAACTTTTATGAATCATCTGATTCGCTTATTTTAATTTTTGGTATCTTCGAATTTAGAGATACCATTTTATTGCTATCAGTTGTAAATCGAGTTTCGTGTGGAACACACGGATTTATTTCTGTGCTATGCATAGTGTTTAATTTTAAATCAATTATAACACGGTTTATTAATAATTAATCTGTGAGTGCCTTTTGGGGAATACTAGTAAAAGTAATACAATATTAATTCTTACACATGCAAACAAACTTATATAAAAAAACTAGTTTACGCCTTTATTGCATTAACAATTCTTTTGACAGAGTTAACTTAATACTAAATAAAGTTGCTTTAATAGTTACATTGCTTTATTTGCAGAGAAACAACCCTTAATTGTTACATACAGAATACAATACTAATTCGTACAATTGTACATAAACTTATTTGCAAGTTAGTTTACAGGTTTATAACATTAATAATCTTTTACACAAAGTTAATCCAATATTAAACAAACTTTCCTAGAAAGTTGCAATGTTATAACTACAGAGACACTACCCTTAAACGTTATATGTAGAGTACACTACCAATTCTTACAATTGTCCATGATCTTATTTGAAAAACTGGTTTACGCTTTTATAACATTAATAATCTTCTTTACAGGGTTAACTTAACCCAAAATAAACTTGCCTTGATAATTACATTTATTTGCAAAGAAACAACCCTTAATCTTTACATACAGAATACAATACTAATTCTTACACATGCAGATAAACTTATATAAAAAAGCTAGCTTACGCCTTTATTACATCAACAATCTTTTTCACAGCGTTAACTGAATATTAAATAAACTTGCCTTGATAATTACCTACATTGCTATATTTGCAGAGAAACAACCTTAATCGTTTATTCCAGAATTCAATGCTAATTCTAACACATCCACATGAACTTATTTTAAATAAAGTAACTAATGACCGAAAATTTTTCTCTTTTGAGTGTACCTTCAAAAATAGTATGTCACATAATTTCAAGATGTCTCAGGTTTGTTATTGTATTTTTAATACTTCAAATTTGTTCGAATAATATATTATAAATTATTTTAGGGTGTGCAAAATCATTGTTTTTTAGTTTAATAAATAACGAAAGATATGTAAAGGAATAACACTGTGTAAGAGCATGTAACCTAAGTCCGACTTGTAAGAGTTGATATGTCGACTACACTTCAATGGAAAACTGGGAAGATTAATTTCAATAAGTTAAGAAACTTTGGACTTCCAGCAAACCAACAAAGGGTGAGTAACGTTTATGATAAATTTGTGCATATGATAATAAGTAGTTTTACTCTTGTAGGGCATATAACGTAATAAATTGTCTACCTTCTATAGACCTAGGATTTGGTTTAGTTAGCATTTCAACCCAATCCATTGGAATTATTGCTTAAACAAATACTAATTGGGTACTTATTAAAGTCTACATACAGAATACAATACTAAAACTTACAATTGTACATGAACTTATTTTAGAAACTAGTTTTCTTTGAAATATCGCATATATTTTCATCATGTCTCTGGTTTGTGATCGTAATTTTAATATCTCAAATTTGTTCAAATAATATACTATAAATTATTTTAGGAGGTGCAAAATCTTGGCTTTTTAGTTTACTAAATAAGGAAAAGAATATCATGGGAGACTTTTGTATAAGAGCATGTAACGAGAGTCCTACTTGTGAGAGTTTATTTGTCGACTGCACTTCAATGTAAAAACTGAGAAGATTAATTTCAATATATTATGAAACTTTGGACTTCTAGCAAACCAGCAAAGGGTGAGTAACGTTTATGATAAATTTGTGCATATGATAATAAGTAGTTATACTCTTGTAGGGTATATACTGTAGTAAATTGTCTGCCTTCTATAGACCTAGGATTTGGTTTAGTTAGCATTTCAACCCGATCCATTAGAATGATTGCTTAAACATTCACAATTTGTTTTGTGTACTTCAAACTCAAAGTGTGGAATTGCCTATTAGAACATTTACTTTTTCTAACTATATATGCTCCATTAGGTTGAGAATTTAATAGATTTGCAGCTTCAATGTGTGAGATTCCTCTATGATAATCATGACCCAAATAACTTGGTATTTCTAACATCTGTGCTTATAAGTGGGATTAGTACAGGAGCATCTAATTTCATTCTGTACACTAAAACAATATCATTAAAGCAATTCTAATGTAAAAATTGTGGAATTAATAATCCCAGAAAGTAAAAGTAACGTCTTACAGTCATTTTTCCAAACGGAATAGGTAGGAGATTGTAAATCAATACCCAATTTATTAACCCTGTTGTAGTAAAACTACTAATCCTTTTAATATTAAATAAGATAATTCATTATTTTCGAAAATCACTAAATATTTTACGCGATACACCTAATTCGTTTCTTTTTCGAGTCTAAAAAAATAATAAATATCTAACTGCAAACTATTTTTTGATAGTACTTGGGAGTGTGAAAAATGCCCATTAAATTTAAGGTGCATTTGTCATACGGAAAGTAGTTTTGATAACATTTTTAGAACTGTGTTCAAATAAAATATTCTTTCAGAAGAATAAAAGGCGTTAATGTAATAGTGTTACAAATTAATTATTGAATTACCGTTCGAAAAATATAATAAACATGCCACAATGAGCAGAACATTTTACTTCAAAAAAGTTTTAACTACATGTGGATAACCATGTATCTTGTGTTAATTGTGTTTTAATTTCTATTCAATTACTTTGGTAGTTAGTTAATTTCTGTTTTCAATCTTTGTTAATTATAAGAATTTATTTAGACTTACATTTTTATTAATTACAATATTTTCAATTTCACAGGTGACACATTGGGTTAATTCTTCGGAAAATCTATTCTCACATGAATTGCTGCAATTTCACCTACTTATTCGTTCCTCTCAAGTACTGGAAGTTGAGGACAATTACACTGTTCCATTGCACACAATTTGAGGAAATGATCTCATCTTTATCGTTACCTGACTTTTATCATATTAAGATAGTTTTAAATAATTCAATGCGTTTAGTTAATGTATATCTTGTTAGCTTGTAAGAATTTTTTATTTATTGGCTCCTTTGTGTGTCTTCGAAATTTGCTTCGCGTTTTGCTCGAGAGATTTTATTCCGAAGAAAGTCTTAAACATCTCTTCATCATTGAATGGTAATGTTTAATTTTTCAATTAATTATAGATTTGTCTTTAATTTAAAGAAAAACTTATTGATGCGGGCGTACTTTATTTTGAGTAAACAAACTGTAACGCGGTTTAGAAAATAGACCTTTATATTTTCTTAGACGTTATTTCTTTGTAGACATAACTTAGCTGAAAACAGCAAAGGTCACTTGTGCTGTGCACAAGTCCTTGCTGTTTGATCACTTGTGTTAGGATAATTCCTAAGATCACATATACACACATTTTTGGCTAAATTTTCTTATTTGTTTGATTTTTAAATATCTTTGCGGTAAATTAGAACGTTTTGAATTAGCATTACATTTTCAAGTTTTACTTATTAAATCAAAATCTTAATAACAATTTCTTTTGAAATTAATTTTTTATCATTATTTTATTATTAAAAATTGTTAAATATATTTGGAGTAAAACATCATTATCAATAATAATCAATTAATAATTGCATTTAAATAAATTTTTTAAAATAAGAATTTAATAATAGCGGTAAACAGTACAGTTGTTGGCCAGTCGACAATGATTGGCCATATTTAAAATATTATTTAATAATAAATCTATATTTCTCAAAATATATTTTCTAATAAATGGTTCGTTTTTTTGCTAATTTACTACATCTTATTTTAATTAGAAAATATTGGCCGTTCACTGTAAATTCACTAGTCAATTACTATATTTATGTGGCCAACAACTATGTTGTTTAATAAAAGGGCCAATCACTGTACTGTTTACCCATATATTCTTTTCAATTATTTAAACTTAGTTTTTACTAAACTTTTTTTTAAATATATTAATTTATGGTAGTTAAGAAAATAAAAATTTAAATTCAACAAACTCACACAACTCACATAATTACAGAAGGTGGAACAACTATTGAAATGTGTATAAACAAAAATAATTTTGCTTTATAATAAGGTTTAAGATATAACGTCTAAGAAATATCAAGGTTTTCTTTGTGACACATAGGGGAACCTTTAATCCCAAAATGCGAAGCAGAAAAGGTACCGTAAAATGAACTACACATATTTCTTTTCCACACACTCAACATACAGATTCTATAAAGATAGCTTTGTTGGTGATTTTTAACTCGTGTTTAAATTTTATTACTGCTAACTATTCTAAATTATATTTAACAATAATCAAGTTCCACACTTATTTAGCTTGAATATTTTACTAGCTTAATCTTTATTTTTATTTTAATTATTTAGACATTTATATACTTGGGATTTCATTTGTCTCATCTTCATTTACAGTTTATCTTAATAAATATCTTTTTCTTCACTGCATGGGGTAGTCTGTATAGCCTGTTCCGACATTTATCTATTCGTTGATCTTTCCACTTTACATCGTCCTATCTCTTGCCATTCTTTGGAGCTAATTACACCAATTTTCTTTGTGTCTTTTTATTTCCCCTTTCAAGCTATATATATTAAATTCTTATCTAATATCGTCATTATTTAATCTGTTTTGTCTTGTATAGCCTTTAACACTTAAAAATTTCACTTCTGCTGCTTGTATTTGTGATTCCTGTTTCTTGGTGAGGGCCCATGTTTGGCTGCCGTATAGTATAGTTGCTACTGCCGTGGTTTAAGAAACGCGACTTAAATTCTACAAAACAAATATCTTTTGCATGTAATTCTTTATTAATAACTGTTAATACTGTACCTACTATTTAATGATTTGTCTCAGTTTTTTCTTATTATCTACTTTCTTCACTATCCTTTTTGATTTAAATTTATTATCCAAAGGTTCATCACGCCCAGATAGGACTCCACAAATTAAAAATGTTGAAAAAAACTGTCTCCTATGTCAAAGTCGTGTCAAAAAAGAATACGATCGGATTTGGCTCAATATCCGGCTACGGGATTTTAACATTCTCAAATAATAAAAAATAATTTGTTCTGTATTGCAATAGCAGTGTCCGTTTCACCTCCATGATTTATTGTACTAATTATTTATTGTACTAATATTTATTTAAAGTGGTAATTAATTGTTATTTATAGTTAATTTTTTATTTTTCCCATAGGACAAAAAATCCCTTTTGTTCAAATGCGAACGTAGTAGACAACCTCTACGGTCGTCTTATATAATAGCGGCATTCTTTTTTTTTGGACTTGCAAAGTTTAACCCGTGTATACTAGATAGCGCTAGTTGTGTTATTTGATGTTTAAAATAATTCGCACTTGTAATGTCAATTTACTTTTATTTATATAAACTCCAAAAATTGTTAATAGTTAATCACCAGCAAGACGTAAATAATTAACCGTTAGAGTTCACATCGTAAGGCCACTACTGCAATGTACAGAAATGTATGTAGGTCGTTAAATTCATTCGTGTGTGCAAACACTTTTTCAAAATTCTTTTCGAATTGTGGTTTCATTACAAAACCACCATCATTTAGAAAAATTGTATTTTAATTATAGTTAAATTTACAAAACGACCCTCATAATTTTTAAGCATTGTTTCTGCATAGGATTAAGTTAGATAATCCATGTTAGCGTAGTTTTTGCTAAACTTTTACTATTTTGGGAATTTTATTAGTTTTAAAACTTATTTCTTTTTGCCACACTTATTTATATTTAATTATGTATTTATAATTTGTTAATAAAGTTGCCGTGCTATCATTTTGTAACAACTTGTATATATTATTTAGTTAATCTAAGTCTTTATTATATTAATCATGAAGTTCACGTCCAATATCTTTTAATAATAATTAATGTTAACAGGAATTGAACTTTTAATAAAATAACTTGTTGAATGTGCACATTTAACAAGAGTTGTTTTAGTAAAAGTCCAATTCCTGTTAACATTAATTAATATCTTCATTATATGTCTCTGATGCGAAGGGGTTGTTTTTGATCAAAAGTTTTGCCTTCGTCGGTTGTAAAGATTCATTACATTTATTTAATTATTGGACTCTTAATTATTTATCTTTTTGTTCATTTTTATTATTTCACATCTTTGTGTTTTAAATACTTACTTTTCATTCTTCGCCTTTCACTTTCCAATATTATTTTAATAAGTAGTTATTCATAAGTTAATAATTAATTTTTAATTATTAGTCATTAATTAGTTTTTAATTATTTATAATTATAGTAAGTAAGGGGATGTATAGGGAGAGAATTGGGAAAATAAATAAAATTTATATACACATCTTTTTTTTTAATTTGAGATTTAAACCTTATAAATAGTAAGTTCATTTTTATGAACTTATTATTGTTTGCAAAAAGGTAATCTTCAAATCGCGAGTTCTCTCTTATCTTTGCGAAAATCTTTGTAGCCTCGGGCTATAAAAGTTTTTAAGTCGTTTTGCCAAAGTTTTCAAAACGCGCTGGAGCGTGAAACGGCCCACGCAATAAAAAAAATCTCTTATCTTTGCGAAAATCTTTGTAGCCTCGGGCTATAAACATTTTTAAGTCGTTTTGCCAAAGTTTTCAAAACGCGCTAAAGCGTGAAACGGCCCACGCAATAAAAAAAAAGCTTCTTATCTTTGCGAAAATCTTTGTAGCCTCGGGCTATAAAAGTTTTTAAGTCGTTTTGCCAAAGTTTTCAAAACGCGCTGGAGCGTGAAACGGCCCACGCAATAAAAAAAATCTCTTATCTTTGCGAAAATCTTTGTAGCCTCGGGCTATAAACATTTTTAAGTCGTTTTGCCAAAGTTTTCAAAACGCGCTAAAGCGTAAAACGGCCCACGCAATAAAAAAAAAGCTTCTTATCTTTGCGAAAATCTTTGTAGCCTCGGGCTATAAAAGTTTTTAAGTCGTTTTGCCAAAGTTTTCAAAACGCGCTGGTGCGTGAAACGGCCCACGCAATAAAAAAATATTAACTAATATCTTCATTATATGTCTCCGAACTGTAGGGGTTTGTTCCTCTGTTAAGTACGTTAATTACATGCAAAGGGGGATGTAAGGGGATGTTGGGAAATAAAAAAAACTATTTACTACCTGTTGTTTCTTTTATCACTAAAAATGTAAGGAATGTGTCAACTTGTAACAGGGACATAAAAGAAAATTTAATTTTCCAAATCGCGAGTTACAGTCGGCCGAGTCGGCCGAGTCGGCCGAGGGTTTATCTTAGAGATTTTTAAAAATATTTTTCAAATCACGAGTATCCTACAGTCATTCGTCATTCGTCATTCGTCTCGTTCGGCTCGTTGCTCGTTGGATTTTTCTTAGAGATTTTTAAAAATTTTTCTTTGACCGGTATAGGAATCGAACCCGAGACCATTTGAACAAATAACCGATCTCTAGCCAACTGAGCTATGGCGTTCTTATAGCAAGCGTATGTTTTAAACCTTATAAATAGTAAGTTCATATATTGTATAAATAGTAATGTTCATATACCAATACTTTAAAAATTATACTTGATTTACATGTAAATCCCGCCTGACTTAGCTCTTATAATTAATTTTTATTGAAAGTCGGGTAACGATAAAAACTCTTTATTGTATATATGTAATAATTTGTACATTTTTTTACAGTTACACTTTGACAATTGTTATTAATTAAATACTATAAATAAAAGAAAAAAGGGAGGTGTTTTAAGTGTGTGAAAAGATAAAATAATAACATTTGGGTGGGGTGGCGTTATTTCATAAATGTAATATTAAATAAAAATTAAGTGCCCTTCAAAGTGGTACATAAATCAAGGAAAGACAACAAAGAAGGTAAGTATTTAAAAAATAAAGAAGCGAAATATTAAAAAAAGAAGTCCAAAAAATAATAAACTAAATAAAAAGAAAATGAAAAGTATAAGAAGTGGTAATTTTTAACAAATTCGAAAGAAATCTAAGTAAAAATGACTTAATTTTCCAATATAATTGAAAAGTTCAAGAAAGTTTGAAGAATAAACAAGACGGGAAAAATTAATAAGATTTAAAAAGGAAAACATTCGAAACGCACGGTCCAATAATTAAATGAAGAGAGGCTGGCTTTAATATATTTAAGAATTAATGAAACGAACGTTAAAGAAATGAGAATGAACAAGGAAAGTAAGTAGAAGTAGACAAATAATTGTTATGTGAATAATAAAAATAATGTAAGTTTTAAATAACATAAATAAATTACAATAGATGGAAAAATAAATAAAAAATTAACAAGTGTACAAATAATGTGTAAATAATAAACTAACTTTAAGTTTAGTAACTTACAATTTACTAAAATAAAAACATTCCAACGAAGACAAATATTACATATTAATTTTAGAAAGTTTAATTAATTAATAAGACGAGAACATATTCTACGTTAAAACTAAATTCGATGATGAAGTATTACATGGTTACATAAGTAGGAGTAGTCATAACTCCACAATTATTATCCTTAGCAGACATAAGGACGTAGCCATCATTGCCCCAATTATTCGACCAGCTATTTTTAATTAACCAATAATCTTTACCATTAATTGTTCCATATCCAACAGCCAAGACAGCGTGATCGAGCTCATCAATTTTATTTCCACTACAAATAATACAATAAGTAAAACATAATTTAAAAATTCATTTTACTCACCATTTGGGTTCGTAATAAACTCCATTCGAATAAAAGCTAAAAGTGCGATGGCTTGCATCGATGGCAACGCTAATGGGTCCATGCTTAACAATAGATAACCGTAGAGCAGCTAAATCGTTCGATGTAACATTCACATATCCATTTATTTTAGCCGTTAACGACACCTTATCAACGTGACAATACCCATCCTAAAAATATTAAGCTCATAAACTTCAAGAATTACACGAGATAAATAATACCCACCTGACCCAGATAAGGGCCATATTCATCTTCAGTTGGAATACCACCATGCTTTAACATCCATTTGTAAGCTCTAAAATCTTCACCACCGACACAGCCATTATTCCCAAAACTAAAACAAAAATTAAAACAAGATGTTATAATTCCTCTTGTGTTATATCGTTCACCCAAGAACAATCGATAAGGGCTTGTTGAGACAACCGGACTAATTGGTGTCCGTTGCTCAAAAAGAAAGCACCTTCAATAGCACCAACGGTTCCAAAAGACCAGCACGATCCACACACGGATTGATCTACAAAAAAATTTCATTTAGTTCTTAAAATAATTCGTATTAAAATGCGTACCTTTCACAGGAGTGACAGCACCGTAAATCCTCCAATCAAATTCAGACGGCAAGCTTTTTGAATTAATATGCTTGTAAGGGAAAGCCGAACCCCCATTATCAACGCCAGAATAATGACGGCCCCTCAGAGCCTACAACTCTAATTCAGTTCTATCAGCTAAATGGTTCACACTTAAACTAAAGCGTAAAATATTACAAACAATATTATAAAATTTAAAACATATGTAAAATAAACAAATCACCTCTGTTTTGTCTATTTAAAGAATGAATGAACCTAAGATTTTGTGTGAAGATGTCTTTCCTATGTTCTGTTTGAACGACATCACTGTATTGTTTCCCGTGTTTAATTTGAAACTTCTCAAACTCCATATCGATGTGGGAAGTAACAGTGGGGTGAACGAATTCCTTCATCGGGTTAAAGGTATAAATGTGGTCGGCCCTAGGGCCAGGAAACGAAGTACACGACATATCTGGAATTATAATTAAATATCATTTATCGTATTATTTAATTTGGTAGCTCCATTACCGTTCTCTACTTGGAAAACTGTCGGGTCGATGTTCTCAACGCTGTACGAATCGTAATCAAGATAATAATGGTCATAGTGACTTCCTAAGAGCGAATTAAATCCCTTCATTTCATACCACTAAAATTAATAAATAAGGGCGCTACGATTTATTTTGTGAATCAAGAGGTACCTTTTTTTATTTATTAAGTTTTATCAAAAAAATTTATATTAGAGAGAGAGCGCCGGGAAATGACATCGGCTATGGTTACTAGGGGTACGTAGGAACATCCCCTGGCAATATAAAGCAATTCTATTTTTTTCATTTTTTCTCAAAAAAACATGGGTTAAAACCCATCGATTTTGAAATTTCAAAACGTTTTCCCAAAGCTTTTGGGAAAAGCACGCATATGGTTTCTTATGCCTATCTGAAGCCAAAAGGCTGCCAAATCCGAATCTGAATATGTGCTGTGCACAAGTCCTTGCTGTTTGATCACTTGTGTTAGGATAATTCCTAAGATCACATATACACACATTTTTGGCTAAATTTTCTTATTTGTTTGATTTTTAAATATCTTTGCGGTAAATTAGAACGTTTTGAATTAGCATTACATTTTCAAGTTTTACTTATTAAATCAAAATCTTAACAATTTCTTTTGAAATTAATTTTTTATCATTATTTTATTATTAAAAATTGTTAAATATATTTGGAGTAAAACATCATTATCAATAATAATCAATTAATAATTGCATTTAAATAAATTTTTTAAAATAAGAATTTAATAATAGCGGTAAACAGTACAGTTGTTGGCCAGTCGACAATGATTGGCCATATTTAAAATATTATTTAATAATAAATCTATATTTCCTAAAATATATTTTCTAATAAATGGTTCGTTTTTTTGCTAATTTACTATCTCTTATTTTAATTAGAAAATATTGGCCGATCACTGTAAATTCACTAGTCAATTACTATATTTATGTGGCCAACAACTATGTTGTTTAATAAAAGGGCCAATCACTGTACTGTTTACCCATATATTCTTTTCAAATATTTAAACTTAGTTTTTACTAAACTTTTTTTTAAATATATTAATTTAAGGTAGTTAAGAAAATAAAAATTTAAATTCAACAAACGCACACAACTCACATAATTACAGAAGGTGGAACAACTATTGAAATGTGTATAAACAAAAATAATTTTGCTTTATAATAAGTTTTAAGATATAACGTCTAAGAAATATCAAGGTTTTCTTTGTGACACATAGGGGAACCTTTAATCCCAAAATGCGAAGCAGAAAAGGTACCGTAAAATGAACTACACATATTTCTTTTCCACACACTCAACATACAGATTCTATAAAGATAGCTTTGTTGGTGATTTTTAACTCGTGTTTAAATTTTATTACTGCTAACTATTCTAAATTATATTTAACAATAATCAAGTTCCACACTTATTTAGCTTGAATATTTTACTAGATTAATCTTTATTTTTATTTTAATTATTTAGACATTTATATACTTGGGATTTCATTTGTCTCATCTTCATTTACAGTTTATCTTAATAAATATCTTTTTCTTCACTGCATGGGGTAGTCTGTATAGCCTGTTCCGACATTTATCTATTCGTTGATCTTTCCACTTTACATCGTCCTATCTCTTGCCATTCTTTGGAGCTAATTACACCAATTTTCTTTGTGTCTTTTTATTTCCCCTTTCAAGCTATATATATTAAATTCTTATCTAATATCGTCATTATTTAATCTGTTTTGTCTTGTATAGCCTTTAACACTTCGTAAAAATTTCACTTCTGCTGCTTGTATTTGTGATTCCTGTTTCTTGGTGAGGGCCCATGTTTGGCTGCCGTATAGTATAGTTGCTACTGCCGTGGTTTAAGAAACGCGACTTAAATTCTACAAAACAAATATCTTTTGCATGTAATTCTTTATTAATAACTGTTAATACTGTACCTACTATTTAATGATTTGTCTCAGTTTTTTCTTATTATCTACTTTCTTCACTATCCTTTTTGATTTAAATTTATTATCCAAAGGTTCATCACGCCCAGATAGGACTCCACAAATTAAAAATGTTGAAAAAAACTGTCTCCTATGTCAAAGTCGTGTCAAAAAAGAATACGATCAGATTTGGCTCAATATCCGGCTACGGGATTTTAACATTCTCAAATAATAAAAAATAATTTGTTCTGTATTGCAATAGCAGTGTCCATTTCACCTCCATGATTTATTGTACTAATTATTTATTGTACTAATATTTATTTAAAGTGGTAATTAATTGTTATTTATAGTTAATTTTTTATTTTTCCCATAGGACAAAAAATCCCTTTTGTTCAAATGCGAACGTAGTAGACAACCTCTACGGTCGTCTTATATAATAGCGGCATTCTTTTTTTTTGGACTTGCAAAGTTTAACCCGTGTATACTAGATAGCGCTAGTTGTATTATTTGATGTTTAAAATAATTCGCACTTGTAATGTCAGTTTAGTTTTATTTATATAAACTCGAAAAATTGCTAATAGTCAATCACCTGCAAAACGTAAATAATTAACGGTTAGAGTTCACATCGTAAGGCCACCACTGCAATGTACAGAAATGTATGTAGGTCGTTAAATTCATTCGTGTGTGCAAACATTTTTTGAAAATTCTCTTCGAATTGTGGTTTCATTACAAAATCACCATCATTTAGAAAAATTGTAAGTTAATCTTACAGAACGACCCTCATAATTTTTAAGCATTGTTTCTGCATAGGATTAAGTTAGATAATCCATGTTAGCGTAGTTTTTGCTAAACTTTTACTATTTTGGGAATTTTATTAGTTTTAAAACTTATTTCTTTTTGCCACACTTATTTATATTTAATTATGTATTTATAATTTGTTAATAAAGTTGCCGTCCTATCATTTTGTAACAACTTGTATATATTATTTAGTTAATCTAAGTCTTTATTATATTAATCATGAAGTTCACGTCCAATATCTTTTAATAATAATTAATGTTAACAGGAATTGAACTTTTAATAAAATAACTTGTTGAATGTGCACATTTAACAAGAGTTGTTTTAGTAAAAGTCCAATTCCTGTTAACATTAATTAATATCTTCATTATATGTCTCTGAAGCGAAGGGGTTGTTTTTGATCAAAAGTTTTGCCTTCGTCGGTTGTAAAGATTCATTACATTTATTTAATTATTGGACTCTTAATTATTTATCTTTTTGTTCATTTTTATTATTTCACATCTTTGTGTTTTAAATACTTACTTTTCATTCTTCGCCTTTCACTTTCCAATATTATTTTAATAAGTAGTTATTCATAAGTTAATAATTAATTTTTAATTATTAGTCATTAATTAGTTTTTAATTATTTATAATTATAGTAAGTAAGGGGATGTATAGGAGAGAATTGGGAAAATAAATAAAATTTATATACACATCTTTTTTTAATTTGAGATTTAAACCTTATAAATAGTAAGTTCATTTTTATGAACTTATTATTATTGTTTGCAAAAATGTAATCTTCAAATCGCGAGTTCTCTCTTATCTTTGCGAAAATCTTTGTAGCCTCGGGCTATAAAAGTTTTTAAGTCGTTTTGCCAAAGTTTTCAAAACGCGCTGGAGCGTGAAACGGCCCACGCAATAAAAAAAATCTCTTATCTTTGCGAAAATCTTTGTAGCCTCGGGCTATAAACATTTTAAGTCGTTTTGCCAAAGTTTTCAAAACGCGCTAAAGCGTGAAACGCCCACGCAATAAAAAAAGCTTCTTATCTTTGCGAAAATCTTTGTAGCCTCGGGCTATAAAAGTTTTTAAGTCGTTTTGCCAAAGTTTTCAAAACGCGCTGGAGCGTGAAACGGCCCACGCAATAAAAAAAATCTCTTATCTTTGCGAAAATCTTTGTAGCCTCGGGCTATAAACATTTTTAAGTCGTTTTGCCAAAGTTTTCAAAACGCGCTAAAGCGTAAAACAGCCCACGCAATAAAAAAGCTTCTTATCTTTGCGAAAATCTTTGTAGCCTCGGGCTATAAAAGTTTTAAGTCGTTTTGCCAAAGTTTTCAAAACGCGCTGGTGCGTGAAACGGCCCACGCAATAAAAAATATTAACTAATATCTTCATTATATGTCTCGAACTGTAGGGGTTTGTTCCTCTGTTAAGTACGTTAATTACATGCAAAGGGGATGTAAGGGATGTTGGGAAATAAAAAAACTATTTACTACCTGTTGTTTCTTTTATCACTAAAAATGTAAGGAATGTGTCAACTTGTAACAGGGACATAAAAGAAAATTTAATTTTCCAAATCGCGAGTTACAGTCGGCCGAGTCAGGCCGAGTCGGCCGAGGGTTTATCTTAGAGATTTTTAAAAATATTTTCAAATCACGAGTATCCTACAGTCATTCGTCATTCGTCATTCGTCTCGTTCGGCTCGTTGCTCGTTGGATTTTTCTTAGAGATTTTTAAAAATTTTCTTTGACCGGTATAGGAATCGAACCCGAGACCATTTGAACAAATAACCGATCTCTAGCCAACTGAGCTATGGCGTTCTTATAGCAAGCGTGTGTTTTAAACCTTATAAATAGTAAGTTCATATATTGTATAAATAGTAATGTTCATATACTAATACTTTAAAAATTATATTTGATTTACATGTAAATCCCGCCTGACTTAGCTCTTATAATTAATTTTTATTGAAAGTCGGGTAACGATAAAAACTCTTTATTGTATATATGTAATAATTTGTACATTTTTTTACAGTTACACTTTGACAATTGTTATTAATTAAATACTATAAATAAAAGAAAAAAGGGAGGTGTTTTAAGTGTGTGAAAAGATAAAATAATAACATTTGGGTGGGGTGGCGTTATTTCATAAATGTAATATTAAATAAAAATTAAGTGCCCTTCAAAGTGGTACATAAATCAAGGAAAGACAACAAAGAAGGTAAGTATTTAAAAAATAAAGAAGCGAAATATTAAAAAGGGAAATCCAAAAAATAATAAACTAAATAAAAAGAAAATGAAAAGTATAAGAAGTGGTAATTTTTAACAAATTCGAAAGAAATCTAAGTAAAAATGACTTAATTTTCCAATATAATTGAAAAGTTCAAGAAAGTTTGAAGAATAAACAAGACGGAAAAATTAATAAGATTTAAAAAGGAAAACATTCAAAACGCACGGTCCAATAATTAAATGAAGAGAGGCTGGCTTTAATATATTTAAGAATTAATGAAACGAACGTTAAAGAAATGAGAATGAACAAGGAAAGTAAGTAGAAGTAGACAAATAATTGTTATGTGAATAATAAAAATAATGTAAGTTTCAAATAACATAAATAAATTACAAAAGATATAAAAATAAATAAAAAAATAACAAGTGTACAAATAATGTGTAAATAATAAACTAACTTTAAGTTTAATAACTTACAATTTATAAAAATGAAAACATTCCAACAAAGACAAGTATTACATATTAATTTTAGAAAGTTTAATTAATTATTAAGACGAGAACATATTCTACGTTAAAACTAAATTCGATGATGAAGTATTACATGGTTACATAAGTAGGAGTAGTCATAACTCCACAATTATTATCCTTAGCAGACATAAGGACGTAGCCATCATTGCCCCAATTATTCGACCAGCTATTTTTAATTAACCAATAATCTTTACCATTAATTGTTCCATATCCAACAGCCAAGACAGCGTGATCGAGCTCATCAATTTTATTTCCACTACAAATAATACAATAAGTAAAACATAATTTAAAATTCATTTTACTCACCATTTGGGTTCGTAATAAACTCCATTCGAATAAAAGCTAAAAGTGCGATGGCTTGCATCGATGGCAACGCTAATGGGTCCATGCTTAACAATAGATAACCGTAGAGCAGCTAAATCGTTCGATGTAACATTCACATATCCATTTATTTTAGCCGTTAACGACACCTTATCAACGTGACAATACCCATCCTAAAAATATTAAGCTCATAAACTTCAAGAATTACACGAGATAAATAATACCCACCTGACCCAGATAAGGGCCATATTCATCTTCAGTTGGAATACCACCATGCTTTAACATCCATTTGTAAGCTCTAAAATCTTCACCACCGACACAGCCATTATTCCCAAAACTAAAACAAAAAATTAAAACAAGATGTTATAATTCCTCTTGTGTTATATCGTACCCCCAAGAACAATCGATAAGGGCTTGTTGAGACAACCGGACTAATTGGTGTCCGTTGCTCAAAAAGAAAGCACCTTCAATAGCACCAACGGTTCCAAAAGACCAGCACGATCCACACACGGATTGATCTACAAAAACATTTCATTTAGTTCTTAAAATAATTCGTATTAAAATGCGTACCTTTCACAGGAGTGACAGCACCGTAAATCCTCCAATCAAATTCAGACGGCAAGCTTTTTGAATTAATATGCTTGTAAGGGAAAGCCGAACCCCCATTATCAACGCCAGAATAATGACGGCCCCTCAGAGCCTACAACTCTAATTCAGTTCTATCAGCTAAATGGTTCACACTTAAACTAAAGCGTAAAATATTACAAACAATATTATAAAATTTAAAACATATGTAAAATAAACAAATCACCTCTGTTTTGTCTATTTAAAGAATGAATGAACCTAAGATTTTGTGTGAAGATGTCTTTCCTATGTTCTGTTTGAACGACATCACTGTATTGTTTCCGTGTTTAATTTGAAACTTCTCAAACTCCATATCGATGTGGGAAGTAACAGTGGGGTGAACGAATTCCTTCATCGGGTTAAAGGTATAAATGTGGTCGGCCCTAGGGCCAGGAAACGAAATACACGACATATCTGGAATTATAATTAAATATCATTTATCGTATTATTTAATTTGGTAGCTCCATTACCGTTCTCTACTTGGAAAACTGTCGGGTCGATGTTCTCAACGCTGTACGAATCGTAATCAAGATAATAATGGTCATAGTGACTTCCTAAGAGCGAATTAAATCCCTTCATTTCATACCACTAAAATTAATAAATAAGGGCGCTACGATTTATTTTGTGAATCAAGGGGTACCTTTTTTATTTATTAAGTTTTATCAAAAAATTTATATTAGAGAGAGGCGCCGGGAAATGACATCGGCTATGGTTACTAGTAGTAGGAACATCCCTGGCAATATAAAGCAATTCTATTTTTTCATTTTTCTCAAAAAACATGGGTTAAAACCCATCGATTTTGAATTTTCAAAACGTTTTCCCAAAGCTTTGGAATAGCACGCATATGGTTTCTTATGCCTATCTGAAGCCAAAAGCTGCCAAATCCGAATTGATAGTTTTAAAGATGTTCCAAATAACGGCGCTACAATTTTTGAAAGTTCAAAATCGTGCCAAAATGAGCTTAAAATTGCAATTTTTATGTTCGAAAATTTACGTTGCGCCCTATATTTATTTTACATGTATCTTATGTAAAAAGCCTCAGGATTCCGAATCCGTGTCGTTTGTAATGATTGGATCGAAAATAAGGGCGCTACGATTTTTTTGTGAATCAAGGGTACGTTTTTTATTTATTAAGTTTTATCAAAAAATTTTATTTTAGAGAGGAGCGCGGGAAATGACACCGGCTATGGTTACTAGGGGTACGTAGGAACATCCCTGGCAATATAAAGCAATTCTATTTTTTCATTTTTCTCAAAAACATGGGTTAAAACCCATCGATTTTGAATTTTCAAAACGTTTTCCCAAAGCTTTGGAATAGCACGCCTATGGTTTCTTATGCCTATCTGAAGCCAAAAGGCTGCCAAATCCGAATCTGAATAGTTTTTAAAGATCCTTCCACAAATAACGGCGCTACAATTTTTGAAAGTTCAAAATCGTGCCAAAATGAGCTCCTAAAATTGCAATTTTTATGTTCGAAAAATTTACGTTGCGCCCTATATTTATTTTACATGTATCTTATGTAAAAAGCCTCAGGATTCGAATCCGTGTCGTTTGTAATGATTGGATCGAAAATAAGGGCGCTACGATTTTTTTGTGAATCAAGGGGTACCTTTTTTATTTAATAAGTTTTATCAAAATTTTATTTTAGAGAGAGAGCGCCGGGAAATGACACCGGCTATGGTTACTAGGGGTACGTAGGAACATCCCTGGCAATATAAAGCAATTCTATTTTTTCATTTTTCTCAAAAAACATGGGTTAAAACCCATCGATTTTGAATTTTCAAAACGTTTTCCCAAAGCTTTGGAATAGCACGCCTATGGTTTCTTATGCCTATCTGAAGCCAAAAGGCTGCCAAATCCGAATCTGAATAGTTTTTAAAGATCCTTCCACAAATAACGGCGCTACAATTTTTGAAAGTTCAAAATCGTGCCAAAATGAGCTCTAAAATTGCAATTTTTATGTTCGAAAAATTTACGTTGCGCCCTATATTTATTTTACATGTATCTTATGTAAAAAGCCTCAGGATTCGAATCCGTGTCGTTTGTAATGATTGGATCGAAAATAAGGGCGCTACGATTTTTTTGTGAATCAAGGGTACCTTTTTTATTTAATAAGTTTTATCAAAAAATTTTATTTTAGAGAGAAGCGCGGGAAATGACACCGGCTATGGTTACTAGGGGTACGTAGGAACATCCCTGGCAATATAAAGCAATTCTATTTTTTCATTTTTCTCAAAAAACATGGGTTAAAACCCATCGATTTTGAATTTTCAAAACGTTTTCCCAAAGCTTTGGAATAGCACGCCTATGGTTTCTTATGCCTATCTGAAGCCAAAAAGGCTGCCAAATCCGAATCTGAATAGTTTTAAAGATTGGTCCACAAATAACGGCGCTACAATTTTTGAAAGTTCAAAATCGTGCCAAAATGAGCTCCTAAAATTGCAATTTTTATGTTCGAAAAATTTACGTTGCGCCCTATATTTATTTTACATGTATCTTATGTAAAAAGCCTCAGGATTCGAATCCGTGTCGTTTGTAATGATTGGATCGAAAATAAGGGCGCTACGATTTTTTTGTGAATCAAGGGTACGTTTTTTATTTAATTAAGTTTTATCAAAATTTTTATTTTAGAGAGAGCGCGCGGAAATGACACCGGCTATGGTTACTAGGGGTACGTAGGAACATCCCTGGCAATATAAAGCAATTCTATTTTTTCATTTTTCTCAAAAAACATGGGTTAAAACCCATCGATTTTGAATTTTCAAAACGTTTTCCCAAAGCTTTGGAATAGCACGCCTATGGTTTCTTATGCCTATCTGAAGCCAAAAGGCTGCCAAATCCGAATATGAATAGTTTTTAAATATTGGTCCAAATAACGGCGCTACAATTTTTGAAAGTTCAAAATCGTGCCAAAATGAGCTCCTAAAATTGCAATTTTTATGTTCGAAAAATTTACGTTGCGCCCTATATTTATTTTACATGTATCTTATGTAAAAAGCCTCAGGATTCGAATCCGTGTCGTTTGTAATGATTGGATCGAAAATAAGGGCGCTACGATTTTTTTGTGAATCAAGGGTACGTTTTTTATTATTAAGTTTTATCAAAATTTTATTTTAGAGAGAGCGCCGGGAAATGACACCGGTTATGGTTACTAGGGGTACGTAGGAACATCCCTGGCAATATAAAGCAATTCTATTTTTTCATTTTTCTCAAAAAACATGGGTTAAAACCCATCGATTTTGAATTTTCAAAACGTTTTCCCAAAGCTTTGGAATAGCACGCCTATGGTTTCTTATGCCTATCTGAAGCCAAAAGGCTGCCAAATCCGAATATGAATAGTTTTTAAAAGTCCTTACAAATAACGGCGCTACAATTTTTGAAAGTTCAAAATCGTGCCAAAATGAGCTCCTAAAATTGCAATTTTTATGTTCGAAAAATTTACGTTGCGCCCTATATTTATTTTACATGTATCTTATGTAAAAAGCCTCAGGATTCGAATCCGTGTCGTTTGTAATGATTGGATCGAAAATAAGGGCGCTACGATTTTTTTGTGAATCAAGGGTACGTTTTTTATTTATTTAAGTTTTATCGAAAATTTTATTTGAGAGAGAGCGCGGGAAATGACACCGGCTATGGTTACTAGGGGTACGTAGGAACATCCCTGGCAATATAAAGCAATTCTATTTTTTCATTTTTCTCAAAAAACATGGGTTAAAACCCATCGATTTTGAATTTTCAAAACGTTTTCCCAAAGCTTTGGAATAGCACGCCTATGGTTTCTTATGCCTATCCGAAGCCAAAAGGCTGCCAAATCCGAATATGAATAGTTTTTAAAGATTTCCACAAATAACGGCGCTACAATTTTTGAAAGTTCAAAATCGTGCCAAAATGAGCTCCTAAAATTGCAATTTTTATGTTCGAAAAATTTACGTTGCGCCCTATATTTATTTTACATGTATCTTATGTAAAAAGCCTCAGGATTCGAATCCGTGTCGTTTGTAATGATTGGATCGAAAATAAGGGCGCTACGATTTATTTTGTGAATCAAGGGGTACCTTTTTTATTTAATAAGTTTTATCAAAAAATTTATATTTAGAGAGAGAGCGCCGGGAAATGACACCGGCTATGGTTACTAGGGGTACGTAGGAACATCCCTGGCAATATAAAGCAATTCTATTTTTTCATTTTTCTCAAAAAACATGGGTTAAAACCCATCGATTTTGAATTTTCAAAACGTTTTCCCAAAGCTTTGGAATAGCACGCCTATGGTTTCTTATGCCTATCCGAAGCCAAAAGGCTGCCAAATCCGAATCTGAATAGTTTTTAAAGATCCTTCCACAAATAACGGCGCTACAATTTTTGAAAGTTCAAAATCGTGCCAAAATGAGCTCCTAAAATTGCAATTTTTATGTTCGAAAAATTTACGTTGCGCCCTATATTTATTTTACATGTATCTTATGTAAAAAGCCTCAGGATTCGAATCCGTGTCGTTTGTAATGATTGGATCGAAAATAAGGGCGCTACGATTTTTTTGTGAATCAAGGGGTACCTTTTTATTTAATAAGTTTTATCAAAAATTTTATTTTAGAGAGAGCGCGGGAAATGACACCGGCTATGGTTACTAGGGGTACGTAGGAACATCCCTGGCAATATAAAGCAATTCTATTTTTTCATTTTTCTCAAAAAACATGGGTTAAAACCCATCGATTTTGAATTTTCAAAACGTTTTCCCAAAGCTTTGGAATAGCACGCCTATGGTTTCTTAGGCCTATCCGAAGCCAAAAAGGCTGCCAAATCCGAATCTGAATAGTTTTTAAAGATCCGTCCACAAATAACGGCGCTACAATTTTTTGAAAGTTCAAAATCGTGCCAAAATGAGCTCCTAAAATTGCAATTTTTTATGTTCGAAAAATTTACGTTGCGCCCTATATTTATTTTACATGTATCTTATGTAAAAAGCCTCAGGATTCGAATCCGTGTCGTTTGTAATGATTGGATCGAAAATAAGGGCGCTACGATTTTTTTGTGAATCAAGGGTACCTTTTTTATTTAATAAGTTTTATCAAAAATTTATTTTAGAGAGAGAGCGCCGGGAAATGACACCGGCTATGGTTACTAGGGGTACGTAGGAACATCCCTGGCAATATAAAGCAATTCTATTTTTTCATTTTTCTCAAAAAACATGGGTTAAAACCCATCGATTTTGAATTTTCAAAACGTTTTCCCAAAGCTTTGGAATAGCACGCCTATGGTTTCTTATGCCTATCCGAAGCCAAAAGGCTGCCAAATCCGAATCTGAATAGTTTTTAAAGATCCTTCCACAAATAACGGCGCTACAATTTTTGAAAGTTCAAAATCGTGCCAAAATGAGCTCCTAAAATTGCAATTTTTATGTTCGAAAAATTTACGTTGCGCCCTATATTTATTTTACATGTATCTTATGTAAAAAGCCTCAGGATTCGAATCCGTGTCGTTTGTAATGATTGGATCGAAAATAAGGGCGCTACGATTTATTTTGTGAATCAAGGGGTACCTTTTTTATTTAATAAGTTTTATCAAAAATTTATATTTTAGAGAGAGCGCCGGGAAATGACACCGGCTATGGTTACTAGGGGTACGTAGGAACATCCCTGGCAATATAAAGCAATTCTATTTTTTCATTTTTCTCAAAAAACATGGGTTAAAACCCATCGATTTTGAATTTTCAAAACGTTTTCCCAAAGCTTTGGAATAGCACGCCTATGGTTTCTTATGCCTATCCGAAGCCAAAAGGCTGCCAAATCCGAATCTGAATAGTTTTAAAGATCCTGTCCACAAATAACGGCGCTACAATTTTTGAAAGTTCAAAATCGTGCCAAAATGAGCTCCTAAAATTGCAATTTTTATGTTCGAAAAATTTACGTTGCGCCCTATATTTATTTTACATGTATCTTATGTAAAAAGCCTCAGGATTCGAATCCGTGTCGTTTGTAATGATTGGATCGAAAATAAGGGCGCTACGATTTTTTTGTGAATCAAGGGGTACCTTTTTTATTTAATAAGTTTTATCAAAAATTTATTTTAGAGAGAGAGCGCCGGGAAATGACACCGGCTATGGTTACTAGGGGTACGTAGGAACATCCCTGGCAATATAAAGCAATTCTATTTTTTCATTTTTCTCAAAAACATGGGTTAAAACCCATCGATTTTGAATTTTCAAAACGTTTTCCCAAAGCTTTGGAATAGCACGCATATGGTTTCTTATGCCTATCCGAAGCCAAAAGGCTGCCAAATCCGAATCTGAATAGTTTTAAAGATCCTTCCACAAATAACGGCGCTACAATTTTTGAAAGTTCAAAATCGTGCCAAAATGAGCTCCTAAAATTGCAATTTTTATGTTCGAAAAATTTACGTTGCGCCCTATATTTATTTTACATGTATCTTATGTAAAAAGCCTCAGGATTCCGAATCCGTGTCGTTTGTAATGATTAAATCGAAAATAAGGGCGCTACGATTTATTTTGTGAATCAAGGGTACCTTTTTTATTTAATAAGTTTTATCAAAAAATTATATTAGAGAGAGAGCGCCGGGAAATGACACCGGCTATGGTTACTAGGGGTACGTAGGAACATCCCTGGCAATATAAAGCAATTCTATTTTTTCATTTTTTCTCAAAAAAACATGGGTTAAAACCCATCGATTTTGAAATTTCAAAACGTTTTCCCAAAGCTTTGGAATAGCACGCATATGGTTTCTTATGCCTATCCGAAGCCAAAAAGGCTGCCAAATCCGAATCTGAATAGTTTTAAAGATCCTTCCACAAATAACGGCGCTACAATTTTTGAAAGTTCAAAATCGTGCCAAAATGAGCTCCTAAAATTGCAATTTTTTATGTTCGAAAAATTTACGTTGCGCCCTATATTTATTTTACATGTATCTTATGTAAAAAAGCCTCAGGATTCCGAATCCGTGTCGTTTGTAATGATTAAATCGAAAATAAGGGCGCTACGATTTATTTTGTGAATCAAGGGTACCTTTTTTATTTAATAAGTTTTATCAAAAAATTATATTAGAGAGAGAGCGCCGGGAAATGACACCGGCTATGGTTACTAGGGGTACGTAGGAACATCCCTGGCAATATAAAGCAATTCTATTTTTTCATTTTTCTCAAAAACATGGGTTAAAACCCATCGATTTTGAAATTTCAAAACGTTTTCCCAAAGCTTTGGAATAGCACGCATATGGTTTCTTATGCCTATCCGAAGCCAAAAGGCTGCCAAATCCGAATCTGAATAGTTTTTAAAGATCCTTCCACAAATAACGGCGCTACAATTTTTTGAAAGTTCAAAATCGTGCCAAAATGAGCTCCTAAAATTGCAATTTTTTATGTTCGAAAAATTTACGTTGCGCCCTATATTTATTTTACATGTATCTTATGTAAAAAAGCCTCAGGATTCCGAATCCGTGTCGTTTGTAATGATTAAATCGAAAATAAGGGCGCTACGATTTATTTTGTGAATCAAGGGGTACCTTTTTTTATTTAATAAGTTTTATCAAATTTATATTAGAGAGAGACGCCGGGAAATGACACCGGCTTTTGGTTACTAGGGGTACGTAGGAACATTTAAAAAGCAATTCTATTTTTTTCATTTTTTCTCAAAAAAACATGGGTTAAAACCCATCGATTTTGAAATTTCAAAACGTTTTCCCAAAGCTTTGGAATAGCACGCATATGGTTTCTTATGCCTATCCGAAGCCAAAAAGGCTGCCAAATCCGAATCTGAATAGTTTTTAAAGATCCTTCCACAAATAACGGCGCTACAATTTTTTGAAAGTTCAAAATCGTGCCAAAATGAGCTCCTAAAATTGCAATTTTTTATGTTCGAAAAATTTACGTTGCGCCCTATATTTATTTTACATGTATCTTATGTAAAAAGCCTCAGGATTCGAATCCGTGTCGTTTGTAATGATTGGATCGAAAATAAGGGCGCTACGATTTTTTTGTGAATCAAGGGTACGTTTTTTATTTAATAAGTTTTATCAAAAATTTTATTTTAGAGAGAAGCGCCGGGAAATGACACCGGCTATGGTTACTAGGGGTACGTAGGAACATCCCTGGCAATATAAAGCAATTCTATTTTTTCATTTTTCTCAAAAAACATGGGTTAAAACCCATCGATTTTGAATTTTCAAAACGTTTTCCCAAAGCTTTGGAATAGCACGCCTATGGTTTCTTATGCCTATCCGAAGCCAAAAGGCTGCCAAATCCGAATCTGAATAGTTTTAAAGATCCTTCCACAAATAACGGCGCTACAATTTTTGAAAGTTCAAAATCGTGCCAAAATGAGCTCCTAAAATTGCAATTTTTATGTTCGAAAAATTTACGTTGCGCCCTATATTTATTTTACATGTATCTTATGTAAAAAGCCTCAGGATTCGAATCCGTGTCGTTTGTAATGATTGGATCGAAAATAAGGGCGCTACGATTTTTTTGTGAATCAAGGGGTACGTTTTTTATTTAATAAGTTTTATCAAAAAATTTTATTTAGAGAGAGCGCCGGGAAATGACACCGGCTATGGTTACTAGGGGTACGTAGGAACATCCCTGGCAATATAAAGCAATTCTATTTTTTCATTTTTCTCAAAAAACATGGGTTAAAACCCATCGATTTTGAATTTTCAAAACGTTTTCCCAAAGCTTTGGAATAGCACGCCTATGGTTTCTTATGCCTATCTGAAGCCAAAAGGCTGCCAAATCCGAATCTGAATAGTTTTTAAAGATCCTTCCACAAATAACGGCGCTACAATTTTTGAAAGTTCAAAATCGTGCCAAAATGAGCTCCTAAAATTGCAATTTTTATGTTCGAAAAATTTACGTTGCGCCCTATATTTATTTTACATGTATCTTATGTAAAAAGCCTCAGGATTCGAATCCGTGTCGTTTGTAATGATTGGATCGAAAATAAGGGCGCTACGATTTTTTTGTGAATCAAGGGGTACCTTTTTTTATTAATAAGTTTTATCAAAAAATTTATATTTTAGAGAGAGAGCGCCCGGGGAAAAGACACCGGCTATGGTTACTAGGGGTACGTAGGAACATCCCTGGCAATATAAAGCAATTCTATTTTTTCATTTTTCTCAAAAAACATGGGTTAAAACCCATCGATTTTGAATTTTCAAAACGTTTTCCCAAAGCTTTGGAATAGCACGCCTATGGTTTCTTATGCCTATCCGAAGCCAAAAGGCTGCCAAATCCGAATCTGAATAGTTTTTTAAAAATCCTTCCACAAATAACGGCGCTACAATTTTTGAAAGTTCAAAATCGTGCCAAAATGAGCTCCTAAAATTGCAATTTTTATGTTCGAAAAATTTACGTTGCGCCCTATATTTATTTTACATGTATCTTATGTAAAAAGCCTCAGGATTCCGAATCCGTGTCGTTTGTAATGATTAAATCGAAAATAAGGGCGCTACGATTTATTTTGTGAATCAAGGGTACCTTTTTTATTTAATAAGTTTTATCAAAAAATTATATTAGAGAGAGAGCGCCGGGAAATGACACCGGCTATGGTTACTAGGGGTACGTAGGAACATCCCTGGCAATATAAAGCAATTCTATTTTTTCATTTTTCTCAAAAACATGGGTTAAAACCCATCGATTTTGAATTTCAAAACGTTTTCCCAAAGCTTTGGAATAGCACGCCTATGGTTTCTTATGCCTATCCGAAGCCAAAAGGCTGCCAAATCCGAATCTGAATAGTTTTAAAGATCCTTCCACAAATAACGGCGCTACAATTTTTGAAAGTTCAAAATCGTGCCAAAATGAGCTCCTAAAATTGCAATTTTTATGTTCGAAAAATTTACGTTGCGCCCTATATTTATTTTACATGTATCTTATGTAAAAAGCCTCAGGATTCCGAATCCGTGTCGTTTGTAATGATTAAATCGAAAATAAGGGCGCTACGATTTATTTTGTGAATCAAGGGTACCTTTTTTATTTAATAAGTTTTATCAAAAAATTATATTAGAGAGAGAGCGCCGGGAAATGACACCGGCTATGGTTACTAGGGGTACGTAGGAACATCCCTGGCAATATAAAGCAATTCTATTTTTTCATTTTTCTCAAAAAACATGGGTTAAAACCCATCGATTTTGAATTTTCAAAACGTTTTCCCAAAGCTTTGGAATAGCACGCATATGGTTTCTTATGCCTATCCGAAGCCAAAAGGCTGCCAAATCCGAATCTGAATAGTTTTAAAGATCCTTCCACAAATAACGGCGCTACAATTTTTGAAAGTTCAAAATCGTGCCAAAATGAGCTCCTAAAATTGCAATTTTTATGTTCGAAAAATTTACGTTGCGCCCTATATTTATTTTACATGTATCTTATGTAAAAAGCCTCAGGATTCCGAATCCGTGTCGTTTGTAATGATTAAATCGAAAATAAGGGCGCTACGATTTATTTTGTGAATCAAGGGTACCTTTTTTATTTAATAAGTTTTATCAAAAAATTATATTAGAGAGAGAGCGCCGGGAAATGACACCGGCTATGGTTACTAGGGTACGTAGGAACATCCCTGGCAATATAAAGCAATTCTATTTTTTCATTTTTCTCAAAAAACATGGGTTAAAACCCATCGATTTTGAATTTTCAAAACGTTTTCCCAAAGCTTTGGAATAGCACGCATATGGTTTCTTATGCCTATCCGAAGCCAAAAGGCTGCCAAATCCGAATCTGAATAGTTTTAAAGATCCTTCCACAAATAACGGCGCTACAATTTTTGAAAGTTCAAAATCGTGCCAAAATGAGCTCCTAAAATTGCAATTTTTATGTTCGAAAAATTTACGTTGCGCCCTATATTTATTTTACATGTATCTTATGTAAAAAGCCTCAGGATTCCGAATCCGTGTCGTTTGTAATGATTAAATCGAAAATAAGGGCGCTACGATTTATTTTGTGAATCAAGGGTACCTTTTTTATTTAATAAGTTTTATCAAAAAATTATATTAGAGAGAGAGCGCCGGGAAATGACACCGGCTATGGTTACTAGGGGTACGTAGGAACATCCCTGGCAATATAAAGCAATTCTATTTTTTCATTTTTCTCAAAAACATGGGTTAAAACCCATCGATTTTGAATTTTCAAAACGTTTTCCCAAAGCTTTGGAATAGCACGCATATGGTTTCTTATGCCTATCCGAAGCCAAAAGGCTGCCAAATCCGAATCTGAATAGTTTTTTAAAAATCCTTCCACAAATAACGGCGCTACAATTTTTGAAAGTTCAAAATCGTGCCAAAATGAGCTCCTAAAATTGCAATTTTTATGTTCGAAAAATTTACGTTGCGCCCTATATTTATTTTACATGTATCTTATGTAAAAAGCCTCAGGATTCCGAATCCGTGTCGTTTGTAATGATTAATCGAAAATAAGGGCGCTACGATTTATTTTGTGAATCAAGGGTACCTTTTTTATTTAATAAGTTTTATCAAAAATTTATATTAGAGAGAGAGCGCCGGAAATGACACCGGCTATGGTTACTAGGGGTACGTAGGAACATCCCTGGCAATATAAAGCAATTCTATTTTTTCATTTTTCTCAAAAACATGGGTTAAAACCCATCGATTTTGAATTTTCAAAACGTTTTCCCAAAGCTTTGGAATAGCACGCCTATGGTTTCTTATGCCTATCCGAAGCCAAAAGGCTGCCAAATCCGAATCTGAATAGTTTTTAAAGATCCTTCCACAAATAACGGCGCTACAATTTTTTGAAAGTTCAAAATCGTGCCAAAATGAGCTCCTAAAATTGCAATTTTTTATGTTCGAAAAATTTACGTTGCGCCCTATATTTATTTTACATGTATCTTATGTAAAAAAGCCTCAGGATTCCGAATCCGTGTCGTTTGTAATGATTAAATCGAAAATAAGGGCGCTACGATTTATTTTGTGAATCAAGGGGTACCTTTTTTTATTTAATAAGTTTTATCAAAAAATTATATTAGAGAGAGAGCGCCGGGAAATGACACCGGCTATGGTTACTAGGGGTACGTAGGAACATCCCTGGCAATATAAAGCAATTCTATTTTTTCATTTTTCTCAAAAACATGGGTTAAAACCCATCGATTTTGAATTTCAAAACGTTTTCCCAAAGCTTTGGAATAGCACGCATATGGTTTCTTATGCCTATCCGAAGCCAAAAGGCTGCCAAATCCGAATCTGAATAGTTTTTAAAGATCCTTCCACAAATAACGGCGCTACAATTTTTTGAAAGTTCAAAATCGTGCCAAAATGAGCTCCTAAAATTGCAATTTTTTATGTTCGAAAAATTTACGTTGCGCCCTATATTTATTTTACATGTATCTTATGTAAAAAAGCCTCAGGATTCCGAATCCGTGTCGTTTGTAATGATTAAATCGAAAATAAGGGCGCTACGATTTATTTTGTGAATCAAGGGGTACCTTTTTTTATTTAATAAGTTTTATCAAAAAATTATATTAGAGAGAGAGCGCCGGGAAATGACACCGGCTATGGTTACTAGGGGTACGTAGGAACATCCCTGGCAATATAAAGCAATTCTATTTTTTTCATTTTTTCTCAAAAAAACATGGGTTAAAACCCATCGATTTTGAAATTTCAAAACGTTTTCCCAAAGCTTTGGAATAGCACGCATATGGTTTCTTATGCCTATCCGAAGCCAAAAGGCTGCCAAATCCGAATCTGAATAGTTTTTAAAGATCCTTCCACAAATAACGGCGCTACAATTTTTTGAAAGTTCAAAATCGTGCCAAAATGAGCTCCTAAAATTGCAATTTTTATGTTCGAAAAATTTACGTTGCGCCCTATATTTATTTTACATGTATCTTATGTAAAAAGCCTCAGGATTCCGAATCCGTGTCGTTTGTAATGATTAAATCGAAAATAAGGGCGCTACGATTTATTTTGTGAATCAAGGGTACCTTTTTTATTTAATAAGTTTTATCAAAAAATTATATTAGAGAGAGAGCGCCGGGAAATGACACCGGCTATGGTTACTAGGGTACGTAGGAACATCCCTGGCAATATAAAGCAATTCTATTTTTTCATTTTTCTCAAAAAACATGGGTTAAAACCCATCGATTTTGAATTTTCAAAACGTTTTCCCAAAGCTTTGGAATAGCACGCATATGGTTTCTTATGCCTATCCGAAGCCAAAAGGCTGCCAAATCCGAATCTGAATAGTTTTTAAAGATCCTTCCACAAATAACGGCGCTACAATTTTTTGAAAGTTCAAAATCGTGCCAAAATGAGCTCCTAAAATTGCAATTTTTTATGTTCGAAAAATTTACGTTGCGCCCTATATTTATTTTACATGTATCTTATGTAAAAAAGCCTCAGGATTCCGAATCCGTGTCGTTTGTAATGATTAAATCGAAAATAAGGGCGCTACGATTTATTTTGTGAATCAAGGGGTACCTTTTTTTATTTAATAAGTTTTATCAAAAAATTATATCTAGAGAGAGAGCGCCGGGAAATGACACCGGCTATGGTTACTAGGGGTACGTAGGAACATCCCTGGCAATATAAAGCAATTCTATTTTTTCATTTTTCTCAAAAACATGGGTTAAAACCCATCGATTTTGAAATTTCAAAACGTTTTCCCAAAGCTTTGGAATAGCACGCATATGGTTTCTTATGCCTATCCGAAGCCAAAAGGCTGCCAAATCCGAATCTGAATAGTTTTTAAAGATCCTTCCACAAATAACGGCGCTACAATTTTTTGAAAGTTCAAAATCGTGCCAAAATGAGCTCCTAAAATTGCAATTTTTTATGTTCGAAAAATTTACGTTGCGCCCTATATTTATTTTACATGTATCTTATGTAAAAAAGCCTCAGGATTCCGAATCCGTGTCGTTTGTAATGATTAAATCGAAAATAAGGGCGCTACGATTTATTTTGTGAATCAAGGGGTACCTTTTTTTATTTAATAAGTTTTATCAAAAAAAATTATATTAGAGAGAGAGCGCCGGGAAATGACACCGGCTATGGTTACTAGGGGTACGTAGGAACATCCCCTGGCAATATAAAGCAATTCTATTTTTTTCATTTTTTCTCAAAAAAACATGGGTTAAAACCCATCGATTTTGAAATTTCAAAACGTTTTCCCAAAGCTTTGGAATAGCACGCATATGGTTTCTTATGCCTATCCGAAGCCAAAAGGCTGCCAAATCCGAATCTGAATAGTTTTTTAAAAATCCTTCCACAAATAACGGCGCTACAATTTTTTGAAAGTTCAAAATCGTGCCAAAATGAGCTCCTAAAATTGCAATTTTTTATGTTCGAAAAATTTACGTTGCGCCCTATATTTATTTTACATGTATCTTATGTAAAAAAGCCTCAGGATTCCGAATCCGTGTCGTTTGTAATGATTAAATCGAAAATAAGGGCGCTACGATTTATTTTGTGAATCAAGGGGTACCTTTTTTTATTTATTAAGTTTTATCAAAAAAATTTATATTAGAGAGAGAGCGCCGGGAAATGACACCGGCTATGGTTACTAGGGGTACGTAGGAACATCCCCTGGCAATATAAAGCAATTCTATTTTTTTCATTTTTTCTCAAAAAAACATGGGTTAAAACCCATCGATTTTGAAATTTCAAAACGTTTTCCCAAAGCTTTGGAATAGCACGCATATGGTTTCTTATGCCTATCCGAAGCCAAAAGGCTGCCAAATCCGAATCTGAATAGTTTTTAAAGATCCTTCCACAAATAACGGCGCTACAATTTTTTGAAAGTTCAAAATCGTGCCAAAATGAGCTCCTAAAATTGCAATTTTTTATGTTCGAAAAATTTACGTTGCGCCCTATATTTATTTTACATGTATCTTATGTAAAAAAGCGTCAGGATTCCGAATCCGTGTCGTTTGTAATGATTAAATCGAAAATAAGGGCGCTACGATTTATTTTGTGAATCAAGGGTACCTTTTTTATTTAATAAGTTTTATCAAAAAATTATACTAGAGAGAGAGCGCCGGGAAATGACACCGGCTATGGTTACTAGGGTACGTAGGAACATCCCTGGCAATATAAAGCAATTCTATTTTTTCATTTTTCTCAAAAACATGGGTTAAAACCCATCGATTTTGAAATTTCAAAACGTTTTCCCAAAGCTGTGGAATAGCACGCATATGGTTTCTTATGCCTATCCGAAGCCAAAAAGGCTGCCACATCCGAATCTGAATAGTTTTTAAAGATCCTTCCACAAATAACGGCGCTACAATTTTTTGAAAGTTCAAAATCGTGCCAAAATGAGCTCCTAAAATTGCAATTTTTTATGTTCGAAAAATTTACGTTGCGCCCTATATTTATTTTACATGTATCTCATGTAAAAAAGCCTCAGGATTCCGAATCCGTGTCGTTTGTAATGATTAAATCGAAAATAAGGGCGCTACGATTTATTTTGTGAATCAAGGGGTACCTTTTTTTATTTAATAAGTTTTATCAAAAAAAATTATACTAGAGAGAGAGCGCCGGGAAATGACACCGGCTATGGTTACTAGGGGTACGTAGGAACATCCCTGGCAATATAAAGCAATTCTATTTTTTCATTTTTCTCAAAAACATGGGTTAAAACCCATCGATTTTGAATTTCAAAACGTTTTCCCAAAGCTTTGGAATAGCACGCATATGGTTTCTTATGCCTATCCGAAGCCAAAAGGCTGCCAAATCCGAATCTGAATAGTTTTTAAAGATCCTTCCACAAATAACGGCGCTACAATTTTTTGAAAGTTCAAAATCGTGCCAAAATGAGCTCCTAAAATTGCAATTTTTTATGTTCGAAAAATTTACGTTGCGCCCTATATTTATTTTACATGTATCTTATGTAAAAAGCCTCAGGATTCCGAATCCGTGTCGTTTGTAATGATTAAATCGAAAATAAGGGCGCTACGATTTATTTTGTGAATCAAGGGTACCTTTTTTATTTAATAAGTTTTATCAAAAAATTATACTAGAGAGAGAGCGCCGGGAAATGACACCGGCTATGGTTACTAGGGGTACGTAGGAACATCCCTGGCAATATAAAGCAATTCTATTTTTTCATTTTTCTCAAAAACATGGGTTAAAACCCATCGATTTTGAAATTTCAAAACGTTTTCCCAAAGCTTTGGAATAGCACGCATATGGTTTCTTATGCCTATCCGAAGCCAAAAGGCTGCCAAATCCGAATCTGAATAGTTTTAAAGATCCTTCCACAAATAACGGCGCTACAATTTTTTGAAAGTTCAAAATCGTGCCAAAATGAGCTCCTAAAATTGCAATTTTTTATGTTCGAAAAATTTACGTTGCGCCCTATATTTATTTTACATGTATCTCATGTAAAAAAGCCTCAGGATTCCGAATCCGTGTCGTTTGTAATGATTAAATCGAAAATAAGGGCGCTACGATTTATTTTGTGAATCAAGGGGTACCTTTTTTTATTTAATAAGTTTTATCAAAAAAAATTATACTAGAGAGAGAGCGCCGGGAAATGACACCGGCTATGGTTACTAGGGGTACGTAGGAACATCCCCTGGCAATATAAAGCAATTCTATTTTTTTCATTTTTTCTCAAAAAAACATGGGTTAAAACCCATCGATTTTGAAATTTCAAAACGTTTTCCCAAAGCTGTGGAATAGCACGCATATGGTTTCTTATGCCTATCCGAAGCCAAAAAGGCTGCCACATCCGAATCTGAATAGTTTTTAAAGATCCTTCCACAAATAACGGCGCTACAATTTTTTGAAAGTTCAAAATCGTGCCAAAATGAGCTCCTAAAATTGCAATTTTTTATGTTCGAAAAATTTACGTTGCGCCCTATATTTATTTTACATGTATCTCATGTAAAAAAGCCTCAGGATTCCGAATCCGTGTCGTTTGTAATGATTAAATCGAAAATAAGGGCGCTACGATTTTTTTGTGAATCAAGGGTACCTTTTTTATTTAATAAGTTTTATCAAAAAATTATATTAGAGAGAGAGCGCCGGGAAATGACACCGGCTATGGTTACTAGGGTACGTAGGAACATCCCTGGCAATATAAAGCAATTCTATTTTTTCATTTTTCTCAAAAAAAATGGGTTAAAACCCATCGATTTTGAATTTTCAAAACGTTTTCCCAAAGCTTTGGAATAGCACGCCTATGGTTTCTTATGCCTATCCGAAGCCAAAAGGCTGCCAAATCCGAATCTGAATAGTTTTAAAGATCCTTCCACAAATAACGGCGCTACAATTTTTGAAAGTTCAAAATCGTGCCAAAATGAGCTCCTAAAATTGCAATTTTTATGTTCGAAAAATTTACGTTGCGCCCTATATTTATTTTACATGTATCTTATGTAAAAAGCCTCAGGATTCCCAATCCGTGTCGTTTGTAATGATTGGATCGAAAATAAGGGCGCTACGATTTTTTTGTGAATCAAGGGGTACCTTTTTTATTTAATAAGTTTTATCAAAAAATTTATATTAGAGAGAGAGCGCCGGGAAATGACACCGGCTATGGTTACTAGGGGTACGTAGGAACATCCCTGGCAATATAAAGCAATTCTATTTTTTCATTTTTCTCAAAAAACATGGGTTAAAACCCATCGATTTTGAATTTTCAAAACGTTTTCCCAAAGCTTTGGAATAGCACGCCTATGGTTTCTTATGCCTATCCGAAGCCAAAAGGCTGCCAAATCCGAATCTGAATAGTTTTTAAAGATCCTTCCACAAATAACGGCGCTACAATTTTTTGAAAGTTCAAAATCGTGCCAAAATGAGCTCCTAAAATTGCAATTTTTTATGTTCGAAAAATTTACGTTGCGCCCTATATTTATTTTACATGTATCTTATGTAAAAAAGCCTCAGGATTCCGAATCCGTGTCGTTTGTAATGATTGGATCGAAAATAAGGGCGCTACGATTTATTTTGTGAATCAAGGGGTACCTTTTTTATTTAATAAGTTTTATCAAAAAATTATATTAGAGAGAGAGCGCCGGAAATGACACCGGCTATGGTTACTAGGGGTACGTAGGAACATCCCTGGCAATATAAAGCAATTCTATTTTTTCATTTTTCTCAAAAAACATGGGTTAAAACCCATCGATTTTGAATTTTCAAAACGTTTTCCCAAAGCTTTGGAATAGCACGCCTATGGTTTCTTATGCCTATCCGAAGCCAAAAGGCTGCCAAATCCGAATCTGAATAGTTTTTAAAGATCCTTCCACAAATAACGGCGCTACAATTTTTGAAAGTTCAAAATCGTGCCAAAATGAGCTCCTAAAATTGCAATTTTTATGTTCGAAAAATTTACGTTGCGCCCTATATTCATTTTACATGTATCTTATGTAAAAAAGCCTCAGGATTCCGAATTCGTGTCGTTTGTAATGATTGGATCGAAAATAAGGGCGCTACGATTTATTTTGTGAATCAAGGGTACCTTTTTTATTTAATAAGTTTTATCAAAAAATTATATTAGAGAGAGAGCGCCGGGAAATGACACCGGCTATGGTTACTAGGGGTACGTAGGAACATCCCTGGCAATATAAAGCAATTCTATTTTTTCATTTTTCTCAAAAAACATGGGTTAAAACCCATCGATTTTGAATTTTTAAAACGTTTTCCCAAAGCTTTGGAATAGCACGCATATGGTTTCTTATGCCTATCCGAAGCCAAAAGGCTGCCAAATCCGAATCTGAATAGTTTTTTAAAGATCCTTCCACAAATAACGGCGCTACAATTTTTGAAAGTTCAAAATCGTGCCAAAATGAGCTCCTAAAATTGCAATTTTTATGTTCGAAAAATTTACGTTGCGCCCTATATTTATTTTACATGTATCTTATGTAAAAAGCCTCAGGATTCGAATCCGTGTCGTTTGTAATGATTGGATCGAAAATAAGGGCGCTACGATTTATTTTGTGAATCAAGGGGTACCTTTTTTATTTAATAAGTTTTATCAAAAAATTATATTAGAGAGAGAGCGCCGGGAAATGACACCGGCTATGGTTACTAGGGGTACGTAGGAACATCCCTGGCAATATAAAGCAATTCTATTTTTTCATTTTTCTCAAAAACATGGGTTAAAACCCATCGATTTTGAATTTTCAAAACGTTTTCCCAAAGCTTTGGAATAGCACGCCTATGGTTTCTTATGCCTATCTGAAGCCAAAAGGCTGCCAAATCCGAATCTGAATAGTTTTAAAGATCCTTCCACAAATAACGGCGCTACAATTTTTGAAAGTTCAAAATCGTGCCAAAATGAGCTCCTAAAATTGCAATTTTTATGTTCGAAAAATTTACGTTGCGCCCTATATTTATTTTACATGTATCTTATGTAAAAAGCCTCAGGATTCCCAATCCGTGTCGTTTGTAATGATTGGATCGAAAATAAGGGCGCTACGATTTATTTTGTGAATCAAGGGTACCTTTTTTATTTAATAAGTTTTATCAAAAAATTATATTAGAGAGAGAGCGCCGGGAAATGACACCGGCTATGGTTACTAGGGGTACGTAGGAACATCCCTGGCAATATAAAGCAATTCTATTTTTTCATTTTTCTCAAAAAACATGGGTTAAAACCCATCGATTTTGAATTTTCAAAACGTTTTCCCAAAGCTTTGGAATAGCACGCCTATGGTTTCTTATGCCTATCCGAAGCCAAAAAGGCTGCCAAATCCGAATCTGAATAGTTTTAAAGATCCTTCCACAAATAACGGCGCTACAATTTTTGAAAGTTCAAAATCGTGCCAAAATGAGCTCCTAAAATTGCAATTTTTATGTTCGAAAAATTTACGTTGCGCCCTATATTTATTTTACATGTATCTTATGTAAAAAGCCTCAGGATTCCCAATCCGTGTCGTTTGTAATGATTGGATCGAAAATAAGGGCGCTACGATTTATTTTGTGAATCAAGGGGTACCTTTTTTATTTAATAAGTTTTATCAAAAAAAATTATACTAGAGAGAGAGCGCCGGGAAATGACACCGGCTATGGTTACTAGGGGTACGTAGGAACATCCCCTGGCAATATAAAGCAATTCTATTTTTTTCATTTTTTCTCAAAAAAACATGGGTTAAAACCCATCGATTTTGAATTTCAAAACGTTTTCCCAAAGCTTTGGAATAGCACGCATATGGTTTCTTATGCCTATCCGAAGCCAAAAGGCTGCCAAATCCGAATCTGAATAGTTTTAAAGATCCTTCCACAAATAACGGCGCTACAATTTTTTGAAAGTTCAAAATCGTGCCAAAATGAGCTCCTAAAATTGCAATTTTTTATGTTCGAAAAATTTACGTTGCGCCCTATATTTATTTTACATGTATCTTATGTAAAAAAGCCTCAGGATTCCGAATCCGTGTCGTTTGTAATGATTAAATCGAAAATAAGGGCGCTACGATTTATTTTGTGAATCAAGGGGTACCTTTTTTTATTTAATAAGTTTTATCAAAAAATTATATTAGAGAGAGAGCGCCGGGAAATGACACCGGCTATGGTTACTAGGGGTACGTAGGAACATCCCTGGCAATATAAAGCAATTCTATTTTTTCATTTTTCTCAAAAACATGGGTTAAAACCCATCGATTTTGAAATTTCAAAACGTTTTCCCAAAGCTTTGGAATAGCACGCATATGGTTTCTTATGCCTATCCGAAGCCAAAAGGCTGCCAAATCCGAATCTGAATAGTTTTTAAAGATCCTTCCACAAATAACGGCGCTACAATTTTTTGAAAGTTCAAAATCGTGCCAAAATGAGCTCCTAAAATTGCAATTTTTTATGTTCGAAAAATTTACGTTGCGCCCTATATTTATTTTACATGTATCTTATGTAAAAAAGCCTCAGGATTCCGAATCCGTGTCGTTTGTAATGATTAAATCGAAAATAAGGGCGCTACGATTTATTTTGTGAATCAAGGGTACCTTTTTTATTTAAATTTAAATTTTATCAAAAAATTTATATTAGAGAGAGAGCGCCGGGAAATGACACCGGCTATGGTTACTAGGGGTACGTAGGAACATCCCCTGGCAATATAAAGCAATTCTATTTTTTTCATTTTTTCTCAAAAAAACATGGGTTAAAACCCATCGATTTTGAAATTTCAAAACGTTTTCCCAAAGCTTTGGAATAGCACGCATATGGTTTCTTATGCCTATCCGAAGCCAAAAAGGCTGCCAAATCCGAATCTGAATAGTTTTTAAAGATCCTTCCACAAATAACGGCGCTACAATTTTTTGAAAGTTCAAAATCGTGCCAAAATGAGCTCCTAAAATTGCAATTTTTTATGTTCGAAAAATTTACGTTGCGCCCTATATTTATTTTACATGTATCTTATGTAAAAAAGCCTCAGGATTCCGAATCCGTGTCGTTTGTAATGATTAAATCGAAAATAAGGGCGCTACGATTTATTTTGTGAAACAAGGGGTATGTATTTTATTTATTTAGTTTTATGGAAAATTTTTATTTTAGAGGGGAAGCGCGGGGAAATGGCACCGGCTATAGTCGCTAGGAGTACGTAGGAACATCCCCTTGCAATATAAAGCCATTCTATTTTTTTCATTTTTGACCAGCTAAACACAAGTTAAGCGACATAACATGTCGTTACATTTAAAGTAGTTATGCCAAACGCAACAAAGAAAAATCACTCACCAGAAAAGGGCCGTTTCGACTTCTTCATTTTTCTCGTACAACAGCTACACCATTCGTATCTTCACAAAGAATCATTCAGTCTGGCCCAAATGCATATTTTCTCATACTCCAACGTCGGCTTCAACGGAGACTCCCGCACTTTCATAACTTAAATTAAAACGCCCGTTTTTTTTAAATTTCAATTGAAGAGACCACTACTTAAGACTGGGAAAGATCACCAACCGATTCTAAGCCTTCCGAATTGCACAAAAACGAGTCGCGCACGTACAAACGACGAAAGCATTTAAATCCATATAAAATTACAACAGCTCTGAAAAAAAAGTAATTATCAGTCGAAATAATTTAACCAAACTCTCATTCTTTATTTTAAGAGCTTTTGAACTGGTTTGCTAGCGAAGGCTTTAAATGACTAACGATTTGTTGCACAAAGGCGTTAGGTAAGCAATGAGTAAGCCTCGTATCTAATCATAAGACCACAGAGGTGAGCTCTGCTTATTATCAAACGATAAACTAATCACGACTTTTAAAAATTAAAATAAATTTATATACGTACAGGATGCTAACAAATAAATAACATATAAGCAAACTCTTGCCCTAATGTCTGCAGAAATATTAATTTGTAAACTGAGTAAAGCTATTTCGCTTAATAACAAAGTAAACGAATTTCTATCATTTTTAAATACAGCTTTACGCAAGAAACATTTAATATGAATATGTATTAAGAAACAATTTGAATAATAAAATAAATAAAATAAAGTACCCACTCCATTTCATAAAACTATGGCCTTGCAAGTTTTATAATGCTTTCATTTAATACCATTTTTCTTTTTGTCCAGGAAAATATACATCATAACCAAAACACTGCCAGAAACTTGCTCGGTATTGGTCGAATCGATCGCTCTTATGACTATTGATTATCTTCACTCCATTTCTGTTATTCTTGAAGGCTTGCATTTGCTCTTTGAGTGTTTCATTCTCTTTCTCAATGATTTTAATTGTTCACCTATTGTGAATTTGTTGCATTTGTTTGTCATTGCCTTTGCTTTTGGGCTTCCTTTCTGCGGCTTTCTGCGGCCGTTCAGAATTGTGTTTTTATTTCGTTTATTTTTACCACCTAGAATTAGATTCTTATAAAAATTGACCCCATTTAAATTTCTTTACAGATGTATTCATTATTTTTTTCATTATATTCAGCTTCTAGTTTAATAGAACAGGTCTGAGTATAAATAATAAAATTAGATTTATGTATGGTTTTTAATGAATTTCTTTTGTATGTATCTACGAGGCATTGTTGTTATAAGGGCTTCATCGAGACTGTTTAGGTTTTTGGTTCTAAGATGGGCTTTTAGAAAATATCACAATCCTCTAAGAGCCAGCCATATTCTTGGCCTCCGATCTTGGCCACAAATTCTAGGAAGTTTTTAGTTCTTCATTTATATTTTATAGGCATCGATTTCAACAAAGATTCCTGCTACATCTTTTTCTGTGGTGAGTAAGCTATTAATTTACACATCTTCTTGTATGGTAGAGACGTTCTTTGCAAGTGACTTAGTATTTGCAACAGTTAAATCTGGATTCGACTACCCATATAAACTAAAAGAAACCACACTCAATTTATACATAAACTTACAATGGTTTACTTACTACTATATCGTAAGATGTCCATAAATATATCCAATCACTAAATAATAAGCAAATTGAATAAATGCTAGGCTTAGAATCGTAATATAATACGTTTTATTCAACATGATTGTAGCATCGATTTTAACACATTTAATTATTAAAATTGTTGTTTTACATTTGTTCAATAGGGAAATTGATTTCCACTTTGCAAATATGGAAAATTTCTGAAGTGAAAAGAGAAGCAGGAAAAAATAACTTCGGCTATGGGCACTATAGGCCCATAGGAACGTCTCATTAAAATATAAAGCAAAAGTAAAGAATAAACAATAATAAATTAAAAATAAAGTTGACAACATTCAGCACCAACGTCAAAGTGTTAGCGTTAAAATTAAAGTTCTAAAATGCATTTATAAAATCAATTTTAATTGGATTAAGATGACTTATAATTATAAATATTAAAATTTAATTCGACCGATAACTACCGATACTTTTTAAGAAAATTAATACCCAATTAAATAATTTCATGCAACCAACCCTAATCTAATAAATTTGAAAATAACTCACAATGTCCATCTTATAAAGGCGCGCTCCCGAAGTCATTCGCACTACAATTATTAATTAGTAGTAAAGTATTCATTATTTAAATAATAATTTAACATAAACAACAGAGCAGTTGTTTACACCAACAAAACGTTATAGAACTAAGGCCAAGCAATTGCCTTATCTTTAATCGTAAGATATCAGAGTTTTGACCTAGAAATTAATTTCAACAACTTTCTCTTCTTAAATTCAGGACTTTAAAAGGTACACAGAAGTATTTGCTTAAAGTAAAATTTGTTAAAAATGTTCTCGACATTTATAATTCAAAGTTTGTCATCCCTTAATTGAATTATACATATTGTAGTTAATTGTAATAAAACCTTGCTTTTAAACAGAATTTAAATGAAATTCACATAAAGCCAAAGAAATTAATTCAAATATTTAATTGGTGCTTATGCAATCACGTTATAAGAAAGTTAATATAATAACATAGTAAAAATGTTTATTAGGAATCTATTAAAGAATTATTTGGCTTAATGTACGTTGGAATATTTTCCTCGGGTCCTAAAAAAATAATAATAATTCAAATAATTAAAAAGACGCCTTTTCTCACCATCTGGCACCGACATATTAATATCTAAATTCACAAAACTAGGATTTAATCCATAATTTTCATCCTCTAAACTTCCATCATTTTCATTATTATTATTGTTAATCAAATCTTCCTTTTTGTTAATTATCAAATCACCAGAGGCCTCAATACTAAACTGATTAACGATTGGAACTGTATCTTCCACGTTATTCGTAACATTCTTATGACCTGACGCACAACAAACAAGTACACAAAGTGAGTACATTTATAATTAAAACAATTCAAATCAAACCTGGTAAAGGTGGTATTGGAGCAATCTTATTCGGAGAACACGTATTAACTTTATACTTCTACAAAAATAAATAAGCAATCATTTATAATAGCGAAAGCACTTACCCTCATAACGTTCCATTCAGGATTGTAATAATCGTAAAGCTTTACAAAAGCATCGACACGTGCCTCAATTTTCGAATTTTCATTGATACTAAAAGGCACACAAATTGGCTCGTTATCCAATTCGGTAAAGTACAGAACCACCTGATTTTCATTCTCTTCGAACCTTTTCACTTCTACAAGTAATTACAATTACAATGCTTAATTAGAAACTTTAAGTGATTATACTCGAGTAATTCTCTTCGACTAATTTAAATAAAGAAGCTCGATCGGGCTCGTAGCCAGAAGGCATAGTGACTTCCAAAATAGCCATATTAGAATGCAAAGCGAGGCCTGTGTATGATAGACAAGGAGAAACCATAGCGATCGAACATTGATCCGTATTTGAAACTGAATCGACATCAACAGCCAATTTAAAAGCGGCACTGTTCGTTACATGATTCAAATTGTATCGTAGATGAGCCTTAAAATTAAAAACAAAATGTTCAATTTTCTATCACTAAATGATCTTTATACTTGAACAAGAACACATCCTTCTCCTTCAACGGTTATATTAACATCACTGGGCAACTCTTTAACGATGTGTTGTTTAGTTTTTAAGCTCTCTCTTGCATTGATTGTCATTTCGTATTGTTCTTTATTGGTCGAGATGTTCACTCTCAAATTTGCTTCTCGATTATGGATTAATAAAGCGTACTTGGTAATAGCATTTAATGCAATTACTGTGTCCTTAAATGAATGAATTAAATCACACGGTGTGGTTTTAATTACTTCTGAATCACACCTGTGTTGTTACAAAAGCTCCATTGGGTCCTCTTTGCGATGCAAGCCATCTCACGATGGAATTGGCATGAACCAAGTTGCTTTTAGAATTTTGATGAAGTAAAGAGAGGAGAACATACGATGTCATCTCAATATTAGTCGATAATGAACCTAAAAGAATTTTTTTAAGTATTTTGAAAACTATTAGTTTTAAACGAAATAACCTGGCGTACTCCACCACATCAGGTTGTCCTGTGTCGTTGACACCTGAAGAAGTCTATGCAGACTTCGACTAGCCTCGCTTTCCCACCCAACAAGCGACAAAGCGTATGTGCTTATTGCTAAAGTGTACTTATCAGGAGATACTTGTCCTCTTATACAATACTTTGCGTTTGTCTTGACTTTTTCGGAGAGCTCGATGCCCACTTCAATCAAGCTTATTAGGACGTACGAAGTCAGGGCTGCTGTGCTATTCTCAGTGCTCGTGCCCCCCTAAAATCCCAAAATTATTTAAATGATAAAAAACGGGACGGACACACCATATCATGAAAAACATGAGAGACAGCCGAGAAGCAACCATTTTCTAATTGATTATTAAGGATCCATCGAACTGCATTATTAATGACGTTCTGATCGACGTAAATGTAGGTTTTTGATTCTTCCAAAATTCTTATAACGAAGGCTGTTAAAAACATCGACCCTGATCGGTCGTGATAACCGAAGGCTGAGAAGGAACCATCGTCGTGAACATAATCTAAGATTCTTTGGTAACCTACGTTTCTAATTTTATTTATTATACAGATACAGCTTAAATCGTTTACCTATCTTCAAATTACGTCTGGCTCGTTGCTGCATGGCTGGCGTTAATTTTTTGATCGCTTTTAAATATTTGAGAATGTACAGATTCGGAGCGAGAGTCGCCATGAGTTGTTCTCCGCAACCAGTCGGAACGATCAGTAATTTTTCTAAGTTCTACAACAATTGTGGTTGTTATTTATATATATATATATTTTTAATCGATCCACAAACGTTTATCGTTGGACCGAGTAGATCAGCGTTGACGATAATGTTCGCTTTTGCCGAGTCCTCAATCAAATCGTTGGGTAACTCCAAACGCCAACTCACATTCTTTGAATTAGAAGAGTCAAACGAATCTTAAAAAAAAATAATTTAGGTTTTTATGTGGTTTAGTTAAATTACGACCTACCTTTAGTACATAAAAGAATAGATTTAATAACATCAACAGGGTGGCCTTCCGGTTGAACCAAAACTTCTTTAATAACCATGTCCCTAAGAATGATCAATAAACAATTATTAATACTTAATAAAATCGAGTATTCACCGTTTATTAAATATTATTTCTGGTCCGCACTCGTCGGCGTAAGAAGGTTCGACTTCAGCAAAGACATTGATAATAATTTTCCCCAACTGCGACGCTGCCAAACGAAAAGTAACAGTTTTACTGTTTTGTGAAAAGACACAATGCGTTTCGCTCATTTCTCCCGGATAATCTGGGAAATATATTCCTTCGGAACTTCCTAAAATCACTCGGATCTAAAATTAAAGAAATACAGATTATAAGATATTTTTAAAATATACTTACAGGAATACTGTGGTTTAGATAATTAAATACAATCACATCTAAATATAAGATTTCGTTCCTTTTAATCGAAGCTGGAGTAACGACTTCTAAGAAGAAAGGCTGAAAGACGGTTATTTCGCTTTGAGAGCTTAAACCAACTCCGAAATCAGGTGAAACGCATAAAGTGTTAGTAATCCAATTTGTAATGGTGTGTGGAAGATCGCGGGGTATTCTTGTTTCATGTCCTCTGTGTAATTGGTTTAAAATAAGGTCCCACAAATATAGAATACGGAGATTTACAACCTTACCCTACTGGGACTAATTCCCATAACCAAGTCTCAGGGAAGAAGGAGCGGATGTAGCTCCCTTGATCGTCTGCGTGGATGTCGTAATAGATTTCTTTAGGACGAGTTGTTAAGAATTGAACTACAAAAATAATGTGTTATAACTTGAAAGAGCTTTTGTAGAATTCAATTTTTCATTGGTAATGATTTTTAATTACCTCCTGTGTCTGCGTCATCAAATTCTATGTATGGTTCTGAAATTAATAGATTTCCTAAAACAAAATTGTTAAATTACATAATTTATTATTAAAAGACTTCTTTTTTACCATCTTGGAGGCATGGCTTGTTGATCAGTTTCATATTTGTAACAACCGAAGCCCCAAAGTTCTAAAAAAAAAAAATCAAAAGACTTATTGATAAGAAAATCTCGACTCACATTGAATGATTCGTAAGTATCAAATTGGTTCGATAAAGTCATTCCATAATGGCGTTTTCGTCTTGTTTTAAGATCCCAACTCGGGGAACGCGTTGTTTCTATAAAAAGAATACATTAATTAACATGATTGAGTATCAAAAAAACAATAAATTAAATTCAAAATTATTAGTAAACATACGCAAAGTTTTCTTCTTCGCATGGGGCAAGCAGTTCAGCTTATTTGAACGCTTTGTCGGTCTTTCGATCAAAAATGGTTTAACCAAAGTGTGTATATTTAATGGTTTCGAATTCTCGTAGAACAAAATGGACTTATCAATTGCTGAAATTGCGCACAGTGATTTTGGGGCTGTGTTGATTGTTAGGATTGCTTTTTCTCCAGGACTGTAGACGTTGCTCGACCAATTTGCTTTTACCTAAAATAAAAACTCGTAATCACAAAAACAAGTAAAAAGTAACCAATTTGATTATCATAAAAATAAATCCACAAAAAGCTGTATGAATGATTCAATTATAAAATAGCAGTTTTAAGAACTTTGATTGAGAAGCGCAAAATTATTTCCAAAACTACTTGTTAGATTTAAATAGTTTTTAAAGACATTATTTAACATTAAAATACAAGCAGACCTTTTTAATTTTATCTTTGTAACCCTACACAAAAGTTTGTTTTCGACCAAAATCAAAAATTGATCATCAAACTTATATTTTTTTAATAGAACCCTGAGATCTCTTTTTAAAAAAGCAACTAACAAACATTTCTCTTATGAAAAGTCCCAAAAATTTAACTTTAAATCATTTTCAAAAATATTCACTATTATAATTGTTTGAAATTTTAAAATTAAAAACTTCATATAAAAATAACGATAAATGACTTTCAAAATGTATAACGGTCAATTACATATTTTTACGGTGCTCTATAAAATTAAATAAAAAACACACCTTGTTCTGCAAACATTTTTCAATAGAAACGTCCAAATTAGAAGCTATAATTTCTCCATTTGTTAAGACATAATAAACCATTAGTTGATATTTGGCCAATATTTTAGGGTCCAATTTAAATTTCAAAACACACTTATCGGCAAAAGCTTCCTTCTTCGTATAATTATGTGTTTTGCCCACAACATTTTGTAATTCGTTGTAATTAATCAAATGTTGCCTATGACTTGTGTGAGTAAACGAACGAAACTTGATAAACTTATTCCGAGATTTAATCTGAAAATAGTTCTACTCGGTACAATTTTTTCAAAATTATTTAGTTACTTACAACGTAATAGAAGGTAATATTTCCATTCTGTCGAAGTCTTCCAGTTGTGTAATGAATGGTAAAATGTTGAGAAGTTGTGCAAGTGCTGTACAGTTTATTGGTTTTTTCCAATTGAATATAATTGCCAGTTGGCGAGTACCATCGGTTTATGGTAAAATAAGCTGTTGGCTCTGTTGTTATTTTATTTGTATTCGAACCTCCCAGCGTTGGCGATCGATTTGTTGTTTGATTCAATGATTTTGCCTAAAAGTTAAATGTTAATTAATTCAAGTTTAATTACTTTTGTTGTTTTATGGAATTCCATGGTTTTGCTTCAAATAACTTACATAAAGTCGAATTTGAATTACGTTCTCTTTAACCGGTAGAATATAAAAATAAATCGTGTTATCTCTTGCAAATTTAAAATTAGAACATTGATTGATATTCTTAATATTCCATACTTTCTCGATAGCAACATTGTAACAAATCTGTATGACCTCTTTATGTAAAGGGATATGGATATCCGTTGCTTTAAGTTTTCCTTGGTAAGGTAAACCGGGTTGAAAATAATTATATTCTTCCACAAATTTCAAAAGGTATGGTTGATTGGTAATGTGACTTTTTCGTGTTATGGTTTCAACACGACTACTTCCATGCTCTGTGATTGTAGCTGTTATATAAACCTCTTTATTGATGTGTTCATTAAAACAGGATTCTTCGCTTTTAAATTCCATTTTCGCACATCCATTTTTAAGCTTAAAATTACTTATTTAATTGTGTGCTTGGATTATAGATTTTTTTTATACCTCTTTGGCTTTATTGATGGGTTGTCGAGTCTCTCCAAAATTGATTCGGATTAAAGCTATGCCCTTTACATTTTCCCCATAGGTATATCTAAAATAAACGAAATCAATGTTTACAAATTAAAAGCAACGCGCACAAACTTACTTCCCACAAAGTGTAAATTTGGTAACGCTATGATTCGAATAAATCGTTTTCGGATTATCAAAAAAAACCCTGAAGCGTGGAAGAACATGTTCCTTAACTTGAAATATTTTTGTAATGTCTTTCACTTCTATTCTCCATTTGCCCTGCAAAATTCATAACGATTTATAAATATCAACAAAGTTTAAGTATTTAGTTTTGATATAAATTATTAAACCACTTCCTAATCATTAAGAATTCTTGAATTTAATTGAGAACAATCATATATTGTGATTCTAATATTTTTAATGATTTAATTGGCATACCATCGACGTATCTTGAGCTAACTGATGCTCCAATTGAACCAAACCAAGTTCTGTTGGAATATTCTCCCATACACTTACAGTTATCCCACTGGGATTAATAATTTTTATCAGAGGAATCTAAAATATATGTTTTAAATAAAATACAATAAACCAATACGACACTCACAACATATTTGTCAGGAGATTTCAGTTCTGGCGTTAAAACCAGAATCCTAATTTTAACTTTTTCGTGTGGCTTATAAAAGCCCTTGTCCGTCTCTATAAAAATGACGTTGTGATTGGGATAAATCAACAAAGGATCTTGAGTATGCCCAGAGTAAACAGTTCCGTTTAATTGGATCTGAAGATGAAGGCTTGCAAATTGGGCTTCTCTTATATGGTGCTTTAATTTTGGAACAGGAATATCGAAGCATTCTTGTCCTAAAAATAAAATTTCATTAATCAATTCTGACAATAAGATAAACTTGTATTATGTAAAAATGTTCCAGAAATGCAATTTAAGCTATTTTGTAATCGTTAAAAAAAGTTATCGCTCGAATTTGTAAACATAGCTGGTTTGTTGTTGCAAATTTAATTTGATTGATAATGATTTTTAAGTCAGTGGGGCAATGGGATTGAATACGCAGGGGTCATGGTTTTAAACTGTGCCAATGCTCTTTATTTAAGTTATTATATTTTTTAAATTATTTTTATGAAACTTACTTGTGTTTAGCATGTGTGATGTAACGTGGTGCTTGTCTTTGATTTTTAAATCGAGCATTACTCTTGCAGGTAGACTGGCATCGTGAATTGAGATGCAAAACGTTTCGTTTTGTCCAGAGGTGAGGGTTTTAGGGGCTGCCAATAAATATCCAGGTTCTCCTCGCTTCATATTTTCGCTACAAATTAATTTTTTATTATTATTATTATAGTTTTTATTAATCGACTTACCTCTCAGAAGCATCCCAACGAGGTGGAGTAAGTGTTATTATGATAAAAAGAAATATTTTTGGAATTGGCTTCATCGTCTTTGAATTACTTATTACGATTAATATTTGATATTAAAACACATTAGTTACTTTTGTTTGAGATACTCAAAGGCAATTCATGTTGCAATAGATGTGTGTTTATGAATATTAATAGTTTGTTTCCTTTGTGAACTTTGACATACATAAATCTTCTTATCTGTTATTATCTAGGGATTAATACCCTTTCTAAATCGTTCTATTTGTTCCTTGCATTTCATATTATTCCTATTAATTGAAAACATTAAATTTTTACCATTAAGGAATTTGGTTGTGAAAAAACTTATCAACTCTTTCCATCAAAAGAATTATTTAAATACGTACAGGCTTTATATAATTCTTTTTATTAAATAAATAAAAATGAGGAAAAAATGGGTGGATGAATACACATCTACTTTTAAATTTCTCTTAAAACGATGAACCTAAAATATTAATTAAAAGTAAAAAATAAGTAACCATAAATAACTAATAAGATAATCTTACTAAACTTTTTTAATTAAATAAATCAAACACAAGTGGCCTTCGAACAAGATAAAGATCCTTTATCACTATCTTCAACTTCCTTTTCTATTTGTACGCCGTTTTCGTCCACGCATCGACACAATCCTCTTCTGCACTGAATACTTTTGTAATTCCCATTCTTACAACATTCAGGTTTCTCATTTTTTGTCATAGTCCGTCTAGCCCGTGCACACTCTAAAATTAACAATAAAAGGCTTCAAAGCAAACTCTTCTGTTAACTTACTACAATTCATAATTGAGGCTAATGCATCGGTCTTTGCGATTTGAAAATCTTCAAGAAGTTTTCCTTGTGGATCACTGCAGTATTTTCTAAAATAATTCATAGATTGCTATGAATCTTTAAAAAATAAAGAATCCTTACATCTCTTTTTTTTCTTGAACAGGAGCATAATTTCCATCTAATTGGCAGTTAGGTAAAGAGTACCCAAACACTTCAAACCCTTCTTTTTGATATTCTCGAATGAGATTTAATTCTTCTATATACACAGCTTCACATTCTCTATAATATTCAGCTTCCATGTGGGTCTCATTATTAACTAAAAATCTGATATTAATTTAGGTTTAAAATTATTTAAAAATTTACAGCAAGGCAAACTTGTTGCAGATATAGTTGTAATGTTAACAAATTTCATTTCAGGATAAGTAGGGTGGCCATCTTCGGTGTCACTGCATAGACACTGATCATCTAAGCATTGAAGTGCATCATAATCCCCATTTGATTGACATCGTAAATGTTCATCAGGATGTAACTTCCGGTTTCTTATATTAAAAGCTTCGTGATAACTTCTAGAACATTCTAAAATATAAGATTTTTTATAATAGTCATCAGGAAAAAATTCAATTCCAACTCACTGCATCTCAATTTATATTTAACATCATCGCTATATGGAATTTCTCCAAAAATTCTTTCCCCACCTTCGGAAAGACAATAACATCTAAAATAAGAAAATTAAAGCTAATAGGAATATAAAAATAAATTACAAAATACATTTCACCAGGTATGCATGTGTAAGGGTCGTATAAACCGTTTCTATCACAAGTTGGTCGGACCTCCAAATGACCCAAAGTACCTTTTGATCGCTTCTCATCGTATAACTTTTGGCCTTTCGTACAAGGAGTGTCCACTGTACCGACAATTAACAATTAATTTAAACTACATAACAATTTAAAGAAATAAAAACCCACTCGTTGTGCATGCATGCCCAACATCTTTCTTCGTACAAATCAAACTAGGCCCACAAATAGTCGTCGGAGTAGGGCTACTAGGATCACCCACAGAACACGTTTTTCCATCACCTAAAATTAATTTTATTAAATGCAAATAGTAATTAAAAGATACAAGTACCCACCTAAATTCTCCAAACAATACTGACAGCAATTGCAGGGGCCTGGTGCTGGTAAAAAAACCCCATTGTGGGTTACATTCTGTGTTTTACAAGCCTCCGGTAATCTAACACAAGCCGTATCTGATAAGTAAGACTGCAAATCAATTTATTAAGCTCAGGAATTAGCCATAAGATTAAACAACTCACCGCGCAAAATTCCTTTGAACAATAAATCGAATCGTCCGAATAGGTTCCAAAAATTAATGAAGAGAATAAAACAAAAAGAATAAGATTCATTTTCGAGCTAAAAACAGAAAACAATTCAATTCCAAATGCAATCTAAAACTTCAAAGTAATCCTATAAAAAAAGATAACTTTTGATAAAAGGTGTGCGTGTGTGTGAATGTGTTTGTGTGATTATTTTGAGATAAATATTTAATTAATTATTAGACCATGTACATACTCAATGTTGTACATAATAACACATAATATTGCTAATTATGTTTCCTATATACATATACAAACATACAACGTAACCATACAGAAATGTTGTGCCTTTTTATTTCATTTATTTAATCTTTGGTGTTGCTTTTAAAATACAAATCGTTCGATTCAAAAAAGAAATAAACGTGCCAAAAGGGCACATCTTTGTAAATTGGGAAGGGAACGAAGGCACAACATTTCTCTACATAAAATAAAGATAATCTCAAAATATAACTACTAAGTTTTCGTATTCATTTAAACGCGTTTGTGGCTTTGGTAATATCGAAAATGTGATGTAATTTCAAGTTTAATTGTTTAATAAATAGAATTGCGTACAATTTTCACAATGAGGTAGCGTGATATTTTTTTTTAATCAAACTTCGATGATTATAAATAAAAGATCCCAAAAGTTTACTTTTTAAATACAGCAAAATAGCCGAACAAAAGCCTTATTTTGCTTGTACGATTTCCAAAGTTAATTTTGAACAAGTAAGATCGAATTGAAATTAAAACACACCTTTACTTTAAGTTAACAGGCGGTGCTCTTTCGATTTGAATCAATTAACTAAGTTTCAAATAAATAAAATATTACGTACAAAATATAAACATTATCATAAATAATTACAATGAAGACTTAGCATCTTAGCTCCCTTATAATCCTGCAGGCTGATCACACACAATTTTATAAAATAATTAAATAAAATTAAAAAATATAATATTTAAGCTTCCTTAATCAAATAATAATAATAAATAAATACATATATCTAAAGCATACCTATCAATTAATAAACTTTAAAAAGTAATAACAATCACAAAAAATAAAATTTTGGTAAGATACCTAATCAAAACAAAAATCATTTTCAACAAATCAAAGATTTTCTTTAATTGATTATTGATCGTAAAGTGGCCTTGTCTTAGTATTTATTGCTTCTTGTTGATTTAATTAACTAAATAACAGTTTGAATAAAAAAACCGAAAGGGTTTGTATATGAAATATTCATAAGATTTATCATTTTTTTTTCTTCAGTAAACTTAACTGAACACAGAGGCACACACTTCATATATTTTTTTATAATATAATTTTATATATATATATCATCTTATAAGGCTACAATTTTAAGTGCAGGAATACAATCGTTCTCAAATTTATATGGCTGTGAATTATAATAAATTGAGAACATTCACGTAAAAGGAATAATAAATATTTTATATCACACCTAGACACTATCGTGACAATAACTAATAATCAGAGATGGAATTTTATATGAAATGAATGGAGCCTAAAAATTCGAATACAAAATTAATCCATCCCTGTCAGCAATAACGTGTCTCTCTACAACATTTTTAAATTATTGTCTCACTCCATAAACCAATAAGCTCAATTTCTTCATCTTTTTTGGTTCAAAATAAAAATTTAATAAAAATATACAAACAATAAAATATCTATGTACATCTCTAAAATTCAAAAAAAAAAAAATTAGCTAAAAAAATAATTATAATACCTTCTGTGCAAAAGAATTAATTTACAATTTGCTAACACTAAAAACGTTGCAAGAATATTTTTTTGTTCATATTAATTTAAATTTAAAAAACATCGTAGAATCTTTTTTTCTAAACAATTACTTGTTTGATTTTTTTTTAGATATCTTTGTAACAATCACGACAACAAGAAAGATTTAATGAAGATATGAAAGAACAATGAAGGAAAAGGCCTCGTGTCACCTCAGAAATGCTCGGCCTTTGCAATTGATTTCTAATTAATTTGTTTATATGTTAAAACGGGTCTCCGACCCATCAGCTAGCATTAATGTTACCGTACGATTATTTATCCAAATCAGCCTGGCTAACCGCATGGGGTTCAATCGTGCAACGTCTGCAATCGGCGCCGTGCTATAAGACTTGACGCACTTCGTTTGCGAAGCGCCCAATCCGAACATTGCTTAAACATAAAATCATGCACGTTTGTTCGTCCATAAATTAGATACACTTACCCGTACTCGTTTGCCAAAAATTCAGTCTATTTTCGCCACAGGCATAACTAACCAGAGACTTCCCATCGGGACTGAAGGCGCACGCTGTTACAGCAGAGGAGTGGGCATTAATCGTTGTACATTTACCCTGTCTTAATTCGTATAACATTAAAGTACCATTATTAGCTCCAACTACAAAGATCCTTTTAATATGAATTTTAATAAAAATAAAACATTAGGGCTACCAGCTATCCTTCTGGTTGCCGGACAATGAGATACTTGATTAAAGCGACAAACTGCTGGAAAAACGTCCTGCAAACCCTTCGTCTTTAAATGCCCAGGATCCAAACAGTGCAGAATTATATCCATCAACTAAAACCAATACGTTGTGATCGTTACAGAAAAAAAAACAATTACAAACCCACCTCAACTAACAACTCCGCCATTTCATTCTGCATTTTATCGATTAAAAGTTCGACTCCTCTCAGTATTTCTGGCTTCGCTTTGTACAAAACTGAATTACTTAAATTAACATTTAAAGCTTGGGCGTTTTGTTGCATCGCGTTATATCTAGCCACTTCTCTGGCCATTGTAGTTATAAAAGCGGCAGGTCTACAAAATTAATTCAATCACAAAGATAAAAGTGATTCAATAAATTACCTCGCAGTTGCTATGAGTGTTAAAGCATGTCTTGCAGTTCTACAAGAATCTGCTTGAGGTGTTAACGGTAGCCCATAAGTCATATTTGGCACTAATTTATCAGCATCCGAACAGAGCTCTAAGAGACCTAGAAAAAGGATAATCTTTACAAAAGCTCGGTACTCTTACAGAACTCACCTAGAAGTACTTTGCTTATATCCAAATAAGGCTCCCAAACTGTAAAGCCTCTTCCTATTAAATCGATGGCAGCCCTTCGAAGAGGAGTGTGTGCTGGTAACTTTGGTGAAGGTGGAGCTAACAATAAATGCGATAAAGCCATCGAAGTCAGTCTTGCTAAATTATTGTTTCCAAGGCCTTAAAAACAATTATTAGTTTTAAATTACCATAGAAGCATTTTAATAAGTTACCGAAGCCTTCAACCACTGAACTTTTCCTTCGTTCGTCTCCTTGTCTTTTTTTGGAATTATCGGAAGTAATGTCTTGACCAAATTCGGCACCAATAACGCCTAATAATACAACGGCAGTGGTCTGTTTGCGTTTCAATTCAGCTAAACTCGATGGCTTACGTACTTGTTCCTCTTCCTCTTCTTCAAACTCCTCTTCCTTTAATATTAAACGAAATTAATTTAATTATAAATGTTAATAACAAATATCTTACAGGTGCTTCTGGACTATTTGGTTGTCCAGAATTCGAATTGACATTATTCTGAGTTGGATGAGAGACTGCTTGTTGGTTGATAGTTTCGGTTTGAGTATATAAAGGCAAGTATTGTGCCCAGGCATCGACTAAAGCTTTTCTACCTTTAGGGCCCATGCTGTAATGTCATTAATATAATGTATGTTTTAGTAAGAATTCTAGCAATTTGTTATCAGCCAATCTGAATAAATATTATTACGTTTGATAGCTCTTGATGAGTAGAACGAAACCCCCAAAATGACTAATATCAAAACAGTCAGAGGTTCGTAAAGGTAATACTTTTTTTAACACGGGTGACAATGTATTTAAACAAAGTTTTGTACGTTTTGGGGCCATTCAGCAACCTCGAAATATTAACTTAAACAGGCAAACTTGTTTATAATTTTTCCTGCGCCTAAATCAAAATTTGCAACAAACATAATTATTAAGGAATTATTTTTTCAAACACATCCCAATCTCAAAAGTCCCCCTCCAATTTTTAAACAATTTAATAAATAATCCATTTAATAATAATAATGAAATAATATAAAACAAATTTTAAGATGGGAATAACACCATAAGTGGAAGTGAGAAGCAATTATACGAGTTTCTTTTAAGTAATAATAATAATTATATTACCGCAAGGCTGATTTCCCTAATGAGTGCGAGAGAGGTAGACTTATGCAGCTTTCCTTATGTAAATGTGAGATAGACACATGTTTCCTAATTTAATAAGTTGGAAACCGAATAATAATTTAAAAGCTTTAACTATGTAATTAGCCCTCAACCCTTCAATAGTTTCATCCCTCAAAAATTAAATATTATTAAAAAAAAACTGTTTTAATTATTTAAAGCTTGAAATTAAATAAATAGCGTTATGATTATAAGAATTGTTCTTATAACTATTTAAAAGCTTTAAATAATTTAAAAGTATCTAAAAGTAATAAACTAAATTTATAAGAGTAAAAAAACCAAACTTAGCTTACATAAATTGGATCCTAACTGCAGCCTTCTAATTTTCAAAGATGGTTAAATTTCCCTAACAGCTTAGGGGCTGTAAATTAATAACTTAGAATTCTTATTAAATACACGACCTATAACATTGCTTGCACACAAAGAAATGACGAAGTTTCAAAACACAAACTCCGTTAGGTAAGAGGTTGACTAATTTTTATCAATGACCTAAAGCTAAACTCGATAGACATAAACACACTCAGCCCACTTTTTAAATAATGCTTTCGATTAAACTTTTAAAAATTAATACTAAAAACTAATAAAAATTCAAAACAATTCTTTAAACAGGGTAAAACACCCTTAAACCAAAATCTATTGTTTTTAGAAAAAACATTAAAAAAATAACGTTATAAATTTTGATTTTAAAGTCAATACCCTCAGAAACTTAGGATTCAATTATTAGGGGTTTCATACAACTTATTTAGAGCTATTAAATGCACCAATTTAAGTCGAGATTAGCCGATGATAGATTCCTACTGTCCTTAGTTATTACTATAACTCAAGAGACTAAGAATTGCTGTTGACTCACCGTCCTAATTCGGCTAAAAGAAGAGCTTGAGCTGCTTCTCTTACTTCTACACAATGATGTTGCCAGCGTTTTGCCATCGTCTCGACTTGGGGGCGTTTAAAGTGCTTAGAACCAGCCTGAACCACCTAAAAATCAAATTGTAATTAATCCACATTTTAAACACTAAAAAAAAATTATAATTCTTAAATACAAAAGACTTGGCATAGAGATTTAAACATTTAAAAAATCAATAATAAGTACATTAATAAACGAAAAAGTAATTATGAAATAAATGATAAAAATTAAATTTCACCTTATCCGGAAGAAGAACACAATGGAGGGTTGCTAGCAGTGACCACCCTTGTTTGATTTGTGCTTGTTGTTGGGTATAAAGTTCTTCGTGTTCTTCGTCTGACTTTGTCCATTTGACTCTGGTGGATTGTCTTTAAATTATGTTATTACTTTTATTAAGTAGCTTAGATGATAGAACAATACCTGTGTAATTTTCTGTTACGTTCTTGTTCTGGAATAAAGGTAGCATTGCTCATCGACATCAAAGTATGACTGACTGCAATTATGGCAAGAAGATGATTACTGGTAAGTGTTGTACTAAGTTCCCAATGTGCTCGACATGTAAATATTCTTGTGAGTTGCTCTCTGCGGACAAGCTCAGGGGGTAAGTTTACAGATATAGCTAAATCATCTGATAAGGTCTCGTTCGTCAAAGGAATAGTGTTGTGCCACGTTGGAAGAAATAAGGACATATAATTAGCTTTCGATAATACACCAAAGGAAACAGGAACCTAAAACATAATCATAAATTAAATCATAAACCCTAAAACAATGAGTTTTATACCATTGGACGCAATAGTCCTAATTTGGCTTGACAAACTCGATCTAAATCATTATCCATCCCCCATGCATGAAGAAGAGAAAGAAGCAATTGAGCAATTTCCATCCCATGACTAGTTTCTAAAGGTCCTAAATTTGGTTTGCTGTTAGCTCGAGAATTCGATTCGCTACCATCTAAAAAATTAAAACAATTTAACTCCAGGAACTACAACACTTAATATTAATGAATAACAAAAAACATCTCACAATCATAAAATCTCTGCATACATTGCCATTAACCTTTTTGGAAACAATAACCTTGCGAGTACAACAAGTTCAACAAGGGTGTGGTCGATTTAATTTGTTTATAAAGTATTTAGGCTCCCAGCAATTAAAAAAATCCTGAATCCGCGACACAATAAATCAAGCCAGTAAACGAGAACGCTTTTTTGAAGCTGTATGACAATGATCTTTAAATTAAAGGTCATCAGGCTTTTGTTACTAATAAAAATTAAATATTTTTATGTCACTTAAGACAATCCTTGAAATATTAAACTGGATCAAAAATTTACACATATAAATAATTCATAACGCCCTCAAATAATTGTTGCTCAAAAGGACATCCTTGTTGAATTTATTTTTGGAAAATTACAACAGCTTTTTTTAAGAAACTGAGAGTTCGATCCTTAGAAATTCTATTTAATGTAACTCTAATATGAACTATTCGAACGATAATAAAGTATTCTTAAATTTATCTATTATGATTTATCTGAAATTAAGATTCTAAATTATTATTAAAATAAATACAACGAAATTTGGGTAGTATCCAAATAACTTCCCAATGTAATAAGATATTGCTAAGGTGGGCAAGGTGGACAAGCCTTTACATAATTTCGATAAGCTCCCCTATAAATACTCGATTTCGTTAGCTCAGAAATCAGTTCTTAGTTGTTCTCGACCAGTAAAGAACATTAAAAATGAAATTTTTGGTAAGTCATCTTTCAGTTTGCAAAAATAGCTTTTAAAATTAAATTAATTTAAATAGGTTGCCATTTCCTGCCTTGTTGCCGTTGCGGTAGCTAAACCAAGTGGTGTGGGGCACATCTCAGCTCCCGGTTTTGCTTATTCGAGCCTAACGGCCCATGCACCTGTGATATCTGCCTATACAGCACCTCTAGCCGCTGTTGGTCATCAATCAACCACCTACACTCATGGAGCAATCGCTGCCGCCCCAGCTCTTTCTGCTTACAGTGCTCCCATTACTGTAGCCCATCATGCTGCTCCAGTTGCCTTCGCTCACAATACCGCTTATGCAGCTCCAGCTGCCATAAGCGCACCAGTTGCTCGTCTCACCAGCGTTGCTTCAGTCCCAACTACCGTCAGCCACCAATCCAGCAGCATCACTCACGGAGCCATCGCTGCCGCCCCAGCCATTGCTGCTTATTCTGCTCCATTAGCCGTAGGTCATTCTGCCTCCATCGCTGCACCAGCTCTTGCTGCTTATACCGCCCCAGTAGCCGTTGCTCATTCTGCCTCCATCGCTGCACCAGCTCTTACTGCTTACACCGCTCCAGTAGCTGTTGCTCATTCTGCACCCGTTGCTGCATTCGGCATCGAAAAGAGCCAATATCATGCCCAAGACACTTTAGGACAAGCCTCTTATGGCCACACTGAAGCCTTCCAAAGTCACCATGCCATTCAGGATATTGCTGGAAACAAAGCTGGAGCTTACAGCTGGGTAGCCCCCGATGGACAAGTAATCCAAGGAAGATACGTAGCCGATGCTCTTGGATACCGCGTCCAATCTAATGCCGTCCCAGTCGGTCCAGCTACCATCGTTGAAACTCCAGAAGTTATTGCTGCCCGTTCTGCACATTTAGCTGCACACGTTGCCGCCAGAAATGTTTGGTAAATTCTTCTTTTAACATCCACTTCCGTCCTTTCCATAAATTAATACCAAAGCACACTCCTGGTCTTCTCGGCAGGATTTGAATGTAAATATTTGTTTATTTCTTATGGTCGAAAGATAGTCTCAGCTTTTTACATTCAAATTTGGCGATACTTAAATTCTCCCCGATATGTATTATAAATTTTTATTGTAATTTAAAAACTTAATAAAATCAAAAAAGGCTAATTTTGAGTTGCTATTTGAAACGATCTACGATTACCAATTAAATAAAATAGTACCAGCTTACTTCTGGATGAGTCAGCGCCTTGTTTTAGAACACTTTCAGCTTTTGCTTGAATTCTGGTTTGGACATTCTCGGCTCCTTCTTTCATTTTTGCTAATATACCTAAAAAATAGATTAATCAATCTTTGATTGCTATTATAAATTAAAAATAAACGTTAAACTTATTAAATCAATAAAAAATGAAGCTTGCTAAAACTCTCAAATAAAAAAGTCGATATAAAACTAAAACGTGCAAACTGCCAAAAGAAGTGTATGGTAATAAAAAAAAACTAAGCCTTTAAGTTGTTAATTACCGTGCTTATCTTTTTCCTTAATTATCCTTTCAACATTTTCTGCTTTATCTTTCACTTTTCCAAAGAATTCTACAGAAAATACAACATTAATATAATTTAACAATTCCATTAACTTAAACAATGGATTATTGTAAGCCCCACATTTTTTTAACCATTAAACAGTTAAACACAGAATTATACCTGCAATTTTTTTATGAGCGTCCGGACTAGCGCTGTGTGTTAAAGCAGCAACTTTGAGATACTCAGACTGCGAGATTAAACCAGCTGCTTCTAAGCTTCCCGGAGACATAGCAGAGTACTCTTCGCTTAATAATTCTATGACCAGAGCTTCAATATCGAAGAATAATATATGACTTTCGGGATCTACAAAATTAGGTATTAAACAGTGGTTTATAACACAACAAAGAATTACCTTTGGGATTCGTTCTCAATCCTTGAATGACTAAAGGTGAGTTATGACTAAGTTTCATATGAGGATCATCGTTATTTGCATGAGCCCCCAGCTGTTGTAATTGATGCAATCCTCTTTGTGTTGCATGCCTTATCGCGGAAAGATTACGATGTCTTAAACCTCTACAAATAAAAATAAAGAAGTTCGTACGTAATTCTCAATTTAAATAATCAACCTAAAGAAATGCACAGCTGGATTAGCTAAGCCCATTTCTGATGATACATTATAACTAGATTCATTTTCATCACAGGCGTATAATACTTCTTCGGCAGCAATACCTACGAATTAAACAATTAGTTACCTTCTCTGAAAGAAATAATTGGATCAATACCTTGTAAAACCCGATCTAAATGCCCGGTCTCCATTTGCCACACGTAAACAGTTCCGTCAGAACAACCAATTATCATAAAATCATCAAAGGGTCTCCATTTAATCGTAGTAACAGGAAATAGGTGCCTCGATGCAAGACAAACGCATTTGCGTTCTGTTAAACTTAACAAAGTAACCGAATGATCTGAAGCCACGGAACATATACATTTTTGTATCCTCGTCTGTAAAATTCCGCTTTAATTAATAAGTATTTTATTGTTAAATTGTAACTTACACTACAAGCGTTTGGAGGCACTAAAAGCTGTGTAATTTCACCAGCGTGGACACAAAATCTATGGAGCAACGTCCCAGCGTACAAATCCCATAAACAAACAGCAAAATCTACTCCTCCTGAGATTAAATGATTTTTATCATACCTAGAATGCTCCCTATAAGGGTAGAGCAAACAGTTAACTCTACCACCGTGCCCCGTTAAAACTTGATGTAAAGGCCAGCCTTAAATAATTGCAATTAAAACTTCACATTTTACTATTTAAATTAATTAAATACCATCGTATTGTTGGTGATTTCCGTGGAGTAACTGTAACATAACAGTTTGTGTGGCTGGAACGATTATAATAGTGCCATCTTCACGACCCACAACTAATCTACTTTGAAGTGGCAAATATATACTAGCCGTTAATTTAACAGCTAAAATAGATTTATTAAAATCAAAATAAAGGTAGACCATAATTAAAAAAACCTTGATTTTCTTGTTTCTCTAGTTGATCTAATATTCCAACAGCATTAGGTTTCATACTCGACCAAGCATCAGAGAGACTTGTTGTTATATTAGCAGTCATCTGTAATGGTTGTGGTGGTTTTTGCAGTTGTATTTCGCTTAATTGAGCTGGTGATAACTCAGGAATGTTCCATACCAAAACATACCCTTCGGAGTCGCCCCTTAAGAGGTATCTGTATGAATTGTTCTTCCTCTGAGTTGTTACGAAACGCATTGCCGGTGGACATGAGAGTGTCTAGAAAAATTAATTATCAAAATATCAAAATTAAAATTTAGTTTTGGAAAACTTTACTTTGTTATCAGGTTGACTCAAAATGCAATATAAGAAGGGACTATCAGTTTCGACAGTTGCACTATGAAAATCTCTGTTATCAGGTATACTGCTGTAAAAATAATATAGTTACAAAGTGCAGGTAAATCAAAAGAAATATAAGATCCATAATTGAGTGTGTAGGTATGAGTTTAAATAAAGCTACAGGCATCGAGTTACAATTATAAGTAAGAGTAGAGTCAATCCTAAAATATTGCAATGAGACGAATAAAAAACACACACAAAAGACACACTTATTAGAAATAGTAAGTAAACACACTAATATATTCAGATTATACCAAAATCGAGAGTAAAAATAATAAAAAATCATGCGAGAAAAGCAAGCATTAAAAAGAAGAATAAAGTGCTTTGATTATCAAAATCAATAATTGCGATTCTTTCCATCCAAACTTGGACATAAGATACTTAAAATAAACAAAGGCAATGTTGTAGGTGAGTACTTGGAGCGATTGTGATTATTTTTGGATTTCAATGACCAACGACAGTCCTCACTTACAACAAATTTATCTCATCTTAATCTGATTAAAATAAGATAAAAGCGCAAGCAACTAAAATAGAAAAATACATAAAACGTGTGATGATCTGACCTATTAATATTCTTGCCACGAAGTTTGCTATGAGGTCCATGGAGAAAACAAAATAAACCATTAGTATTATTACTGGCAGATGAGTCATATGAAGGTGCTTTATAAAAGAAATAAATCAAACCCAAAATGCAGAAACATGACGTGTTTAGTGGTATAAGTTATTGTGTTTTAACTTTCATTAAATTTTGAACAACAGAAAAATACCTTTACCAAGAAAACGATTCATACTTTCTAGCGATCTGATTAATAAAGCAACTGCTAAAAACTATCGTCTTGATGCCTTTGTTACTGTCCCGTGTTTTACCTAGTTCACAATCTATAAAACACATTTAAAAATTGTGTTAAGGTAAATAAAAGGCATTGTCGTATGCAATTTAACTAAAACTTGGTCTACGGTAACACATGGTGAAGTAAATTAACTTACTTCGCTGGTAATTTGTACAAATACCCTTTCCCGGCATCGGACCATACTATGATTCGATCTGCCGATAAAAAATCGCCCGACATCCATCTTTCGCCTCTGGGGGCGAGATAAGAACATAACACACTAAAATCACCTAAAATTATTTAAATTTATACACTTAGCATTAGATCTAAAATAATTTCTAATAGTACCAGCATCGTAGATTTGCCAATATTTACTACAGACTATAAGAACTGTACGTTGATTATATGCACAGCACTGCATGCATACAGCATTGAGGCATCGGGTTTGTTTGCTTTCCTCTTCATAGATTGGTTCCGAATGCTTATTCTCATGACCCAATAACGTCCATACTTTAACCATTCCAGTTGTTGTTAAGGCTAAGACAACGTCATCCTTACGCTTGCTGGGTCTTAGAACCTAATCAGTTGTCATTATTACTACTTTAGAAATGCTTTAAATAGAGGTCAACGTACATGAAGAGCACTTATCCAATCAGGATTGACTTTCGAAGACAACATAAATAAAATTTCTAAACTAAAAGGATCCATAATTAAGACTTCTGGATAATACCCATTACAAAATAATCTAACGTCCTCGCAATTACACATGTGGTAAGCCTAAAAACATAATAAATTTTAATAAGTGTTTTTAACAATTAATAAATTACACCGACCATCAACCAATTATGATAATTCGAATAAACACATATTAAAATTAAAAACAAACGTTTTATCACAAAACAAGCATGTTTTCTTAAAGGTAAATATTTAATCTGTTATTTTTACGCATGTCTCACCTGCATGTTAGTATGTACTTGAGATAATTTAATAACTTCTCTACATTTTCCATCGACCAAGTCCCAGGTACACATTTCCCCTGCTTCTGAACTAGAGACAATATAATTGTTATCCTGCACTATTGAAGCCTTTGATATACATAAAACAGGAGCTGTATGTCCAACTAATAAGCACCTTGGAGTCATTTCTAAAGTATCAGGATCTACTTGCCTAAAAAAAGTAATAATTCAAAGCAACCGTAAAGATTTTTATAATAAATTACCATAAACATATTTGTCCATCGTAACAGCCTGTAGCTAAAGTCTTTTGATCCTTCGATAAATAAATACATGATATACAATGTGTAGGTGCATATTTTCCCCATAAAACGACGGGGACCACCAAACTAGTTCCTGGCATCCTTGCGATCTTGAACAGAAGTAAAAAGAGCCATTAGATGGGACAGTTAATTCATATCATAAGTTTACAGCTATTATTTATGATAACATTAAGTTAAAGTTGCAAATAAACAATAAGTTCAATTAATTTAAATTAGTGTCAATTAAAATATTGAGCATATAGTTGTGTCATATGACCTACACAGGTTCAAGGAAACCCCAATCACTGTTACATACTGCTGTATTTTTATAAAATAAAGCTGAAATATCAAGGTGTACCTGTTATATATTAGTTTATGTGACGATTATCACACTAATTTAGATAATATTGTACAAAATAACCCAACTTTTTGACAACACTAACTGCGATTAATATTCAACAACTAAACACTTGTAGATGCTTGGTATTACCTTATTTTCTTCAGTTTTATACACAGGACGGATTATTAAATTAATATTATAATTTCTTCGTGGATAGATATGTTAGTCGCCATTTTAGTAAGAGATCAGCTGTTGACACACATCAAAAATCGGCCATATTCATTAATAGTGTACTTCTAAATACAATCAAAGTACAAATCCTCTTAAACAATAATTCGTCCAAAATTCAACACTATATTAACAAATTAATTAATTTAACTTAATTACTACATGATAAAAACGATTAAAGTGCACTCAAAAGTGAAGAATTAAAATACTATTTCAAAAAATTAATCTGGGGACCTCTGTTTTTACAGTAGTTGCAGCCCTGCTGTAGGTAAGATTTTTGTAGGTTAAAATTATGCAGTAGAAATATTTATAAATATATCTAAAAGTAAGTCAAAAATTGTATATTGATTAATATCGTTAAATCAAATGAAGCAATCTTAAAAGGGAAGCAAAGATGAAATGTCATTACGAAGTATTAGAGGTTCCTCGAGATGCAGACGATTCTCAAATTAAAGCAGCTTACAGAAAAATGGCTTTAAAGTGGCATCCAGATAAAAACATAGAGAATTCAGATTATGCAAAAGAACAATTCCAATTGATTCAGCAAGCCTATGAAGTGTTAAGTGATAAACAAGAAAGAGCCTGGTATGATAATCACAGAGAGCAAATTTTACGGGGAAGCAATTCGGAGTTTGAAGACAACAGTCTTGATGTATTCCAGTATTTCACTACTACTTGCTTTAAAGGATACTCGGACGATGAGAATAGTTTTTATACAGTTTACAGAAACGTATTTGACAAAATTGCCCAAGAAGACATAGAATTTATGGATGACAAGGAGGAGCTCCTCGAGATCCCCACTTTTGGTATCGCTTCAAGTGATTATGAGGATATAGTGGGTCCTTTCTATGCCTATTGGATGAGCTATAGCACTAAGAAAAGTTTTGTATGGCTTGATCCTTACGACGTCAAAAATATGAAGGGGAGAAGAGTTTTTAAGTTAATTGAGAAAGAAAACAAACAAGTACGTCAAAAAGCTAAGAAAGAAAGGAATGACGAAATAAGGGCTTTAGTAGCATTTGTAAGGAAAAGAGACAAAAGGGTACAACAGTACTCCAAAAACTAGAAGCCAAAATAATGGAAAACAGGAAGAAACAAGAAGATCTGAGTCGACAGAAGCGCTTAGAAAGAAGATCGGAATTGAACGAATCCAATTCACAAGCTGAATGGAGTAAATTTGATAATGTTAAAACTGAATTAGAAAAAATTGAGAAACATCTAGCCCAGGAGTTTGGAGAAGAAATTACAGACAGTGAAGATGAAGAAAAGGAGAGTGAAGTATCTTACACAGAAAATTTATATTGTGTTGCGTGCAATAAATTATTTAAAACGTCCAAAACATTTAAGAATCACGAATCTAGCAAAAAACACAAAGAGAATGTAGAAAGATTAAAAGCAACACTGGCAGAAGATGATTTATTATCGGACAGTCAACAAGAAGAGTTGACCATTTCAGAAGCAGAAGAAATCGATGATTCAGGACTAACTCTCTCTGAGAGTGAAGATGAAGTTATACCTAAACAAAAAACAAAGAGAAAGATTAAGAAGTTAAGGAATGATCACCGTCTTGAGAATGTCGATGTTGAATTAATTAGAAACCTAATTGAGGACCCAATAGACGATTCTAAAGATTCAGATTTTGGCGCAACCAAAAAACAAAAGCGCAAGAATAAAAAGTCAAATAGTAAAGCAGATAAAGCTTTACCCAAACCCAGTTCAGAAGTCAACGATAACCCTCAGGATCCCATAGAAGAAGAAGAAAAAGCGAAAACTAAACAAAAGAAAACGAAAAAAATTAAAAATAGAAAAGAGAAAAATGTAGAAGAGCTTTCACAAGCCGATGTCGATACGGCCCATTGCTGTGTGTCTTGTAAAGCTGATTTTCCATCGAAAAATAAGTTATTTGACCATCTTAAAAAAACAGGGCATAGTGTTTATCTCCCCCAAACACTACAACAAAAAGTAAAAAAGAAAACAATCAAAGAAAAATAAATAACATAGCTAAAAGAAATTTTGTTGTAACTTAGATTAATAAATGATTTTCTCTTTGACTTTAATTATATTCATTATCGTATTAGTTTCCTTGTAAAATAATATAATATACTCATCAAGAAAGGAGTTAGGGACTTATTATTTTTTTAAATAATTAGGGAAAATATACTCTTTGAGCATGGCTCAAGGGTTCTAATTATTTAAATAATATCGAGATACATCTCTATTAATGAACATTATAAGTACATAGATAGGTAACAATATAATAAGATAATATTTGGTAATATAGCATTCTGCTTTAAAAAATGAGTATATTTATAATAAGTCATATAGCAGAGCTTTTAATTAAACGCAGCCCTTATTAAATAATCACAAATAAAGAGATTCTTTTTTTTTTCAGATGCAAATAGTACGCAGCATTGCTAAACAACTTATTCGAATGATGAGGTAAACCTTACAAGTTTCGTTAAAAATTAATTTTAAGTATATCCTTTTCTTTAATAATATGTAAAAATTCCTATAAAAATACCCTGCTCTTTTTCAAATTAGATTTAAAGAAATAGGAAAGCTGAATGTGGATGTAGAAAGCAGAAATTGATCCCATTAAAGGCACAAAAACCTCTATAAATAATTATATTCCACTTACCGATTAAAAATGAGATCAGGATACATCGAAAGATAACATTCTAATTTAGTATAATCATTACAAATGCAATAAACAGCAATTTGGCATATTAAATTGTGCTCTAATGCCCCTGGAATAATTGTTTAAAATTTGGAATAAGCATTTTCACATATTTGGGCAAAGCCAAGTTGAAACTTAAGAGAGAATCCTAATTTTTAAAACTATAAAAAGAGTTCGTATCACAAAATGGAAAATATTTTGGCAGCCATAGAATTGTGTTCGTAGCTTTTAATTTTCTGCATTAAAAATTGTCATAAAAAATATATATAAATCTAGTTTGGCATTTTAAAAAATAAACGGCTCATAATTTGGTCCCTTTACATTTAAAAACGTGGGTTTCTGATATGAAAATTTACGAGAGATAAAAATTAAAAGCTACTCCAAGATCAGTCGGTTGTTTTTTTAAAAACTAGAAGCACCAAATTATATTTTAAAAATACTAATAAAAGACTTTTCATTTACAGCCAGAAAATTTCTTATCCAGCTGCTGAACGAAACAAAAGCTATATTTTGGAAGTGCTTTTAAAGCATATTCCAAAGGAAACTCAAGGAAATGTGTTAGAAATATCCTCTGGGACTGGCCAACATGCTTCTTATTTTGCCCAACATTTTCCTAATCTTACATTCCAACCATCAGAGTATGAGAGATCGTTATTTAACAGCATTAAAGCTTATGCTCAGGATACACCTACAAAAAACATGAGAGATCCGATTGAAATTGATGTTACAACTTCACAAGAATCATGGCATTTAGAAGCTCAACATTACGACTACTTAATTAATATTAACATGATGCACATCAGTCCCTACAGTTGCACTCAAGGCCTATTTCGAAATGCTTCCAAGCTTTTAAAACAAGGAGGCTTAATGATTACGTACGGGCCTTATGCTTTGAACGGGGTAATCACGCCCCAGTCTAACATAGATTTCGACAGAGGTCTACGAAGACAAAGTAACGAATGGGGATTAAGAGACATCAAAGATTTGGAAGCATTAGGAAAAGCTAATGGCATTCAATTATTAAAGACCTACGATTTACCCGCTAATAACAAGTGTTTAGTTTGGCAAGCTCTGTAATTAGTTATTATTTAAAACTCGAAATAAAAAGTTTTAAGCTACTTACTGATTATAATTTAAGCTACACATATAAGGGTGTGCCCTTGTTGAATTTGGTCTTGGACTTTATCACTACTTGTTGATTTCTCTGCAGGTACAGATAGACATGCAGAGAGGAATGTTAAAACAGTACCAACTACTGCGTACCACAAACCATAACCCAACGAACAATTGCCTGGATCGAAAGGAGATGAATCTTTACCACACAAGGTGTGTACACGATGTGTGCTCCAAGCCATGGGGTATAACATCACTCCCAAGATATAAAATAATCCTAAAAAATACAAGTTTTATTTTTGGAAATAAAATGAAGGGCTGTTTATCACCTGCAAACGCTTGTGTGGCTCCGGACATTGTGAATATGCTTTTTTTGAAGATACTTTGGAAACAGAAGCTGAGGACTCCAGATATTACAGTGAGGCACATCACAGTTAATCCTACAAATAATAGATTATTAAATAACTCAAACTAAATTAAATGCCAAGATTTATTGGCGTTACAAGAGAAATAGGAAAAAAAGATTCCGGCTATGGGCACTAAGAACGTTCTCTTAAAATATAAAGCGACTCCATTGCCAGAATTTCTGAAATTATTTTTTTTTAATTTAGACATAACTTCAAAATGAAAATTCACTCATTTTGAAAAATCATTATTTTTGAGTTTAAATTCGAGTATATTGGCCCATCGGTTACCACAACTTTCTTTTTGGTAATTGAAAACTAATATATTTAGCTACCTTAATCGTTAACAAATTATTGTACCTCGTGGACAACAACTTTGAAATTAAGTTTATTTTTTTCAAATTGCAATAACAAAAATTAATGATAAAAAAATTATCATTGTCATTAACTTGCGAGTTCCTAAAATTATATTAAACCTTCATACAAGATTAAACCGTTTAGTCTAAAAACATATAAGAAGTTATACAAACACACCTAACGATATAAAAACCATGGCAGTCTTCCAAGCAATAGGAAATATTTCGGAATCTGTGGCCAAGCCGCGAACAGCAATGGTGCTGCAGTAAAATTCATCCTTAACTAATTTGCATCGCGTATAAATCCCAAGGCTCGGAGTGTATTTAGTTGTTTGATTCCCAACAGTTACATCCTTCGGCACCCCCAATAACCACTTCGGACTTACAAGAGCCGATAACATCAAAAGAAGTGCAATGAGACTGATTAAAGCCCATAGTAAGCTCTTCCCAGTAACAATGATGTAACACATTTTGTTCTCTTCTCATCTCTATGGAAAAACCTGCAAAATATAATCTGTTAATCGTAATCGTTGACAGTAAATGGCAACCAAAAAAAGATCATCGATTTTAAATAAAAATACATCACGAAGTAGTGGAACTTTGGTAAGAAGGGAACGTTCATCAATTTCATCTCGACAAGGAAGCAATGATGAAACCTTCGAGATGCGATTTGAGAGATTTTGTATCCAATTCGGTGCTTGGACTGTACCGAATGTTAGAGTCATTAATCGAGAACCTTCTGTAGGTGTTTTTCCAAAAATGCATAGGTAATCCTCGATAATTTAGATTTACAACAAATAAAAAGGATCATTTTTATTAGCTCTGAAATTAAAATGAATCGAATAGAATCCAAAAGATTGCAAGAGTCTAAAAATGTAATACCTGAAGTATTAGTTCTTTTTGATACTCATGAAATGTTATCATTTTTAAATACGGTCATACTAAAACGTTTTCGAGTAGACCGAGGTATGTTAATTGCATTACGAAAGTCTTTTGAGAAGTTTAATACAGTAACAATTTTAAAGTAAGTCTGCAACCCAAAATAAATTAAATCTTAAGAATAAATTTACAGATTAGAATATTGTCAGTTTGAAAATACTGATTTGAGAACTTTAAAAACAATTCTACAAAAAAACAGATTAATTACTGAATTAAGTATGGATGGGAACCCAAATCGCTTTCAGAATTTTTATATTCTACTAAAGGATACTCAACTGGAACACTTATCAATGCGTTTCTGTCAGATCAATGATAGAGGAGCTAAATTAATAGCTGCTCAATTAAGTGCAGCTTTTGAGCAGACACTAATATCTATTGATTTATCAAGTAATTTTATATCGGATGAAGGGACAGCTTCCATCGCACATGCTTTGAGAATAAATCGAGTTCTTCTCTCCCTAAACTTATGTAATAATTGGATAACAGACACTGGATGCGCCAGCTTATTAAACATACTCTCAATATTTACATTAAACCCAGAAGAAATTTTTATAAGAAGAGCCAGAATATTTAATCACTTATCAGAAAGACAAAACTTAGTAAAACTAATAATTTTAATTAATTTATTTCTATTATAAGACATTTGTAATAGATAGAGCAACATAAGCAAGCTCTCCTAAGAAAACCAGATTCACAAACATCACGACAATCAAGCTCGCACAAAAGAACAAGCAAAGATTCTGGCTCAGAGACCAGAAGAGAAAATCGCAAAGCCAGCAAAGGTATAAATCCCAATTTACAACAAGAAATATTATCGAGAGCATTGTTTCAGGTTCGTCTCAAAAAAGAGATTCGGCTTCAAATCAGAGTAAAAAGTACACTATAACATGTGCCGATATAGATTTAATTATTGAATCAGTTAATTCTGAATTAACGCCAGATGAGCATCCCTTTGTAAGAGATTGCTATGCTGAAAATGATGAAATTTATTGCAAAGGAAACTTGCAATTGATCAATTTAAATTTGGCTTGTACGCATAGCCATTTCTGCATGTAACATGTGTGTAATCATTCTTTTTTAGATAACAAAATTACAGAAGTAGGTTTATTAACCGTCATAGAAATGCTGAAGTATCAGGGAAGTGCCTGTAAGAAACATGAAGGTTTATCTCATCTGTTACTAGAAGGAAACAGTTATTCCGAGTGTTGTACAGAAATTAATGAAGTTAATTATTTAATGGACGAGTGCTTTGCCAGAAAATTTTCCAGTTTGTCCTGCGAGAGCAGAAAAAGTTATAAAAGAAGAAAATCAGGACATAGCAAAGTTTCTATTGCCCTTTAGTATATTTTATGAGTGATTCTACTCTTTTCCTTGTGATTAAATTTTAATGTCCGCTACACCTTCCTTTGCATGATTCATAGCACAGTTATTAAACTTTTAACCTTCCTTGTAATTTGCATGTGTTGTATATTAAATGATTAATATTCAAGCAGCATACCATTAAAAATTAATGAATCCACACCCTCCTTCAACCATTAAAATAAGAAGAAATTGATCGACAAAAGCTCTATATTAATGCCTCACAAGTTCCAAATTCTTATACCACATTTATCTAGAAATATTGTAATTATAGAAAGTAATAATTTATATATAAATACTTACAATTTAAATTAATTTAAGCATAAATAAACAAGCTGACTTGTTATTGAAGAAACACCATTGCCACTCGTACACTGTGACCAACCTTTGGTTTTACACTAATTTTATTTAAATTTAAATAGTCTTTGAAATGTGGTACTTAAAACCTTTGTCCTTCAGTAATACGTGGCTTACTATCGTAAAATGGCTTCCTTATCTTTTAAATAATAATTAATTAATTAAACAGATAAAATTGTAAGTAAATATTATGGTATAAAGTTAAATTCTTACCAAGAGGGTATGCAAATGCTTTGAGACTATTTCTAATTAATGTATTCCACATGTTTTTTATTATATAAGTAGCATGTTTCCTTATTCAATTTCATTCAATTAAATACTTATTAAACACTTAAAATACATGGAAAAAGACATTTAACATATATCTTTCAGAGTAATTTAAAGTCAGTCTGATTAGGAATGCTAGCGTACCTCCGAATTTAACAATACTGAAATAATATTAAACAGTTTGAATAATGATCGTGCTCCAGTTAATTATCAGCTTTCATTTGATTTTAGCTAGTATGTCATCGGAAAAATCTTATAAAGTGTTTGTATATGGGACTCTTAAAAGAGGAGAACCAAATCACAATTGGTTTGCAAGAGATGAAAGCGGGCATTACAAATTTATTTGTAATGCTAAAACTATTGAAAAATATCCATTAGTAATTGCTACTAAATATAATATACCGTTTCTACTTTACAGCCCTGGTAATGATTATAGAAAAGTAAATCTAAAAATTTAGTTTTAAAATTTTAGGCACGGGCCACCACGTACAAGGAGAGATTTATGAAGTCGATGATCGCGTTTTATCAAATTTGGATATTTTAGAGGAACATCCTAGTTATTACATAAGAGAGGAATACAATGTGATGTCTTTAGATGAAGACGGTAAAATTATAAAGGCCTGGATATACTTTATTAAGAAATTTAAGCCGCAACTATTGGAGCAACAGATGTTTAGTAATTATAGTAGCAAAGGTAGCCATGGGTTAAATTATGTTACAAGGTATAATCGTATTCCAACTTATAATTACAAATCTGAAATTTTGTTAGATTTATAATTATAAATTTATTTTTAGCGAGCAATCGAGTTTAGAAGATTTAAATTAATTACAAAAAATTTATTCCACAATGTTAATTAATTAATTAACATGTTTTAAATTTTTTTTTAAAAATACATTTGAGATTATATTAAAAATTGCCCTTTATTTTTACTTATTTCAGCAAAGCATCTTAATAATTTGAATTAATTGAATTTGAGTTAACTTTGTTCCAAATTATGACAAATGTAACTCAAACTGCATCTAAATAAATATAAAAAACGCCGATTTAATTTGATACTGTGTCATTAACATTGAAGAGAATGAAGAACTTTAAACACCATATTAAAAAGAAGTAACGATTAAAAAAACATAGTCTGTCATCCCACATGGCCACTACACAAAACATTATTGTTTCCTATTTTAAATTTGTAATACTAGCTATCATTACTGAGAGTATTATACCGATTTCCAAGATTCAACTTTGGACCTTGACTATTAGAATACTTTGTTTGCTCTGCATGTCGATGTGAACTCGATTTACTATGCGAAACTACTTCAAACGAACCTTCGTTACGATTCCTAGAAATAAATCGAAATAACATTGAGCAAATCCTCGCTCTTATAAAATACTAACTTTCTTTGATCAGCTTTCGAAGTAGCTAAGCTTGGAAAATATTCTTCATTGTGGATATCAGGTGCAGCTTTAGATCTAAGGTTTCTAGGTTGCGAAGGCTGCTGTTGCTGTTGCGGATTACGCAGACCCGGCGGTAAATATACGTTGGATGCTGGTGCAGGAGTCACTGGTGGAGGAGGTGCAACGACTGGTTCAGTCTTTTTCTCAGGTTCACGTTCCACTTCTGAACCAAATCGTTTCCAAGGGCCTGCCTTCTTCTCTACTTCGTTGCCAATCTCATCACCTTGCTGTTGCTCCGAGAAGTTCTCAGTACTGCTTACATTTCCTTCCGGTGAATTAATTGTTAAATTTCCAATCTTTAATCCTGTGTAATCCTTCTTCTCTTCCTCGAACTCTTTCCATTCGTCTTGCTCCTGTATTTGGAAGAGAATCTGTTAAAGATGGCTGACTCAACAAACTATACTTAAACCCAACCAAATATTTGACACAGTAACATATTTCCACGTCATTAAGCTTTAAAATTAATCAACTTACATGTACGTTTGTTCCATCTTCTTCGCCTTCCTGTGTACGTTCCTTTTTAACTTGTTTTTCTGGTTTTTTTGAGGTATCTTCTAGTTTTTTTGCCACTTCTTCTGTGGTAGCATATTTTTTGCCTTTCGATTTTTTTCGATCTTTCTTGGCAAAAAAATCATCCAAGTCTGCCATTGCACGTTATCAAAGTTGTTGATCTTCTAACGCAGTTTATATTGTTAATTTATATGTGATATTTAAGAAATTACTTACAATTGTTCACGTGCAGAAGACAATGACACTCACCTGACTACACAACTGCAACCTTGTGTAAATCTATTGAACTATTTCGTCCCTCTTGCGATATTTTGGCGAATTATTAAAATTCAAATATTAACATAACTTAATTTGTTGCGTTAATTAAAGTAATTGATTTTAAGAAGATAAAACCAGAGTACAATAGGTTTATTTAAAAATCACAGTAAATACGTAAAGTTATAAAACTATTTACACATAATCCCATCAAATCATATTATACACAATCTACAATTAACACACAACATTTTCACAAATTGATAAGAGGCATCAATATTTAATACAAATATGAAACAATTCCTAATAGGACTAGCGTAAAAACATATTTATCTAAAGAACTGTAACTAGCAGTACCACCATCGTCTTTCTTATCTGGTTTTTCTGTTTCTGTGTTCTGTTCAATAACATTTTCTTCGTCCATAATTTGTTGAAGAGACTCTTCGATTGCTTTATTTATTCCTCTCATCAGAGGAAAGTTTTCAGTACCACAATCGCCTTGAAAATCGTCTGTGTCAATAGACCACACCATAATGCCACCTAATTTTTGTTCCATACCAAATTTAACTTTTTCTGCTATAGATCTTGTATTATCAAAAGCAATCACTTTCTCTCCAGTTATAGCAAATTGTGTTCGTGACTCTTCATCCCAGTATTCATGCCAACCGGCCGTTTTATTTTGTAATTCTAAACAGATCTAAAAATATTTCAATTTTAATTAACTAGATTATTTTTGTTAAACATAAAATTACTTCGTTGTAACCCATGAATCCATTCTCTCTGGTAAAAGGTCCTTGAAAACCAATACTTTTAGCACCAACCCCTAATTTAGGATTTTTAGCAACCGCAAGAATTGTGGGTTCTGGTAATACAAAGGTTCTTCCATACAAAGGAACTCCCATTATTAATTTCTCTGGAGCCGCGTTTAACTTCAATAAGTATTTAATACTGTATTCCTGTAAAAAATAAAATGAATGCTGGTTTAGATGGTTTTTGTAATACGCACAACACTCAAAAAATCTGTGCTTTTCAGAGGAGCATTGGCTCCTGTTTTTTGGTCCCAAGCACCGTGGTAATCGTAACACATAAGATGTATGTAATCCAAATAATGCGAAAGCCCTTGCACGTTATAAGCTACATCAATAGTATCTTTGCCTGCCCCGAAGGCGGCTGTTAATAATAAATTAAACTTGTTAAAAGCGGATTTCAGCTCTTTCACAAAATAATAGAAATTTAATTTATCATCGGCTGATCCACCACGTTTTCCTGGGAATTCCCAATCAAGATCAAGTCCATCGAATTCATACTTCCTAAAAATAAAATGCAAGTGATTTCGTATAGATTCAATATTAAATTAGCATACCGAATGAATTCAACGACGCTAACAATGAAACGACTTCTTCTTGCGGGATCTTTAACTAATTTTGAGTAGTTTTCGGAGCCTTCATTCCACCCTCCGATTGCAAGGGTAATTTTGAGATGGGGGTACATCTGTTTTAAGCCAATGATCCTTTTGTAGCCCCCTTTCCCATAGTTGTCCGTTAAATCTTGCCATGGATCTAAATTATATGTTTGTAAACAAAGAGATAAACTTTTTGATTGAATTAAATACCTAAAGATTTGATCGAGTCGTGGGTCACATTTAAACCCGCAAAAGCGTAGACTATGTGGGTACATAAAGAAGGATCGATGTGTTCCAATGTAAAGGCACCCCTTTCGGGTCGGTAAACAGACCAAGTCCCCACGTAACAGACCACAACTTTCCCATGCGTCGGACCTTAAAATTAAATAATTAATTGTATAATTCAAAACGCGCAACCTTAGGATGGATGTCCACAAAACAACTTAATGTGAGTGTTTATAAAATATTTCTAAAGTAATTAGTATTATAATTCTAGTCTTGTTTACATTAATTAGCGGTCGTTTACAGCATAACTTTCGTTCATGGAATTCTTAACACGTAATTACTTGAACAGTCTTAGAAAATTTAAAAACTGTGAACTTTCCGAAGCCTTGGTTCACGTACAAAAACTTGAACAATAAATTGGTGAGCAGCCTTCAATAATGAGTTAGTCAAAAAACATTATAACAATTTCATACCAGCAATTCCTTGTGTTTGTTTTATGCTGGAGCACAATAACACTCCCAGAAGTACACGAATAAAATACAAATTACAATTACAACGACTCATCTCTCAAGCTAAAAAGAAATATGTTAAACAAGAAACTTAACTTTGCATTTAGTCGAAGAATACCGTTAGCCGAAGAAGTGGTATACTTACGTCTTTGTTTCGCTTATATCAAGTATTATCCGTTAGTAAGGAAACGACATATAACAATCTAAGTTGTTTCGATTGCCACACTCCATCCCTTTCACTTCACAAAGTTGAACTACCTTGCACAATCCGGTCTATACACCTGTCTTTTAATTCATTCCATCTTTGTTGCAACAAAGAAGGTAATAATAGTGGTTCATAAAACGTACGTTATTTATAATCAAAATTTACTTAAACCTGTTTTTTGAAAAATACAAATTATGATAAATCCTTAATGCTCATTAACAAAAACAAGTTATTCAAAAAATTTACCTATCAATTATATTCTAAGAACATCAACATATTAATTTTTTGGTAGAAAACAAATCTGAAACTAATTTCTATGAAATATCTCAGAATTGGCTTCAGTTAAAAAAATAAAAAATTTAGAAATTTTAAATTACAATATTAAATCTCTTAAATACGAAATTTCGACTAAACATAATTACAAAATTAAATTATTATGCTACGATTAATATTAACAGAATGTCGATTAAAACGAATAAGTTAATCAGAATTTGAGTCCTCTTCACTGTCTTCATTTTCTTTAAGTCCAGCTAATTTAGACATTAATTCTTTTGCTGGATTAAATATTCCACCTGTTTGCTTATTACAGATGGCACACCTCGTTGATTTTTTGTACCTGTCCAAAGAGCACTGCTCACAAAAATAATGTTTACACCTACAAAAGAAAAAAATCGCAGAATTATTTAATTGACATTTATTAAAGCTTTGTACCGAGTAATGATGGGATTGACAAAGCTTTTCCTACAAATGTAGCATTTAAAAGGGAGATCTTCTTTATCGGAGTCGATCTCATATTTTTTATCGTCATCACTTTCGTTGCCGTATTCACCAGCAGCATATTCTTTCTCCAATTGCCAGCCATGCTTATAATCACTTCGGTCATGCAAGAATTTACAGCTATCGCCAAAACCACAGTAGCCTGTCTCTTTGTAATCTTTACAGATGTCTGGTTGATAATCCCATCTTACGGTGGCCCGCAGATTTTCAGGAGCTCTTATTGGCCCTCTTCTTACCAATCCTAAAATGTACAAATTGAATCTTTTTCCATAATAAATTGAATTTACGTTATTGATATTACCGGAGCTAGCATTTCCTGCAGCGGTATCTTTAGGTTTGTAATATTGAGCATAGTTATTAAGGCCCCTATAAAGTTTATCGTCTTGTTGTCCTTCCAGTTCCTTATTAACTTCTAGTCTCTTCTCAAATATCGCTTGTGCATCTCGATCTTTCTCAGTTTCTGTTTCCTGAAAGACATTGAATGATTTTTGTGTGTAAATAAAAGATAATGAAATACCAAAATAGCTGTGGCTCCTTGATCTGATGGTCCTGCTGCCATAGCAGATCTCTTCGATTTGTAGCTAACAGTAACAATATCACTGTCACTACTGGAACCTTCCGAAGAATTTCCGACATTCCCTTTTTGTTTTCTGTGGGAGCTTTGAATGTTGGGGTTGTGTTTTCGTTTCCTTTGTGGTCGTACCACCAATGGTTCAGTTTCACTGTTACTGGTAGCATTTCCTACAGATTGAAAAGTATTATTTTTACGATTCTAATCCTATTTTAGTAGAGATAATTACAAATGCATACAACTTAACCTAAAAATAGATTTTGGCAATTACAGCTTAATATAAAAGAAGAATGCATACCAGAGGATGAAGAAGATTCTTTTCGTTTTCTTACCGACTGATTTTTAGTGTTCTTTCTTTTAAATACAAAGCTGCAGGTAGGACTTTTAGAAGCCATAGTTGTTTCTGGAGTTGAATCAGTTTTGGAGGTCATCAATTTAACTTACTTTTTCAGAATCTATAAAATTGCCGAGTTTATTTATGGGTTTCTAATGTTGCGAAAGGGTTTATGTACCTTTAAATATAATTCTTATCTTGTAAAATTCTAAAATTAGAAGAAATGCTATGACAATTAAAAGTAGCTCAAAGTAATTCCATTTTGTAGTATACCAGAATGTATATAGATGGTGTATGCATGCACTTTTTGAAATTAAATTCCAACTAAATATAAAATAGATTATAATGTATAATTAGTTGGCTTGATGTTATAATAATTTATTGTAAGACTTGGATATTAGATTAATCTCTGTTTGGTACTTTAATTTTTTTCTAACACATTGAAGTTCAAACATCTTCAATGCTGAATATGTGGTGAACATAAAATGAAATGTAATTAACTGTAGTTTAATAACTTTTTTAGTCTTTTGTATATCTTTAATAATATACTAGAGATAACATTTAATAAATAATTAACATTAACTAAGAATGTAGTTTTATTTTGAATTGGAGCAGTTTTGATTGAACATTCACCTAATAGATGGTATAAGGATGTCTTTTTCATTTATTTTAAAAACCTAACCTTTAATTTTAACGGTTATTTTAATTCCTTCATTAATTTTCTTTTAACAAAATGAATGGAAAAGCAGTAAGGCAAAATCCAGAATTATTTCGTGAATATCTCAAGAAAATTGTCGATAATGTGTTTAAAGAAAATAAGTAAGTTTGTTCATAAATGCTTAATGCTTCTGCCAAACGAATGTTTGGCACACATTGTGCCTTCACACAATCTTTTATATGCTATATGATTAATTTTACACAATATTACTTTTAAACAACATTATATTATTGTAGGGAACCCATTGAATCAGATGTGTCGGGTGACGTTGTTTGGAATTTAGATGCTGTATTCAAAGAAAAAATGTATAATAAGATTGATATAATGTGGGAAAGTCAGGATCTAGAAAATAAATTTAAATATTTAGCTATATTGGAACGAGCCTCTGATGCTAACAAAATTGCTTGGTACTTGATTCTCTAATTTGTCTAACATGATATAAAACGTAAGTCTTTAGAACATCAATTAATAAGAGTTGTTTTAGGAGACCTACAATAGGTAAAATTCCGTTAAATAACTTAAAAGGCAAGTATTTAAGCGATTTAGTGGAGAGATTACAATATAAGAAGAAAAAATTGAATGAGCTAAATGAACAATTATTCAAAGAGACTGCAGTCGACAATCAGATATTTAACAATGCTCTAGAAACAATGAAGGAAGTCAACAAAAAAATAAGTATTGTAGACAAAGAAATTGACGTAATCAAGGAGAAGTCGTTGAATTTAGATTTTTAACTCGACTTAGAAGTTTTTCAAGTTTTGAATTGTTTAAGTTAATGATCTGTTTCAGTTCGATCTTTTCATTTACAAAAGACTGCCTACTTATGTTTTCCTCTGTATTTTTTGGTACTGTTTCTAAAAAAGAGGACCAATTAGATGTAAGATATTTTCTATAAACTCAAATTACCTAATATTTTGTTCCATGATTCTGTGGAGATTCTAATCATTTCGTCGGTTTTATTAATTTTATAATTGATGTTAAGTTTTACCAATGCAGCTTTATTTTGCATGTGTAATGTCTCATTAATTTTTTTTGTAATTTTCTAGAGAAAAATAGAGATTAATTTAAAAGGTATTAGCTGTAGAATGGAGAATTACAATGTACTGGTTTTGATAGTATTTATGGTCTTCTTTAACATCCTCCAGTTGTTGTTGTAGTGTTAATTTTTCAATTTTTAATTTTCCCAATTCTTTATTTCGGTTTGCAATTAGTTTTTGTACTGCCAAGTGTTTAATGTTTATTTATGTACATGTAAAATTTCTATAAGTACTTACATGCAGTGTGAGTTCTATCGAGTTGTTTTAATTCTTCGTAAGACTTTAAATTATCCATAATTATATTATTTATAATAATAATCAGAATTAATTCTTTAAATTATAACAACAATGAAAATTTAAGGCGAAAGATGGCGCCCGGTTGTCGTAATGCGCATTAAAATGCGTCGTATTGCGCAGACGTCGTTCTGTTAGTCCGGCTTGTGTACTCCATTTATTATTTATCAGAAAGTGTCGCCATTAAAGTTCGTTGATTATTTGTTAGTGTTTTTCATCATTTGTAAATTGCTCCGTGTTAATTCGGTAAGTTATTATTGATTATTGTTGTTGTTATTATTGGTTTATCGATTCGTAATTGTGGGCGATTGTAATGGTGAGGTTTCATCGTTGCCGGTTACAAGCCCAAAGCATGCTTTGTTAGAAAGCAATTGCGAAATATTCCCAAGGCCAAGGATAAAAATACTATAATTTTTGCTTCCAACTCGAATTTTACGATGTTTTACAAAGGTTTTCCGTTTTTCTAGAGGTTAAAGGAAGCTTTTATCGGTATTTCGGGCAAAATGGTTTGCCTCTAATTTTCTGTGACGTAGTTAGAGGTTTTATCGTAATTATTGTTTAATTTTAGATATGTGTTTATTTTACAACGGAATTACAGTAAAACGCAAGCAATATGCTTATTCATTTTCCACTTTTGTTTGCATTGAAATACTTTACCACCTACTCACACCTTGGCAACAGTATCGTAGCTACATCTTTATGAATCAACTTAGGAACTCTCATAACATTCGCAGCTATCGTAGAATTAGAAATGGAAGCATATAAGTTCGATGGCCATCAAGCCACCGATCGCATCTAATTGCTGAAACAATTACAGAAGCCTACTCACTTTTATAAGTAGGCTTCTGTAATTGTTCCCCTCTGCCCCACTCTCATCATGGGTGGCTCTTTGTCTTCGTAATTATGATGTATCAGAGAACGGTGCACGAATCCTTGGACTCTCGGATCATTCCGTAAGAAAATGCAAGGAAAAGTAGAAAACAAATCAAGAGCTTTTGTTCAGGTGGATATTTTCCAATTAGCTTCGTAAACAAACCAATTTAGATCTAAATTTATACAAATGGGCCCCCCGAAACGAACCGAGAGGGGCGGGGGCGGAGAGAAGTATTTAATTCTGATTACTTTGGCACGGATTGATTTTAAAATTGATTTCTGATTCTGCGAAGGAATTCGAATTGCTTGATGATTTGATTTGGGAATGGAAGCACGAGAAATTCACTAATTGCGAGTTCATTGAAATGAAATACAAGGCAAACTTAGTAATTAACACAACTATCTTGTTACATGGCTGGAACATTGAGGATCGCAGGGAAAATTATTAAATAGGACCGTCGTTCTTTTCGATTGTTATTAATTTAATTAATTTTAGCTAGAAAACGTAGAAGGGATTTAATTGCGAGTTCTTCGTAGACAACTGTTGCTTTGTTATGGGTCTTCGCCTCAAAAAATTATGTTTAATTATATTTTACAACAGTCAGTTTGGGATTGATTGAAAAAAACGAATTAGCTAATGAAAGATGTTATCAATCAGCTGGTGAAGCAATTACGATATTTATGTTATTACATGGAAATGCTTGGTTAATTTTATTAAACAACATTAATCACTGTATTCGTCCTCGGAATACAAACACACTTGTAATAGATTTTTTCGTCTTCAGAACTTTCACTTGTTATTAACATTTACGTCGATTGTTGTGTAATTTTGCACTTCATAACACCCAAAAACCTACTTTTTTTCTTCGTGTATTGCACGATTCGAATTAGATTGAAATCCTCTTAAAAAACAATGGGCCTTTATCGGGCAATCTGAAGGGAAACGAGCTTATCCTCAATTTTCGAAAGCGATGGGGGTAAATTTGATAGTCTATTAATTGGGGGTTCCCGAGCGATTATTATTCCAAGAGATTACACTTGGGGTTGTTTCCCATTTAGTAATTTGACTGTTTTGTAATATCGTGGGACTTCTTCGAAGAAAGAGAGAGGCGTTGTTGGCCTTAGCGAATTCTTTTCAAACTGAGGACTACTTCCGTTTTCGTTCGGGTGCATTCCGAGAAGTTTGTTGAACTTTCATGAAGAGCTTGACAAGTCTGAATCATGGATTTTGTTCATATTTACAGTAGGGTGGGTCGAAAAAAACTTTAGTTTGAGGGTACAAATGGTAGATTACAAAAAATAATTTTTTATAAAATATTTTAAGGTGTCCCACTCATTTTTAAAATTGATAATATAAATATGGAAATTGTTTTCGAGGCTGAAGTGGCCTTTTTAACCTTTCCCGGACTAATTGGGATACATTTGTGTCCCAGATACAAAGTTTTTGCTAGTGCTATGTTAATACAGTCAACTCGCGTTATAACGAAGTTCGATATAACGAAAATCTCGATATAAAGAAAGAAACCGCCGGTCCCTTGAAAATCTCGCTTTATAACGAAAATTTTAATGGGTTTTGGTCCCCTCGATATAACGAAGTTTTCTTGAACAAAGTCTAATAATTTTTGTTAAAAAAGTAAGTACTGTAGGTATGTTATATAATTTACATAATGTGTTTCTACACAATTTTTGATTTTTTTATCTTAAAGAAATGCAAACTTAACACTATCAATTATCAATTACTTGCAAAGCCATGACCTTGACGACAGTGTATTCTCAAGTATCTTAAATCTGGAGAACGCAATTGAACGGACACGTACAGTCACCTGCATACAAACTAAAATTACGGAGTTTTTTAGATTATACGTGTTTCTATTTGTATTATTTCTATTGTTTTTTTTATTGTTGTTTTCTATTGTTTTATTATTTTTTTACATTTCTGCGTTATATTGGTTATTTTAATAAACGACAACGAATTTGTGGTGTTTTGGATTGATTAATTCTATATCTCTAAACAAAGTAAAAATTTGTTAATTTATGCTTTTATAATAAGGAATATCGATATAACGAACTTTCGATATAACGAACTTTTTCGTGGGTCCCTTGAAATTCGTTATAACGCGAGTTGACTGTATTGTGTTTTTGGTAATAGCAATATTTTTATTGTTACTTATTGTTAATTATTAATGCTAGCAATAATTTTCATTTTTTTGCATTTAAAGCTTCAATAAAATGAATTAATTAGTATATGGCACGCAGTTGTATCCCCTTTATCACTAGATGACGCAAAATTTTGATTTACTTGAATTATCAAAATGATTAAAATGTTTGTACTTAAAACAAGGACTTGTACTATTTGTAATATTAATAAATACTTTAAAACTTTTCAAAACAAGTGAGCTTACTTTAACGAAAACATTTTTTTTTTATTTAAAATTTTTATATTTATAAGAAGAAAAATTATATAAAATTATTAAGGTTAATGGCCTAATTATGAAACACTGTACCTTTTAAATGGAACATTATATAATTAGAGTAATTTTCAAAAAAATTCGCCTGTTATGTGTTTTAAAAAAAATAAATAGTAAAATTATATGTCATTTTTTAACTTTTAATCTTAATTTCAGAACAATTTTTTTTTAATTCACGATTAAATATAAATAAAACACCTGCTGTCGAAATCTTTACTAAGTATAATGTTCCATATTAACATTATGAATATTTCAGTCAAACTCAAAACAATAAAAAGTCGTGAGATACATTTGTGTCCCACTCCTGCTTTAACCTAATTTTTTAACTTAGACCGGGAAAGGTTAAAGTCGATCATATATTAAAAAAACTTTTTTCATAGTTGGAATTTAAAAAAAAGTTATAAAATATATATTTAACCGTCCGCATACTAGGTGACTAAATGTCACATGCCATACTAGATGGGGTTTGCTATACCCCGAAAATAAAATGAAATAAAATCCACCAAATTGTACTTTATGACAGTACAATGATAAGAAATATATTTTAATAATTAATAATGAATCGGTTTAAGTAAAACGCAGTATATCTTCTCGCTCTCTTCCACTCTTTGCTATGGTAAATACGTTTTTTAAAAAAAAATTGATATTTACTGAATTAAATTACAATTTTTGATTTGAAGAAGCGCACGGTAAATTATACTAATATAATAAACAAGGATGTGCGCATTCGAGCGAAAAGTGGCACATTTCCGAGCGAGGGAGGCAAATGAAGCGCGACGCGGAGCGGCGCGCTTCATTTTCTCGAGATCGGAATGTGCCACTTTGAGCTCGAATGTGCACACTCGGTTTTAAGCACGATTCACAATTATTTGACCAACAAAATTGGCGAAAAGTTAGTTAAATAATTTTTATCATTCTCTCTCACACGCACTAATGAGATTGTCGTATCTTTTCGCTCTCTCCCACTCATTGCTATGGTAAAAATACGTTTTTCCAACATATAGGTAATCGATATTTATTGAACTAAATTAAATTTGTTGATCGGAAAGAAAGTTTGATTTACAAAATTCAATGAATACGAGGTTGTGCGCATTCGAGCGAAAAGTGGCACATTTCCGAGCGAGGGAGGCAAATGAAGCGCGACGCGGAGCGGCGCGCTTCATTTTCCCGAGATCGGAATGTGCCACTTTGAGCTCGAATGTGCACACTCGGTTTTAAGCACGATTCACAATTATTTGACCAACAAAATTGGCGAAAAGTTAGTTAAATAATTTTTATCATTCTCTCTCACACGCACTAATGAGATTGTCGTATCTTTTCGCTCTCTCCCACTCATTGCTATGGTAAAAATACGTTTTTCCAACATATAGGTAATCGATATTTATTGAACTAAATTAAATTTGTTGATCGGAAAGAAAGTTTGATTTACAAAATTCAATGAATACGAGGTTGTGCGCATTCGAGCGAAAAGTGGCACATTTCCGAGCGAGGGAGGCAAATGAAGCGCGACGCGGAGCGGCGCGCTTCATTTTCCCGAGATCGGAATGTGCCACTTTGAGCTCGAATGTGCACACTCGGTTTTAAGCACGATTCACAATTATTTGACCAACAAAATTGGCGAAAAGTTAGTTAAATAATTTTTATCATTCTCTCTCACACGCACTAATGAGATTGTCGTATCTTTTCGCTCTCTCCCACTCATTGCTATGGTAAAATACGTTTTCCAACATATAGGTAATCGATATTTATTGAACTAAATTAAATTTGTTGATCGGAAAGAAAGTTTGATTTACAAAATTCAATGAATACGAGGTTGTGCGCATTCGAGCGAAAAGTGGCACATTTCCGAGCGAGGGAGGCAAATGAAGCGCGACGCGGAGCGGCGCGCTTCATTTTCCCGAGATCGGAATGTGCCACTTTGAGCTCGAATGTGCACACTCGGTTTTAAGCACGATTACCAAGCGACCCGTTTTAACAAGAAAAAAATTGGTCATGTTAGTTATACCCCACCTCGTACACGGAAGGTTAAAAAAAGTTCTTATTTTTTATTAGTGTCAAAATCGAGTTGAAAATGATCTTATTCGATAATTTTTAAATGTTTTTAAATATTCTAAGCCAAAAATATTTTTTTCTTAAGATTAAAAATTGAAATCCATTATCAATTTTAAAAATTAATAAGACATTAAGATGCTTAAAAAAAAATTTACAAAATACAATTTATACTCTTAAGCTAAAAAAAAAAAATTTTACCCACTAATCTACATTATTTAAACATTATTACTTCAATATTAATTCCTGCGAGCCGTAAGATTCAAAAATATTTGAAAAAATTAATCATAATGTTCACGTCCAATATCTTTTAATATTGTTTAAAGTTAACTGGAATTGGACACTTTCAAAAAAACAACTATTGGCGGAAAAAATATTTTAAAAAATTGGAGGTAGCAATTATACAGGGTGTCGCACGAATAGGCACTGACACTTAACCGCACGCTTCAGACCTCTCAATCTCTCCTTGTTGGATTTTCTTTTCGAAACAAAGCTTGTGTTTCTGCGAGAAGAGAAAAAAGTGCGTAACAGTTGTCCGGGGGTGTAAAAGGGTGGACAATTTCGGGTCATCATTGTCCTCTATGACATTCGAATAAACGAAATTCAAAATAAGTAGGGAATTGCGTGCATAGATAAACAGGGCGGCGGTGGGCCGAGGGGCCGTAAGTACGGGCGGCCATTACCTTCGTTTCATTTTTATAAAGGTAACAAATACAAAACGAGTATTAAACAGAAACTTTTCCAAAGAGTTGTCTGTACACGCAGAGTCCACCCACTAATCATTTTAGTTGTGAATAAATGATGAGCAAATGCATTAAAAATGTAGGTATCGGGGGTTTAGGGCTGGGGGTGTCCTGGTGGCGTTGTGATAGTCCTGTTGCTCGGCAACGGCTCGTTCGACACGCGATACCATCGTCAACCGATGCGACCGATAATCTGATTACAAAGTGTACCATCGGCATCGGGGGTGAAATCGAAAATGGGGCAGGCGCCACCTTTTTTTATTCTATTATTGCCAGTCTGTCCATCATGCCCTATTCTTGATCTCTTTTGATGCTGAGGGTGCTTCGATTTATCTTCTTTTTTTTTCTTCTTTTTTTGCTTCCTTCCACACTTATTCTTATTTATTATTCAATCTCTCCATCAGAAATCTTGATGTTACAGTGGTGCACTTGATGGCTTAAGGGTGTAGTCGACCGAATTTTGTGCTGTATACAGCCTGTTAGACGAATAGGTACTGGAATACTTTTGAGTTATAACATTGTAAACTTCAATTGAAAAATGATGGGTGTAGGTATAAGTTGTTTTATCAGAATATTTATATGAACAATAAGTTGCCATGCATCAAAAAAAAAATGGACTTTTTTTTCGAAAGTGCAATTTGTAGAAAATGGGACAATCTATACCAGTGGGGCAACTATCTTGAGTTTACCCTATATCATAGACACGTCGTAGTTTTTTGATGAGTGAATGCCCTAAAAAAAATAACACCTATTTTACTTAAATGTTGGCGTACCGTATCATCCGGTTAAGTCTGGGTATCTATTTGTTCGACACTCTGTATTTTAAATGCCAATGTTTGATAAAAATCTGAAATTTTTTTGTAGACAAGGGACTATCTTGTTTAACCCCTTGACATACAATGACGTCTAGGAGACGTCAATCGTTTAGGGCAGTGGTTTCCAATTTATTTGTACCTGCGCCCCCTTTTAAAAAAAAATAATTGTTGCGCCCCCTTAATTTTTCTAACAATCTAATTTCATAAATACTCAACTGATATTATAATTTATTTAATGGGCTACAAAATAATATACAATATTATGTAAAAATATACATTAAAATTTTTTGATACCTATTCGACTTTTTTGGTTTGTATTCGAAAATGATATTTTGGAAACGGCTGCATGTCCCCCTTGCAACAGTTATTGTAGATTTTGACGTCTTTAAGACGTCAAGAACTGTATTCAATTTTATGTTCCGAAAAAGGTTTGTTTTCAACAATAATTTTGTTAAAAGGCACAAAATTGGCGATTTGGGAATTTTGTTATTAATATAATTCTGTAATATTTAATTGCGAATTGTCAGAGAGTAAATTAATTCTTGTAAAGTGTGCTTAAAGCGGAGTGTGCGCGTTCGAGCTCAAAGTGGCACATTTCCGATCTCGGAAAATGAAGCGCGCCGCTCCGCGTCGCGCTTCATTTGCTTCCTCGCTCGGAAATGTGCCACTTTTCGCTCGAACGCGCACATCTTTGTATTTATTCAATTTGTTTAAATTACTTTTTGGATTTAAAAAGGAAATAGCAATGTATTCAAATAAAACGACATATGCGCAGTAACATATAGTTTGATAACCACTGGTCTAGCTATACACAAGCGCAACATAGCGCGTTGTTATATTTAATTTAGTCTCGCCAAAGAAGTATTACTTCTAACGTGCGTACATAAGTACATGCACCGGTTTTTTTTTACATAGAATGAAATTCAGTTTTAAACATTTAGCAAAATTATTAAAGTAAACTCGAAGAATAAATTATTTTAAGTTTTTAGACAACTCAAATTAAATAAATTAATAAAATGGAAAATTTTTAAAATATATTTAAGAACTTTAGAAATTTTTAATTATCAATTTTTTTTTGTATAATACAAATTGAATAAAACAAAACTTTATTCGGTTTTAAAAGGAAATTTTGATGAAAAAATTATTATGTATTTTCAGAAAACTCAAATAGAGTAAATACAGAATTTGTGGTTTTTCAAAAAACTTTGAAGATCATTAATTTACGCAAATAAAATTAATATTGGAGAAAACTCAATAAATAAATTATCTTAATTGTTCAGAAATATTAAATTTATATAATTAAATACAGTCAAACCTCGATGGGTCGAAGTTGAAGAGAAACAAAAATAATTCGCGTTATCAAAATTCGAGCTATCGATATAAAAATATTTTTAGTTTATGTTTTAAAATTTACTTATTGTTTCTTTTTCTTAATAATTTCTAGTGATTTCTTGCTAAAACCTAAATCTTGTGTCTTGAACAAGTTGTAATTAGGCTTCATTTATGGAATAATTCAAATTTTAAATATAAAAAATATTTATATGTTATATATATATGCATCAAAATTTTAGAATGACTTACAGTAAGTAAAAAGTGAGTGCGAAACCGTTTTTACATAACTTTTGCAATAATTTACTTCAAATTTCAGTATATTGTACAGTTTGATGTTGGAAAATATTATTAATAGTTAACTGTTGCGCAGATACGGTATTTTAGGTTATGTTCCATTTCTACTGCAATAGTCATTTTTACATATTCCGCGCCGTCACATTATTGGTTTTTCTTGAATATTTGGGTTATTTTTTGTGTTCAGTAACAATTGACCAAGTTTTAACAATGCCAAGGGTTGAAACTTCTCCAGCCATTCGGAAAGCAATTATAGATATGAAAAACTCTGGCATGAAGGCAGCTGCCATTTCACGGATTCTAAAGATGCCAGCTCGTACTGTCTCAAGAATTATTCAAAGGTTTGATCAGAGAAATTCTGTTGAGAATGATAAAAGAACTGGTAGACCACGTGTTACTTCTTCCCGGCTGGATACACGCATTGTTCGTCGCTCCAAAGCGGATCCGATTCTCTCAGCTGTGGATCTGGCAGCAGAATTCAATCAAAGTGAAGGTCTAAATATTAGTCGAATGACAGTTTCGAAGATTGAGTGATGCTGGTTTGAATGGCAGACGTCCAGCTAAAAACCTTTCATCAAACTCAAGAATCGAAAGGATCGCGTGGATTTTGCAAAGCGGCACTTGCATTGGACAGCAGCCGAGTGGAGTCAAGTACTTTTCACAGATGAATCTAAGTTCAATCTATTTGGAAGCGACGGAATACAATACATAAGACGTCCTCCTGGAGAAAGATACAATTCAAAATACATAAAACCGACAGTAAAACATGGAGGTGGATCAGTTATGGTTTATGAGTCTCTAATGATGGCCCCATCATTAAAATTAACGGAATAATGACTGGACAAAGTTACAAAGATATGCTGACTAATGTCGTCTTACCATGGCCCATACAAATATGCCTCCTAGATGGATTCTACAACAGGATAACGATCCTAAGCACACCTCCTCGATTGTCAAGACTTCATTGCAGCAGCAACAAATCAGGATTCTTCAGTGGCCCAGTCAATCTCCGACCTCAACCCGATAGAACACTTGTGGAAAGAGCTGGCAAGACGTTGTCGAAACAAAAACATTAAGAATAAAGATGAAAAATTTGCCGAATTGGACAAGGAATGGAATGCAATGCCTGATTCAGTCTTTGAAAATCTTATTGATTCAATGCCATCTCGCTGTCAGGCAGTTATAAAATCTCGTGGTTTCCAACTAAGTATTAGGCATTTTTATGATTATAAAATTGTTTTAGTGTATTGTTATACAGTTATTTTTCATTAAATCGTTCTTAGTGTTCTGTTCTGAAAATGCGTTTTTACACAAATAAGTCTGAGCTCGTTTAACTTCCGTAAATTTTTGTTTATCACGTTTTAAACATAATAATTCTTTTCTCATACAAAACTGTATAACATACTCAAAATGAAGTAAATGGCCCATATTTTAAAAAGTTCTTCTCGAAAAATCATTTAGGCACTCACTTTTGGGCGCTACTGTAGGTGGGAAATGTTAAAAAAAGATTGGGTAACACTGCTCTACTGTCAAGGGGTTAATACGAATATCATTTTGTTTTTGATATAAAATTATTTTCTGAGAAAAAAGCAAAGTGACATTCATATTATGCAAGATGGCTTTTGTCTCTACAAAAATTTTAAGATTTTTATCTCAAAAGTACGGCCGTGCCAGCCATTGGAAAATATACCGTAGGAAATCTCTTCGTTACTAGTTTTAACAATTTGTTACTATGGAAACGTGATTTTTATATGTATTTTGCGTTTCAATTTTTTTTTTGTTTTTGACAGGTGTCTATGAGCATTATCTGTTATATTTGTTTGGTCATTTTATTTTTATTAACGGCATAGCAACGCAACAAATAACTTATTTTTGGGGTTTTTCCCGACGTAAAACGTGACATTTTATTTATCGGTGTATTAATTATATTCACTATGACGTACCGTTACTTTTAACGTGAACGGGCTATAACAAATACAAATCTTTAATCTTTTTGCGGGTATAAATTAAGTTTTTAAAATGTTTGATTGTTATTCATTACTATTTTATTATTCGTAAAAAATGATTAAATAATTGTTATTTTTTTACAGGTTCAAGGAGTTACCTTCATTCAAGGAGGCGATTGAAGGATTGTTTTCTTTTTGGTGAGTGGACTGTAAATTAGATTTTTTGTGATATTCAATCTGTTTTATTGACTATTGTTACGTTTTATTTTGGACGAACGAGAAAAGTAATAAACACCACATCGCCTTATTAATTTTGTACGATAAATCGATGGATTTAATTAGAAATGTCGGGGAAAATGTATGTAGAAACATGTCATGTGTCTGCTTTTGCAGTAGTTTCGTTCGTAAAATTACACTCAGACTGCTTTACATAAATTATGAAGTTTCGAGGTTACTTATTAATTTTTTACCCTGTTTAAAATTGTTTCTTTGAGTATCGAAGTGGTGTGTGTGTGTCTCTTCTTTTGCTTTCTTCCCCAGGTCTTCGAAATTTGATTGGTTTTGCTAAATAAATAAAAAAAATGTTTCTTTTGATGTATCATAATTTAGAACTGGATTAGCTATAGAAAAGGTCTTAAAGTAAGGCATTCTAAAGGCCCGCCTGAAGCTTTATTTTTAGATTTTTAATAAAATTTAGTCTTTTCGTTCTTTCTTTAAATATGTTATTTTCTTTGAATAAAAATATTAGTTATGCAAAATCTAAAAACTAGCGTCTTTTGTAATTTTATTTCGAAAATTTTGGAGCCACTTAGCAAAACTGTTTTATAAAAAAAAAAATGGAAAAGAAACTTGATTTTTAGAGACCAAATTTTAGTTTTTGGCGCGAGAATTTTTGAAAAGATGAAAATTTATTTCTAAAAAATTATATTATTAATTTTTTTAATTTAATTATAACTTGAAGGAAGAAAAAAACAGTGTGACCATATTAAATTGAGACGATCCTCAATCTCCGGCGGGGCCGGGGCAATTTTAGAATTTATTTATTATGAAATTTTTCGATTTATTGATTAAAGAAAAATAAAATTATTAATTTTCGTGGACAATTTACTGCAATTTAAGAAAAAATAAACACAGGCTTTTCGATAAATTATGTTGCCTCATATTCTTTGATAATTCCAAACTAAATATTGAGTTGACAAGAAAGTAATTCCGGTTGTCACAAATCGATAGTTAAATCATTTCGACCAATTAAATTTTTTTCGGCTTAACAGTTGCCAGTAGTGACTTTTAACATATACTCAGTTCATTTAGTTTTGGCACGGTGAACGATCAGAAAAAAAGGCGTTTAAAGATCACTTAAAAATAAAAATATCTCAATTTTTTTTACGTTCTTATAAATGAAACTATTGTACATAATTATGATTTAAAAAACACCCTAGGAAACAAAATTAACACAGAGCAAAAAAAAAAATTCTTTACGTGAAAGTGTATCTAAACCAGACATGTCAAACTGATAGATATTGCGGGCTACATGACCACTACTAAGTTGGGGGCCGCATGTTTTTACTGTTTAAAAAATTAATAAAATAAGATTATTAGAATTATAATATTATGTATTTACTTTTAAAAAAAAATGTAAAACGACCTGGCGGGCCGCATACGACCCGTGGGCCGCGTGTTTGACATGCTCGATCTAAATCGAATATTTGGCACCGCCGATAATTTTCTTTAGAATTTTTAGAAAAATATTCGTTTTTTTTAATAAAACAGTAACCATTAATGCTTTTGTGATTGCTTATGTTGCTTGTACTACACACATACAATTTTTAAAGGATTTTTCAAAGTTTTATATAAAATTTAGAACATAATTCAAATTGAATAATTTTAATCGTTCTCTCTCACTCGCATTCACGAGATTTTCGTATCTTTTCGCTCCCTTCCATTCATTGATATAGTAGGGGGAAAGTGGCATGAAACAGCCAGTTTTAAAAACAGGGATAAATAATATAGAAGGACATAAATAAATCAATTTTTTTAAATCTGTAATTGTTCATGCATTTATGTACGTAATGTCATAAAACATTTTCAAAATTAACGATATTTTCGACTTCTAATCATTTATAAAAAATAAAATTTGGCTTTTACATAACCTATAGGTATTGAAACAGCCAACCCAATTTTGAAAAAGCCATGTTCTTATTACAAGATTAAAACTGCACATTAACGAAGATATTATTTAATAATAATCTTAAGCTATAATTTTAGATCTTATATAATTATAAAACGTTTTAAATAACGCAAACTCTCGATAAAATATTTACTTACATAAATCTAAGAAACTGTCAAAAATTTGACGTTTGAGATCAATCATTGCAAAAACTTAAAAACGTTTTTAGCAAAAATAATGCAATTTCCTTTTATGCCACAGGATTTATATGCCCAACCATTACAATTTTGCATCGGTACCACTCTTGATTGCTGTTACTACAATTATTATTGCATTTTATGGAATTAAAGGTGGCTGTTTCATTACACTGCAGTCCGGCTATTTCAAAACATATTCTCTCAAGAAACCAAATCTCGAAAATTACTATGAAATCAAAGATTAGTCTACAAAATATATACGTTATTAGAAGGCCTAATATATCTATAAAATTATAGTGTAATCATATTATTATTAGTTTTGTACGTATAGGCGTTAGAAAACAAATAAACTGAACTCAAAACCTTACTTTTTGACGACAAAATCTTCAATACGTCGTATCGGCGCCGTTTATTGACGGTGAACGGTCAAATTTTTGTGGGGGATATCTGGCTAGTGTTGCTATCTTAAAATAATAATACATAAACGATTCGTATGAAAACTACCGCGTAATTGATAATGGCTGTTTCAAAACTTGGCTGTTTCATGCCACTTTCCCCCTACATACGTTTTTTGAATACAAAATTGATATTATATACTGAAACTAAATTTTTTATGATTTGAAAGATAATACAAATAATACGAGGATGTGCGCATTCGAGCGAAAAGTGGCACATTTCCGAGCGAGGGAAGCAAATGAAGCGCGACGCGGAGCGGCGCGCTTCATTTTCCCGAGATCGGAATGTGCCACTTTGAGCTCGATTGTGCGCACTCGGTTTTAAGCACGATTCACAATAATTAATTTCAATTAAAAATTACAAGACTATTTATACCAGAAAAACCAAATTTCTGATTTAGTGCTTTTAAACAGTTATTTTAGAAAAATTAGCGCAACGAAATCGATACCTTTTTGAAAAAAAACATCACTGGTGATGAAAAATGGGTTGTCTAAAATAACATTAATCAAAAACGATCATAGTCCAAGCGTGATGAACTAGCACTAGTCATATCAAAAGCTGAACTGCGTCAAAAAAAGATCAATAAATACGAGGATGTGCGCATTCGAGCGAAAAGTGGCACATTTCCGAGCGAGGGAGGCAAATGAAGCGCGACGCGGAGCGGCGCGCTTCATTTTCCCGAGATCGGAATGTGCCACTTTGAGCTCGAATGCGCACACTCGGTTTTAAGCATGATTCCAATTATTTAACCAACAAAATTGGCGAAAAGTTGGTTAAATAATTTTTATCATTCCCTCTCACACGCACTAATGAGATTGTCGTATCTTTTCCCTCTCTTCCACTCATTGCCATGGTAAAAATACGTTTTTATTTTTTCGAGATCGAAATGTGCCACTTTGAGCTCGAATGTGCACACTCGGTTTTAAGCACAATTCACTATAATTAATTTACTTTCTTAGACGGTTAAGTTCAACCCTTAAATTTTCTTTAGTTGTTACTTCGTTTTTCGTCAAAAGAAGTATAACTTCAACAATTTAGTTTTATTTCACACCAAAAAACCGAAAACCCTTTCGTGCCAACCCAATAGACAGTAATTAAATTTTTTGACCCCAAAAATGTATAGCCCACAGCTTTAATCCTTCACCGATGTAATTACAACGTGGGGAACCACAAAAGGGTTTTTTTTAACAAAATGACCCCTAATCGAATATTAAAATTATAATGACAAAATTAGTTTGTGTGGAGTGTGTTCTTATTCCAACGTCAGTATTTACGTTTCCATTTCTCTAAAAAAAAAAACGTAGAGCTAATTATAAAGCGTGTAATAGTTTGTCGATTAAAAATTAAGAAGTTGGGTTTAAGGGAGCGAAAAGGGGGCCGTTAAAGGCAAGTTGCATGCCGTTTCCGACCAGCAGTGCTTATTACGAAGTTTATTAATTTAATATTGATAAGGGAATGACCGCCATACGTCTCTTCATTCGCGTGACTTCAATTCTGTTAAATATTAGAAATGGAGAAACTATACTTTAGGTTTTACGCACACCCCTTCGCCCCTCCGGCCCCCAAATGCCCACGTTTTTATTCTACCGAACTTATTTGTATTTGTTATCATTACTGATATTTATTCCAATTTTTTATTTTTTATTTTTGACTTCTATAAAAAGAAGACGAAACCAATAATGCGTTATTTTCTCAAAAATAAAGAGAAAAATAATCCTACGTTTGGCGAGCTCGATTGATTTTTAGGTCTATAAATAAAAGAGTCTTTAATAATTTAGGGGTTGGTTGCACAAGATTCTAGATTTTGGTTTTTTGAGTGTGTGTGTTTTTTTTGAATCGAGGCAGAGAAAAAAATTAAAGATTTAAGGGGGTCGGAGTTTTTTTTTTGTAATTTACGTTTAGGTTTCTATGTAATTTGTGTTGAGGAATACTTAAATGGAAAGCTATTCATGTTAAGCTTTTCTCGTTAAATAAAATTAGTTTTTCTTTCTCGTTTTGGAGTCGTCGAGCATTCGAAAATGAAGTCTATAAACACGTAATTATCTTTCACCAACTTTGTTTTTTTTTTGGGGGGTAAAATCCAAATTACTTCGATTTGAATCGAGGGAGAACTTTTTATTAAAATTAATTAATGAAAATATCGAGGTACGATTCGGGCCGAATTGTAATTTCGAAGTTTTAATGTCACGCATTTTTTTTGTGTTTGATGTTCGTTTCTTAAGCATTTCTTATTTTTGTGGAAGCGAGGATTGAGGTACTCTCGTAACGGGGCGCAAAGGTTCAATGAAAATTTCCATTATTGTTATTAGTGATTTTGATTTATTCAAATGTGTTTTTGATTGATTTCGTATGAAGAATAAAAATGTTAATCAATTAATAATTTACTAAGCGATTATACTCGGAAACGTTTTAAGATATTGTGTAATTTAAGGATCGTAAAATTGGCAGACATTTAACATTGGGCTCTGTTGATTTTATTGGCTGATCTTACGCTCCGAGAAAAGGGCTTTCAGAATCTGAAAAGTTTTTAAAGTTCCGTTCACAAGTAACTGAGCTATTATTTTTCAAAGTGGAAGTTTAGAAAAAAATAAATACAAGTCGTACTTTTCGAACCCGTTTTTCTTAAGAATTTTAAATAGCACGCCTATGGTTTTTTGAGCTTATCCAAAGCCAAAAGTCTGGCACAACTGAATCAGTATAGTTTTTAAAGGCCCGTCCACAAATAACGACGATACAATTTTTTTAACGTAAAATTTTGTGCTACTAAAATGAAACTAAATCTTCAACCCTTAATTACTCGAAAAATGAACATTGCACCCTATGCCGATTTTGCACTTATGGAAAACAGTCTCAGGATTCTATATCCGGGTCATTTTTAATGATCTGATCGAAAATGAGGGCGCTAAGATCGTTTTCGTGAGCCAAAGTGTATTTTTTCGATTTATTTAGTTTTCTCGAAAATTTTGGGGTTGAAGGGGTAGCAGGGAAGAATGGCTCCCGGGGTCCATAGGAACGTCCCGCAAAAATTTAAAGCAAATCCCTTACCTAAAATTTTTTTTCCTCAAAAATACGCACGGGGTTAATCCATGTTTTTTCTCGGTTTTGGTCGATTTTGGGGGTTTTGAGTTAGGACCGGATTAAAACGCGTAGGGGTTGGGAACGTTTAGAAATGAAAGGTTTTGATGAAATTCGCAAAGACGGCAGAGTTCGAGCATTTTGAAAATTAAAAATTTTAGAAAAATTTACATTTTGAAAGCTTTGAACGCGTTTTTCTCTCAGACTTAACATTGGCCGCTGCTGATTTTTTTGGCTGATTTTACTCTCCGATAAACGGACTTTTAGAATCTGAAAAGTTTCTAAACTTCGGTTCAAAAATAACCGATCTACGATTTTTTTAAATGGAAATTTAGAAAGAATTATTTACGAGTCCAACTCTTCAAACCTGTTTTTCTCGAGAATTTCAAATAGCACGACTATGGTTTTTTGATACTATCTAAAGCCAAAAAGTCGGGCGAATACGAATTTGTATAGTTTTTAAAGATCTGTCCACAAATAAAGGCGCTACAATTTTTTTAACGTAATTTTTTATGCTACAAAAATGAATCTAAAACTTCAACCCTTAATTACTCGAAACCCCGGATAACGGGGGTCCTACTGTAGTTAGATTTTTTAAGTATTTTCCTGGTATAGTAGAAATAAACAACTTCCATGCAGTAGTCTCTCTGAATTTGCGGTTTTACAATATTGTGTTTTATAAAAGGTGCAAAAACAAAATTTCTAATATTCGCTTTGAATTAACACTTTTTATGCTTTTAGGGGTACTTACGATTTTTTAAGTATTTTTCTAGTTCATTATAAACATTAATATTCGACTGTCTTTCAGTACAACAGTTTTGTTTTTTAACTTAGGTAAAATGTTTACATTTTGTATTAAATTCTCTCCTACCCTACTTCTATGGGGGCAAATAGAATTTTTTAAGTATTTTTCTGGTTTATTAGACACACTAATAAATATCTTCCATGTAATAATTTTTCCTAATTTACGACCTTAAAAGGTTCTGTTTTTAACATAGAAAAAATCAAATTTTACATTTTGTAATGAATTAATGCCTCCCCTCCTTGTTTAAGGGTTGTTAGATTTTTTTAATTATTTTTCTAGTCTGTTTGAAACGTCAATAGACACTTTCCATTCAATAGTTTCTTTGAATAGGTCATTTTGAAAAATTGTGTTTTTTAACATGAGAAAATTCAAATTTTACATTTACCATTGAATTAATGCTTTCCCTTTTTGTTTAAGGGTAGTTAGAATTTTTTAATTATTTTTCTAGTTTATTACAAATATCAATAAACAATTTCCATTCAATAGTTTCCTAGAATTTGAGATTTTACTAAATTGTGTTTTTAACATGGGAAAAATCAAGTTTCACATTTTGCATTGAATTCTCGCCTGCCCAGCCTTTTTAGGGGTGATATGAATTTTTTAACTATTTTTCTGTTTTATTAGAAACGTTAATTAATACTTTCCATGCAGTAGTTTTTCCAAATTTACGAGTTTAAAAAATTATGTTTTTTAACAGGGACAAAATCAAAACATTGACATTTTGCATTGAATTAATGTTTCCTCAGCCTTTTAAGATTTTGTGACCTATTAGAAACACTAATAAATATCTTCCACCCAACAGTTTCAATGAATTTAAAAAATTGTATTTTTTAAGGGGTAGTTAGATTTTTAAAATTATTTTTTTAGTTTAGTACAAACATTTGCCTTTTTAGGGGTAGTTGGTGTTTTTAATTGTTTTTCTGTTTTATTATAAACATTGATAAATATTTTTCATTCAACACATTTTCCGAATTTCCGATTTCAAAAATTTGTGTTTTTTAACATAAGTGGAATTAAAAGTCTTACATTTTTGGTTGATTTAATAATTATTTGTATTTATTATTTTCATTTGTGACCAAGAAAAATTTTGCTATCGAGAGAATTGTTAATTACCAATGTTAACAAAATCAACTTAAAATCTATAAACTTTTAAAACAAATTTTGATCTAAAAATAATTTAAACATTTTTGGAAAGGTATCCATTTTCTCTTTAGAAAATCTTTCAATATTCGCTCGCTCATCATCAAAATTGTTGAGCACAAGAAAACCAAAATAAAATAAATTATTTTTTAACGAATTATCAATTAAAAGAAAACCAGACTTCAGTTACAACCGAAAAGCCTTTCAACATTTCTTCGGCAAACTAAAACCACCCAAATTAATCTCCATTAAAATAAACGTCTCCTAATTTCTATTAAAATGGAAAAAAAAACAACTAATGGACATAATTTTAGTGCTTTAGGGGTTGGCTGCGGTGTGTGGAAGGGGTCGCTATACCGAAAGCGACATTTTTATTTAATAAGGCCACATTATTGGGGGATCGAGCTACATATGCCTACTTCTATTAATTAGGGTTGCCTGTCCTCATTTCGGGGCTCCGAATAGAATAGTCCTTTTTTCAAATTTCGATAATGAAATAATTTAAGAGGAATGTGGTGTGCGGCGGCCGGAATGTTGTTATATATCCTTTTATTACGTCGGGAAAAAAAAACAACCTTCGGGGGTGGCGAGCCGTGTTTGTATTTGAAAAGGGGTAGTCATGACGACTTTCAAACAATCAATTGTGGACACGTACCTCAGGACCTGGTAGCTAAACCAATGGGATTTCTCCTGGGGGAGATCTTTTGCAGATAAGTTGATAGTCTTGTGACCACTGGTCAGTTCTTTCGTGCCCTTTGAATAGTGAAGTGGCCACCTATGAACATACAAAGACGCATCGATTGGGGCCCCCTTTTCACTCACTTAACGCAGGTACGATTTCGAATTGTTTTTTTTGAATTTTTTTGAAAGAATCCAAACGGGCTTCCAGCGACAATTAACGAAGATGCGATGTAACAAATTGAATATCGATAAATTCGAAGGGCCTTGTCTTAATGCCTTTAAGGATCGTTGAGTTTTAACAACGGATATAAAAAACCAAAAGCGATTCTATCAATCTGTCTTTTTCGGGTTTATGTCCGTAGTTCCGGTTGGCTTTTCCGGGGAAGCCTTAAAAAAGGGGATGAACGATTGCTTTTTGTACTGTTTTAAAGCTTTTCGTTCGGTTTTCCCATCGTTTGATTTAATTCGCCTGCGAAACCCCCAAAATTACCGAGTTCCCCCCTCTTTTTTTTCCTCTCGAAGACTAAACGATTTTTCCGATTTTTTGCAGAATTTTTGGTTCCAACAGCTGAGACGGGAACTTCTCGATTCTCGCTGATCTAATCAAGGGTGAGTGCATTTCCACTTTTCTTCCATTGAATCAACTAAATGTTTTCATTGACTCGTTTAACCGGAGCCGGAAAATTTAGTTTTCCTTATCGAATTAGTTGGGACAACATCGGACGTTGCTTTTTCCCTCGTTTTTGAGGTCGAAGCCGTTTTCGGGGCGCGCTTTGTTATTTTTCTGGCCGGCGCGGAAGGGTTTATGACGTATGTTTGCCTTAGAAGATAATTTTTCCGAGAAAATTCAAAAGGAAAACAAATTAAAAGTTGAGTAGCAAGAAGCGAATCGAAGGGGAAAAGATGGATGAGTTACAGATTTCTGTTTCGCAGCTGTGATTTATTATGTTTTCGATTTGAGATTTGTTTAGAAAAGAATAGGGCCATTTGTCAGATACGCAAATTTGATTTTTAAATTTATTATTCGGGAACGTTTCGCTTTTATGAGAATCGTGTTGCTTCTCGTCGAAGACGACGGGGGCGCATTTCTATTTATCAAAAACATAGGGGGATGACAAATGTGTAATAATTAACTTGAGTGCCTCTCTTTACTAATGTTTTACATAAACGGGAAGTTCCAATGAGTTTCCGTTGTTAATTTGTTCGTTCGCTCAGGGGCGGCTCTCACCTTTCGGAAAATGTTAACGAGCAAAGAAAAATAAAAATCAAATACGAATATTAAACTTAATTTAGAAGAATTTAGTTTAGTAAATATCGATTTTTGTTTAAAAAAACGTGTTTACTATAGCAATGAGTGAGAGAGAGTGAAAAGATACGACAATCCCGTTAATGCGAGTGAGAGGGAACGATTAAAATTATCCAATTGATTTTTTGTGTAATATATTAGCCTAAATTTTTGTGAACCGCGCTTAAAACCGAGTGTGCACATTCGAGCTCAAAGTGGCACATTCCGATCTCGGGAAAATGAAGCGCGCCGCTCCGCGTCGCGCTTCATTTGCGTCCCTCGCTCGGAAATGTGCCACTTTTCGCTCGAATGCGCACATCCTCGTATTCATTGAATTTTATAAATCAAACTTTCTTTCCGATCAACAAATTTAGTTCAATAAATATCGATTATATGTTGGAAAAACGTATTTTTACCATAGCAATGAGTGGGAGAGAGCGAAAAGATACGAGAATCTTATTAGTGCGTGTGAGAGGGAATGATAAAAATTATTTAACTAACTTTTCGCTAATTTTTTGATCAAATAATTGTGAATCGTGCTTAAAACCGAGTGTGCACATTCGAGCTCAAAGTGGCACATTCCGATCTCGGGAAAATGAAGCGCGCCGCTCCGCGTCGCGCTTCATTTGCGTCCCTCGCTCGGAAATGTGCCACTTTTCGCTCGAATGCGCACATCCTTGTATTCATTGAATTTTATAAATCAAACTTTCTTTCCGACCAACAAATTTAATTTAGTCCAATAAATATCGATTATATGTTGGAAAAACGTATTTTTACCATAGCAATGAGTGGGAGAGAGCGAAAAGATACGAGAATCTTATTAGTGCGTGTGAGAGGGAATGATAAAAATTATTTAACTAACTTTTCGCTAATTTTTTGATCAAATAATTGTGAATCGTGCTTAAAACCGAGTGTGCACATTCGAGCTCAAAGTGGCACATTCCGATCTCGGGAAAATGAAGCGCGCCGCTCCGCGTCGCGCTTCATTTGCGTCCCTCGCTCGGAAATGTGCCACTTTTCGCTCGAATGCGCACATCCTCGTATTCATTGAATTTTATAAATCAAACTTTCTTTCCGATCAACAAATTTAATTTAGTTCAATAAATATCGATTATATGTTGGAAAAACGTATTTTTACCATAGCAATGAGTGGGAGAGAGCGAAAAGATACGAGAATCTTATTAGTGCGTGTGAGAGGGAATGATAAAAATTATTTAACTAACTTTTCGCTAATTTTTTGATCAAATAATTGTGAATCGTGCTTAAAACCGAGTGTGCACATTCGAGCTCAAAGTGGCACATTCCGATCTCGGGAAAATGAAGCGCGCCGCTCCGCGTCGCGCTTCATTTGCGTCCCTCGCTCGGAAATGTGCCACTTTTCGCTCGAATGTGCACATCCTCGTATTTATCGAATTTGTTTACATTAATTTTTGAATTTATAAAGACGAGTAATGTATCCAAATAAAAAGACGTACTTATGTGTACATTCGAGTAAAAATGCATATTTTTTCGAGACTAAATTTTTAACCTTAATCTACAATAAACACCATATCTATTCCTCAATTTACACGCTACTTGTTTTACATGATTTACAAAAATGAAGATTCTAAAAATTTTCGTAAATGAAAACCATTTAAAATATACATTTCTGATATGCAAGATGCTTATTATTTTTAGTTATTTTTTAAGACAATTCTTAAACCGCGTTTTACAGCGAAGAGAGGTTCCTCAGAAAACTTGAAAAATTTATAATGTGCTTAATTCAATCATTTATTTGCATGAAGTTGATATACACTAGGGCGTTTTATTTTTAGGCGATATTTTTTTTGTGCTATCGAAAATTTACTAATTTATAGGAAAAAAAATATATTACCGTTAGAAAAAAAATTCTAAGTGAATTAGAGGCTTCGCTTGCCCAAATCTTCGATTTTCCATTTAAATAACACAGGAATAAATTTTTTTTAGTTTCGACTCGATTTTTTTTATTAAATTTTTTTTTCGATAAATGCGTGTTAGGTAAGCTTTTGTAGGGCATTAAAATTCCTACAAAAATGTTCCTATGGGTTTAAGCTCTACGACCAATAGTTGGAATGGAACTTTTTGGAAAAATATGCGAGAAAATTTGAATTTTCTTTAATGTGTCATGATTTCATAGTTATTGTTGATAAAAAAATATATTCAATTACTGTGATTTAGTGAGTACAGTAATCCTTCAACATTCGCGGTTTCGATGTTCGCGAATTTCGATTATTCGCGAATATTAAAATGCTGAAAAATTCGACATTTGCGAGCTGTGTACTCACTTATTCGCGAAACCATTAAAAAATTAAGATTAAAAATTCTTGAGTGAAGTAAAATAATTTCTTGACTTCGACAATTTTGAATTAAGAAAAAATTTCTTAATACAAGAATTTCGTCATACTTGGTTCAACAATAAAATTTCTTATGAGAAGAATGTACATTTATTAATACAATAGTTTCTTGTATCAAGAAAGTCTTTCTTTAGTTCAAGAATAAATTTTTTATATCAAGAAAATGAGTGATTTCTGGTTGCAAGAAATTTTTTTTTCATTCAAATGCGATTTTGTATTTTAGTTGAAGAGAATAGTAAAGAAGAAATTTTCTCACTTGAGCCAAGATATAATTTTTTCTGTACAGTAATAATTTCATATCTCGTGTTGGTTTCGTTCTGAGAGCCGAAGGATTTGTAGAACAACAAACAGCCCCCATGCTTCACCAAACGATTTCCTGAGTTTTCCATTCAGTTGAGTAACACCCTAACACTTTAAATTCAGTAAATTGATGGTAGTTTAATTAAAAATTATTAAAACTTGTATATACATATGTATTTTGTTTTGTATGGATATACAACGTACCTATATCAAGCGTCGTGGAACGTAACCTCCCTATTTCCACATTAAGATAGACTTAACATTCGCGAATTCGATATTCGCGAGGTTTTTCTGGAACGCAACCCTCGCGAATGGTGAGGGATTCTGTACTCCCAAAAATTAATTTTTAAGCATAAATAGAGATTGAAAAATCAAAGGGGCCCAGTTCTAAAATTTCGAAAAACATCGAAACAAAATTTTTGAATTGTCCATAAAAAATAAACCAATCGACCTACAAAAGTAAATTTAAAAAGGTCCCCTTATATTTTCATAATAAATTATGCGACAAAAAATTATTTAAATCCATCGCACAGTTTTTGAGTTAATTTTGCGCACCTCGTCAAATATTACAAAAAAACGTAATTTCACAGCTTTATAAATTAAAATAACTAAATCTTTGTAATCCCTCTCAGAGTTTAATTTCTAATTGAAATTTCGAAATCAAAGAACTTTTTTTATTAAAATTTTTCATTTGCTGCACAAAATGGAAATAAGTTGCTTATCGAATATTTTGGTTCGATGAAATAATTCAATAAAGCGTCGAATTAGGCTTTCACAGGTGTATTTGAGGGGCTTTTGTGCGCTCAAAGCAGATTTTTATTTCGCCTAAGCCCTTCGGCAGAACCATCGAAAGCATTCGAAATATTAACGAAGCTACAAAATTAATTACGCAATTAATCGTACGATTATAATTATATGTGGCTTAATTAAGTTAATTGCAGTGCCTTCTATTTTGGGATTAGATCATTTCTTGGAACTTGTTGAAAGGGCTAGTAAAATATTACAAATGTGCTAAAATTAACATTCCCTTCGAAAATATAGCGTGCCCTATCAAGATTGAAACTTCACCAAAAGCTCGATAGGAATCTTACGTCTGCTATTCAGAAGTTCATATAATTCTCTTTTAATAAACTTTTCAAGGTTAAGGTAAAATAAACCATTTCGCTTTATTTGGTTTTTTAAAAATCATCTAAAAAGTTATTTAAATAATTTCAAAACGATTTACGGTGGGCGTAAAACTGGAGTGTTTGCCGAGGCTTTGATGGACGTTTTCGACCAGATGGCCTTCGTGTAAACGCATCCGGATTAATTAGAATAAATTAATAAACAAAAATGTGATTACTAAACGTACGTAATGTTTGGGTAAAGGCCTTGGAAGCGACGTTTTCTCGCTGAAATTCCTTTTTCTTTGTCGTCCTTGATTGCGAGCACACCTGGGTGTACTTTGCTTGCAGTGGCGCACACAAGGGGCCGAAGTCCTCCCGGAACCCTTCATAATCATATAAAAATTAAAGGGCAAAGGGAATTCTTTAAAAAGTTGAAAGTTTTGTTCGAATCTTACGAAAAATAAGCGAAGTCTTCTCAAAAGGAAATTTTGGGTGCACCACTGTGTTTTTTTAATTAAAAATTGTAGGAAGTAAATTAGTTTTTTGATCGACTTATTTACAAAAAAAATCATCTTTAAATTGCGCGCTTTTATTTTAATCATGGCAGCTTAAGTAACCATAGTGATGAGGTAAATAAAAATGATCCATTTTGATTGATTACTAATACCAACACAGTTTGAATTAAAATAAATTTACTAAAATAATTAAGATCGTGTTTAAAGCCGAGGGTGTACGTATTTCGTTTGATCGGATCTGTAAATATTGATGTTTGTCTTTTAAATCACAAAAAATCAATCGAGTTTTCTAAATAGCGGAAACTGGCTAAACAGAATATTTATTTTACCGAACCTCGCTTCCATCCGAATAAGAGGGGTTACTCTGAAGTCGCACCTAATGAAGTTTTACTTTAAAAAATTAATTATAAATTAAGGAGCGTAGTTGAACCATTCATAATTAAATACAAATCAACGGCAAAGGTAATTACAGTAAAACCCCGTTAATACGAACTGATGGGGGAATGGGGTGTGCGGATTAATGAAATTTTTGGATTATCAAGCTCCATGTACCCAAGGGATTTTTTTCGAATAACAATGTCAAGAAAATATGACAGTCATAAATATACTAGACATTTCGTGCGTAGTTTTGACTTTAATTCAAGTGTAAAATGTCCTTATGTAAGAACATAGGTTCACATTGAAATTTCATTTCTTGTTTCATTAAATAAAATTAGCTAGATCCGTACAACATTTCGAAATGCAGCTTCTGCTGGGTACTCGTCACTCACACAACAAACAATTGAATTTTTTTTCCCAAATGATTGAGTAATGAGAGTGGTTATGATTTTTAGTCAATACATACATAGGTTTGTATGCTTTTTATGATGTACGTACCTCCATTCATATATTAAATGAACAATAATACATATTTTTTACTTTACATACGTAACTACATACTTTTTCTATTGCATACATGGTCTGTTTGTCTACGATTTTACTTTCTTATAGTTGTTGCGATTAACGGAGTTCTACTGTACTTCAAAAGTTTTTTTTGGAAACTTATGAAATATAATCAATGTTCTCTTATAAAGAAATTGTTGGTGCGCCACTGCGATTTTTAATGGGATATTTAATAAAAAATTGTGAAAAATGAATTAATATTTTGCTCGGTTCATTTGCAAAAAAAGCCATTTTTAAATTGGGTCTTTTTATTGTAATTAATAATAGCAGTTTAAGTAACCATAGAGATGATGTAAATAAATGATCCATTTTGATTGATTGTAATACCAACACAATTGTGATAAAAATAAATTTACTAAAATAATTAAGATCCTTTTTAAAGCGGAGAGTGCACATATCTCGTTTCATGGGATTTGTAAACTATATCTTCTCTTTTTCATATCAAAAAAAAATGATAAAATTGTTTTAATTAAACCTCTAAATTTGAAGTGTGAAGATTAGCAAAAAGAAATTTAATGTAACGGGGTATGTGCACACTCGGTTTTAAGCACGATTGATAATAATTAATTTGCTTTCTAAATAATTCCAATTAAAAACTACAAGACTGTATTTATAACAGGAAAACGAAATTTCTGATTTAGTGCTTTTAAACAGTTATTTTAGAAAAATAAACGAAACGAAATCGATACTTTTTAAAACAAATCATCACGGGTGATGAAAAATGGGTTGTCTAAAATAACATCAATCAAAAACGATCATGGTCCAAGCGTGATGAACTAGCACAAGTCACATCAAAAGCTGAACTGCATCAAAAAAAGATCAGTAAATATGAGGATGTGCGCATTCGAGCGAAAAGTGGCACATTTCCGAGCGAGGGAGGCAAATGAAGCGCGACGCGGAGCGGCGCGCTTCATTTTCCCGAGATCGGAATGTGCCACTTTGAGCTCGAATGTGCACACTCGGTTTTAAGCATGATTCACAATAATTTAGGCCAATAAATCATACGAAACATCAATTGAATTATTTTAATCGTTCCTTCTCACTCGCATTGATGGTATTGTCGTATCTTTTCGCTCCCTTCCACTCATTGCTATGGTAAATAGGTTTTTCGAACATAAAATCGATGTTAACTAAATTTAATTTAATATTTTGAGTTGAAAAAGCGACGGATAAAGTAAACAAATTTAATAAATACGATGATGTGCGCATTCGAGCGAAAAGTGGCACATTTCCGAGCGAGGGAGGCAAATGAAGCGCGACTCGAAGCGGCGCGCTTTATTTTCCCGAGATCGGAATGTGCCACTTTGAGCTCGAATGTGCACACTCGGTTTTAAGCATGATTCACAATAATTTAGGCCATTAAATCATACGAAACATCAATTGAATAATTTTAATCGTTCCCTCTCACTCGCATTGACGCTATTGTGGTATCTTTTCGCTCCCTTCCACTCATTGCTATGGTAAATAGGTTTTCGAACATAAAATCGATGTTAACTAAATTTAATTTAATATTTTGAGTTGAAAGAGCCACGGACAAAGTAAACAAATCCAAAAAACACGAGGATGTGCGCATTCGAGCGAAAAGTGGCACATTTCCCGAGATCGGAATGTGCCACTTTGAGCTCGAATGTGCGCACTCGGTTTTAAGCATAATTCACAATAATTTAGGCTAATAAATCATACGAAACATCAATTGAATAATTTTAATCGTTCTCTCTCACTTACATTGACGAGATTGTCGTATCTTTTCGCTTTCTCCCACCCTTTGCTATAGTAAATACGTTTTCATTACGATTGCCACATACAATTGACCATAAAAAAAAACAAAAATGAAATAAAACACCTATTTGATGCTAGAGCCACCTTTCTTGCAATTTGAATACTAAAATAATTATTATCACTGCATGAATGATTAAAGTAGTACAGTAAAACCTCTCTTAACGGACCCCTCTTTTCAACGGACTATTTTCATGGGTCTCAGTTGAGAAAAGTATAGAACAACCCCCTCTACAACGAACAATATAGTTGGTCTCGCAACTGTCCGTTGGAGAGAGGTTTTACTGTATATGCAATTCAAATGGCTGTCTGCCGCGCACTCGGGCGCACTCACTTCGTCCATGCGCCCAACTCTGCTCTCGGGGGCCATCGACAACATCCCGTAATTGTTGCACAAAATACTATTAAAACAAAATTAATTAAAAATTAAGGATCGTAGTTCTGCCATCTATAATTAAATAGAAATTAACTGCAAGGTCAATGCGTTAATAAACATTCTGGGTGCGCTACTGCTTGTTATGGTTCCTTACCATCGCAATCCTCCACATACCATCGTCAAAGTTGTAGAAGGAGACGAGGTGGCGTTCCACTTTGCCCATTTTCGAATGTTGTTACTTCAGTAATATTCGAACCATCGACTTGCAACTGTGCTCGTTGGTCCGCCCGATTGTGTTAAGTTTTTCTATTTTATTCGGATCTCGTTTTTGGGTGAGTGATATTTATCAAAATGATAGAACTTGCGTAAGCCTGTTAGAAGTTTTATTCACTTTGGGCAATTCGGTTTTTTTTTGGCTTCTGCGAACTATTTTAATGTGACAACTTGTTGAAAGTGATTGATGTCGAAAGTTTTTTTTAACTCGCGGATGAAATACGGAGATGTCATATTTTTTAAGTGTGTGTATACTCTACCCGATCACATTTTAGAAAAAGAAAGTCGAATTTTAGTTGGTTGTATAATAAATTTTGCTTTTTCCAAAGCGAAATTTCATTAGGTTTTATGAGAGGCTAATAGGATTTTTACGACTTTTAAATTGTAGTTTGGAATTCATTTTTGTAGTTAGTTAATAATAACAAAAAAAAACTGGTTATTTCAATGTTTTTTTGTGAAGAGCCCCCGAGTCGAATGTTAAAATGATTTTTCAACTTTAATTTTGTAATCCTGCGAGTTTTCGTTTGCAACTCAATTTTTAATTAATTGTGATGTTATTATAGTTTTTAAATGAGTTTTATTGGTTCTACAAATTGGAAAAACTGTTTTTTAAAGGTAGTTCAGTCGCAAATTCAATTTTCTTGCAATTTTGAGGAAATTGAAATATGATATCGAGTCAAGCGTTATTTTTTTTAATGAACAAAAAAATCAAATTATTCGACTTATTTTGAAGCGAGATATTTTTGATTGAAGTGCGCATAATTTCCATGCAATAGGTCATATACGGGGTGTCGGACGAATAGCTACTGAAACTTCAGCGGCTTATACCTGACACAAAACTAAACTTAAAATTTTATATGCAATGTGCCCTAAATCTAAAGAATTTCGAGAAAAATGTATTAAGTTCTACAATAAATGGCAACACAGCATTGTCTTCATATGCTTTTAAAAGAGCGAGGTCATTTAGTAAATGTGTCATTCCTAATTGACATATTTGAAGTGGAATTTTAGTTTTTTAAATTTTTTAAAAAAATTTTACATATGGCTTTAATGGCATTATTATACCAGACGTAAACGGACATTTTCTAAATAATAAGATATTTATTACACATTTTTAAATTGAAGTATACAATGACACAAAGGGCCACTTGAGTGGGGTTTGTTTTTGTTCAGTTTAGAATCATTTATAAGTGGGCTAAGTTCCAGTACTTATTCGTCTGACACCCGGTATAAAAAGACATGATTTCGTATATATCTTGTAAGCTTTTTTACCGACTTTTTAATAACCAATTTGTTGTAAAATGAAAAATTAGAAATTTTTGGAATAAAGCTGAATTTTTTTTTATCGATAGGTTAAAAAATATAAATATTCAAAATTATTTTTTTTTAAAACAATACACGCACGGTGGAAGGATAGACATAGCTTGACAACACTAAGCGTCTTCAAGTTTTATGTCGTAATCGATCATGACCAAATGGCATTTTCCAATTATTTCTACTTTAAATATTTTCAAACAGCGCTAACACGGATAAAAGAGCTTATATACACAAAGTATAATATATGTATGTACTAGATGTATATTACATACATATCATAGATCTAGAGCAGTGGTTCTTAACCTTCTTAGTGCTCAGCACCCCCTTGAATCTGAAAGTAAGCTCTTGCACCCCCTTGAAAAATGTGTTTATATTTTTCATTTAGGAAGAGACATTTATTTGCATAAAAAAATGTTTACATTTACAATCTCTATTTCTGTATAAAAACATATTTAAAATTTTAATGACTACTTTGTTGTTTATTTTTAATTTTTTATACGATATTGTTTGTCTTGTTATCTTGTTTTTCGGCTTGCTAATAGCATTTGTTTCTTATCCGTAATACAGCACTTCGCATTGTTTATTCGAAGTATTGCCGCATTTTAAAATAACTTCTTTTAACGCCGTTTCGTTTAGCGCGCTGTCGTCTAGGAACGCATTGTAAGCGCTAAACGAGGGCTTACTGTATTAAAAATTTCGTACCTGCTGTAAGCTGTACTTTTAGCTCTGATTGTCACAAGTGAATTATCTTAAATAAATTATTTTTCGAATAATTAATTATTAGAATTTTTTACAGAGGACCGTAGGAAATCTAAATTATTAAATCTATTATTTAAAAAAAAAATTACGTGTCTTTTTAATACCTTAAAAGGAATTTATTAATTTGGTTTTATTTTTTTGGCGTGTTTATTTAATTTTTTGGTCAAAGACAAGCCGCAATGTTAGTTTTCTTTTTCAAGAAAAAATATTAGCTTTCTTTAATTGTTTAGCGATTAAATATTGAGCGTCACGCAACGTTCTGTTAGCTTTTTAATTAGCTCTAAATAAATATACGATTAGGCATCCTTATCTAATGAGGACATTGAACAACAGTGACCACAAAATTATTCATTATCGCAAATTTTTGGTTAAAGTCTGCCTTTTTTTCGAACGCACAAGGAGAGTCAGTCACATTTAGAAAAAACGTCCATTTTTACATAATTTGCATAAAGACGAAACTGGTTGCTCACTTCTAACGTATTCAACCTTCAAATTTTTCCTCGGATGATTTATGAACAAAAATATTTCTATCCGAAGTTTGTAATGCCGGCTATTTTAAAATCTCATTCGTTTTTATGTTGTTATGGAAAACTCTTCAGGAAATGACTGTCGAAGAGTTGACTGCCTTTTTTTACTATACAATTTTATTTACTGCATGGTTTAATCAAGTTTTTATAAAAGGGTCGAATAAAAAAATGCAAGATTGCAATTGAAGAATTAAAAGATGGACACATAGGGCTTTTAATAAAAATTTTGGGATTATTGGAGAGGAAAACGCGAAAATCAAATTTTTGGTATTTAACGTTTAGTTACAAGTTTAAAATCCAAAAGGTCTTCTTATAGGGGAGACCGGGTATAGTTGTCTCACGGGTTGGTTGTCACATTAACCATAATAGAAAACCTAATCTATTAATAAATTTGTTTACCCGTGTCAAAGAAGCCCAAGCACAATACCTCCTTGCGTACGTCACTTCAGTTCGCTCTGAAATACCGTAAAAGAAATATATGCGTTTGTTTTTTTGTACAGTGAAAGTATTTTTTGTGAATCTGTGTTGAGTCTCGTAAGTATAATTAAATTTTGCATAGTGATATACCTTTTCGTGTATTTATGATGTTTAAGATATGTTTTATGATATCATTATATGGTTTCTTAAATGACCATTGATTTAAATTTATTTAGGGAGTTAATGGGCAAAAACTGTTTTGGGGAAGGTTGTCTCAAGTGTGCAAAGCAACACCATGCATATGTGCGGCCTTTTTGGTTGGCTTCTATGGGTATTACTACATAAACGATTGACTGTAATTATATTTTTGTTACCATAACCTAAGTTCGTTAGATATAAGTTACTATTCGCTCACAGTAATTTTTTTTAATATTTTTAATTATGAATAAAATATTTTGCGTTCTTTTCTTAGGATAAAATTTGTTACGTATACCATTTTCTTTAATAAAAATAGGTATTTGTTTTCGCGTTTTGTATTTTACCTTTTATTTAGAGTGTGACTACCTACCCCAAACACTGGGACAACCATTCCTGACATCGGGTTAAAAGTCACACTTCTCTTTTTTCAGAAAAATTATAATACAGTAGAAACTCGGTTATCCGGACTAATTAATGCTGCAGCTCATCCGGATAATCGAAAATCCGGATAATTGAAAAAAAAAAACAATTTTACCTTGTTAGGTATTTATTTACAAAAAAACTAATCAAATAAGTATTAATTATAAAATCAACAGTAAAAAATACCAAATAGAATCATAAAATGTTTAGGTAAAAAGGTTTAACTATGTTTAAAATACTTATTGATTGACATTTGGCGTAAACAATTTTTTTTCTTCACATTTTTGCAAAAAGTTCCAGCGCGGTTGACAATCGGGATAATCGCGAATCCGTATAACTGAGGTCCGGATAATCGAGTTTTTATTGTATGTTCTCTTTATATAATGGTAGAGAAAAAGTCTTTATTTCTTTTTAAACTAGAATAAATACACTATCTATTGATATATAAATGTCATTGATAAATTAAGACCATGGGCTCTAAAAATACAAAAGAAAAAAATTGTGACTTCCAACCCCGGTCTTCCTCATTTTCGTCTTAAATAATGAGCCAAAAAATTATTTGTATCCATCGGGTAGTTTTCGACTTAATTTTTCGCATCCAGTCAAATTTACAAAAATGCACATCTTTTTGATTTTGATACATTGTATCATTTGTAATTTACATAATTTTTATAGTTTTGTTATTTAAAAAAATTAACTTAACCTTTCGTGTGCGAGGTGGGTTATAACTAACATAACCAATTTTTTTCTTGTTAAAACGGGCCGCTTGGTAATTGTGCTTAAAACCGAGTGTGCACATTCGAGCTCAAAGTGGCACATTCCGATCTCGGGAAAATGAAGCGCGCCGCTTCGCGTCGCGCTTCATTTGCCTCCCTCGCTCGGAAATGTGCCACTTTTCGCTCGAATGCGCACATCCTCGTATTTATTACATTAATTTAATTTACCATAAGCTCCTTCAAATCAAAAATTTTAATTTAATTTAGTAAATATCGATTTTATAGTCGAAAAACGTATTTACCATACTCTTCAATCAACAAATTTAATTTAGTTCAGTAAATATATCGATTATATAGTCAAAAAATGTATTTTTACCATAGCAATGAGTGGGAGCGAGCGAAAAGATACGATAAACTCATAAGTACGAGTGAGAGGGAATGATAAATAATTATTTACTTAGTTTTTTGTTGACAAAATTATTGCAAATAATGCTTAAAACCGAGTGTGCACATTCGAGCTCAAAGTGGCACATTCCGATCTCGGGAAAATGAAGCGCGCCGCTCCGCGTCGCGCTTCATTTGCCTCCCTCGCTCGGAAATGTGCCACTTTTCGCTCGAATGCGCACATCCTCGTATTTATTACATTTGTATAATTTATCGTGCGCACTTTAAAATCAAAAATTTTAATTTAATTTAGTAAATATCGATTTTATATTCAAAAAACGTATTTACAATAGCAATGAGTGGAAGGGAGCGAGAAGATACAATGTGTTTTACTTAAACCTATTCATCATTAATTATTAAAATATATTTCTTATCATTGAACTGTCACAAAGTACAATTTTGTGGATTTTATGTTATTTTATTTTCGGGGTATGGCAAACCCCACCTAGTATGGCATGTGACATCTAGTCACCTAGTATGCGAAAGGTTAAAAAAGTAAGGGAATGTCTTTTTTCTTCGTCTTTCTCAGATTTACGAGTTGACGATGTTCGAGTTATCCAGGTTCCACTGTACATCCAGCGACCTAATAATTATTTTCGAACCGTAAAATCTGAAGGGTTGTTTACAAGGAAAAAAACATTAATGATGCTTTACAGTTCCTCCGAAATGTCGGAAAAGGGGTGGTTAGCGGTAAAATATCTCAACTTTACGTCCTCGAGAAAGTTTCCCTTTAAGGTAAAACGTAGAGGAAAGCATGTTTGGAACTTTTAGGGAATAGGTGTGCGAGCCCTTCTAAATTCCAAGCACGTAATTCGCGTGCGTGAGAAGCTAGCAAATTTTTCCAACAGCTGATGGTAGTGTTCAAGAGCTGTGACGGTTTTCTATTACAATTTTTTATGCAACTCGTATTATAATTAACCCCCGGAATTAGGGGAGGGCGCTTCCGCTAAAAACGTGCTGTGTGTCGCTGACAGATGGACATTTTTTTTTTCATGAAAGAGCCTTTTTAAAAAAATAATAAAAATAGCACCCGCAAATTCGAACGTAATTATAAATTTTTTTGGGGACGTCGTTTTCTGACTGGCGACGATCGGGCCTTCGAAAAAGGGGGTCAGCCGTTAATTGAGGGCAATGGCCGTTTTTCAATTTATTTGTCTCTTAACTTCGAAATCCGGCGATTAATCCGCGCTTTTCTTCAATCGCGAACGTGTTAAATTTATTTTTCTTCGGGTGCATCGCAGCTTCGCCCTTTTCGCGCGGGGGATAGAATTTAAGGCGGCGTTAATTTTCAATTAGCGGAAAAGTCCCGGAAAAGTAGGTGTAATTAAATGCCATAAAACAAAGTATTATCGAAATGAAGACGTAACGCGTATTTTCATTATTATTCGACGATGTTAGCTACTTGTTCCGCTCTGGTTCTATAATTTTATTACACCTTTATGAATATTAATAGGGTTTCGTAGCCATTTTCTCTTTAAACGCTTCGAAAAATTGCTCTGATTTTTTCCTTTTAGCAGAAGAATTATTTACGCCCATAAAAAAGAGCGGTTTTCGTTTTGGAGGTGGTCCAAAAAGTATTTTGGTCGTCGTCGTCGATTTAATTATTACTTCTTGGTTTTTTTTTGTAAACTGAAGCTGATGCAAAGCGTACATCCATCCAATTTGGGAGACTCCAATAAAGATGCTTATGCTTGTCAAGTTCCATCAAGAGCTTTCATTCCTTTGATTCTCTTTTAAGTAAATTGCAGCTCTGTTTTGAACAAGTCTTTATTTGTTATGTTTAGAAGAATATTTCTCTTCGGATTGCTTTTAAATATAGTTCGTGCATTGTAAGGTGGCGAAGCTTCTATGATAGATTCACGTTAACCTTCCGTGTACTAGGTGGGGGGTATAACTAACGAGAACCATTTTTTTTTTGTTAAAACGGGACGTTTTATAATCGAGCTTAAAACCGAGTGTGCACATTCGAGCTCAAAGTGGCACATTCCGATCTCGGGAAAATGAAGCGCGCCGCTCCGCGTCGCGCTTCATTTGCCTCCCTCGCTCGGAAATGTGCCACTTTTCGCTCGAATGCGCACATCCTCGTATTTATTGAATTTGTTTACATTAATTTGTGGATTTAAAAAGAAAAAAGTAATGTATCCAAATAAAAAGACGTAGGGGTGAAGGGGGTCAATTGAACCACGGGGCAATTGAACCAGTGGGCTTAAAAAATCAAAAAAATGAGTCGTCCTTTCAAAATTGGTTTCGAATATGCGACAGCTTGGTTTGCCCAAAATTTCAAATCATTATGATAATTTAATCTTTCAATATCGAGTTTTCGTGTTTTTTAGTATGTCAAAGTTGTTTTTCAGCTCTCGACAAATTTTTTTATAATATTGTAATTTTCATTTTTAATGACAAAATTTTAATTGTTATGTCTATACATGCATATTATTTAAATTCTCTATCGATTCTTTGCAAAATAGTTCTTTTAATAATTTATTTTACACTAATTACTACAAAATCGTCATATGGGGTCAATTGACCAATCAATTTCGGGGGCGATTGAACCACTGTGAGCATCAGACTTGCGCGCGCATCTCAACTTACAAATGAAAATATTCACAGGAATAAAAATATAGCGTTTGTTGTTGTAAATGTTCAATCAACAGAAAATTTAGCTTCCAGCCAAAATAATTTTCAGCTGAACGTATTGTCTCCAAATGATGGCAACAACGGTATTCTACATGACAAAACTAATCAAATACAAGACGCTGTTATTCTTACTCCTTTACCCAAAGCTCCACCTAGTCAAAATACTAGAAAGGGTCGTGTACGAGGCAAAACTGCAATATACACTGATACTCCTGAAAAATTAGAAATTGAAAGGAAAATCAGTGATATTAAAAGACCAAAAAAAAAATGATTTTAACTGAAAAGCCAAAGAAAGTTAAAAAAACTAACAAAAAAAAAATTGTCGATAAAAGTTTGTGAAAGTGTTGATTATTATGATATATAATATAATAAGCTTCATCAAAAATAAGTAATATAAGGTTAAAGATTAAATAAATAATAATATCTTTATTGAAAATATTTATTTTTATGTTAGGCACTGTTGGTTCAATTGACCCCGACTAATGGTTCAATTGTCCCCACGTGGGGGACGATTGAACCATTCGACGCCGTTGCACAATGGAATATTTATTGGAAATTTTTATTGTTGATTAATTCACATGTCGAAAATGATAATGGATGAAATAAACTATTGTTCCATGAAAAAAAAATTATTATTTTGGTTTTATTCATCGAAAAAAAAATTCTTGAACATTTTTTGGTTCAATTGACCCCCTTCTCCCCTACTTATGTGTACATTCCAGTAAAAATGGATATTTTTTAAGACCAAATTGTACACTCGGCTTTTAACCAAAATCTACAATAAACATCACATCTATTCCTTAATTTATACGCTACTTGTTTTTGCACGATTTACAAAAATGAAGATTCTAAAAATTTGCGCCAATGAAAACTATTTGAAATATACATTTTTGATATACAAGATGTTTATTATTTTTAGTTATTTTTTAAGACAATTTTTAAACCCCGTTTTAGTGTTTAATTCAATTATTTATTCGTATGAAGTAGATATACGCAAGGATGTTTTATTTTTAGGCGATATTTTTTTTTCTGTGTTATCCAAAAATTTGTTAGTTTATGGGAAAAAAAATTACCGTTAGAAAAAAAATTCTAAGTGAATTAGAGGCTTCGCTCACCCAAAAATTCGATTTCCCATTTAAATAACATAGAAATAATTTTTTTTTAGTTTCGACTCAATTTTTCGTTATTAAATTTTTGTTTTCGAAAAATGAGTGTTAGGTAAGCCTTTGTAGGGCATTAAATTTCCTACAAAAACCTAGTATGGCATGTGAATTTAGTCACCTAGTATGCGGAGGGTTAAGTATACGTGATGTGGCACGATTGCGGGTGCCAGGCAACGCCCTTAGGTATTAGTGTTATATTATACTTTTTGTTAGGTTATCTGAACTCAGGTTACTGCCATTATTAATGATGGTTACTATGACAACATGGTAAAGGGTTGCCAATGTGTAAATTATAACCTTTTTAACAAGTATGTTTGATGGAATTTTTGTTTGGGGTGGCCATATACATTTTTCGATTCTTTTTGGCGCGAGAATTTCGAAAATATATACTTTTATACCCGGAAAATTAACTTTGAAAAAGTTATGGACAAAAAAACGAAAAAAAAATGGATAAAAATATTCAGTTCCAAATATTTTGTGTTTTGGCTACGAAGATACACATAAGTGTTTATTTTGCTTTAAATCTTGTATCATTAAATGTTCTTGGTGCACCGAACTGCTTTGTTTTGATAATTTCTGGAAAATAGAATTGTCTATTGGTCCTACAAATAAATTTGTTTGAAATTAAAATACAGAAATACTGATTTTTTTGCATTCTATTATCTTTTTTGTGACATTTATTTTCCATAAAAAAAAACAAAAAAAAACAATTGAATTGGTTTTTTAAAATGGACAGAACTTTTTAAAGTTGATTTTCCGGGTATAAAAGTATAATTTTCGTAAATCTCGTGCAAAGAGATATTCAAAAATTTATATGACTACCCTAAACAAAATTTCCATATGAAATACTTTACTTATAACTAGAGACCGGATCTTTGTATAGTAAAAAACAAAATAATTCGTGCAATAAAAAACTTAAAACGCGTAGTTAAAATATTCTAAACTGGTCCTTGGACAAATCTATAGTGTAATGAAGGAGCTTAATAAACAAATTAATTAATGCAGGGAAAGAATCAATTCCATTCTTAAATTATGTAAGTACAGTCGAACCTCGATAAGTCGAAGTTGAAGGGAAACTAAAAATAATTCGAGTTATCGATATAAAAATATTAACGTTGAAATAGACAAGTCTTATAGTTTTCAAATATTCGGCTTGTCGAGGTTCGACTGTACTTATACATTTTAATTATTTTAACAATTTTGTAAAAATGTAGGGTGTTATACATTTCAAATTTTTTTCGGTAAAATTGTGCTCTCTATCGTATTTTAAAACAAAATTTAATTTAAAAATTTAAATTAGACGAAATTTATTCATTTGTGCAATTTCGAGCAATTAAAGGGGTATTCGTGCAGTTAATCCCAAAATGTGCAAAATATAATTACAGGATATGATTCCTTTGGACACGAATCGGATAGATATTGGTTTTAATATGGCGCAAAACCTAACCAAACAAAATGGGCAATAACACAGAAATCCGGTCTCTACTTATAACGTTTCAAATCATGGAATAAATTATTATGTTTTATTTAATTACAAAATATATTTAGATATACTTTTTAAAAATGATTGTAAATTGTTTACCGTGGATGAAGTCGTTTCTTGGCTTTTTCTGCGAATAAACAGTGGCGTATCAGATTGTGCTCACCGATGACGATGTTACGAGTGCGACTGTGGCTTCCGCCACGTTATAATGCACGAACTCTATTTAATAAGGTTTTCTTTTCGTTTAAGTAAATAGCACTTTGTGCAACATAATTATCCCTTAATTTTAATGAAACTTAACACTGTGTACGTAACGTTAATTAGTAGATGGGAAAAGTATTATGTTACAAACTTCGTAATCCTAACTTGCGCCAAATGAAATCATTAACAAAGACGGGGGTTGATTAGTTTTTATTATATTTCGAAAGAATTTTTTTTTCTTGACGACGATGTCTGAGATTACCTTCTTCTTGTTGTTTTTCGCCGGACGGGATGTTTTTGCTAAAACCGAATAACGCTCGACGGAGTTATTTGTTCGCAATTTGTTTCTAATAAAAATAAGAATAATAAAACACAAATGGACACTTTAACAGGAATTCTTTTATCAAAATAAACAGACATTTTGTGGAAGAATTTTTATTAAGCCGTTCAAAAAGCACGGGGCGGTTTTTTTGTTCTTTTTTTTAAAGTTCCAACAATGTCAGACTTAATTTTTCTAATATCGGCTTTTCTCGTTCGGGAATACGGCCCTTCTCGCCGAATGGAACGAACAAAATAAAATTCTTCGGGCTTAAATTTAATTTGCTACATTAAAATCTTGACGTAAGGAAAAAAAAGGGAGGATCAAAGGGCGATGTAATTGCTTTTGACATTTGAAGAGTGAATCTGTTGTAAAAAGGAAAAAAAAACGGCTTTGGGGGTGCGTTTGTAACTTTACGATTGTTCGGGGCAAAAATGGCCAAAAATCATGGCCTAATTGATTAGCGCAAAAATTAGAATGTGTAAGAATTAACGGCAAATAGCGAATTGATGGCAGCTTCAAGGGTTGGACGGACTTGCTGGAGGGTGTATTGATCGTAAAATACATCACCAAACACGTTGATTAAATCTACGAGATAACAGCAAATAACCGGCGATGTATTAAATAGATAAAATAAATTTAATGGGCGTCGAATTTGTCTACTTTTACAACTTTTTTAATACACACATATTCAGGAATAAAGAGGACGTTGATTGAGCAGCTTTGGGAATACGACTTCTTTAAACATTCAAGACCAAATATTTAACAACAAAGCTAACATAAAAAATGGTCGATCTTTTTTGCTAAATTTTATTTTAATTAATTCAGGACATTTTGACGAATTTAATTTTGTTTTCGCCCAGTCATCATTTTGTAACAAAGCAAACGAACTTTGGAACTATCGGGGGACTTGGCAAGAAAGTAATTTCGTTTTTCACAAATTCATCGGCGCCCAAAGAAGTATAACTTCAAAAAAATCAGTTTTATTTCAAACTGAAATTACTTTTATTTTTAATATGGCCCACTATGTTTTAAACCAAGTAAATAGAATTAAAAAAATTATCTTCTGTCGTAGGAGATTTTTGAGGGTTTTTTAAAAGTTAATCAACTAATTTAAAGGCTGCTTGTAATTTTGTAAAAATCCACACCTTTAAACATTTGCAAAATTACGTTTTCATTTTGGAACGTCGCAGTCTCTCGAATTTTAATTAATCCTCCGAAATGAAATTCAGATTACGAGTTCAGATTTGGATTTAGATTTTATTTAACTCCGATTCGAATTATGTCACTTATTTCTCGAATTTGACGTTTTCGATATTTTTTGGACGTCTTTTTAAAAGCTTTTTTTTTCTTTGGGTGTGTCCTTTTTTAAAATTTTTATTTGCGAGTAGCTCTCATTTGATACATCGGAACATCGTTATTAAATTTTTGTTCCAAAAGTGTGTAAACATAACGAGATCGGATTCAGTGCAGAATAAATAGAAAAATTGATTGAATAAACACGTGGGGAAATCTGAAAATGTCGGATTTCGAAGGGGTTCCTTTAATTTTATTCATCGGAGTCGAAGAATGCGGGATGAAACGTATTTTGGCTTTGGCGATTTGCTCTAAATTTTGCTCTAGGCCGTTTTGTATTATTTAGGCTTTTATTTATTCAAAAGAAGAAGAAAAAAGATTGTTTGGAATGCCGTTTCGACAAATGAGATGTATTTTAAAAATCAAAAATTTGGAATAAAATTAGATTTTGTCGTTTCTTATTTGAATTTTCTCAAAATTTTTAAATGACAACTTGTCGATATTTTTGGGACTTTTTTTTAACTTAGAAATTGAAAATAAATACCAAATGTCTAAAAGAAATAAATCACTTACGAAGAATGCAATTTATTAAAATCAAAAAATCGGCACTTTTTGTAAATTCGATGGCGAGCGAAAAATTATCCCAAAAAGTACTCCACGTATTTAAATATTTTTTCGGCTTATTATTTAAGACAAAAATATAAAAAGATCTTTTTGATTTTAATCTAGTAACTTGATGGTAAAAGCCAAAAATTTAGTTCCGATGTTTTGATTTTCGATTTTCTCAAAAAAATTTATGTAATGTCTCATAAGTTCTTTTTTTTTCTCTCTAAATGAATGATTACAAATTATCAATTTTATATTGAAAAAAACAGCAATAATCTCGGCCATCACTTCTTGAAGAGCTTTCCATAATAAAATTAAAAGGGATGAAATTTTAAAATAACTAACATGTTATTTCCAAAATTAAAATCAGTGCTGAAAGTCCGCTTTTTTTAGAGCATTGTAGCGAGTTCACTAGGGTTCGAACTAATGTTGCGAATATTAACAGTCGGTTCCTTATTTTAATAACAATTACAATTTATTTAACAAAAGAATTAAAAAATTGAACTGAACGAACGAAACTTAGTCTTAGACTGCTTATTACGGGAGTCGGCCACGCTTATATGTGTGTCTCGGTGTCAATTATCAGAGTTTCTAGAAAAGTGTATATTATTCTTATCCGTCGTTCAAGGTAATGTCGAATTTTCGTTAGCAGTGCGCGCGCAACTTGTGTTGCCTGCTAAAATATTACTCTTAACTCGTCTAAAGAAGTATAACTTAAAAAAAAGGAAAATAAACAAAACTAAAACGAACACAAGGACAAGGACATTTTCCAAATATGCAAAACCCACATGTTCGCACATTGTTCAATCTCATTAATATTAAACAGCGTTGCTCTTGCACAATTTTTACATATTTCTTTGCCCACGACGAAGACGCTATTTTTTAAAGGGGTTCGAAAATCCATATGAAAAATTATCTAATAAAAGGTGCCCGGAGCCCTGTCCAAACTGTTCGCGATCCTTCCTTCTTTACTGACTTTCGCGAAGTCCGCTTACAACCCTCGAGGGTGGAAATTGACTAAAAATGAAATATCCGAGGGAAGAATTTATTTTCAAGAGCCGCTCTGCAAAGTTATATTTTTATTTCTCCAATTTTCCAAATAAAACGAAAAGCATTAGTTTAATTACCTCGTAAATAAATGTCCTTCGTTGTGTGAGAAAGACAAAGGTTTTTTTTGTCGAATGTTTTTTGCATTCACGTTCAAGGTTTTATGATAGAATTTTAAATGTTTAGAAAGAGTCGATGGCAGGACCGTAGGCGCAGGATTCGCAACGGAAATAGCTCGAAAACAGACAAATCTTTCACATTTGTAGTTTGTTATAAAAGCAGGAAGACGTTAATTAAAAATTTTTTGAAAACGTTAGGTACTAAAATCTATTTACAATGCAAAACATGTGTTGGTTATTTTAAAATATTATATTATGGAAAGCGGTTCAGGAAATGACGGTTTTTTGAAGTTATACTTCTTTTGGTTATTGAGATCAACGGAAATTGCGCGCGCACAGCTAAATTGCAAGTTAGCCGTCTAAGAAAATAAATTAATCATTGTGAATCATGCTTAAAACCGAGTGCGCACATTCGAGCTCAAAGTGGCACATTCCGATCTCGGGAAAATGGAGCGCGCCGCTCCGCGTCGCGCTCCATTTGCATCCCTCGCTCGGAAATGTGCCACTTTTCGCTCAAATGCGCACATCCTCGTATTCATTGAATTTTGTAAATAAAACTTTCTTTCCGATCAACAAATTTAATTTAGTTCAATAATTATCGATTATTTATTGGAAAAACGTATTTTTACCATAGCAATGAGTGGGAGAGAGCGAAAAGATACGGCAATCTCATTAGTGCGTGTGAGAGGGAATGATAAAAATTATTTAACTAACTTTTCGCCAATTTTGTTGGTCAAATAACTGTGAATCGTGCTTAAAACCGAGTGTGCACATTCGAGCTCAAAGTGGCACATTCCGATCTCGGGAAAATGGAGCGCGCCGCTCCGCGTCGCGCTCCATTTGCGTCCCTCGCTCGGAAATGTGCCACTTTTCGCTCGAATGCGCACATCCTCGTATTCATTGAATTTTGTAAATAAAACTTTCTTTCCGATCAACAAATTTAATTTAGTTCAATAAATATCGATTATATGTTGGAAAAACGTATTTTTACCATAGCAATGAGTGGGAGAGAGCGAAAAGATACGGCAATCTCATTAGTGCGTGCGAGAGAGAATGATAAAAATTATTTAACTAACTTTTCGCCAATTTTGTTGGTCAAATAACTGTGAATCGTGCTTAAAACCGAGTGTGCACATTCGAGCTCAAAGTGGCACATTCCGATCTCGGGAAAATGGAGCGCGCCGCTCCGCGTCGCGCTCCATTTGCATCCCTCGCTCGGAAATGTGCCACTTTTCGCTCGAATGCGCACATCGTCGTATTTATTGAATTTATTTACATTAATTGTTACACATGGTCATATTGAATATAGTCCCACCAAAGAAGTAGGGAAACCTGTTGTACCTTGGCCCTTTTTTTCACATATAATTTTTTTTTTAATTGTATATGTAACAATTTGTTGATAAAATAAATTGCATCGTAGTGGGCCACTAATAAGGTACCCGAGTCGAAATTTAGAGCCTACATAGATCCCCGAGTCGATTCTTAGAGCCTACATAGATTCCCCTAGTCCGAAAAAGACCCGATTTATAGCAGTGTAACCCGACTAGGTCCGACAGTAAGCCCCTAGCTCCTACTATTCCCTAAGAGATGTGATTTTGAACCTCTGTCCGATAGCTGCAAATACCGAAATCAGCTGAGCAGCGTTGCCAGTTGTTTTTGATATTGTAATTTGTTTGTTGATCACAAGTTAGCTGTTATATTACAATTGAATACGTTTATATTTTTTCATATCATTTATACACATAAAGTACGCGTAAACTAAATACTTTTTATGTAAGTTATGGTTTTAAGCGTTGACATTGGTTATTACACTATTACGTTTATTAATTAACATCTAAATTAATTATATGTATATTTAAATAAAAACTGTTAATACTAATAACTAAAATGTTTTTAAAATCTTGTCTATTAAATTTATGAGAATGGCATTAAATGGGTTCGACTATATGAAAAGACGTGGCAACACTCCTATTTACATGTGTTCTTTTACATTGATGACTGTCCACCAGTCAAGTAAATCTTATGGTCGGGCAACCTAACCTAAAAAGTGCGCTCTTATTATTAATCTTTACCGATTTGTCTTTAATTCCGAAGAAACAGCAACAGCTTACTAAAAGTTACAAACTCAGAAAGTAAAACCCATCCTACAAAATCTCAGAGTAATCCAGGTATTTTATAATTTTGAATATTGTTTTATCAAAGTTACTAGGTAATTCTGTACTATCAATGTATTTGTATATTATAATACAAAATAAATATATATATATACATACAATATTAGTTTAATTATTATAAATAATAATAATAATATTTATGATTATTATTCTTCTTTTTTTTAATGTAATTGTTATTTTAAACTTTAGCTACGTATTTTAAATAAAAGTATTCTAAACATTTTAATTATTATTATAAAATAGGGTACAGAGGTCTAAAATCGGACCTAATTTAAATTTCCATCAGATCCGACTTTGAACCCCAAAGTGGTACAAATGGAAATTTGTACCACTTTGGAGACCAAAGTCGGACCTAATTTAACATAGGAATAAACTCTACTTTGATTCTCCGAGTCCGGAATGAGTCCGACTTTAGGAGGCTCAATGTCGGCGCTAAATTTCGACTCGGGTATTCATCATAAAATATTTGAAAGCATTACCAACCGTTTACTCAAATTGCTATAAGATTTAAAATTAGTGGATCTATGGCCTAGGTACAACAGAGGTGATGGACCTTGGCTCTATTCACATTAAGCAAAATAAAACTCATTGTTCTATGAAAACTCTATATTTATTTTTGAATTATAAGAACTACTAATGTTGTTCTTTGAGATGACACTAAAATTGTTTCAAAAATTAACAAAACTTTTCTCGTATACTAAAATTTCACATACTTAATGGTTAACTTTGCAAAAATTAAAAATTTTTCGTTAGACTTGCGAGGCATATTATCTGAAGCAAAATAAAAAAAAAATAAGAATTTATAACAAAGGTATATCTAAATTTTTATTTATTGCACGTTGATCTTAGTGCCAAGGTACAATTTATTGACAGTGACCGAGGTACAACACACCGACTCTTTAAGTTTAAACTCAAAAATAAAATTAAATATTATGCTGTGCCAAAATCAGACTACTACTATGCAAACATTAATAAAGAATCTGTCTATTACGATGAGTCATTTGTTATTAGGTAATAAAAATCAATAAGATATTGAAGTAAAAAGAATATAAAGTTGCCCTAGGTACAAAGGGACCAAGGTAGACAGGTTTCCCTATGTAGTCAAAAATGTGTACTAATACTTATTGAGGCAATTTTCATCGTTCCCTCTCACTTATACTTATGCGATTGTTGTATCTTTTCGCTCCCTTCCACTCATTGCTATGGTAAATAGTTTTCGAACATGAAATTGCGATTTGCTGAATTAAATTTAAAATCATTTGAAAGAGAGATGATTAATGCATCATACATCATACGTCATGAAAAAAAATAAAATTGCCCTAGGTACAAAGGAACCAAGGTACAACAGGTTTCCCTATAACTTCTAACGCGCACTTTTTTGTTTCGTATTGCAATTTTAAATCGGCTTCAATTTGGCCTCGTTAAAATGTGAAATTTAAATTTATCTTCGCTTTTCTACCACTGCTTAAAATCATCATTGATATTTATTGCTCTTTTTAATTCGAAAAATTCTTTTTCTTAATTTGCTTCCAACCCGTTTCTTATTTCATTCGGAGAGGTCGTCGTAAAATTTTTATTTTAAGGGTGGAAAAATCAGATTTCCATTTTTATCCGGGCGACGCGGTTTATTTTATTACCAAAGAGCGTCGCGTCCTTATCTAATCTATGGCCAACCTTTAAAAAAAAATAAAATAACCAAAATTTGAATTTTAATTGTACTTCAAATTGTATCGAGGCCAATTTCTCTGGTGTAGGCTCGTTATTTACGCAGGTGCTTTAATTTTCGACCTTCGTAGAAATTAAAAGCCCACGCTCCTTTTTTCGTTTCGTAATTCAACAAAATTCGGTACGATAAATAATGCGACTCGCGCGGAGAAATGGCGAAGCGCAAAAAAGGGACGCTTATTTTGGCGTTTTTCCAAAAAACGAATGTTTGCGATTGTCGAGCGAATTTGCTGTTTTGAAATTATGCTTACGCGGAAAATGGGGATTGAATTTAGAGTCGCGGGAAAAACGTAGTTTGATAGAAACGAAATGTATTTTCCGCTCGTACTGATGAAAACGCTTCTTTGAAGTAGCTCTCCAGCTCCATTTTGTTATTTAATTAATTTCCTGCCAATTATAAAAGTTGCAAGTTACTTTTCGATGTCTGCTTTTATTGTTTGTATTTTGCATTTTGCTTCTTTTTTTTTTTTTTTGATTTGCCATTATTTTAAGGCTTGTTTTTAGAGGATGAAATGGGGGATGTCGGGCTGCCACCCTCGGTCCCCTTGTCGAAGCTTCTTGGGCTCGTTATAAGGCAATTCAAATTCTGTCCTCCACTTTCTGCTTCGAATAGATCGAAGAAGATCGTAAAGCCAGATTTTCTCATTAGAAATTCTGAAGAGTTATAAAGAAAAACATGTTCGAGGGATTCTCCTTACGGAGCTAATGTTAATTTCTGATGGATGACACATTTTTACTTTTTATTTCGATCGTCTCGTACTGAAATTAAGAAATTATTAAAATCGAGCTTTTCTTTGGAGAAATTGCGAATTGGGGAAAACGATTGCATTAAAGTTATTAATTGATATTTAAAATTCACAGGAATTGGACATATTTTTGACATGTTAAGTTGTTTGAAAAAATTTTAATAAAGAAACGAAACGTTGCATATTTAACAACAGTTGATTTTATTGAGAGTCTAATTTCTTTGGACTTTAAATAATATTTAATCTTCCGTGTACTAGGTGGGGTATAACTAACGTGAACAATTTTTTTTTTGTTAAAACGGCACATTTGGTAATCTAGGTTAAAACCGAGTGTGCACATTCGAGCTCAAAGTGGCACATTCCGATCTCGGGAAAATGAAGCGCGCCGCTCCGCGTCGCGCTTCATTTGCCTCCCTCGCTCGGAAATGTGCCACTTTTCGCTCGAATGCGCACATCTTCGTGTTTAATGAGTTTGTCTAAATTAATCTTCCAACTTTAAATTAAAGGCCATTGCCGGATTTACATGGAAAAGTGCCCTTGAAGATATTTAGCTTATTTTTTTCCAGTGATGTATCTTAGTATTACTAACAATTGTACAAAATTTTAAGTCCCGGGCCCCTATGGTTTTTAAATAAAAAAATAAGTTGTTTTTAGAAATTTTTTTGTTCTCCGAAACGACTTGACCGATCGATTTGTGCTTTGGATATGTTATAGACATATATTCGCCCTATAAGGTAACAAAAAATCACTTTTGAATTTTTTCAAAAAATGTATTTTTTATATAATTTAATTTTTCAAAGAGAAATTTTTGGTACCTCTGAATGAGGGAAACCCATCATTTTCGCACAGGTGATTACCTATTTACTAATCTATAACATATATTTTTTTCAGAATTTTTTGTTTGGTATAACACAGTTCAATTTTAAAAAAACCAGACTGAAGTGCATGTGCATTTCAACGCAAGAGAATCTACATACATATTGTTTACGTCACAATACATAATTACACTTAACTTATTGGCAGTTAATTATACAGCTATACATAAAAATAATAAACGTAACATTTATAATTATATAAAAAAAAGTTAAATTCACAACATAATTTAAGATAGTTCGTTATTAACCAACACTTGATTAGTCCAACATCACAAAAGTACAAAAATACCAAGTTTCGTTCTAATCTTCGTCACTGTTTTCGTTCCGTTCTAAATAAATAACTTAGTTTTTCAGAAGGCCGCGGAATTTTAGCTAACTATCTTCCGTATCCAAAATAATAAAATATTATTTATACTAATCTATCACTTTGGCAACGCCATATTACAAGAATAAAAAATGACATATAGTGCTATTATGTATTTATTACATTGTCTAAATATGAACGCGTAGCAATATCTAGATACCTTTAAACATCCACTTCAGGCCGGTTTTTTTAATATTGAACTGTGTTATACCAAACAAAAAATTCTGAAAAAAATAAATGTTATAGATTAGTAAATAAGTAATCACCTATAGGAAAATGGTGGGTGTCCCTCATTCAGAAGTATCAAAAATGTCTCTTTGAAAAATTAAATTATAAAAAAAATACATTTCTTAAAAAAATCAAAAGTGATTTTTTTGTTACCTGGATATATGTCTATAACATATCCAAAGCACAAATCGATCGGTCGCGTCGTTTCTGAGAAAAAAAATATTTTCTAAAAACAAAAAGTATTTTTTTATTTAAAAACCATAAGAGCCTGGGACCTAAAATTTTGTACAATTGTTACTAATACTAAGGTACATCACTGGAAAAAAAATAAGCTAAATATCTTTAAGGGCACTTTTCCATGTAAATCCGGCAATGGCCTTTTGTGCTAAAAACAATTTTATGTTTGGAAAAAGTATTAATATTTATTTTTTATTAATAACTTCGCTTAATAGTCTTTTGTGGATTTTATTTCATTTTATTTTCGGGGTATGGCAAACCCCACCTAGTATGGCATGTGACATTTAGTCACCTAGTATGCGAAGCGTTAACAGATATTGGACGTTAACATTATGATTAATTTATTAATTAATGTTTATATTAAACTAGAAAAAAGTTACAAAACTTTAACTACTACAAAAGCAGAGTAGGCCTTAAAGCAATTAGAAATGCAAGACTTTCAACTTTATTTATGTTAAATATAATTTTGTAAAATTGCAAATTCGAGCTAACAATTGTATGGGAATTGTTTATTAGTGTTTCTAATAAGCCAGAAAAATAATTAAAAAACTCTAACTATCCCTAAAAGCACAGGGGAGGGTTGATTCAATGCAACATATAAGATTTGATTGATAAAAAACACATTTTTTCAAAATGTCAAATTCAGGGAAACTATTGCAGGGATGATATAAATTAGTCTTTTTAATAAACCGGAAAAATAGTTTAAATTTTTTGCTACCCTTAAAAAAAGCAGGGTAGGCATTAGAGCAATTATAAATGCCCGACTTTTAATTATGTTTGTGTTAAAAAAGAAAATTTTGTAAAATCGCAAATTTGGGGTAATATTGCATGGGAGTTGTTTATTAGAGTTTCTAATAAACCAGAAAAATAATTAAAAAATTCTAACTATTCTTAAAAGCACAGGGGAGGCGTTGATTCAATGCAAAATGTGAGATTTGATTGATAAAAAACACATTTTTTCAAAATGCCAAAATCGGGGAAACTATTGCAGGGATGATATGAATTAGTGTTTTAAATAAACCGGAAAAATAGTTTAAAAATTTTTGCTACTTCTAAAAAAGCAGGGTAGGCATTAGAGCAATTCGAAATGCAAGACTTGTAATTTTGTATGAGTTAAAAATTATCATTTTGTAAAATCGCAAATTCGGGGTAACTATTGCATGGGAGTTGTTTATTAGTGTCTAATAAACCAGAAAAATAATTGAAAAATTCTAACTATCCCTAAAAGCACAGGGGAGGCGTTGAAGCAATACAAAACGTGTAAGATTTGATTGATAAAAAACACATTTTTTCAAAATGCCAAAATCGGGGAAACTATTGCAGGGATGATATGAATTAGTGTTTTTAATATACCGGAAAAATAGTTTAAACATTTTTGCTGCCCCTAAAAAAGCAGGGTAGGTATTAGAGCAATTAGAAATGCAAGACTTTTAATTTTGTTTGTGTTAAAAAAAGATAATTTTGTAAATCGCAAATTTGGGGTAACTATTGCATGGGAATTGTTTTTTAGTTTTTCTAATAAACCAGAAAACTAATTAAAAAATTATAACTATCCCTAAAAGCACAGGGGAGGCGTTGATTGATTTGATTGATAAAAAACACATTTTTTCAAAATGTCAAAATCGGATAAACTATTGCAGGGATGATATGAATTAGTGTTTTTAAAAACCGGAAAAATAGTTTAAAATTTTTATTACCCCTAAAAGAGCAGGGTAGGCATTAGAACAATTAGAAATGCAAGACATTTAATTTTGTTTGTGTTAAAAAATATGATTTTATAAAATCGCAAATTTAGGGAAACTATTGCTTTGAAATTATTAATTGTTGTGTCTAACAAACCAGAAAAATAATTTAAAAAATTTCAACTACCTACTCTTAAAAGACGAGGAAGCATTAATTCAATGCAAAATGTAAAAGTTTATTCTTTCTATTCTAACGTGTTCGTATTATTTTAATTAATAACTAAATTTATTTAGTAATTCAACACTTAATAACTAATCTAGCCGAAATATTGGTTACTTGTTTAACTAATTTATTTTTACACTATTTATTTATTTCTACTGTTGCGCGAATTGACATCGAAGATCTTAACACTACTGCGAGCACTCCATTAAGAAGGCTCCTTCGGAGACTCGTCCTTCGAGCCTTCTTCCGAGACTATCGAGTCTCCCACCGAGACTAACTAATCGGCGTCTTCGGGTTGCCCTATATGTGGGCTTTATAATTTTTTTTTCGTTGGCCGCTAACATAATTTGCGCGTGTGTCGATATAAAATAGTCTTTGGGGACGTGTTTTTGACTAAATCATTTTTTTTTGTTGCAGTTACTAATTCGACATGAAGCGGGAAGCTGATGGTGACATGGGTGCTCCATTCAAACGCTCTCGCCGTGGCGATGAGGAAGTCCGTATTCTAATACCAAGCAAGGTAAGAGCCTTACCGGATTATTTTCTAACCCTCTTTATATTAAAAACACCTCAGACGACTCGAAACCCCAAAGTTCCTCCTTTCAGATTAAAAATTAACCCGAAAGGGGTAGCAAAACGAAAACCATAAGTATGCCACTTTTAAAATGATTTGATTTGATTGCCTTTCAAAGGCGAACGAATTTGCCAAAGGGTTGTTTTGTAAACTGGCCATTAAAGCTACATAAAACAGAAAAATAAGGGTTGCAACTGTTGCTCAAACGTGTCTTTGATGTTATCTCAGGTTGAGTTTCAATTTCTTTTCTTTTATTTTCGTCGACGTTTGTTTTCCATTCTTTTAAAAAATGAAAAAAATCGAAAAAATAATTTAGAAAATATGACGTCGGCGTTCTCTTTGCGAAATTTTTTCGCAAAAGAAAAATCGGAATGAAAGCACGTTGTTATTGTGGCTTTTTTTTGCGGGGGATATTAATGACCCCTTTTTGTGTTCTACAACCTCTATTTGTGTTTAAAACGTGAAAAGAAAAACAAAGAGAAAGGAAAAACGGAAATATATCTTTCCAGTGTGCACAGGAAGAGGGATATTTGCGGACAATATACCTCCTCCCCCCTCCCGCCTAAGTATAACGTCGCCATCAAGGGCGACACCGCAGAATTACCAAACGCGTCATACCCTTCTGTCACCCCCTTTGCATATTCTGTTAGCATGTTCGAGGAACGTTATTCTTTTAAAAGGGGACGTATTTGTGCAATTCTTGATGTCATTTGCATAACTGACACGCAACCGGCTCGACATGAAGCCGCAAAGTTTTCACAGAAATTTGCAATTGCTCGCAGGAAAAAAAATACACACTTACCTTCCGCACTTTGAAAAGTTCTGGCTTTAATTGGGTTTTTATTCGTTTCGTTTTCTTTTGTGTGGTACGCCTGAAACGGAAAAGTCCTAAGGCTTCTCGAATTTTTTTTTCCAAATAATGTTTTGTTTGTTTTTGCACGCTTTGCAAAAATCGAAATTCTGACAATTTTCGAGAATAGAAATTTTGTCTTCGGCGAAATACCGTTCTGTAACTTTTAATTCGACAAAGTTTGGTTTTAAATGAATTAATGATTGTGGATGGTGCTTAAAGGCGAGTGCGCACATTTTGGTATTTTCGGAATTTATTTATATTAATTTTTTAGACGTGGTTATATTTAATGTAGTTGGGTTTTTGATTAATGTTATTGTAGACAACCCATTTTTCATCACCAGTGACGATTAAAATTATTCAATTAAATTAAAATTAAACCAATCGCAGATCTTATAACAGGGCGCCCTTTTTAAATATTTTATTGTATAACCATTCTCTTGAAATTGACGATTAATTTTGCAGCACGGCCTACTTTAATCTTCCGTGTACTAGGTGGGGTATAACTAATGTGAACAATTATTTTTTTGTTAAAACGGCACGTTTGACAATCGAGCTTAAAACCGAGTGTGCACATTCGAGCTCAAAGTGGCACATTCCGATCTCGGGAAAATGAAGCGCGCCGCTCCGCGTCGCGCTTCATTTGCCTCCCTCGCTCGGAAATGTGCCACTTTTCGCTCGAATGCGCACATCTTCGTATTTATCTGATATGCTATATTAATCATCTCTCTTTCAAATCAATAATTTAAATTTAATTCAGTAAATATCAATTTTATGTTCGAAAAACGTATTTTTACCATAGCAATGAGTGAGAGAGAGCGAAAAGATACGACAATCTCATTAGTGCGTGTGAGAGGGAATGATAAAAATTATTTCACTAACTTTTCGCAAAATTGTGAATCGTGCTTAAAATCGAGTGTGCACATTCGAGCTCAAAGTGGCACATTCCGATCTCGGGAAAATGAAGCGCGCCGCTCCGCGTCGCGCTTCATTTGCTTCCCTCGCTCGGAAATGTGCCACTTTTCGCTCGAATGCGCACATCCTCGCATTATTACATTAGTATAATTTACCGTGCGCTCCTTCAAATCAAAAATTTTAATTTAATTTAGTAAATATCGATTTTATATTCAAAAAATGCATTTACTATAGCAATGAGTGGAAGGGAGCGAAAAGATACGATAATCTTGTCAGTGCAAGCGAGAGGGAACGATTAAAATTATTCAATTAATTTTTCGTGTAATTGATTGGTCTAAATTATTGCGAATCATTAAGAAATTGCCGTGAAATTAATTTGTATTTCAATAAGGAGGCAAGAATGAAATTCTTGTGAGGTTTTCTTAATCTTTGGTATTGTAATTGACACGTGTCATTGGCATATACTTCTCCAGAAAAAACACAATAGTTTATAAGTTGAAGAAAAAGTTAAGTTTTTGTATTTTTATTAATAAAAGTCTAACCTAATGCATAAATAAATTCAGTTTTACCTCCCTAACTTCACACAAAATGTTCCCTGGAAAAATGTGAAGTTATGGAAAAAAGTTTTTTTTGGAGATTTAAAAAAATCTGTAATATATGATTGTTTTCTAAATCTTACTACATGCTTTTCAATATTTTCTTTTTAAAGTTTTAAAAACTAAAGAAAATTTAATTAATTAAAAAATTTTTTCGAAAAATTTGCCGATATACAGTAGACGCCGCTTAATGTGTTCACTTTGGGACCGAGATAAAGTGATCACACTAACCGACTGATACCATGATAGCGAAAGATACCAGCGGAGCAAGTAAAACTTAAAAAAAACTTTATGAACTAAATGGTGTGTATTAATTAGATTTGTAATTGACACGTGTCATTGGCATATACTTCTCCAGAAAAACACAATAGTTTATAAGTTGAAGAAATAGTTAAGTTTTTGTATTTTTATTAATAAAAGTCTAACCTAATGCATAAATAAATACAGTTTTACCTCCCTAACTTCACACAAAATGTTCCCTGGAAAAATGTGAAGTTATGGAAAAAAGTTTTTTTTGGAGATTTAAAAAAATCTGTAATATATGATTGTTTTCTAAATCATACTACATGCTTTTCAATATTTTCTTTTAAAGTTTTAAAAACTAAAGAAAATTTAATTAATTAAAAAAAATTTTTTTTCGAAAAAATTTGCCGATATACAGTAGACGCCGCTTAATGTGTTCACTTTGGGACCGAGATAAAGTGATCACACTAACCGACTGATACCATGATAGCGAAAGATACCAGCGGAGCAAGTAAAACTTAAAAAAAAACTTTATGAACTAAATGGTGTGTATTAATTAGATTTGTTGATGTTCACATTAGGAAATACAAATTTTATTTAACGTATAATGCAATTTTTTATAAAATTTACGTTAAAAACAACTTATTTTAGAACAAAACAAAATAAAGTATTAAAAACATACATAATGTGTTAGAGGTATCGGCATCACTGTAAGAATATCCATATAACGCACAATGCAAAAAGGTCTTATTTTAAAAAAAAATGTTTAATTGTTGATTAAATTTGGGATTTTTTTAATACATTAAGTATTTTTTAAAACAATACAACTTACATAAAATTTGACAAAACGGAGTACACAACGATTCAAAAGACGAAAACATACTAATTGTAAGCTTGACTGCTTTTTTTGTTACTATAATTAGGGGATAAATTTATTTCCTGAGAAAAATGGATATTCCTTGAAACAGCATCGCTAGTTCCAGTCGTGCTTTGTTCTCAAAAACCATAAAAGATAGTCTCTCATTGTCTAACGGACTGAACTTTGATCACAATAAACGAAATATCGATAATAATACCTAACCGAACAAATTTTAATGCTTTTGTATTGTGCCGGTTGGTTCCAAACCAGTTTGATCACACTAAGCGGTTGATAACATTAACCGTGATCACATTAAGCGGCGTCTACTGTACTTACTGTGGTAAAAATGTTAAAAAAGCTAAACAAAATGTTTTTCTATTTTAATCATGATTATCAAGTGTGTAGCGAGAATAAACGCGAGCCTTTAATTTTTTTCAAAAGTTTGATTGTTTGAAATAAAAAGTCCGCTATTTCTGTAAAGAACAATTGTACCGAGCTTTTAGAAAAAAGAAAATTGAAGTTGAATAAACAAGCTATCCGTTTCATATAATGGTTCAGCTGAAAAAAAATTTACAAGTCCTTGGACACAAAAATAGAAAAAAAATTTGCAATTTTTCTTGCGCGCTATTGCTTATTATTGCGTGATAACATTGACTTCTGAAAATTTTTGACTAAAGATCTGAAAACTAGAAACATGCAGCTTTAAAACGCTTTTTTAAAAATTTTAGATACGATCATTTTTCACTGAAATACAGTCAAAAATCACCATAAAATTTAGGAAATTTTTCTGACCCTTTAATTTTTCTCTGTAGTGTACAATAGGGTGGAGCGAAAAAAAAATTTTGCTTAGCCTGGGGCTAGAATTTGTAGCTTATAAAAAATTAAAAATTTTGAAAAAATAAAAACCTTTTACCCAACATCTTGAGACGACCGACTCATTTTTTAAATTATATTCAAGTTAAAATTCTTTTGGAACAAAAAAAAAGTGTTCCAGAAGCTGCGAAGTGTCCTCTTTCTTGTCCATTAACAATTATTAACTTAAAAAAATTTTCTATCGCCATTATTGCAGTTTTCAAAAAAATTCCGAGACAATAACATACTTTTCTTAGGCATTAAAGTGAATTTTGAGTTACAAACGATCAAATTTGTCCATTTTTAGATAAATTTGAAGATTACAAGCCAAAATTTTTTTTTTTTTTAAGATTTTTAACTTGAATTTAATTTAAAAAATCAGTGGCCACCTCAAAATGTTAAGTAAAAAAAATTTTTTTTTGCTCCACCCTAGTGTACATACAATAAACTTAAAAGATTTTTTTTCATTGTGAAGTTAACTTTTATTATACCTGTATAAAATTGCAACGCAAATCATGTAAACGTGAAGTTAACCCTAGGATAATTTGTATATCCAATTTTGGGACCTATGAAAACTGTGAAGTTAGAGAAGTAAAACTGTATGTGTTTGACTTAAACCTATTCATTATTGGTTATTAAAATATATTTCTTATCACTGAACTGTCATAAAGTACAATTTTGTGTATTTTATTTCATTTTATTTTCGGGGTATGGCAAACCCCACCTAGTATGGCATGTGACATTTAGTCATGCGGAGGGTTAAGAGTGGTTTTTTACAGTTCAATTTGGTCCAAGCGTGTTTATCATCCACATAATCAGATATTTTTGAGTCAAAGGGGGGCAGCTGCTTCTACACCCCCCACGTGGCGGCACCCTTGTTTGGAAACAACCCCATTAGATAAAAATCACAAATTTCAATAAACAAATTGCTCGGATTATTAAAATTTTCAAAAGGGCTATTAATAATTATTCGGTAATTAAATACCCCAAAAATGTTTTTATCGTATAAAAATAAATGGCAGCTCGAGTATATTTTAATTTAAAATTGATACGAAAACTGATATTGGGAAGCACCAAAATTCCGCATCGAGTTTGCATTAGTTTATGTAAGTTTTCTCTTTGCTTGTTTGTTTTTGCATAAACTAACTAACTTTGTCAACAATTACCCTTGTTAGTTTAAACTTTGAATTGCTCTTTGATATCTGATGAATGAGTAGGATTAAATATCAGACAACTTTTGTTTCAAATTTGCTACCCCTATTCTATGCACACATTTTCGCCCTTCATTGTTAGCGAACTCTTCGAACGAGAGGGTCAATCTAAAAGTAATTCTATTTACTAAAAAACATCCTCTGATTGTTTAAAAAAAAAACATTAACCTCCAAAGAAATTCCCAAGAAGAACCCCCCCACACCATTTCCTCACACTTCATTTTAATTCCTTTAATTAATTTTTTTTAGGTCGCTGGTGCTATTATTGGGAAAGGTGGACAAAATATTACAAAATTGAGAAGCCAGGTCAGTATTTAGACTAACTCTGTTTTATATTTTTTTTATTTTTTTGATCCATAACGTTTTCCAAAATATAATCGTTTCATCTTCGAAAGAATTTGGAAAATGCTATGGGATCTTTGTTTTTTTGCTTAACATAAAAAACCTATAACATTGACAGGCACGGATTTAAATAACAAAAATAAAAACCTGAAGCAATAATAATTACAGTACCATCGCGTGTTTTGTTGGTACAAAAAAGAAATGGGGGACATCGACGAAAGGAAAACGTAACGTTAAAAACAGATCGTAGAAATTTAAGCGAACAACGAAGGGTGCATAAATAAAGCTCGACGTGAGAGAGAAGGATCGATCTGAAACCCAATCGATTAGAAAGAGAGCACACCAAAAGGGCCTCTTTAGTCGCAACATTACAAATAATAATTAACAATTTTTTTATTACAATCGCTTCTCTCATTTAAAGAGGAAACTTCTCGAAATTATTGCGATTTCGTGGGCGAAGGAAATTCGAAAGGGAATAATAAAATTTGCTATTTCGACAGACTCATAAAATATTCTAATAGGAAGGGTAACTTTACCTCTTTCTCACAAAGAAATTGAAACAATGCAAATTGAAATCACTCCCAGATTTGCCTCTCTTAGCCCTCTCAAGGGTTAGTTCTGGTTTTTATTGAAGGATGGAAGGGGCGCGATGGTACTGTAATCATACGTTTTAACCCTTTCTGGTCGAAGATTAATTTTTTTCTAACAGGGTTGTTCAATTTGCTTTACTAACGATTTTAAAAGAAGTCACTTTGACATTTTGTAAAATTAAAGTGGCTGTTTGGGTTTTTTTAGAGAAATTTTGTAAAAGAATTAGATTTAAAAAAAACTGAAACCAGATTTATTTTTTAATTTTCTTAAAATGGGGGGAAATGGTTTAAAAAAATGTCATAATCAAAAGCTTTAATTTTTGGTGATAACAGTTAAATTTAAAAAATGATCATTTTTTGCTTTGTCAAGGAAATTTGTTTTTTGGGCATAAGTTTGGTACAAAAGACTTGTTTGGCAAGAGAAAAAAATTCAAATTTCGAATAATTTAATTACTTGTGTTTTGTGTTTATTTTATTTATGGCCAAAGACAACATGCGATGTAAAAAATTGTACCAGGGCCATCGAGCTTCACTCGCTATATTATGTTAATTATTGATATTGATCTGATTATTATCATTCATAGATTTTATAACTTCATGTTAACGATATCGTGCAGTGCCATCTGTTGTTGAGTAGCTAATATCAATGCATGAATATCTTAGCCTACTGGTTCCTCAATATTCTATGAGATGACAATAGAAAAAAAATTGTGTGTGAAAACAAATTTCTCAGGGTTGACACCTATCTAAATACACTTGTAAAGTAATACATTATCTAAATACAAAATTTTATTGAAATCGTTAAAACTATTTCTGAAAAAGTAATATATTGCTTGTTTAAAGTATAAGATATTTCCAGTTGGGCACCCTTGACATAAAATTGTGTAAAGGACTGCAAAGGGTTAATTTTTTTTAAATGTGTGTGCAGTGTGTATGTAAAAAATTGTGTTAACCGCAGAGGGCTGTAACTGATGCATTTTAACCCAAAAATTAACTGATCTAATCTAAAGGTGTGTTTTAATTATTTTTATTTAAATGGGTTATAACAAGCAGCATCGAGCTTTTTTAATTAATTTAGTAAGTCCTACGAAAATCGTTATTTTTTTTCTATAAGCATCACGTTACTTATTCCTCCGGGGCTGGAGCTCCCGATTTATCTTTCGCAACAAGGCATTTGTACATATGTTACCCTTAAATTCGAGCATAAGGGAGGTTTGGCGAACTAATTAACTCGGAGTATCGTAAACTCCCCTTATAACGCCACTAAGTTTACTGTACTGTTGAATGTTACGTGTTAATTGTATTAATTTAATTTTGGTTTTAAATGTTATGTGGAAGGGTGAGCTTTCTTCGGAAGTTCCCGCAAAGACAACTTAAAAATAGTTCGATTTCTAAGATTTTTTAGTCTTTTTTAAATTTTTGCGTCGAACTATTTTTTAAAATGTCGGAACTTGGGGGAAGCTTAATTAAATATCACTATATAAAATTAATTTAGTTATTTTTAGGTTTTTTTTTCTTTTTTTTTATGTTTTAGGTTTGTACAGACTTTTTAAGTTGGTAGTACGGCATCTCTTTTTTTAAAGCTCGAAGAAATGGGGGCGACTTTGAACAAGGAGTCGTCCGCATTTTTTCCGAGCTTTGTTCTTAAAAAAGGGGATGGCTTTTTGAAAATGAATCTTTTTAAAAAAAATTTGCTAGTTGAGTAAGTATTAAGATGTTAAGAGCCCTGAGCCCGTGCAAGTGTTAGGTCACTCGCACAAGCCCATGTCTTTAAGTCTTTTAAGATTACAGCGTTTAATAAATTGCAATTGTTTAACTATTGTCTTCTCCTCCGGCCCGGCCCATCTGCCCACCCGATCGCCCAACATTGATTGCCACCGCCATTGAATTTTGCCATGGCCCAACACACCGGCCCACCACAGTACAAAGCCTCGATTACTGTCCCTGACTGTCCGGGCCCAGAACGGTAAAAAGACTTCCTCTCTATTTACATAATTGTGCTCACTCCGGCTCTGGTTGCACTGCCTAATTATTTTTTTTAATTATATTTTTTATTTATTTTTTTGATTTATTTAAATAATTTTAAGATTAACTAAGAGAAATCAAAACATCCCCCTATGCCGGTTTACAATAACTAGTGTAGTGTGCTAATTAACAATTTTTTACATCTAACAGCGGTGCAACCAGCTTTCAGGCCGGTTTGTCCCACAGGACATTCCGAAGGACTCCCTTAACCTAGAGCTCTTATTAATTGCTTTGCCTTAGGTTGAGGATTAATTATTTTAAAATGTTCCTTTTATTTTCTTTTTCTAATTTTGATTTTCTAAATTTTTTTTTGTAGGCTCGCAGGAGCAATCCAAGATCTCAAAACTTAACGCCGCTAGTGTACATTTTTATTGTGCGCTCCTCCTGTGCAAACACTTGCTATGTCAATTTAGGCCCATTTCCATGGTAACCATTTTAGGCGGGCGTTTTAAAATTTTGGATTCCTCCTAACGAAGCACTCGAACATAAATTTGTAGTTTTTTTTGTGTTTCACGAAGTGACGAACAAAAGAAAAAAAGAGTAAGACATTTTGCAAAAATTCCTCTTCAGACTTGTGCGATTTGTTATTTTATTTTTGTTCTACGAAGGAACTGTGCTATCGGTTTTATCGTGAATGATGGCCAGTAAAACGCAAAGTTGTTGAAAGGAGACGGCATCCTTCTACCATTTGTAACTGTTAAGTAGAATTGATCACTGCCGACAATTCGCCTATTTTTCACCTCCCCCCCTCCTTTAAAAGTTTTAAGCTTTTTTAGGTGAGTTACCTCCTGTGCACATTTCTAACTTCTTTTTGCTTGCAGAATGCTGACCCTCTCTTCGGATCTGGACACCATTTGCAATATCGTAAGCGACGTTGTGCCAAATTTAGAAGAGGTAAGAGTTCGATTCTCGAGCGCACCCCGTTCTCACCATTCCCCCTTTCCTTTTCCTTTCAGTTGTATCTTCGGTTTAATATTAACAACCTTAAGGGTTGCAGAGATCAATCGTGACCTTTCGACCTCCCAAGAGCGAGCTTAAAGGGAGAACGTCATAAGTTAATAGTTTTAGACAGAGCAGGAGTTAAAATTTTTAGTCGAGCGGATTAAGTCTAAAAACTTTTTCACTTTGACGACCGGATTCCACTTTTGCAGGTATTCATAATTTGCACTTTTACTAAATTTTATTGTAAAAAATATGGCCGTTTTCTAAAAGAGAATTAGAGAATTCTGGTTTCAAACCAACTCTTTTTGAAGTTACCCAGGTAGGAATAAGGGATTGGGTAAGTCTTGGGCCAAACGTCGCCAGTATTTGGTCAGGCTTGGGGCAAGTCTTGGCTAAACATTGGGCAAGGCTTAGATCAAGTCTTGGATGATAACGATGTCCCAAGGCTTGGGAAACAAAAAAAAACAAAGTTGGTGCAAGCCTCGGGAAACAAAAACCAGAGTTGTCACATTTTTTGGGAAACAAAAATTCAGGGTTGATCTAAGTCTTGGGAAATAAAAGCTAGGATCAATTCTAGCCTTAGGAAACAAAAATTCAGGGCCAACCCAAATCTCGAAGAACAAAAAACTCGAGCTCGCCGTAACTTTGACTAAATCTTTGAAAAAAAAAAACAAACTTAGAAATACAGTCGAACCTCAATAAGTCGAAGTCGAAGGGAAACTAAAAATAATTCGAGTTATCATAAAGTCGAGTTAATACTTTTCTGTGTATATACAGTCAAACCTCGATAAGTCAAAGTCGAAGGGAAACTAAAAATAATTTGAGTTATCAAAAAAAGTCGAGTTCAATACTTTTCTGTGTATATGTTACAGTCCAAGTGTTGATTTGGTTGAAGTATGGACTAACTAGATAACGTATGCTTTTACTGCTTTTTTTAGTAAACGTGCCTAAAGTTATTACTGTATAAATTTTAAAGAAAAATTAATTTTTCAGAATGTTATATTACTTTCATCTTTGAGAGTTTCGTCAAAAATCTACTCTTAGTAGTACTTTTGTACTTGCCGCTATGTTACGCTTTTACATTACTTAAAAATAATGAAAATGTAAAATTTGAATTATTTGTCTCTTTTGCTAAAAGTTATCAATTCTTTTTGTTGTTCAACGTTCACTTTCGGTATTTTTTGTATTTATAAATCAATTATGTGATGACTGCTACATAAAAAAATTACTATAATATTAATAAATATGTAAATACATTTCTATAAACTGAATCCGGTTTGCGATTTTGTAAATTGCATTACTATGAAATTAATTTATATCTTTGTCGACCGATTTCTTAATCTCGAAAATAGGACTAAATACGGCCGTTAGTTTCCGAGAAGTAGGGTTTTTTCAAAGTTATTTTATATATGTATATATAGTGTTTACTTTGTTCAAAAGGGAAGCTTCTTCATTGTTGGGTTACTTTGTAAATGTACTTGGTAAATGCAGAAGCTTCCTTCCGGCCGAAGTAAACACATTTACTAAAGAAGGCAGTAAAGGCATACTTTATCTAGTTAGTCTATACTTTGACTGAAATTGACGCTTTGACTGCAACAAATATATCATATCTATATTTACCATCCTTTATACAAAATGACCAAAATTTGTAAACAATTATTAATATTATTTATTGTTATTAAGTATTTAGGTAATATGGTCATTTACATCTTATTTATTGTTGGTTTGAAAGTATTCTAAAATTATTATTATATTTAAAAAGGATTTAATTCTTTTCGATTTTCTGTTACACACTGTTATAAACTATAAACAACAACAACAAATACATTTGGTCGTACTCCTACTCGACCAATAACGACCAGAACGAAAACAAAAAGGCAAAAATAGACCCTTTTCTTGTAAGAGAAACGGTAAAACCATCTTAACATCAAAGTCTTGTAGTAGGTTTCAACCTTTTCATTCTATTTTACAATAGTTATTTTGACCAGCAATAACACCGAACCGACTCGTTCTTTAATACTACCAGGTATTGTACTTTTATGAAAAGTTCTAAAATTTAACTTCGAGTTATCGAAATATTTACTAATGGAGACTTGAATTTAGGGAATTGTAAAACGCTTCGATTTATCCATATATAAATATAAACGTTGAGATAGGCAAGTCCTAGGGAAACAGGTTTGAGTACGAGTTATCAAAAATTCGACTTATTGAGGTTCGACTGTATATTGAACATTGGAATAAAAGATAGACAGTATTGCAATAATAATTGAGTAAAAAATGGAGGGTTCACAAGCGATACAAATCTTAACTAAAATATCAATAGTATCAATTTATTTTTTATAAATAATCATTTTAAAATATCAAAACTATTGGGCCAAGCTTCGGACCAAGCTTGGCCCAGTGGCGACTTTTCAAGGCTCGGTTTTAAAATATCAAACTACTGAGCCAAGCCTTGGACCAGGTTTGGCCCAGTGGAGACTTCCAAGGTTTGGCTTAACCGTTTGATACTATCGGGCCAAACCTTGGCCCAGCGGTCACTACTCAAGGCTTGGCAAAAAAATTCATAATTTTCTATAATATGACCCGAAACGGGCGCAATTAACATTGTTTTTCTTATGGACAGACTTACTCCCGTTCCGCCCTAAAGCGAGAACGTCGTGAACTAATAGTGTCTAAGTAAGGCCCTTTTAAAATTTAATTTGATCAAAATAAAGGCGGATAAAGTTACACGCCGCCGCCGACGCGTCGTATAAGATTCCAATATTTTCTAAATTAAATTTCCGATACTTTCGCCTCGGAAGACATTTTAAATATTTGATTTCTTCGAGAACGTCTTTAAAAAACAAAAATACTTAGGGAAGAGGAAAATAAAACGTCCTTTATAGGAAAATTCGAAGGCGAACGCGTGACATGAGAATTTTAATCAAATGGGAACATCAATACAAAACGAATTGTTAATAAATGATGGGGAGAAGACAGAAATATTTAGAGTTCCACCTGAATATTTTTTTTTGCGAGTCCGAGAAATTTAACCACTGCATTTTTTATCAGTCTCGGCCCTGATTCATGCAAATTGAAATTTCATTTGCGCTGCAATTCGCTTTTGATTATTATTGCAGAGGACTTTTAAGAGAGCGAGAGCTGCCGCATTTTGGAATTTTAAAGGAAGGGAGAAAATATGTGGTCGCAAAAAACGGGCGAATAAGGGTTGCTTTTTGAATGGCAGCGAAGTGTCTTGGCACAAGGAGCGAGAGTAATTAATACCAAAGTGCTTTAATTCACTTGACTGCGTTTGTTGTTTCACTAATCAGTTTGTTCGCCGATCAGCATTTTCGAAACCTCTAAATTTATTATTAAAGCTTATGTAATCTTGAGGGGAGGCAAAAAAGGCGGCAAAAAATTTGCGATGTCGTGCTTATAATTGAAAGAAAGGCGCGGTATCTTTGTTCTACACACATTTTAGCTTCCGCAATTGCTAAATAAATTTACATTGTCCTTACACACGCAATTTTAACATTTTTACTAATTTTACGAAGAATCAACTTTCTAATAATTGATTTTTTACGAGATTCTATAGAAAAAAGTGGTACATTGGTGTTCCCACAGATTAATCTGTGATTTTATAAAAATTTAATACGGACGTCCCATATTTTATTTTAGTCTATCTTTTTGCTGAATGTCTATATTTTTGGAAAATGTAATGCGTCCTTACCGACGCCGGGCTAATTTTTGAGGTACACCCCTGCAAATGCCCAAGAACTTCATAAAAGGAGTTAAATCACAATTTTGCGAATGTCTTTCAAAGTAGGCACGATACAAAAAAAATTGTTTGACCAATTTTGAATCTTTTTAAAAGTGCTAAAAGGTTGGAACATTAATTTTTTTATAGTTGGCACCCTTGTTTGTACATAGTCAACAAAATCAACTTTTTTTTTGAATATGAACATATTTTTATGAAAGTAGAGGCGAAAATAACACTTTTTTATATTGGATATTTGTTTGCTAAAATGCTTAATTTAGGAGTTTTTTGATATTTTACGTAAACACGCAAAAACCGGATGTTTTCAAATCTTGATTTGTATTTTATGAAAAATTTAATGGGGGCGTCAAGTGATGTGTTTTGCTCTATCTTTTAGTTAAAAGTCTATGTTAGGCGTCTCTATCGACGTCGGTCAAATTTTTAGGCATACCTTTGCAAAGGTCCGAAAACTTGATAAAAGGCGTCAAATCACATTTTTGCGAATATCTCGAAAAGTAGACACGTTACAAAAAAAATTGTAGTGTCAATTTTGAAGCTTTTTAAAAGGTACAACTATTAATTTTTTATAGTGGGCGCACTTGTTTGTAAAACGTAGCCAACTTTGTTTTTTTGAATACTAACCTATTTTTTTAATGAAAAGGAGGGCTAAATTACATTTTTGCGTATATCTCGAAAAGTAGACATAATAGAAAAAAAAATGTATTGCCAATTTTGAAGCATTTTAAAAGCACTAAAACATAGGACCAGGAATTTTTTTATAGGGGGCGCTGTTGTATGCAAATTACAACTGTTTTTTAACTACAAACTTCTATTTTTAATTTTTTTATCTGAAAATACAACTAAAAATAACACTTTTATATGTTACTATACATATAAAATTTGGAATTTCGGTGTACTAAAAATTAATACTTTTAAGAGTATTTAATATAACTTCAGTTGCTCAATTTTATGTTATCTTCTAATTGAAATTCTATATTTTTTGCATACGAAAAGTTCTCAGCAGTATTAGTTAATTTTTAAAATAATTTTCTTTTATAAGCTTCAAATGATTTCAAATCTTTATCGCCATAGTAATTGTCTTAAGTTATTTTCTTTGTTGACTTAGAGTTCTTAAATGAATTAAAGATGTGTAGATTTTAAAAAAAGGAAAGGAAACACGATTATAGCTTCAAGCTCTTTGAGAGCTTATTTTGTTAAGGGCCGTAAAAACTATTCTAAAATTTAAAAAAAAATTCTGTGTGTGTACTGTTGTATTCTTTGGCGTAACTAAATTAAATATAACCTCGTGTAACAAATTAATATAAATAAATTCAGAAAATACGAGGATGTGCGCATTCGAGCGAAAAGTGGCACATTTCCGAGCGAGGGAGGCAAATGAAGCGCGACGCGGAGCGGCGCGCTTCATTTTCCCGAGATCGGAATGTGCCACTTTGAGCTCGAATGTGCACACTCGGTTTTAAGCATAATTCACAATAAATTAGAGAAAAAATTGAATTAAATAATTTTAATCATCACTGGTGATGAAAAATGGGTTACCTACAATAACATTAATCAAAAACGTAACTGTATTAAATATAACCACGTGTAAAAAATTAATATAAATAAATTTAGAATATACCAAAAGCAAGATTTACAATAATTTAGTTCGATAAATTAAACGAAATATCAGTTTAATAATTTTAATCGTTCCCTCTTACTCGCATTGACGAGATTATCGTATCTTTTCCCTCCCTTCCACTCATTGCTATGGTAAATACATTTTTCCGTATATAAAATCGATATTTACTACATTAAATTAAAATTTTTGATATGAAGGAGCGTAGGATAAATTATACAATAGTGATAAAACGAGGATGTGCGCATTCGAGCGAAAAGTGGCACATTTCCGAGCGAGGAAGCAAATGAAGCGCGACGCGGGCGCGCGCCATTCCAGATCGGAATGTGCCACGACTCGAATGTGCGCACTCGGTTTTAAGCACGATTCACAATTATTTGGCCAATCAAATTGACGAAAAGTTAATTAAATAATTGTTATCATTGCCTCTCACTCGTACTTATAAGATTGTCGTATCTTTTCGCTCTCTCCCACTCATTGCTATGGCAAATATACGTTTTTTAACATATAATCGATAATTGGTTGAATTAAATTTACATTTTCCGAGCTCGAATGTGCACACTCCGTTTTAAGCATAATTCACAATAAATTAGACGAAAAATCAATTGAATAATTTTAATCATCACCGGTGATGAAAAATGGGTCGTCTACCATAACATTAATCGAAAACGCGCCAAAAGAAGTATAACTTCAAAAACGAACAAAACTTGTGGTCATTTTTAAAGTGGCACTAATTTGTAAATATTCAGCAATTTATGTAATGGAAGTGGTTAATTAAGTTTGATGGTTTCGTGTTATTGTTGGGAATTAATTTAATTACGAGGAAAGAACGAGAACAAAGTTGGTATTTTTGCGTTTCCCAAATAATTTACTAATTAATTTCGAGAGTGAGGTTGAAACGAATGTTTAGATTGTGTTTTAATAACAACTTATTTTCGAAAGCCGGGGCCCGTGTGTGTGTTTTTTCCCCCTTCGTAAAAGCTTCCAATAACGCAAAATAAGCGCAAGTTTCGGCGTAAGCATATTCGAGGAGTTCGAAACCGGAACACAATCAACAAAGTTGTCTGCTTGTGTTGGTAAACATCCGCCGCAAATTCGCGCTGTCAACTTTACTATAATAGCTAAACACACAAGAACACCACCCTCCTTTAAGTTACGACCTCCATTCGCAAATAATTCCATCCCTTAATACATATCGCGCCTAGCCATTATCTACACTCATTTTAATCACATTTTTTTCCGTAGAACGGAGGACGCATTAATGGAGACGAATTGGATTTGCGTATGATGATCCATCAGAGTCAAGCTGGATGTGTTATTGGAAAAGGTGGCGTTAAAATCAAGGAAATTCGAGAGGTAAGCAATTTTTAAAATTCCGTATAGAACCGTGGGGGTTGTCGGAAGAACCGCCATCCTTTCTCTTCTGAGAGACGCAAAGGCCTTATTAAAACCCAAAAAGTCACACAATTACTGCCACTAAAAAGGGTTGCTAGGGAAACCGTCCTATCAAAGAGGAACAAAAAAATTAAAAGTCGAACAGGCGTCGGTTGCTGTGTCTTCTTTATGTTGGTCACACTGCATCGAAGCCAGGGGTTTTTTTTTATACCTTTTTAACTAATAAAATACTCGAGCTTAAGGTTTGATGTTTTCAATACGGTCCTGTTTGTTTATATAGTCAAAAAGTATTTTTGTTCTCGAACATTAGAAATTGAAAAATGTAGGATTTTTAAATTAGAATATCAGACGAATAAATACTGGAACTTTACCCTTTGATGAACAAAGTGGCTTTATTTATTTTGGAGGTATGGTATGGTAAACTTTAATTCAAAAAAATGTGTAATAAATACCTTATTATTTCGAATATTTTTGTTCAAATCTATTATAACGATGCCATTAAAGCTACATGTAGAATTTGTTTTTTCTTCTTCTTCGGGTACTATCTTCATTACTGAAGGTTGGTAACAATCTCGGCATATTTAATACGGTCTTGAGTAGAACGAATTAGGGAAAGAGTGTTCATATTCGTCCAATCACGGATATTTTTCAACCACGAATGTTTTTTGAAAATTTTAAAAAACCATAGAAATCCATATCAAATATGCATTGAAATAGGGGAGATAGACTTGGCAAAATTGAGACGTGAAAAAAATTGCTTATTTTAATCACTTCACGGGTAACATAAAATGTGATTAATCACAAAATTCCGCACATTTATTCTCAAACATGATATCTAAACGATAAAATAGTTGTACAATAAACAATCATAATCCACGTTTATTGTGAGACATAGTCAAAAAATTAAATTAAATTGCAATGAAGTAGGGGAGACCGGGGTTGGAAGTCACAATTTTTTTCTTTTACATTTATAGAGCTCATGGTCTTAATTTATCAATGACATTTATATATCAATAGATAGTGTATTTATTCTAGTTTAAGAAAAAATAAAGAGTTTTTCTCTACCATTATTTAATGAGAACATATTATAATTTTTATGAAAAAAGAGAAGTGTGACTTTTAACCCCATGTCAGGGATTGGCCGTCAGACGTTAAATAAAAGGTAAAATACAAAACGAGCAAACAAATACCTATTCTATTCTAACCTATTCTATCTAACGAATTTAGGTTATGGTAACAAAAATGACAAATGTATAATTGCAGCCAATCGTTTATGTAATAAAATAATTACTTTCACTGTACAAAAAAAAACAAACGCATATATTTCTTATACGGTATTTTAGAGCGAACTAAAGTGAAGTACGCAAGGAGGTATTGCGCTCGGCCTTCTTTGACACGGGTAAACAAATTTATTAATTCATTAGGTTTTCTGTTATGGTTAATGTGACAACTTACGCGTGAGACAACCATACCCGGTCTACCTTATGCACTAAATCACCGCACTTTTTTCCAAGAGCATATTGAGATGATGAAGCGTTGTTATTTATTGGATTAAAAAAATGCATTTTTCTCGAAATTCTTTAGATTTAGGACCTACTGATACCAACTTTTATTGTTTAGATTGGTGTGTCAGCTATCACCCGGTTAATTCCCAGTACCTATTCGTCTGACACCCTGTTTACTAAAATTAGAAGAAATTTATTAGTTTTACTATTGTCTAAAGTTAATTTTACTTTTTTTCCAAATCAAAATTATTTATCTCAATTAATTTTATTGTTTCAAAAGGTAAAATCTTCTTATTTTTTAAATGGAAGAATAAAAATTAGTCGTAGATGTAAATTTTAATATGTGAAGCTTCTTCCAAGGATTTCTTCTCCGTTCGAAGGTGGGATTTATCTTGAAAGGCGAACTTTCATCCCCTAAGTATCGATAAATTATTCTTAATGATTCGTCCCATTAAAATCAAGCCTGTAAATTGGTCCTGTTTATTATGGGGTTCATTTTAATAGCGTCAATTAATCGCAATTTGCTTTGCTTCGCCGAATTTCTGCAAAATTAATTTTTCGACTGCGTTTTTTTAATTGGCGTGCGAGGTGTCCCGCGCGCCCTCCACCTTCTCCTTTGCGAAGCTCCGAATTTCGCGAATTATATTTCTGTTATTAAAAACAGAATTTTTTTTCGATTTCGGACGGGGCCTGCCTTCTGCTTAATCTCCGAAAAGATAAAAGAACGAATGTTGGATGAAAGGAGGGAAGTAATAAGCTTGAATAGTGTATAGGCTTCGTATGACATAAAAGCGACTTTGTATTTTTCAACAACGCAGCCGCCTCTCCAATATTTCAAATCTCCTTTTTTGGTGTGATTGAAAAGGGCGTTGTTTCGAATAGCCAAACTTGATCGAATTTATGACCTTAGGTGTGTGGGCGTGCGGGGCTTCGTATTGTGAACCCTTTTAATTTTTTGATTAATAACTTCTGGCGATTTGTTTGCGTAGGATTTTTTGGGCGATCGAAATGAACTTTTATTAGTTCCGGGATTGAGAACTTCCGGTTTGATAAAAGTAATGGACCGACAAGAACGTAATTTCTGTATAATAATTTTAATCATTACTGGTGATGACAAATGGGTTGTCTACAATAACATTAGTCGTAAACGATCAAGGTCCAAGTGTGATGAACTAGTACAAGTCGCATCAAAAGCTGTACTGGAGCAAAAAAGATCAATAAATACGAGGATGTGCGCATTCGAGCGAAAAGTGGCACATTTCCGAGCGAGGGAAGCAAATGAAGCGCGACGCGGAGCGGCGCGCTTCATTTTCCCGAGTTCGGAATGTGCCACTTTGAGCTCGAATGTGCACACTCGGTTTTCAGCATCATTCAGAATAATTTAAGCCAATAAACAAGAAGAAAAATCAATCGAATAATTTTAATCATCACTGGTGATGAAAAATGGGTTGTCTAAAATAACATTAATCAAAAACGATCATGGTCCAAGCGTGATGAACTAGCACAAGTTACATCAAAAGCTGAACTGCATCAAAAAAGATCAATAAATACGAGGATGTGCGCATTCGAGCGAAAAGTGGCACATTTCCGAGCGAGGGAAGCAAATGAAGCGCGACGCGGAGCGGCGCGCTTCATTTTCCCGAGATCGGAATGTGCCACTTTGAGCTCGAATGTGCACACTCGGTATTAAGCACGATTCACAATAATTAATTTACTTTCTAAATAATTTCAATTACAAACTACATATATCAGAAAAACCAAATTTTTGATTTAGTGCTTTTAAACAGTTATTTTAGAAAAATAAACGCAACGAAATCGATACTTTTTAAAACAAATCATTACTGGTGATGAAAAATGGGTTGTCTAAAATAACATTAATCAAAAACGATCATGGTCCAAGCGTGATGGAACTAGCACAAGTCACATCAAAAGCTGAACTGTATCAAAAAAAAAGATCAATAAATACGAGGATGTGCGCATTCGAGCGAAAAGTGGCACATTTCCGAGCGAGGGAAGCAAATGAAGCGCGACGCGGAGCGGCGCGCTTCATTTTCCCGAGATCGGAATGTGCCACTTTGAGCTCGAATGTGCACACTCGGTATTAAGCACGATTCACAATAATTAATTTACTTTCTAAATAACGTCAATTAAAAATGACAACATTGTATTTATACCAGAAAAATCAAATTTCTGATTTAGTGCTTGTAAACAGTTATTTTAGAATAATAAACGCAACGAAATCGATACTTTTTAAAACAAGTCATCACTGGTGATGAATAATGGGTTGTCTACAATAACATTAGTCAAAAACGATCATGGCCAAGCGTGATGAACTAGCACAAGTCACATCAAAAGCTGAACTGCATCAAAAAAAGATCAATAAATACGAGAAAGTGCACGCTCGGCTTTAAACACGATTCACAAAAATTAATTTACTTCCTTAGTCGGCTAACTTGTCAAATTTTCGTCAGCCATGCGCGCGCATCTTCCGTTGTCTGCCAAAATTTTTACTTTCAACCACCAAAAGAAGTATAACTTCAAAAATCGATTTTTAATTTCAAACTAAAAAACCGAAATTTTTTTTTGCCAACCCCGATAGTTGAGGGATGGCGAATTTCCTCGCCTTTGGTATTTTTCAAGCACGGCACCAAATTAATTGCTTTGTAGTTTTGTTGAATTAATTTAGTTTTAATTTCAATTTGGCTACTCTTTTGATGTCGTGGGGGAGGATCAAAGGGGGGTGTTTTGTTCGTATTTAATTATTTTGTCGTCGCCCAAGATTTTTTATTTTTGTTCTGCGGACGAGGAAAGAGCAGCGTTCGACTTTAGATTTGTTTTTTTTTTAAACGTAGGGTGGTTTTTTTTTAAAAATAATATACGATGTCTGCAATGTCGGATTGGCGTATTTCGTTGGAAATAGTTTAGCGAGTCCGGAAATGATTGAAATATGAAATTCGAAGCCATTTCGCGATAGTCCGGGTAGACAAAGCGTTTCCATTGTTCGCTGTATTTCATAAAAGGGGCTCCAAAACCAACGCTTCCACGAATATTAACCGGGAACGTCAATCAACTACCTGTTTAAACCTTAAACCGCAACAGTTCCCCACCTGGCACTTATTGACTACCCTCCACGGCGGTGTGTATTTTAATTTAAATTATCTTCAACCCTCCCCTTAACAACTGCGGAAACCGACAAAGCGCGGACGAAAGGTCTTCCGGTAAAAATTCGATAAACAAATATAGAAAAAAATAGAAAAATTGAAACTTATTCCATTGTATACACACGGCGAGAGCTGCCATTGATGATTTGACGACAAATATATTGACTGTTGTGTTTGTACGTGGTCCTTTCGTGTGTACAATACGTGATTGCTTCAGGGTGTAAGGGATGAACGGTTTTATCCATCGATCTGCCGAATAATGTGTTGTATCAGGTGGTTTTTGTTCGCTCGAATTTAATTTATTGCCTCTTATTTGAGGATGATACTTTTCCCCCATATGAAACTGCAATTAATCCATTTTTTTGCTTTGCATTTCGAGTTCTTTTTTTTTTTTTTGGGTTTGGAATGATCAAATTTTTGTTTATTTGTTTGTTGAAGTTATACTTCTTTTGGCGATGGAGAGTAAAATTTTAGCAGGAACCAGAAGTTGCGCGCGCACATGTAAAGAAAATTCGACAGTATGAAGTTAGCCGTCTAAGAAAGTAAATTAATAATTTTACCCTCGCTCGGAAATGTGCCACTTTTCGGTCGAATGTGAACATCCTCATTTATATATTGAACTTTTTTAGATGCGGTTCAGCTTTTGATGTGACTTGTGCTAGTTCATCACGCTTGGACCATGATCGTTTTTGATTAATGTTATTGTAGACAACCCATTTTTCATCACCAGTGATGATTTGTTTTAAAAAGTATCGATTTCGTTGCGTTTATTTTTCTAAAATAACTATTTAAAAGCACTAAATCAGAAATTTAGTTTTTATGGTATAAATACAGTCTTGTAATTGTTATTTGACATTCTGTAGAAAGTAAATTAATTATTGTGAATCGTGCTTAAAACCGAGTGTGCACATTCGAGCTCAAAGTGGCACATTCCGATCTCGGGAAAATGAAGCGCGCCGCTCCGCGTCGCGCTTCATTTGCTTCCCTCGCTCGGAAATGTGCCACTTTTCGCTCGAATGCGCACATCCTCGCATTTATTGATCTTTTTCAATGCAGTTCAGCTTTTGATGGGACTTGTGCTAGTTCATCACGCTTGGACCATGATCGTTTTTGATTAATGTTATTCTAGACAACCCATTTTTCATCACCAGTGATGATTAAAATTATTCGATTGATTTTCCTTCTTGTTTATTGGCCTAAATTATTGTAAATGGTGCTGAAAACCGATTGCGCACATTCGAGCTCAAAGTGGCACATTTCCGAGCGAAGTAAAATGAACATCGTATATTGTTTTTTTAAAAACCCTCCCTACGTTTTAAAAAAAAAAACTAAATCAAAAGTTAAACACTCCTCTTTCCACGTCCACAGAACAAAAATAAAAAATCGTGGCCGCCGACAAAATAATTAAATACGAACAAAAAACCCCCCTTTGATCTTCTGCCATGTCCTCCACGATATTAAAAGAGTAGCCAAATTGAAATTAAAACTAAATTAATTCAACAAAACTACAAAGCAATTAATTTGGTGCCGGGCTTGAAAAATACCAAAGTCGAAGAAATTCGCCATCCCACAACTATCGGGGTTGGCAAAAAAATAATTTCGGTTTTTTTGTTTGAAATTAAAAATTCGATTTTTGAAGTTATACTTATCTGGGTGCGATGAAAGTAAAAATTTTAGCAGGCAACGGAAAAGGATTCAATTTCGAAAAATAGGTGCTTGGGGGGTTTATGAAAAAAAATTATTAATTTACGATCCCGCCAAGTTCAATAATTTTTTAATTTGTAATATACATAATTTTTATTGTGTTTTTGGGGTGAGATAAATTCATAAAAATGACTAAAATACTAATTTTTTTTCAATTTAGTAAAAACCTCATTTAAAAATGCTAACCGTTTTCGGGAATTTTTTTTTTCATAATTAGTACAAGGAAAACCTGAATGTAATATTAGCAATTCAGGTGAAGATAATAAAATACGAAGTACTTAAAAACTATTGCACTTATACTTCGTTATAGGACCGCTCTTTATACGGCATTTTCGATTTACGCCCACAATGTTTGGTTATGGGGTCAAAAAATGCTATACTGTTAGCGACCTTCAAATCAAAATACTTGATTCGTTATATGGCTTTTCGCTTTGCGGCCAACTTTTCTGCAACGTATCCAGGCCGTAAAGCGAGGTATGGCTGTATTCCGAATTTTCACAGATCAAAAGATAATTTAATTTAGGCAAATAGGTGTCTTTTCGATTTTTTCATCGGGGTTGTACGCATGCTCGAAATTTTAACTCATAAAATTAGAAAAACTTTATTAAAAAGAACATTTTTTACAACATTTTAGGCTACTTTTAGGGCAATTGAAAAGATTAATTTACTAAAGCTCATGTATGCGTCTTTTTTGTATTTTTAGTTTTAGTTTATTGATTTTTGGTTTGTAGACTTTAATTCAAGGTGAAAATGACTAAGTTTTGCTATAGCTCGAAGCTTGTAGATAAACGTTTAGGCGAAAAAATAGAGATAAGTGTACGAGTGTGCAACTTTGGAAATTTTTAACGTTTAAATTTGAGTATTTAATTGTCCGTCGTAGGTCTCGGCTTAAAAAACGAACGAATCTTTGTTTAATTTGTCTACCTTTTTAAGGGTGTCTAATTTTATGAATTTTAAAAATAATGCATTAACAGCGGCGTTTTTAAAAATTGTGTGATTTTTCTAAATAACTACTCAACGTCTAGGGTGAGTTGTTTTTTTGGTTATTTTTAAGGCAGTTCGAATTACGGTTAGATTATTATTAATAATACGGGCACCAAACTTTAAAAAACCCTGCTTTCGTAATTGCTTTAGAAAACCGTACATAATATCCCAAACAGTCTTGAATTAAAGTGTTTGATTTGAAACAGAAGATTAATCAAGAAATACAGCGAGAAAAGGCGAAAAGTGGCACATTTCCGAACGGGGGACGCAATTCGGAATGTGCCACTTTGAGCATAATTCACAATAATTCAATTACTTTCTGAATAATGTCAATTAAAAATTACAAGACATACAATTTCTGATTTAGTGCTTTCAAACTGTTATTTTAGAAAAATAAACGCAACGAAATCGATACTTTTTAAAACAAATCATCACTGGTGATGAAAAATGGGTTGTCTAAAATAACATTAATCAAAAACTATCATGGTCCAAGCGTGATGAACCAGCACAAGTCCCATCAAAAGCTGAACTGCGTCAAAAGATCAATAAATGCGAGGATGTGCGCATTCGAGCGAAAAGTGGCACATTTCCGAGCGAGGGAGCAAATGAAGCGCGACGCGGAGCGGCGCGCTTCATTTTCCCGAGATCGGAATGTGCCACTTTGAGCTCGAATGTGCACACTCGGTATTAAGCACGATTCACAATAATTAATTTACTTTCTAAATAATGTTAATTAAAAATTACAAGACTGTATTTATACCAGAAAAAACAAATTTTTGATTTAGTGCTTTTAAACAGTTATTGTAGAAAAATAAACGCAACGAAATGGATACTTTTTAAAACAAATCATCACTGGTGATGAAAAATGGGTTGTCTGAAATAACATTAATCAAAAACGATCATGGTCCAAGCGTGATGGAACTAGCACAAGTCACATCAAAAGCTGAACTGCATCAAAAAAGATCAATAAATGCGAGGATGTGCGCATTCGAGCGAAAAGTGGCACATTTCCGAGCGAGGGAGGCAAATGAAGCGCGACGCGGAGCGGCGCGCTTCATTTTCCCGAGATCGGAATGTGCCACTTTGAGCTCGAATGTGCGCACTCTGTTTTAAACACAATTCACAATAATCAAACTACTTTCTAAATAATATTAATTAAAAATTACAAGACTGTCTTTATATCAGAAAAACCAAATTTTGATTTAGTGCTTTTAAACTGTTATCTTAGAAAAAAACTTTTTTCGAATGGAAAATCAGAATTCAAATTTTTGATTTGAAAGAGAAATGACAAATCTAATGAATACGGGATATGTGCACATTCCAGCGAAAAATGGCACATTTCCAAAAACCAAATTTCTTACCAAGAAAAAACTACGCCCCATAAGAATTTGATTTTTCAAATAAGTCGTACGACGAAAAAAGTCATTTTTGCGATTAGAAAAATTGATACAAACTTTAATCACTAATGGGACGACGTCAACCCCAGAACATTCCTTTGTGTAAGTCATCCAATTTCCGGATTTATACGCCGGAGCAAAATTTCAATTATCATTTCGATTTCCAAAAAGACTTAAATTTAACTAAAAGAATTAGCAACGGATTATTCTCAAAAATCGGCCCCACTTCAAAAAATCGTCAAGACACAATTAGAAAGGCTCATCGAAAACAAACCCCTGCCAGCAACGATTTTCCGGTGCAGGGGGGGTCGATTCGTAACGATTTGTTTCGGTCCTCCCTTATTTACTGAATTTGGTTCGAAATATTCGATAATCATAATAAGGGTGGAGAAATAGAACGAGAGAATTGAATCAAAAGCTCAATTATCGTCTCGGCGCAACGGCTCCTCGTTTTTCCTCGAAACTTTAACAATTTTTTTTCCGCTCATAAATGCACCCAAATAACGGAAAAAAAAACGGGCGCACACAGCATTGCAAGAAAGAGGAAAGCATTGACCCAATTTGATTTTAAAACTCGTTTCCTCAAATTGCTCGCCTTCTTTTTATCCTCGCAGATGAAACGTTTCCAGCAGACATCTAATAAAATAAATATGATGTGTTTTTCCAGAAAACTGGTGGTAAGTGACCGTTTGGGTTTCCCCAACCAAGGGATAGACGAAGGGAAAATTGCCGTCTGCGGAATTCTTTGCCGAACTTTATTAACTTCCAGAAATCGACATTAGTTTTATTTTTTCCCCATTTTTTTAAAATAATATTTCATTCGTTTTAAATTCCGAAAAAGTTCTAAGGTTTTACATCGTAAAGATGCGGAGGGATTTGCGGGGCCGCTTTCGCGTGCGAATAAATCAAGAAAAACCTCTTCCACGACGTTCAGCTTTGCGTTTCCTGTGTTTTGCTTTAAGTGTTAACTCCGGCTTTGCATAATGTTCTTTTCTTTTTCCTCCGAGCCTTTAGAAGCTATTTAGTTAGTGGAAGAAATTGGGCGAAGTCTTTGAACTTCTGCGACGGGGGGCGGGGGTGCACCTGTTGTTTGCAGATCTTCGTCGGAAGAAGGTGTGCTCGTGACGTCAGCACGCACGGCGATTTTGGGCCGAGGGGGCGCGGGGCCGCAATAAATGATAGAAAAAGCGACCTTCTTTTCCATGTAATACGGTCCCACGAGTAATGGGTGACAGGTGAAGCAGGTGAAACGCACGCGCCGCCTTCGCGTGTGGAGTCAGGCCGGCGCGCCGGGTCTCAATCAATACGGGGTTGCGGGTTCTTGCACGCCGCTGGTTGCTACCACGCTCTTGGCACACACCGACCGGTACCTAGTGCTCTTTTCTGGCCCAGTTTAAAAGTGTCGCCTTTTTTCGTAAATGTCGCTTCCGCGACTTTGTTTGGCGCCGTTGTTTTTTTTTTAAAGTCAAAAAGTGCCCAAATTTGGTCGGTTCTGTGGGGGATGGTTGTTCTAATAATTTTATTGAGTGTTGGGACGTTGGAAGTCGATGGACACTTATTTGGGTGACTCCGGAGGAGAGGGCGATGACTTGTTCTTCTTCTTCTTCTTTATCATCGCCATCAGAGGGTAGTGATGTGTCTGTGTGCGTGTACTGGGTTAAAGAGAAAATTGGGGCTCTAACTTGATCTATTTAGATTTTTTTTAATTATAAGTAATAAATTGATTCTCATTGTGCAAAACTGTGAAAAAAATATTTTTTATCTCATCATCATCATCTACATCAAGGACCTATTGGTTTGTTCCGATTTCAGATTTGTTCCGATAAAAAGAAATAATAATAATATATTTATGAAAAAAATATTTTTTATCTCTCAAATTAAATTTAAAAAAATGTAATTTAGAAAAATTCTTTAAACGGGAACAATGTCCACTTTGAATAATCAAAAAATTCGTATTATCGCGCTTCCACTGTATACACAGAAAAATTCAAGCATGACAAAAGCACATATCATTTAGATTATATTTAAAAAATCTACACTGGTCGTAAATCAGTGACTAATTTGAATGAGCTGAGCTGAACGCTAATTTTTTTTGTTATTTGCAATGGTTTACAATGTTTTATTTGGCCCAAGGGACCCTTTGTTTAACTACATTTTTGGAAAATGTTCTAGTTGTTGTAAATTGTATATTGAAACCGCGTTCGAGCGTCGCGCATGAATTATTTTCTAAAAATGAAAAAGTTACTTTTTTTCCGATCTGTATTTTGAAGATCAAAAAATGACCCAAAATATCAGCTGCGTCCCTAAGTTTTAGCCCAATGTAATTTTATTTCATAATTTTATTTATAAACCAAAATTAGATGCTTCAAAGTGATGCAAAATATTTTGGGGAATTAATCTTAAAAGCTTTTTGGATTAAAATGGCGAAATATTGTTCATTTTTATTCAGAAATGTGCGCGAGTGGTATGAACGAATTCAATGTATTATTTTTGTCTGTTAATTTAAATCAATTTTTTGGCTCCCAACTTATTCTTTTATATTCTATGGGGTGCGTATGTGTGTGGTGTAAAATACGTGTTTAACGCTACTAACTTCGGAGGAATTATAAACGTTACATCAATTTTCATTTGGTTTTGTGTCACCCATTATGTGTGACCCCTTGTGACATACTGCGCTTAATAGAGGACTTTGGATTTCATGTAACACCCCAAAGTATACGAGAATGACACCCCAATCTCTCGACATTAATTTAATAGCAGACCTTTACGATTATTTAGAAAAATAAATTCGCAATCATCTACAACGAGCTCTTTTGGTAGAAAGGGTAAAATGCCCTTTATTTTGACCAATAAATTAGTGCCCACCCTCAAAAAAAGTTAAACCAAAAACTAAATTTTTATTTAAAAAAAAAGACATCAATCTAATTAATATTGTTTAAAGTTAACAGGAATTGGGCCCTGTCTATAAAACAACTATTGTTAAGTTTGCAACGTTTCGTGTCTTTATTGAAACTTTTTCAAGCAACTTATCATCACTAAAAATATTTTAATCATCAAAACTCAAAAATTATTTTGATTGTTAAAATATTTCTTGTGATGATAAGTTGCGTGAAAAAGTTTCAATAAAGAAACGAAACATTGCAAATTTAACAATACTAAAAGATATTGGACGTGAACATTCTCATAATTTTTGATACTTAACCCCGATTGAATTTTTTAATGGCTGTGCACTTTTAAGTTTTGTAAAAAAAAGCCTTTCACGTATCCATAGCAACATCGACTTTTCAAAGTAATTAAAATACATAAGTGCACTAGGTCTGTGGCACTTTAGCAAAAGGCGCGAAGCACCAAAGTAAATAATGAGGGCAAAAAATTGTGTGATTAAAGAATCCGAAAGGTAAAAGAGAACGTGCAATTCAAACGAGTTTCAATTTCTTGTCAAATATTTGTAAGAGTTGTTCATTTCCTTGTCAATTTTTGCGAGTAGATTCGATATCGTTTTACGAAATATTTTACCCTCTTCATAAATAGGGGTTGTAGGCGTGAGATTACTCGTGGCGATCATCCGTAAACTTGTTTTATATCTCATCCTGATGGTGGATGCTGGAAAAAACCAATAAGTAGCAAGAAGTTGGTTGTGTATGTCTCCGCACTTAATTTTCTTCCATTAACATTAAAGGGATGATTTTATTTATGAAAGATGAACTTTCTTTTTATTACAAATTAAGTTAAAAGGATCTTCCCGTTTTATCTCAAAAAGAAAAACGGTTAATATTTGTTTTGAGAGCATCTTCCTTTTATGCGCCCCCTTAAACTTTAAACAAATTGAGCGAAAGTTATTATTTGATTTTTTTTTGTGTAGGGATGAAAATATGTAGAAAACGCCTCCGATAATCTTTCTTTTAAAAATGTTACATCAAAGGAAAGATGTAAGTCTGTTGTATTGAATTTTCTTACATATTTTATAACTTTCGTAGGAGCAAACGGCAAGGAGGCAATAAAAGCTTTAGTTTACTTAAAAGTAAGAAATACGATCAATTTGTTTTTGTGTAAGGGTGCGACTGTTTAGGGTTGGGTTTTTTATAGCATCTTTTGGCCAACCCTAACACCTAAACTAATGATTTTTAGATTACCTTTAATCAACTCCTATTATTTTTACTTTCGCCAGTTTTACTTTTTTAATTTTATTTATCTTGTCCTTTTTTTTTAGAAAACAGGGGCTCGGATTAAGATCTTCTCCAATTGCGCTCCTCAGAGCTCAGATCGTGTAATCCAAATAATCGGCCAACCAGGCAAATGCATCGACACCATCCGAGAAATTCTGACTCTCATTAAAAGCGTAAGTTTCCTTTCTTTAATTTTTACGCCCGTTTAATTAAGACACGTCTCTATTTTAGAGCCCCATTAAAGGACCTGTTACACCTTATGATCCCCATAATTTCGACGATTATTATGCAGACGACTACGGCGGTTATGGAAATGGGCAAGGTGATAATAGACGTGGAGGAGGTGGATCGCAACGTGGAGGACCACGAGGAGGTGGCGGCGGCGGTAGTGGAGGAGGAGGTGGTGGTGGTGGAGGAGGAGGCGGCGGTGGCGGCGGCGGAGATCGCGATGCTGGACGCTTCAACAACCGTGGTCCACCGCTTCGTGGAGGCGGAGGAGGACCGATGGGAGGAGGGTAATTTGATTTTACTTTTAAGTCTTCCTAATTATAACTTAATTATCCCAATTTTAGGGGATACAATGATAGAGGCATGGGAGGAGGAGGAGGAGGAGGAGGAGGACCTCAAAGGGGCAATTTTGGCGGACCTTCCCGTGGAATGAACGGCGGCGGTCCTGGACCCTTCAATCGCGATAATGGCTGGGGTGGACCTATGAATCAACCTTCTGGAATGATGTCAGGCGGTGGATTAGGAGGAAATCAAGGACCCCCGCATATGGGGGGTGGAAATATGGGCCAAAGCAACGGCGGAGGACCGGGAAAGACCTCCACACAAGTTACAATCCCGAAAGATGTATTAAAAACTACTCAATTTAATTATGCAATAAAATAATTATATGATTTTGTAGTTGGCCGGAGCTATCATTGGTAAAGGTGGCGGTCGCATCAGAAAAATTCGTCAAGACTCAGGCGCTGGCATCACAATTGATGAGCCTCTTCCAGGATCAAATGACCGAATTATTACGATAACAGGAAATGCGAATCAAATTCAAATGGCACAATATTTATTGCAGCAGAGGTGAGAACACTTATTTCTTTTGGATTCAATAATTTTCATACAAATTTCTGTACAGTCTGTATGATTGAATCAGAGTTTTAACAATAGGACATCTAAAGGTTTACTTAAAAGGTATAATTGTGTATATAGAATGGCTTTTCTAATTACGTTTATCAATGATGCGCATTACTAATTTTTTTTTGTTGTTTTGGTGTGTTGAATGTTTGGTGTCGATGCTTCCTCGTTTATATTGCACGTGTGTTTTACAGAATCACGTGCTAATTTCAGTTTGAAAGGCTTTGTATTTGATTATCGTTCCCTGTGTTGCACACAGACTCTGCACACAAGTCAGTTTGAAAAAAAAAAGAGCTTTGTATTGAAGAAATTTTGCATACACCCATTTATTTAAAAAAAAATTCGCGTTCATTATGAAAAGCTTGATTTCTTTTCTTTTGTGGATTATTAACAGTTGCTTTTCTGTTGTACGTAAGACTAACTGGGTGTGAAATGATGTTTTACATTTTTATTATATTGAAGAGGGAACTAATCAAGGTGTGGAGTGTCTACTAACAAGGTAGAGTTGTATGGAAGACTAGTGATTTTGTTGTTCTGTTTTTGTGTAACAAGGAATCACTAATCCTCCCACAAAGCTGCCTGTTGCTTCAAGGGATATTAAAAACACATTCGCTATATTTGGGTAAAAAGCTTTTATCATATCATCCGAAAAGTGGCGCGAGCTGCAGGAGTAATACGTCTTTTTTGATTGCAGTGTTCACAATAACACCGATCGTAATAATTATTAAAGGTCAACCAACTTTTACCTAATAAGGAAATCCAAGTACACCTAATTTTTTAGTATTGACTTTTCATTTTTATGTCGTACTTTATAATCATTCACGTACATTTGTATTGTAGTTGTAGTTTATTTTCAAATATTTTTATACTAAGATTAGTACATTCCATCTTTTCAATCAAGGGCATTAGTAATCTGTTTGCCAAGCAATTTTTACCACCACTCAATTTAAATGTGTATTAATGGCTAAAAGATATATCGATATAACTAAGGAGGCTCGTTGGAAGGATCGGGTTATTACAGAAGAACTTACAACGAATGCAGAGCTCGATTGTTCCAATTGCAAGCATCTTTTTTCTAAATGTTTAAACCATATGGATTCTCTAATCTCTAATGTAAGCCATGTTGTTATTTCAAAAACAAATAACGTATTTAACTGGATCGATTGAATATTATATTTTCAAGACTGCAGTTAACTAATAAAGTAGGTGTGTTGATGTATTGTGTACAGTGTTAGGGAACCAGAGTACAAATTAACTTCCATAGTTCTACATCGAACGTGTTGTATGTTAGAAGATGTCACCAAATATGTAGATTTAATTCGTTTACTAACAGCATCTGGGTCTAAGTTGGAGATGTGTTCGATTAAGCAGCACGTCTTCTACAGTTAAAAATAGTTGTAACTTGGGCTGACTTTTATTTGTTCTATACGAATAAAAGACATCCCTTTGGTTAAAGGTGGTGGTATTTAAAATCGTAATTAAGTGTTTTTTGTATTGTTTACTTGGGTTTTTATATTACTGTAAAGAGGAGATAAGAAGTGCTTATTTGTGTTCATTTAAATAATCATTGACGAATTTTGTTTTAAAACATTTTAAGTTTATATTTAAAAAAATAATCATTACATTTAAGTAATTAGTACCCTTGATGTCACTATGTGCCGTTTTATATCCCTACATATAATCATCAGTGTAATAAAGGAATTTAAAGTGGAATTATTTGATTTCACCTTTAATTCTTAAACAACTAACAGGATGATTTTCCTGGGGGTAACATCAGGCATCACCATGATAGAAGTAAAAAAATCTTCAACTAAAAAGGGAACATTAATTATAACTATAATAAGCAACTTTTTAATTATTCAATATTTAAAAAAACTACTTAAATCAATAATTAACTCTTTTTTTTTTATTTCAACAGCATTTACCTGCAAGTAAATTGATGTAGAAAAATTGACCCTTGTTTATACCCCCAAAAATGTCCTGATCTGCACCCTTGCACTTAGAATCAGTGATGGATTGAGAAGCTTCAGGATTAAATATGAGAAAGGTGAGTCTTTAATATTTTTTTAACAAAACTACATGGGCTTCGAATCGAAAATGGTAAAAAAACGTTGTTTGCCAGAACTGAACCAAAAAAAGATTTTGGTTTATTTCCATATGATCATTTACATTTAATTACTGCACCTACAATTAATTATTATTTTAAATTAACGTTTATTTATTTATTATTTTGCCTATGCATAAAGTATCTCTGAAGAAAGAATAAAATTAATCACTCGAAACTCAACCAAAAAAAATCTATTTGGTAGAACCAAACCGATAAAAATATTTTTAATTGAACCAAAATAATAAAGATAACGGTTCGAAGCCCTTATACTACTTATAAATTTAAGTGAAAAAGTGGTACTTTTCGATAAAATGAGATTTTATTGTCACTCCTAATTTTAACATAATATTGCCCACATTAATTAATAAGGTAACAAGACTTGAATAAATTGATAAATTGGGTCCTTACAATTCTACAAAATGGTAAACAATAACATTTAAAATCAAAATTAATTAATAATAAAATAATATTTAGTTTTGACAATCACAGGTAGTCTACAAAAATAGAGTTCTTAAAACAAATATTTTAAAGCTGAAGTGCTGCATCAAGAAAAATGACTATGATGAAATTCTTCAAGATGTTCAGCTATATAAAACACATAAATAAGAGGGACAGCCACAATTAAAATGATTCCACAAACAATTAATGTGATCCATGATATGTCTGCATCAGCACCACTGCATGATAATCTTGTCACAACATTCTCGGGTGATCTCTGCATGCTTGGTAGCAATCTAACTTCTTCATTGTACTCTATTATGGGATTTTCAATGGTGTTATCACAGATTTTACCTGGCTTTACATTGCTATTAAAAATAATTTGGTTTACTTCTGTTGTTCCATTTGTACCACTAACACTTGGAGTATTCAATAGATTATCGGCTAATTTTAATTTTAAGGTCTCGGCATCAACTCCTTTATGCACCTGTAGTTTTTCATTGGGTGATGTTGACCCACTTATGTGTACACTTGCTAAAGCTGTTGTAAATGTCCTAGCTGGAACTTTGATTATTCTTTTGGCAAATATTTCATTTTCACGATGTATATTATTTAACCTTTTGATTTCTGCAATCTAAAAGATTAATTAATAGTATAGTCTTACTACTTAAGAGATCCGAATACTGTACCGGGCAGTGATAACGAATAGAGAGTGCTTGTAACGTGTCACCTTCCTCTACAACCTTTTCTACTGTTGGGATTTCTTGAAAAGTGGTTTTTCTTATAAATAACTCTGTTTCATCAGCACTATCGTCACTGTCTTTACCAGGAAGTCTCGCATAGCCTTGTTCCGATAGTATTTTAGGCCTAAACATCTTAACTTATAAATATTTTTTTTCTATATAATACAGATCTTCTACCTTTGACGAGCCTTCATTTTACTTATTTCTACTTTCAAAAAGAACTAGAACACTAAATTAATTAACAAATAAATAAATAACAGCTGTCTTCAAACGTCACATAATATTAGGTTAAATGACTTAGGGAGTTAAATTTTCCATGTTTTTGGAACTGATTTTATAACAGTTGGTGATTTATATTTGAGTGTAACGCGTTTCTAGAATGTTCTTAAAATCTTTATAAAAAACGGTCTTTTTTAATAATTATTAGATACTTTTGAAATAGAATTAATAGTTTTAACGTAGAGTTAATGGTTTTTGAGTTTTTCAAGTTTTACACAATTTTTTTGAAGTTCGGGTTTTTGAATTACAGTTAGGTTATAAAAACTAAATTTTGATGTGAAATTTATCATAATTCTGAATTACGTATGTTATTATTAATAATAAAAAGTGTTATTGGGCCAGTATGGAGTATTTTGAAAGTTATGAAGATTTAGAGGTTCGTATTTTACATTTTTATTTTATTACTTGTAATAAATTGAATGGCTTTAATTACATAATCGAGTGATGGTTTTATCATTATGATAGGAGCCTACAACTAGTTTGTTGTTAGACTTTAACTACGGCCTTTCCAGTATTTCCACCTTGTAGCATATCCACAAAAGCCTTAAACATATTATCAAAGCCTTCGGTTACAGTTTCTCTGTATTTTAATTTTCCTTCTTTTATCCATTGCAAGTTTTGATGGATCCCTTCTTGCCACCGATCCAACCATCTTGTTACAATGAATCCTTCTATTTTCAATTCTTTGTAAACGATGAATCCTTGAATTGCTGTTGCTGTAATATAAAAGGGTTCGATATTACTATCTTCGACAAGTTAATACGTCTTACCTTTGGGCAGATTTGATAAATCTGTGTTATATCCAGATATGGCACCACAAACCGATACTCTTCCATTGAGATTCATTAAACTAAGAATAGTACTGCTTATTTCACCACCGACCTGAAATATAATATTTAATATTGTATCTATGCAGAGGAAAATGACTTACATTGTCAAAGTAACAGTCAATTCCATTGGGGACACATTGTATGAGTTTCTGTCTGAAATCTGGAGATTTGTAGTTCACAAAATGATCAAAATGTAAGTCCTCCGTTAACCATTTTCCTTTTCTGTCATCTCCAGCAATACCAATAACTTTACATCCTTTAATTTTAGCTATTTGTCCAACCAAGCTTCCTACAGCTCCTGCAGCTGCAGAAATCGCAACAGTTTCACCGGCTTTGGGCTTGCAAATCTCCAAAAATCCAAAATAGGCTGTGTTTCTATTAATTTAACAATCGATAATATTTGGGTGTTGGATTTTCCATACAAACCGTACCCAGGCATTCCCAAAACTCCAAGAGCTAAAGAAAGGGGTAGTTTACCAAAATCTGGAAGTACTTGTACCGGTATATATTGGTCTGCATCGTCTTTTGCAATTGTGTGTGTTCTCCACCCGAAAGCACCGATTACGTATTTTCCAATGGGAAATTTTTCAGATTTACTATCGATTATTCTGTAAATTTAAATGGAAGGTTTGCTGTTTAATGATAATTGTATAAAGACATACTTTCCAACTTGAGAGCCTACGAAGACGGTTCCTAGATCTAAGCTTGGTTCTCGAGCTCGCATGTAGGGGTCGACACTTAAATAAACTGCCTCCACCAAGTATTCTAAAAAATAATTCTTAGAGGGTTGAATTGGTTTAATTGAAGACTTACCTCCTGGTTTAAGCGAGGGTAGAGTTTCTTCCACTATTTGCAAATCATCGGACTTCGGTAATCCATTGAAATGCTTCTGCAGAACATATTTTTTGGCTTTCGTTGTCATTTTGAGACGTGTGCTTTGTCTACGTGTTAATTATGTACTGAGACAGCTGAAAACTGAATTACTTGTAATTTCAAAAGTTAGATAAACATTTTTTATGATAACAACTAAACCAATAATTTTACAAGTCATGTCAACAAAAATTTGATAAACACTTCAATGGGAAGTGGATTTTATTTTAAACTATTGTAATTTTTTATTGGATTTAATTTGATATAAAAAAACATATAGGATTTTAGGAAAACTTTTTGAGGATGTTGCGGTTAAAAACATTCATCCTATTTTTGCACATGTTAACAACTTTGAAAAAATATGTTTTTGTGTTTGCTGATGTGGCTTAAATGAAAACAGATTTCTAATTTTATGTCGTATAAAGTTTAAAAAATTATAAGTGCATACTACTAAAAACTTTGAGGAAAACGATTTTGAATAAAATTTTGGAAATTTAATAAAATTAAATTGATGCGTTGAGTTACGGGGATAACATCAAAAAGGTCTGCTTATATTTTGATGTTATATGATGTGACGAAAAATCATTTGTATTTGATTAGTGGTTTTTGAGATAATTTTGCGCTCCGCACAGAAAATAAGAAAACACCACTTTGAGATGTATTTAAATTTAAACTGCTGCTTTGTGGTTGTTTTTAAAAATAATATTAACATTAAAAAATTTTGTATTTGGTATCCTAAAAGCAAAATATGCATGAATTGGCCAATTACTTCATTTTGTAATAGTTCTATCGCACTTGAACTACAGCTTTTCCAATATTTTCGCCTTGTAACATGTTTATAAAAGCCTTAAACACATTATCAAATCCTTCAGTTACTGTTTCTTTGTATTTTAATCTTCCTTCTTCAATCCATTGAAGATTTTGATTGATTCCTTCTTCCCATCGATCCAACCATCTTGTAACGACGAATCCCTCAATTTTTAATTCTTTGGTAAGAATGAATTTCTGAGTTACTGTTGCTACAATGCAAAAATATTTTATAATGTGATTAGTAGTCAAATTGGCAAACGTCCCACCTTTTGGTAACTGCGAAAAATCTAAATCATACATCGACATTGTACCACATACGGCCATTCTTCCATAAAGGTTCATTAAACTAAGCACAATACTGCTAATTTCACCACCAACCTAAAAATACATGTTATAAAATAAAGCAATATTTTGAACAAAATTATTCTTACATTATCAAAGAAACAATCGATTCCATTTGGGGCACATTGCATAAGTTTCGTTTTTAAATCGGGCAATTTATAATTAATAAAATGATCAAATTTTAAGTCCTCTGTCAACCATTTTCCTTTCATATCGTCTCCAGCAATTCCAATAACTTTGCACCCTTTTATTTTGGCTATTTGCCCTACCAAACTTCCCACAGCTCCCGCTGCAGTAGAAATCACAACCGTTTCGCCAGCTTTAGGTTTACAAATTTCCAAAAATCCAAAATAGGCTGTATTACTATCAATGTTTAATATTGTTAATATTGACGGGCTAGATTTGAAATAAAAAATTGTACCCAGGCATTCCCAAAGGTCCAAGTGCTAAAGAAAGGGGTAATTTACCAAAATTGGGAAGTATTTGTGTGGGAAACTCTTCAACGGCTTCTTCATTTACAATCGTATGAGTTCTCCACCCAAATGTACCGTTTACATATTTCCCAACGGGAAATTTATCGGATTTGCTTGCAATTATCCTGCAATTTAAAATGACTTGATTACCAGCGTGTTTCAGCAAAGTGGCACGGGCTTATAATTTCAAAATCAATAGTTTTATGCATAAAATCGAAGATTTAAGCAATCACAGAAATCGTTCAAAAATTGTATGTAAATGTCCAAATATTTAATTCAAATAAAACGTAAACAAAATGCTTATCGCAAACTGGAATTGCCACACCCGTTCCCCGCACATTTCATTTGCGAAAGGCATGCGAAGAGCTCAGTTAAACGCTCCCCAAAATTGTAATTTACTAGTGATGATTTAAATTTGTAGAGCGACAGTGTTTATCAAGGGTCTTCTACCCTTAAGAAGGACCCCTTCTACAAAATTCAAACCTGTAAGTTTTTTTTTAAAGATTTTTTTGATTTTCATTGTGTAAAAATTTTGTACCGCTGTGCTTACAAAAAAATTAGCAATTTTTGAACTTTACTGGCTTTTGTAAAAAATCAAAACTAACCCTTAAATTAATTTCTTTTGTGTTGAATTTTGATACGTCACAGAATGACGTAGAGGCTTCAGGTTAATTGCGAGCCGACCTTATCAAATTTCTTACCTGTTTTTGAGATATCAGTTTATTTTGCCTTTTTACGATTTGAGTTTTTCAACTGTATTTTACAAACGAAAGCAGCTCGAAACCACGTTTTTATACTTTTAATATTTTTTTTAAATTTTCATTAGCTTAGGAGGTGGCACTTTAAATGAAAAACCCGGTATAGTACAATTGACTAAAATATTTTATTACCATGCCCGAAGGAATGGGGGTAGGTGCTAGAAATAAAGTTTGGGCATTACAGACTTTTTTTAAAAATACAAGAAAATGTTATGAGAAAAAATCTGAGATGGAGGTCAAATTATTATCTAACATCACTAAGAAAAATTAAAGTTTTGTGTGGTAGCCCCCGTTGAATGCGTGATATGGTTCTACGATGAAGAGCTATTGTCATGTCAGCCGAACTTAGTGGCCAAGGGGTTTTGGAATATCTTGCAACCCATTGTCCAGGCGACATGTCATCAATAAATCTCGAATCTACTGGGTGCTGCTGAAATAACACGTATGATGCTGCAAAATATCCATATTATGTATCAAGCGAGTAGGGCACCATACTAAACTTTAATTTTTATTAATGCTGTTTGATAATAATATGGCTACCATGTAAGACGTTTTCTAACAACTTTTTCTAGTATTTTTATGAAGTCTGTAATGCCCAAACTTTATTTTTAGCTACCCCCCTCGCCCTGTCCCATACCTTCGGACATTGTCCTTAGTTTCATAATGTAATATTAGTTTGAGATTCTGCCACGTATCTATAGAAAACCAAAATTTTCAAACTGCTACTAATAAAAAAAACTCAAATAGTGCGACTTATCTGACAGTCTCTGATAAACTCATACTTTGCCACTTGAAAGCCGGGGAAGACTGTTCCCAACTCATAAGTTGGTTCTCGCATCCTCAAATATGGATCAACACTTATATAAATCGCCTCCACCAAGTATTCTAAAAAAGTTCCCTTTAGGACTTTTGTTATTTATTTGTTTAAAAACTTACCTCCTGCTTTAATTGGTGGTAGAGTTTCGGTCTTAATCTCTAAATCGTCGAGCTTTGGTAAGCCATTGAAGTGCTTTTGCAAGATGAACGCTTTTACTTTCATGTTGTGAAAATCAATTAATTGTTATTTATTTATGCAATAGACTTAACAACTATTTATGTAGTTTCAAAGATGAAATTTTTTTATGTACTAAAAATGTGCAATTTTTTTGAGTACTAATTTGATAAAGTATGCTGATAATAATTTTAGATAAAATTTTGGCAGATTATTTAGTAGATGAGTTTATAGCTACTTTTGGAATAATTTTATTCAGGATAAATTATATTTTAAAACAAAACCTGGGAACCAATAATGTTTTTAGGCAGAGAAAGAAAATCAAGACATGGATTTTCTTTAAATTCAAACTTTGTGGAAAAAGAAAACAATAAATGGGTTAGTGATTTTATATCATTTTTAATAGTTCCATCACACTTTAACTACAGCTTTTCCAATATTTTCGCCTTGTAGCATATCTAGAAAAGCCTTAAACACATTATCAAATCCCTCAGTCACTGTTTCTTTGTATTTTAATCTTTCTTCTTCAATCCATTGAAGATTTTGATTGATTCCTTCTTCCCATCGATCCAACCATCTTGTAACGACGAATCCCTCAATTTTTAATTGTTTGGTAAGAATGAATTTCTGAGTTACTGTTGCTGCAATAGAAAAATATTGTATAATGTGATTAGTAGTTAAATTGGCAAACGTCCCACCTCGTGGTAACTGCGAAAAATCTAAATCATACATAGACATTGTACCACAAACGGCCATTCGTCCATAAAGGTTCATTAAGCTAAGAACAGTACTGCTAATTTCACCACCTACCTAAAAACACATGTTATAAAATGACCCAATATTTTGAAAAAAAAAATTTCTTACATTGTCGAAGAAACAATCGATTCCATTTGGGGCACATTGCATTAGTTTCTTTTTGAAATCGGGCAATTTATAATTAATAAAATGATCAAATTTTAAGTCCTCTGTCAACCATTTTCCTTTCATATCGTCTCCAGCAATTCCAATAACTTTGCATCCTTTTATTTTGGCTATTTGCCCTACCATACTTCCCACAGCTCCCGCTGCAGTCGAAACCACAACCGTTTCGCCAGCTTTAGGTTTACAAATTTCCAAAAATCCAAAATAGGCCGTATTACTATGAATGTTTAATTTTATCAACATTGACGTGCTAGATTTTAAATGGAAAATTATACCCTGGCATTCCCAACGCTCCAAGGGCTAAAGAAAGGGGTAGTTTGCCGAAATCGGGAAGTATTCGTGTGGGAAACTCTTCAACCGCTTCTTCATTCACAATAGTATGAGTTCTCCACCCAAAACTACCATTTACATATTTTCCAACGGGGAATTTATCGGATTTGCTTTCAATTACCCTGCAATTTAAAACGAGTTAAAATGGATTTAATGTAAATTATATAGTGACTGCCTTTTTTTAATTAGTAGCGAGATGAAGATTTTGGCATTGTATAAAGATGTGGAAGCATCTCCAACTAACATGGTGAAAGTAAGAACAATGTCTGAAACTATGGAGGGTTAGTATTATAAATAAATACTCGAGACTAGCAAATAATTCCCCAGTAGCCATATTCAGCTTGGTATCTACCGGAACCGCTTTCATGTTGGTATCACTTTTTGAATTATTGATTTTACTTGATTTAGTAGAAATCCAATATAGATTTGGATGTAGCCGAAAAAAAATTTGTGTCCACTTTCGTTTTCCAGCAACACTCACATCAGTGTGAACCCCCTTTTACATGATGCATTCCGTGGAGAACGGTTTGCAAGATTTTCCCAAACCCCTTGACCATTGAAGTCGCCTGACATGACGCAGTACGATTTCATCTTCTCGGTTTTTTTTTAAAGTAGGGACGTTGCTCGTCTATTCAGGGATATTGATCATCTAGAAAATACCATAAGATCGCATGCTGTTGAAATAATACCTACGATGCTGCAAAATTTTGAAAGAGCTCTTCACGGTAGAACCATATTGCGCATCTAGGGAGGGGCACCACACTGAACTTTAATTCTTATTAATGTTGTTTGATAATAATTTGTTTACCATGTAAGACTTTTTCTAATAACTTTTCCCAGTATCTTCAAAAATAAAGTTTGTAATGCCCATGCTTTATCTCTAGCACCTCCCTTCCTTCCCATACCTTTGGACATTGTTCTTACTTTCACAATGTAATATTAGTTTGAGATGATGTCATGTATTTTAACAGTACCAAAATCTTCATACTGCACATTGGACCAGGGTCGACCAAAACAACTTTTATTCTAAAACATAGTTATTTCTATGTATTTGACCTCGAGGAATCCAATTTTGAAAAAACTTTTGAAATCGGTGACTCAATTTTTAATATAATTCCGAGTTAAAAACTCAATTTTATTTTTTTGCTAGGAAAGTTGGAGTGTTTCTTTAAATTATAAAAAACACTCTTGAGGAAAATCAATACCGTTTCGAAGATATGATTTTTCAAAAAAACCCGATTTTGACAAATAAATACATTCTAAAATCAGTAAAACGATCCTAAACATCGTAGGGCCTCACATTTTCTAAAATCTTGCTAAATCCGAAATTTTGGGTTTTTCGGAATTATGTTAAAAATAACTCACCGATTTCAAAAATTCTTTCAAAATTAGTTTCGTCGTGGTCAAATACATAGAAATAACTATATTTTAGAATAAATATTGTTTTGGTACTGGTACTGGTACTAATAAAAAAAAAGAAGGTGCGTGAACTTTTATACGCGTGTTAGAAGTTATACTTCTTTGGCGTGCCTAAATTAAATATAACCTCGTGTAAAAATTAATATAAATAAATTCAATAAATACGAGGATGTGCGCATTCGAGCGAAAAGTGGCACATTCCGAGCGAGGGAGGCAAATGAAGCGCGACGCGGAGCGGCGCGCTTCATTTTCCCGAGATCGGAATGTGCCACTTTGAGCTCGAATGTGCACACTCGGTTTTAAGCATTATTTGCAATAATTTTGCTAACGAAAAATTAGTAAATTATTTTTATTATTCCCTCTCTCGTACTTATGGGTTTATCGTATCTTTTCGCTCGCTCCCACTTATTGCTATGGTAAAAATACGTTTTTCGAATATATAATCGATATATTTACTGAATTAAATTAAATTTGTTGATTGAAGAAAAAGTTTAATTTGCAAAATTCAATAAATACGAGGATGTGCGCATTCGAGCGAAAAGTGGCACATTGCCGAGCGAGGGAGGCAAATGAAGCGCGACGCGGAGCGGCGCGCTTCATTTTCCCGAGATCGGAATGTGCCACTTTGAGCTCGAATGTGCACACTCGGTTTTAAGCATTATTCGCAATAATTTTGCCAACGAAAAATTAGTAAAAATTTTTATCATTCCTCTCACTCGTACTTATGGGTTTATTGTATCTTTTCGCTCGCTTATTGCTATGGTAAAAATACGTTTTCGAATATATAATCGATATATTTACTGAATTAAATTAAATTTGTTGATTGAAGAAAAGTTTAATTTGCAAAATTCAATAAATACGAGGATGTGCGCATTCGAGCGAAAAGTGGCACATTGCCGAGCGAGGGAGGCAAATGAAGCGCGACGCGGAGCGGCGCGCTTCATTTTCCCGAGATCGGAATGTGCCACTTTGAGCTCGAATGTGCACACTCGGTTTTAAGCATTATTCACAATAATTTTGCCAACGAAAAATTAGTAAAAATTTTTATCATTCCTCTCACTCGTACTTATGGGTTTATTGTATCTTTTCGCTCGCTTCCACTCATTGCTATGGTAAAAATACGTTTTTCGAATATATAATCGATATATTTATTGAACTAAATTAAATTGGTTGATTGAAGAAAAAGTTTAATTTACAAAATTCAATAAATTCCAGAATGTGCGCATTCGAGCGAAAAGTGGCACATTTCCGAGCGAGGGAAGCAAATGAAGCGCGACGCGGAGCGGCGCGCTTCATTTTCCGAGATCGGAATGTGCCACTTTGAGCTCGAATGTGCACACTCGGTTTTAAGCGCGATTCACAATCATTAATTTACTTTCTTATTATTACATGGCCAACTTCGTACTGTCGAATTTTTAATAGTTGTGCGCGCGCAACTTCCGTTGGCTGCTTAAAGAAGTATAACTTCAAAAACTCATATGACCCGATTTATCTGGTGGTCACTGTATAAACTCATACTTAGCCACTTGAAAGCCGGGAAAGACTTTTCCCAAGTCATAAGTTGGTTCTCGCATTCTCAAACAAGGATCTACACTTATATAAGTCGCTTCCACCAAGTATTCTTAAAAAGTTAAAAAGTTTACGAGTTATGATTTATTTATTTATAAACTTACCTCCTGGTTTAATTGGTGGTAGAGTTTCGGTCGTAATTTTGAAATCGGCGGGCTTTGGTAGGCCATCGAAGTGCTTTTGCAAGATGAAAGTTTTTACTTTCATTTTGTTAAAACTATAAATCGTCTTCTATCTACGGAACGTACTTAACAACTATTTATATAGGTTCAAAGTTAAAACGATTATTAGTTTCTTATTGGGAACGTACAATTTTTTTTTTATTCAATAAATTGAGAAACTATTTACTGATAATTTTAGAAAAAAATTTTTGAAGATAGTTTTGTATAATATATACATAAAACAGGAAAGATAGTGCGATTTGTACAGATATTTTTGTTGAAATGGTGGATAGTTATGATTAGTTTAGAAGTTGATTGAAATTTGATTTTTACAATTTATTAATAATTTTTTCTTCTTTTTTCAGGTAAGTCCAATTTTTTGTTTTATCGTTCGATTGCTATTGGTGAGTGCTCTTTACTTATCTTGTAGTTGTTACTCTTAGATTTTTTGAGAAACATTTTGATTCTTAGTTTTTGCGTAGGGTTAAACGTCCAGTGAATGACCGATTTGTTGCACCGAGAGTTATTTTGATATAAAACATAGTAAACAAATTAAACACAAAACAACCGTTGCAATTAAAATGAGATACTATTTTTGTTTATGCATTATTGAAGACATTATCGCAATTTGGTCATACACTTTGTAAATTTAACTATAAACAGTATTAAATGAGGAGTCCAACGAATGACGACTTTCGTCTAAAGAATGGCCGGGTATAGCCTAGTGAATGACCGATTAATTAATTCACTTATTAAAAGTGAGTAATTCTTAAAAATTATTTTAAATACTATGCTTAGATTTTTTGCATTCTATAAATCACCGGTTTTGTTGGTGCTTAGGAGGATACACCCATCTTTTTTAATTGCGCCTTTCATAGCTTCAACCATTATATTGAAATATTGCAAACTGCAATATAAATATGATTATTTTAGCTCTCCACATTATTATTACTTTTATTTCTTTTAGTTGAATGGAAAAGAAGACATACAAGATTACATAAACAAATGTATTATGAAGATAAATTAATTTTTTTTTAAATTATTTTTTGTAACGGTCATTCACTGGTAGGTGGTCACATACTGGGCGGTTTACCCTAGTATATTGCTTTATTCGAAAACCTTATGAAGAGATTGATTGAAATGCTTTATATAAAGTTTTTGCTCGAATTAATTTTAGTCGCTTTAAATATGGGTGGATTAGCTAGATATTTTAGAAGCTTGCTTAATTCCAAAAGTACCCTTACTTAAAAAAAACAAAAATTTTAATTATGGGAATTAAACAATTAAATCACAACGTTGATTGAGTTGAGAAACTTAATCATTTTTTTGGGTATCGAAACGACGATATTGATAGTTTCCAAAATCATACATTTGAAAAACTCAAAAAACGAAATGGAAATTGTGAATTTTTTTTTAAGAAATTTGAAAATGAAGAAATGGTAATTTTTACAAATTTCTCATTTTAAAAAATTACACCTATTTATTGAATGATCTTAATTCAAATCAGAATTTTTTTTTATAATAAAAGAAATCGATTTATTTGTTTAAATGTTACATTCATCGCTATTTATAATTTTTTAAGTCGATTATTTTACTATATTAAATATAATTAAAAATCACGTCGTCTTCAATCGAGAACCGCCATTTTTCAAGTGTCAAATAATCTAATTATTAAAAAAATGCCACCAAAAGTGGAACGCACCCCACCAGAAAAAATCCGCTTCTCCGAAAATTGGGAACAAATTTTAACTGCTTTAAACCTAAATAACACGTACAAAAACAGAACGTGCGATGTCTTCTTCATGGTAGAAACTTCTTCAGCGTCGTCGATCGCCGTCGAGAAATTTTATTACGGCGGACAATTGGATCCCTTAAGCCGAGTCAAGCCCCTTTCCTTCGAGGAAATCTTGACCAACATCGACCATTTCTCCGAAGGTATTCCCGAAAATACCTTCCAACCATCCGATCACCTATACTTCTACGCGGCAAAAGAAGCAAAAAAATATTTGGACGACCACCAACCGATTCCCTATCATCTAATGGCGAACTTAGTTAAGCTACAAATCTTGTTCAGGATAAAAAAAGACATTTCTCTAACCCAAAAGGAAATATTGACAGCGACGAACTTGCAGAACGAAAGGACGTCTTTGATTGCGCCCGTCGAACCAGCGGGCGCCGGCAAAAAGAAGAAAGACACAAAAAAAGATGATAAAGGCAAGGGCAAAAAAGGCGCCGATCTACAACTTTACGACGTTTGCGATTCAAATAACGTTTTTCAATTTAAGGCCACTTCGGCTCTTAAAAAGGAAGACGAAAAGCTTGCCGTTTACCACGAAGGATTGGATGTCGAAGAAAAGCACTTATTTATCGTTTTAGTCGGCTTCTTCGATTACGATTTATTCGAGCAACTTCTTAAAAATGGCGTCCCTCTATTGGCGGTCGTGGAAATCGTTCACGACGAGCTGTGCGCAGAATCCTGCAATCCCAACAGTTGCAACAGATCTGTTTCCGAAGAGTTTGATGATTTAGAAGAAAGCCAGTCTTCCACGAAGTGTTGCGCTTCTTTTGGCGATCTAAAAGGAGAGACTTTGTACAAATTTTGGAAGCAGTTTTACGAGTGCTTCGTGCACTCCGATGGCTACCCAGAATATTTCGGGAACACTTACCATATGACCATCAAACCCTCGGAAGACACCTTCAACGCTGAAACTTGCAACGAAAAGATTTGCTACGACACTTTTTTGAATTTGAGTGCCGAAATTGCGAAGAGCAACGACATAAATCGACAACACACCAACTACATCCGTAAATTGAAAATTTACGACGTTTTTCCCGAGCCCAAATACGTTCCTGCGTCCAAATTGGATGTGTACAATAAAATAATGGACGCCACCCCGCCAGAATGCTTTAACGTCTCTTTCTTCTTAAGCGCCATCTTGGAACAGATTTGTGGCGCACAAAATACCGTCTTTCACAAAGAAACGCCGAGAAAACGACCCCTGCAAAAGCACCCAGGCTTTAAAACTTGCGTCGTCGAACTTCTGAATAAAAATATCCATCGGCACGATCGTGCTAAGCCAAACGAAGAGGTCCCTTACGATTTCAGCCCAAAAATTGAGCTCGAAATACAGAGGAGGCCCTTTTTGGTAAACGAAAACGACGAGGTTCAAATAATCATCAGCCCTTACAGAAAAATAACCCCCGACTTTTTAGAAGTTTTCGTGCACAACGTAAAATTTATTTATCCCATTTTGCGCTTTGGTTTCTTCAAAGGGGACGAACAAAAACATTTGGAAAACTCGTTCGAGCTGAAAAAAATCTCCGATTATTTGGGGGTGTGCGTTCAGGAATTGTTGTACGTGATTCATACGATTTTTTTCAATTCGATGTCTTGTAAGAAAGAGAAGATCATTAAAAAGACCAGTCTCTGCGAGCTTTTCCCGAAAGTGGTTGATTTAGCACCGACTGTCAAAAAATTTAATGTTGCTCTAAAGTCGTCTTCGGAAGCGGAGGAACCGGTTGGATATTCCAACTATCCCAATATCTATGAAGCTAAGAACATTGCAACATATAAATGGTACGAAAATTTGTCGAAATTCGTGATGTTGCAAGAGCTCAAAAAGGCCGAAACTGACTATTTGTGTTTGGATTCCAAGTATTGTTCTTTCGACGATTCTTTTTTGCTGCGGTACCACAACGATTGCGACGACTTCGGGATCAACCGAAGGACCTGGAATCAACCCCTGAGAACTTACGTCAACCTCAAAGATTTCTGTAAGCACATAATTTGGGAAGAAGCCGATTGGCTCGCCAAAGAAGAAAAAAAGTACTTGGAAGACTTCAACAAAGAGTTCCTCCATGTCAAAGACGCAGATAAGCAAATCAAAGAGTCCTTCTATCCCCCGCTGGTCTTCGCCGATTCAGATTTTCTTCAAAGTGGCTCCCTCAAAGCCAGGAAACTCTTGGAGCTAACACAACCCCCAGAAAACGCAAAAGGTGATGACTCAACGAAAAACAACCTCGTATTGTCTCGGTCGTTCCATAAACCTTCTTATTTTCAGATAAAGGCAAAGACCAAAAATCGGCCAAAAAAGAAGCCCCCAAAGGTAAAGGCAATCAACAAGGCGCCTTCACGTCCCAAATGGGGACCTTGGAAAAAATATCTCAACAAACTCTCCCACCGAAAAGAAAAAAATTATCTCTCAAATTCGCAGCGGAGAACACCTACGATTTCCTCGCATATGACGTTAGCAACCAAAGGCTCCAACTTCAAGGATCTACGATCGTCTTCCACAGCCAAGATGGAGTGAAAATTACCGTTGATCAAACCCACTTCTCGAGAACCCCCCGAGGATTATCGCTCAACATAAGTGCAGGGGGGCACAACTTAATCCTCCACAAAACACCTTCGCAACCTTTTAATTTTCATTTCGCTCTAAACGATCAGACTTTCATAGCCTTCGGGAAACCTTTAAAAAGCCGAACGCCCGAAGAAAAACTCGCGCAAAAAATCTGCGAGGCCGTCAAGCAACAAAACAATAAAAAACAGGATTTATTTTTTATTTCCGAGTCTCAAACGCACATCTCGAAGCATTTCAAGATCCCCTTTGTCACCAAAAAAAATCTGATCCTCTCCGAAGAGCTCCTCAAGCCCTTTTTGAAGGAAACCAGCAGAAGAGGGATCGGCGTGAAGCTTTTACCGTCGACGCATTCTTTGCCCTCAGAAAAAATTAAGGAGCTCGAAGAAGCGATTAAAAGCAACGCGAAAAGTGAACCGACCCCTAAAAGGCTTTACAAAATTCTTTCGGGCGCTTCAAAAAGGTCATCGAAGCTCCAAAACGAAGATGCGAACCAACCGCAGCTATCCGCTCGCAAATCTTTTACGTCGACCCTCTCAGATGTGGAAGTTCTAAAAAAATCAACCCCTAAAATTATAAGGGCTGTTAGGAGTGCGATAGAAACGCGTGTTCCACTTTTTAAGATTTGTTCGAGCAAACTGCACAAGTACCAATACGTTAAGCGCGTGAAGTCGTTCCTCGAGGTCGACGGAGGTTCCATTTTGAAACGTTTGGGATTTAAACCTCCCATTTATAAGCCCAAAAAAAAATTGGAGCTCTCGAAGTTAATTCCGATTAAAACGAGCTCGATCAAGAACACTTCGAAATACGATTTGAAGCTCTCTTTGCCTTCTGGCTTATGGCTTGAAAGCGTGCCAGGATCGAATGGGGAGCCTTTTTATTTTAGACAAAAGTATTTAGATTTGGGTCCGCAGTGCCGAAATGTCTCTCAGAATTTTCGCGTAGTTTTCTGCGAAATGGGAACTGGGTGATTAAAAGTCGCGATGGAAATTATGAGATTTTGGACGTGACTGGGAAGAGGGCGTCTGTGGAGGTGCCTTATTTTAAGGTTAAGCTTGAGGGGCTCGATAAGAGTAAGAAGGCTTGTAAATTTAGCCATCTGACTCCTCTCCATGCCCATACCTCGAGCTTGCCGAAATATCAAAGACATCTCCAGCGCGTCCTGCTTCGTTTGGAGAAGCATCTGATTAGAAACGGCCGAAGCCATTATTTGAGGAGCCACAACGCCTGTCAACGGTGGAAGAGGAACCACATCACCGATCCCAATCAAATGTATTTGCTCCAAAATGTCGCGGCGCCTTTCAAGAAGTTTACTTTGATCACAACCGAAGGAAAAAAAATACGTGTTTCTTCAGCGTCAATTTTGGAGGAGAAAAAATATTACACCTCCTCCATCACCGATTATAGGTACGAAGAGGTTTATTATGAGCGAGAGGATGGGACCCATGGGATCCTAAACAGAGAAGGATTGTTGGTCACACAATTTCCCGATGGCTCCAGGATTTCTTCTTGGGTGGAAGTCGCTCCCGAACTTATCAAAGTTATCGAGGACGAAGAACCTTTGTGTTCCAACGGCATTTGCCACGCTGGGATACAAACATCTGTGACCGTTGGAAAAGAATCCGTTTCTGTGGAGAGCGCATCGGAAGTTTATTCTGAGGCATCTTCGAACATTGCTTCTTCAAGTGTTGCTTCTACGACCTCATCGAAGACTTCTTCGGAAGTTTCTTCGATTAAAAGTAAAAAGAAAGAAGAGACGGGGTGGGTCTCCTCTTCACCAACTTCAAATTTGAACATCCCAATTATGCTACCGTTGTTTACCATGGGATGGATGGGAAAACGGAGATTTTTCTTCCCAATAATTTAAAACTAGAAGCCACCAAGACAGGAGAGTACTTTTTAGAAATTGGAGGGCCTCAGATTAAAGCGGAAATTACAACGGAACGCTTGCTTTTTGAAGCAGCTTTGTGCTCCTCCTGTTTGGAGAAATGCTCCACGTCTTTGAACATAAAACCTTTTACCAGAAAACCCCATTGGACAATTTAGAGCTTCTAAGAACTGTCGACAGCTTTAACAAAGTCTTCGTCGTGAAATACGACGGATCTTGCTATAAAAGCGCCGAATTTAATTCTTCGAGGGTCAACAGAGCTGGTTGTAAGTTCCACCATCAATTTGAGTACCAAAAATTGTTTCTTCTGACCAGATCATTGAACGGTTGCAAATTCTGGGATGTTAATTCTTACGAAAATAAAATCAAACGAGCGCAAGACTTGGAAAATTGCGAAGTTAAAATAACGAAGAATTTAAACAACGAAGATCATCCAAACGTCGCTTTTAAGACCTTCCATTACGAGCCTTACGATGAGAGATTTCTTCTGCCTTACGAGGAGCCAACTTTGAAACTGACCAAGTACAAAAGCAAAAATAAACCACCCCCTACTTGCTTTTATGTTACTCGACGCATTCTGAAGAGTCTTCCAGGTATTACGTTGTTATTTCCCATCTACGAAAGCTTGCAAAAAGTTCGAAGTAGGGATATAGACTTTCCTGAATTCTCAGAAATCGATTTGTTTTTAAACCAACTTATTTGCGAAAACTCCAAGAAAGAAATGGAGTTGGAAGAGGAACGAATAGCAAAAGAGAACGCACCCCCCGAAATTAAAGAACCCTCGGAACCCATCATAACCTTGTCGCAACGCTGGAGGACCTGGAGGGAAGTCTGCGAACGCTATAAGAAAGACATAAAAAATAAATATGTACCTTTGTATTTTACATCTAAATTTCTTAAGGGAAATGAAGAAGAAATAGAAGAAGAAGAAAAAGCGGAGGAAGACACCGAAAATGCCTGTGAAATATTAAGCAGGTTGAGACCGGGAGAAACGTTGGATTCGTGCACCTGTCCTAAGGAGATACCTCCAACTATTAAAAGTCCTTGTAAATGTAATATGGTAAATAAAGAACCCCCAAGTGAAAAAGTGCCTCCTCCGATTCCGAAAGTGGAGGAAATTAAGCCTCAGCCGCTACCACCTCCGAAGGACATAAAAATTAATGTAATCGAAGAATATGTAAATATTTTGCAGTCGTCCAACTTGGGGGGTGAGCTTTTGCGGGAAATAAAAAATAGACTCGAGGGGTTGCTCAGAAATCTGACGACCAACCCCAACGAAGTCGCTTCCAAGGAGAAAGTGGAATATGTGACAGAAAAAATATTTAAGAATTTAATTGTCGCATTGAATTTCTACAAAAGTAATATTTTAAGGGATGATTTTGTGACTTCCACGACTATTTTGATTTCCAACGACATAGTCGAAGAAAATCTGAACGTTTCGGAGTTAAAATTGCTCCTGCAAAATGTAACGCATGGGATATCTTCAGGATTGTGCTTTGAAGCGGCTGGAAAGGGCTACGAGAGTTGCTCCGAAGCCCTCCAGGGTATTTTTTTATTTTTACTCCAGTGCTTCCTAGATTTTTTCTTTAATTTCTAGTCAGCTTGCGGCGTTAAAATAAAAATACAGGGTGTCCCAGAAACAGGAGACAAAATTTTAAAGGTAATTAGAGATGAAATTCTGAAAAGAAAAGTCCTTTGACGTTTTTTTATTTGACGTACAGGTACTGAGTTATTAATTAATTTTAACCATAGGCAAGCTATAGCGGTAAGAACAGGGGACATTATAAATCTTACGCATAAAAAAACTATAAATAAGTTTTTTAAATTTTAATTTTGACATTTAATAAAAGTTTTGAAATTAATGTTAACGTTTTATCATTTGGAGGGGAGGGGGTTTTACGATTTTCTTATTTTTGTTTATGCTGGGGATGTGGGTGTCCAAAATCATTGAGAGTATGTTTACGTAATATTTGATCGCTCCCTAGCGGGACTCGAGAGGAGCTGGTTAATTTTCTTACCGCTATAGCTTACTTCTGATTGGTTATCGAAATTAATTTATAACTCAGTACCTGTGCGTCAAGTGCAAAAACGTTAAAGGGTTTTTTACCTTAGAACTTCATCCTCTATCTACCCTTAAAATTTGATTTCCTATTTTTGGAACACCCTATATACAAAAACTCTCAGAGTCCCTTTTTAGGTTCCTCGGCTTCAAAATTAAATTTGCAAAACGTGGAAGTCTTGGACGACTCAGCTTTTGAGGTGTACGCGTTTTATTCGCACCAGAAGCGCTTAAAAGCTCAGCGTTCGAAGTCCTCCCCTTTTGGAAGCTTGTCCAACATGAACAAATCACAAAGTCGCACCAAAAGTACCACTTTATTAATTTTGGAACCGCCGAAGACTTTGAGGGATAATACTCCTAAGGAATCCTGTACTCACCTCGACAAAAACAACCAACCCATCGGCGAAGACAAATGTTTTAAGTGCTTGAGCCTAACAAAAGCTCATAAAATCGAGCGAATGAGTGATGTTAAAAGCCAGCTTAGTCTTAAGGGATGTTACTACCCCAGCTTTCCGAGTGCTGCGGACTGCAGTAGTATTGTTAAAACTTCGGAGTCTTCTCTTCGGGAGCGATCAACGAGTTACTTATCGAAATCTTCCAGCGATTCGCCGCCCTTCGATATTAAACTATCTCCCGAATCGAGCTTGTTGCGTTATTGCATCAGCGATGTCTCCATGGGTAGCGAAAATTTGTCCATAATTGATGAGACAACGGTCGCTTTAAAAAGAGAAGACACAGAGCAACAGAAGAGCCTCTTGGTATTGTTCAGCGTGGGCTCTTTGGAGGACAAAGCTGTTCAGAAGGCTCCGCCAGGCAGTTTTGTCTCCAGGAAAATAACCGAAGGCGAAGATGGAATTCTATCAGCCACCAAGTCGTTTTCCAAAGAGGTTTTTTTATTTTATTCCGAGGTTACATTGGATACGTAGTTGCGCGTATTTTTTCTCCTGCGTATACGGACGAATAGTGATTGGACCATGAACTGGTTACATTCGATCGGCGTTCGAGGGTAGTCTTTTGCATTGGCAACATGGACCACAATGATCTAAATGGTGTTAGAGAATAGTATTTTGAAATACTTTATTGCAAAAAAGAAGAAAAACCATTGCATTAAGGATGTGAATATGTAACGGTGTTTCCTAAATGACGTGAGCCAGCCTCAGCAATTCATATAATTAATTTTTCAACATCCATTATATCCAAAATTGTATTCAAATCTATAAATATCTAAAAATTTTGTTTGCCAATGGTTAACGGACGTTGACGTACGTCTACCATACAACAACAATTTGTCCATCTAACCAAGAGGTCATCACTTAATGCTTTTAGATGGAAGTCAATTTTGCCACTCGGTGTGGCTCTTCAATACCAACTTAAAAGTATAGTTCCGCAGTTTCTAGATTTTTTAATGGCTATTTTATGTTTTCCACGTTAATACAGCAGCAGAAAACAGCAGCGCACTCTGCCAACTGAAGACTTCAACAAAATAAAAAAACGGCAATTTTAAAAAACTTAGAAGTTATAAATTATTTAAGAACGTTATCAATTTGGGAGAAATTGATTTTATCAAATTGTCATTAACAGTTAAACCGGCTCTGACGAAATTGGGCATGGTGGGGGCCAAAAGTGATCAGCCCCTGAATGTAACCATAAGCATTAAACACACGTTGTTTGTTTTTAAATTCGGGCACGTCCGAATACGCACGAGTGAACACACGGACGACTACGCATCCAGTGTAACCACGGCCTTATGCTTTACAAATTTCCATTTGTAGAACATCACCTCCGAAGTTGTTAACACTGAAAAGACTCCGGTAGTCCGAGCTATGCCAAAGGAGGACTTGTATAAATGTACGAAATGCGTTTTAAAAGTCGAGAAAGAGGAGAAAATTAAAAAATTGGATTTACATCCAACCAGTCTCCATTCCATCTCTGAAGTCATCAAGAGAATACAGTCAGATTCGTCTGAGATGGCTCTAGAAAAAGGTAAAATGGGAGAGAGCTTACTCAACATCTTTGAAGAAACAATGAAAGGAGGAAAAAAATCGAAGAAACCCACTAAAACAAACATCCTGGCGAAAATTAGTGATATAGACCGTTCTCGTAGCAAAACTGGAAAATCTTCGGTTCTTGGTCCATCGCGCTTGACCAAAGGAAGAATTGAAAAGAAAACAGAAGGGATGGTTACCCAACCCCAAACAACAGATGCAAGCAATCAAACCTAAGCTTATTTATTAAATAATGTAAAAATACAAAAGTCTACGTTTAAATAGGGGTCTATTTAGAATTTACACTTTAACGATTGCTTTTCCCACGCATTCGCCTTTCAGCATTCTTATAAAAGTCTTTGTCATGTTTTCGAAGCCTTCGCAGACCGTTTCCTTGTATTTGATTCTTCCTTCTTTGATCCATTGCATGTTCTGTTTGATGCCTTCCATCCACCGATTCTGCCATTGGCTCACCAGGAAGCCCTTCACCTCGAGCTGTTGGAAAACGACGGAAGGCTGAATAACAGTCGCTAAAATAAATAAATACATAAATAAATTACCTAAATTTTCCATCGAGAAATTAAAATTGAATTACGTGACGAACCCGCCTAATCATTGTATTCGTAATTAAGCGGCCGTAATTTTAAGTTAATGCGAAGCAAACCAATTATTTGGTGGTTTTTCAACGATCAACAGACCTTTTGGAAGATTCCTTATGTCGCAGTTGTACGTGGAAATAGACCCGCAAACCGCCACCCTTCCAAATTTGTACATGTGCTGAATTATGGTACTGCTGATCTCGCCTCCGACCTAAAATTAGTTAGTTTGCTTAAAGTCGATCCTTTTGGTTGTAAAGCCAACTCACGTTGTCGAAGTAACAATCCACCCCCCTGGGGGCGGCTTCGGCCAGAGCAGTATGAAGATTGACCTTCTTATAATTAATAACGTGATCGAAGCCCAAGGACTCCAACCATTTGCATTTCTCTTCGGACCCTGCGATTCCGATTACTCGGCACCCCTTCAATTTGGCTATTTGTCCGACGTGGCTTCCAACAGCCCCTCCGGCACTACTCACGACCACCACTTCCCCCGATTTTGGCTTGCAGATCTCCAAGAACCCAAAGTAGGCCGTGTTTCTGTCGTATTTAAAATGAGTCGTTTTCGATCGAGACTAATCGGTTACTCACCCGGGCATCCCCAAAGTTCCAAGAGCTAACGATAAGGGTAGATCGCCGAAATCGGGAAGGAGGTAAGGGGCTACGTAATCGGTGTGATTTGATCTTCCATCGGATATGGTATGGGTCCTCCAGCCGAAGTACCCCATCACGTACTTTCCTTCGGGAAAATTTTTGTGTTTTGATTGGATTATTCTGGAATTAAAAAAAGTTGAATCAAAAAGGATTTGGGGAGGAAAAAATTATTACTTGGCGACTTGGGCGCCGATCATCGTTATTCCTTCACGGAGCTGATGGGAATAGGCCCGCATGTACGGGTCCACACTTAAATAAACAGCTTCGGCGAGGAATTCTAAAATTGAGGTTTTTGAGGAGATTTAGTCTAATAACAAATGTGCGTATTACCTCCTTCTTGGATCGGGGGTAGTTCTTCCTCGACGAGCTCGAGGTCCGTCTCTTGCGGCCATTCGTGAAAGTTCTTGACGAGGACGAAGCGTTTAGCTTTAACCATTTTTGTAAACTAATCGTGAAGCATCAGTATTTGTTACGAATTATCAAAGTGTTCTGAAATAGAAATGGATAAAGTTTTGTACATTGACTACAAGTGTGTGTGTGTGTGTGTTATTTACGAGAGTTCAAGGTTGTAAACTGATTATTCATTATTGCTGGTTAATAATTCCATTATTTGATTATGTTTTTAATTTTATCGACACTTTTTCTAGTTGGTTGGTATTTTTAAAGCCAAAGGTTTAGATCTCTAATCGGGCGCCCATCTTTTTTTGGGATGAGATTTTGCAAAAGTGCAAGAGATGTTTCCTTTGACTTTGAGAAGAACTTTTGGTCACCTTCAGCGATCGACGAATTCGCTTTTTTTTTATGTTGTGCTTGTTTACTTCGATCGATCGCACGGGAAAGCCTGTTTTTGGGGGGAAATTTAAAAAAAAACATTACCGGAACGAACGCGCAAATTTTAAATCTTTTAGTACGGTCAAAATAGACATTTCAAATAACAAAAATTTTAAGGTCTATAATTTTTGTCTGGGCTACGTTTTTAATAAAACTTAACGTTTTCGAAAAAAAATCCAAAACACCTCAAATTTTGATCTTTGACCCCGAATAACTTTTTTAGCACACACGATGGGGACTTTTGACACTTTATTTCTAATGGTGTACCCGAAGTCTCAACCAAAATTTCGCTCTGTCTGAATTTTTGTTATTTGACCACTATTTTGTGTCTAATTTGACCGGACTATTTTAATTTAAAAAAAATAAAATAAAACAAACCGATATTCGCGAATTTCCTTAAGTGAAAAGTGTCCCCGATTTTCCTGATTATTTTGACCCGTTCCTTTATTAATTTTCTTGCTTTTAAGGTAAGTGCTTGTATGCTTTTTCCTGCTATTAATTCTCTGCTTTTAATCTGCTGTAAATTGTGAATTTTTTTTGAATTTTTTTTTTTTTTTAATTAAATTAAAATAGATAAATCGTTTAAGGTCCATAAGTGTATGCTGGAAGACAGCCCAAGAAACGAAGCCTACAAAGCCGCAATTTTTTCTAACGCCGCATCCATCAAAGGCAAAACGGTCTTAGATGTTGGAGCCGGCACTGGAATTTTGTCGGTGCTTTGTGCCAAAGCCGGCGCCGCCAAAGTCTTCGCGGTCGAAGCCAGTGGCATCTACAAAATTGCAGAGGAAATCGTGGCCGAGAACCAAGTCCAGCAGATTGTCGAGGTAAATAATTTCAAACTGGAGATAATTTCCGTTAAAATTGCTTTTAGGTGATTCACGGTGCCGTCGAAGACATTTCTTTGCCTGGAGATGGTAAAGTGGATGTTATCGTTTCAGAATGGATGGGTCATTTCCTCGTCCACGAAGGAATGCTCGATTCCGTTATAAAAGCGAGGGATAAATTTCTTCGTCCGAATGGATTGATTTTTCCGGAAAATGCGACCCTTTACAGTGCGCCATGCAGGTATAAAAATTTTAAATGGGCAAGGGCAATGAGCGGTGTGAAAAAATGGATATTTTAAGTAATTTCTTTTTGACAGCAGTTTAATGCCTTTTATAAAACGAATAATACAAAGATATACAATGTTTTTGACTGTATTTAACAAAAAAATTTAAAAATATTGATTGTAGATCAAGTGGTTATGATTTCACTTATTTTGATCCGGCTCGAAGGACCAAAATGGGTATGATTTTACTTATTTTGATTCGGTTCCATAAAACATTAAAAATGTATTATGACTCGAAGGACCACATTTATTTGGTTTGAAGTACCAAATTATGTTTGAATGTGAACACATATTTTGATTTGTATTAAAAAATTGTGTTGTATAATTTCTCTCCGTGCTTTTCTTATAAATTCTTCAATTATTTGTATTTGTGGGACTGGGTCTAACAAATATAGCGACAACTTGGTCTACAATATAATTTGCTACAATTGATATAATAGCGTCGACATATTTTTGCGCATGCGCCAAAAACTACATATAACAAGGGTGTTGAATACTTTCTACATTATATATTGCCCGACGTGCCCGGCTCTTCGATTCTCTTCATTCTTTCGAACTATGGGGCTTTCTGCTAACATATTTTCCGTTCTCTTTTTATTCTGGTCTCTTACTTTATATTTATATATACAGTAGAACCTCGATAAGTCGAATCTCAAGGGTGGACGCCAAAAAATCCGAGGCGTAGAGGATTCGCCTTATTATTGATATATTTTTTAAAGTAAATTGATTATTGGTACTCGTGGTGAAAAGTGGAGTGTGCACATTCGAGCTCAAAGTGGCACATTCCGATCTCGGGAAAATGAAGCGCGCCGCTCCGCGTCGCGCTTCATTTGCTTCCCTCGCTCGGAAATGTGCCACTTTTCGCTCGAATGCGCACATCCTCGTATTTATTAGATTTGTTTACTTTATTCGTCTTCTTTCAACTCAAAATGTTAAATTAAATTTAGTGAACATCGATTTTATGTCCGAACAACCTATTTACCATAGCAATGAGTGGAAGGGAGCGAAAAGATACGACAATAGCGTCAATGCGAGTGAGAGGGAACGATTAGAATTATTTAATTGATGTTTCGTATTATTTATTGGCCTAAATTATTGTGAATCATGCTTAAAACCGAGTGTGCACATTCGAGCTCAAAGTGGCACATTCCGATCTCGGGAAAATGAAGCGCGCCGCTCCGCGTCGCGCTTCATTTGCTTCCCTCGCTCGGAAATGTGCCACTTTTCGCTCGAATGCGCACATCCTCGTATTTATTGAATTTGCCTATATTAATTCTACCTCTGGGAAATCAAAAACTTACATTCACATTTTCTATTCTGAAAATACAGTCGAACCTCGATAAGTCGAAGTCGAAGGGACAGCAAAAATAATTCGTCATATCAAAAACTCGAGTTACCAAAAGAAGTTTAGTTAAATACTTCCGTATATATATATCATTCATTTTTTATAGAAAATAACCAAAATTGATCTACAATCATTAACATTATTTATTTTTATTAAGATTCTAAAAAATATAGTTATTTACATATTATTTACTGTTAAATTGAAAGTAATCTAAAATTGTCTTTTGCTTCATTGCTCCAAAATGTTACGTTTCTACAAATTTTTCCAATGATTTTGCCGATAATAATATATCTGTAAGAACATCTTCTTGATCACATAGCAATAGAGAAATAGTATCTATTGCATTGTAAACTTGAGTTGTTGAAGGGATGTTTACTGTAACATCTGTTTCACTTTCATATTCACTTTCACTTTCACAGTTCTTCTTATTTTCTTCTAGCACTTTACTTATAATGCTTTCATCGCTAGGAATTTCAGCAACTTCCAAATCTTTATCAACGTTGACATTTGTCATTTATATCTTCAGCAGCTACAATTAGGTCTCTGTTTTTTAAAATGGTTGATAAAGTGTTTGCGGGAATACCAAAATCTTTAGCTATATCCTTTTTTCTTTTGAGTCCATGTTCCACTTTTATAAGATTAATTTTCTCCCTTATGGTTAAACTTTTTAATTTTCGTTTACACTCCATGTTAATACGTAAATAATTTTAGAAAAAGTATTAAACTTTTTTAGATTATCTGTTATACTCTGTTACAAACTATAAAGAACGTAAAACATATTTGTTAGTCTTCGTAGTCGACGAATAACTAGCAAATTGAAAACTAAAATGCAAAAATAGTTTCTTTTTTTGTAAAATAAACGGTAAAACCATCTCAAAAATTTATAACTGTTCATAAGGCAATTAAACATAAATTAGTTTTTAAATCCAATTGAAGTGCCGCCGTCAAAACATTCTTGTAGTATAAACCTTTTATTCGTAGTTAACAATAGAGCTTTTAAAGCATCAATAACACCAAACCAAGCCGTCGTTAATCCTCTCTCAGGTAGAGAAATTTTTAGAAAAGTTGTAAAATTTAACTTCGAGTCATCGACCTATTTACTAATGGAAACTTGAATTGAATGAATTGTAAAACGCTTCGACTAATTAAATAATTCCATTTATTAAATTTCGAGTTATTGACATAAAAATATTAACGTTGAGATAGGCAAGTCCTAGGGAAACTGGTTCGAGTTCTAGCTATCAAAAATTCGACTTATGGAAGTTCGACTGTACCTATGTACTGAAATACTTTGTAGGGAAATGCTGATAATTTCGACTTATTGAGGGATCAGATTTCGCGATATAGCGGTATTGGGGCTTGAAGGGAAGGGAATAAGGGTTTCGGTGGAGTTGATGAGGTTTTCAACTTATGTTCGACTTATGTAGGTTCTACTGTACCCCTTTTTCGTGACAAAATTTCAGATTTATTTTCCCATAAGAAGTTTCACTTCATTAAAGTTAAAACATTGTATAATAACCCAATATTATTCGTTTTATAAAATACATTAAACTACTGTCAAAAAGAAATTATTTCAAATGTTCATTTTTTCAAGTCGCTGACTAGCTCTAACCCCTTAATGCGTCCCATAAAATTGATTGTGGTTTTTTAGCATTCCTTCAATGAACACTTATTGGAACGACGTTTCAGGCGTATCAATGACAAAATTTTGCGAAAAACTAAAATCGCAAGCGCCTCAGGTTCCACGTATCATGACCGTGAAGGCGGAACACATCTTGTCGGATCCCGAAATTATTCTTTGGGTTGATCTCCGTGAAGTTACGGTGGACGATTTGAATTCGGCTACAGTTAGACATTTGGCCGTCGTCGATAAGCCTGGGAGATATCAAGGGATCTGTTTGTGGTTCGTTTGCTCTTTTCCAGGAGCGCAATCGGATCCTGTTGTTCTGTCCACCGAAGCCGACGAGCCTCCAACACATTGGCAGCAAACTGTCATAGCGTTACCTGTTGACATTCCAGTCGAAGAAGGCGCACCTGTTTGTTATGATCTCACTTTGAAGAGATCGGAAGGGGACCGGAGGAAGTACACATTAGAAGTGGAGATGTTAGATCCTGATACTGTCGAACATCCCGAATATTGTTTTTGTTTTAAAACTAAATGTATACTCACGAGAGCCGTTTTGGAGAAATATGAATCTCGATGTTTTTCCGAAGAGACTACTGAAATGACTCCAGTAAATAGAGATTGATGTTAACTACTTTTTATATATCGGAATAATGTTGTTTTGCTTTAAAACTGTGAACGTGGGTCGATTTAGTTTTATGGCAATATTGATATTATGTCTGTATTATTACCAATTTAAATGTTTAATAATTTTTTCGTGTTTTAATTATTTTTATTACCATTTAAGGTTCCAATTTACGTTTTATTCGTTTTGTTATGGAATTTGTGCGAAAAATCTAAATAATGGGGTTTTGGAATTTGTATAACAGGCTTTCCTCGGTAATTATTTAAAAGGTTTTTATGATTTCTTATTGTTGATGTATTAATTGCACATGGCTTTGGTTCATAGTTGCAAAAATCCTAATATTAAAAGTAATGCAATTGTTGAATGTGCAACGTTTCGTTTTTGAAACTTTTTCATGGAATTCACCATTATGATGTTGGACATAATTTTCAATTTGAAAAAGTTTTTATTTTACATTGTGAACAGAATAAAAATAAACGAAATTTAAGTGGTATGGTACTTATTAAAAAAATAAATCTGTAAATTTACGTTCAGATACTCAAGGCCTTAGTTTAATATATAATGACACTTAAATAAAAAAAAAATAAAAATTGTATAACTACATATATGTATAAATAATCTTTGATGTAGAAACATACATAGTTACAATCTTTTATGTTTGACACATTTACAATTTACGTAACATTATGATTAATTTAAAAAAATTGTAATGTAAAATATTTAATTGTTTATTTAAAAAAAGAGTTTTGAGAGACAATACATTACTCATTAAAAAAAATTATTACGTCCAAACAAACATGGATGTCCGTCTAAAAATGATTAGAATAAATTTAAAAATGAGCAATCGAGAACTCGTTGCTCCTTGAAAAAACATTAATCGATATTATTTAATTACTCATTAAAAATGATACATTACTCATTAAAAAACAATTTAATGGAAATTAGTATATTACTCGTTAAAAACAAAAAATTAATAATGCAGAAAATTTCATTGCTCATTAAAATATTAATGAGCAATGAAACTTGAATGAATTATAAAAATAATGCATATTTCCCAACTCCGCTTTGATTGATATTGCGCTTAACACTATTAATTAATTGGTAAGACGTTTAAATTTTTGAAAAACAATTATTAAGACTTGGTATTGTAAAATGGTTATATATTTATCGAAATATGTATTAACATCGTAAATTGTTAAAAAATGCTAACTTTCATTAGTGTAAAACCTTTTTTATTTTATTTTTTTTAACTTATTATTTGTAAACAAGTTGGATGACTTTAAGAAGTACCTATATCGGTTGTTCGTCCTTAAAACTGCTTATCTAATTTGATAAGATTTCAATTAGAAAAATAGTAATATTTGATTTTGATTGAATATTTTCTTCGCTTTGAGTGTAAGTGCGGTTGCCTACGTTAACTCCACAGACTGCAATTAAATACTCTGCTTTTCCGAAAATAATCTAATTTAAAAATTATTAAAACTTAATTCTAAGAAAACAGATTCAGAAGATTGTTATTTATATAAAATATCTTCTAAGAACATGTATAAAATATTTACTCACAAAGCCCGCGAGCTTCCAAAAATTCTTTAATTGTTTTCTTACGTAGAAAAACAATTATAAAAAATTTACAAACTTGTTTCAAAGAACCCTTTAAATAGTAGAAAAAATTAAAACGACAAAAGACATACATTTCTTAATGCGTTTATTCCATAAATTATCCATTTATGTTCGATCATAAAAGTGCGATTAAAAAGCAAGTTTTTAATTAAAATGTAGACTTTCAAAACTATTTTCGTATTCAATTCGAATCGGATTTAAAAGAAAATTATTTAATCAAGTCCCGCTTTCGATGCGTTTCTAAAATTTTAATTACAAATCGATTGGGGTTTTAAGTTGATTAATTTTATGTATTCAACGTGGAGATTTATCGTCCCATCATTTCAAGCATCTTTAACAAAATTTTTGTGTATGTACGTGCCTAAAAAACGTTTGTTAGTTTATTGTTGATAACAACAACAAAAAAAATTATTGGTTCTGTGGGTTTGTTTAGGTACACCTACCTGTTAAATATTTACGATAAGGATACGCAGTAATCTCTTCCTCAAATAGTGTCCCAGCTTCCTAAACAAATATTTCGGAAGGCAAACAATACCAGCTACCGATCTGCTTTTTGTGTAACTGTATTTGTTTATTGGGAACACCTTAGGTTTCCAATTAATAACGAACAAGGCTCTTTCTTGTTTACCTTTACCTCATTCTGGTGTTAATTTTATTAAAAGAAAATTCTAACAAATAATTTTCGAAGCTCGATGGCCAGAGGCGGATTTACGAATTTGTCGCTCGTCATCTACAATAATTTTCGCTTTTTGTTTCTACTGCTGGTAAACAATATTTAATATACTCTCAAGCTAAAATGAATTTATCTTTATATTTCTTGTTAACTTGAATGGTATATAAAATGTGAAATATGTATGAATTAAAGAGAAGATGGTAACACAAAAACGTAAAAAATAACAATATTTTTATTAAAAAATTTAAACAGATTTGGTCTTTCTGTTGCAAGTACGGTCCTGTGATTTTTAATTAAATATTTTTGGCCAGTAATTATTGTGAATCATGCTTAAAACCGAGTGTGCACAGAACAAATTAATAACTTCTTTACTTGTTCTAAATTATTCCCAAAAACAATATTTTTTGATATAAAAAAAACTAATGCTAGAGCTGTTTAATAGGGATCTTTAGGAGCATTTTAATTATATAGAAATTTGTTGTAACTCTTCTAATAAGCCCAGAAAAAATTAATAAGTTCTCTACTTGTTATAAATTAATCCCAAAAATGCAAAAATTTTTATTCAAAATTAAAAAAAAACTAATGCTAGGACAATTTAATGGGGACCTTTGGGAGCATTTTATTTATACATATAAATATATAAATATTACCTTACTCTGAAAATTAGGCCTCTTTGGTTAAAATGGCTTTGTAAAATATTTATTGCAAAACTCGAAATGCATTTGCTTTGTTCTGACTTTGATTACGCGACGGAAACGACGAAGCGCTTTCGGTTATTTGCCGGTTCACGTTATCGCACTTTTTGTAATACCATGCATTCGAGTTTTAAAATGTTTACACGTTTATTTATTTGTTATAGCATTGCTTTCTAAATAATTATAAAACATTGTTACGGCCGTTTAGGATAGTTTCCAATTATTTTCATTTAACATAATTTTTAATTGTATAGCAATAAGTCACTACCCGGATTTGATGAGTGCACGTCGATGCTCGGTCGTTTGACCCACGCAAAGTAGACGTACCGCAAACTGAATCTTTCGCTTGGCAGGAAGCCCGTAAGCCGATGCTGCGATCGCACTAAGGCACCCTTGCGCAGTGGTCGGGCGAATGCCGGCGCTCCGGCGACCGTCTCGAATTTGGAACTTTGTGCAAACTTTCATTCTAAACCGATTCCGACACTCATAAGTCTCTCTTTCGCACTCGTGACCAATTAAAATACTAATTACACACAGTTAAAACACTAATTTGTAACGTTTACGTTGCAGCGAGCGACGAATGCAGGTTCGTTTACGAGCAACACACAGGTCAGTGACTTTAAACATAACGTAACCACTGGAAATTGTTGGAGATGTCACTACCTGTTTGGCATATCTAAAAATCAATACTTTGTAGGCTTTGTGTAAAATCAATACATAAACTCCGCCCCTTTACTTAACCCAAATTTTCTATAACTTATACATAGGCAACTTGAATAGAACGTGCTTTGAATGTAACATATGTGCTTCAAAGAATAATTAGGAAATTTAAATTATATCAGTTGTTAAAACATTTTTTTAAAACGACTTTAATACATTACTTAATAATTGAAAATGCAAATATTTGTTTAATTGTATTATTTATTTGAACTCTTATAAATCAATTTAAACTAGTGGGTGTACCGTAGATGGCTCGCACGAGTTGATTTAAATTAGTTACATTCTTTGTTTTTGGGGTGTATAAACTTATAAATAATTATAAAACATCGGTACGACCGTTTTTAGGAAGTTTCTTAATCGTATTTAACATCTACCAAAATTGAAATAAACGGATAATGTTGCAAAGTGCATACATCGTTCCCCCGCACCCAGTTGTGAATCGCAGGTTGAAGTGTTAAGAACGTTCTAGAAAATTTAGATTTTGACTAATTAGTGTTTGTGTGGAACAGAATAGTGTTTACCAAAGGGTTTTGGAACTCTCCGAAGTACACCCTGTATATAAATCTAAATTGTAAGCTTATTTTTAAATATTCTATGTTTTGTCGTTTTTGTTAAGTCACAAATAATAATTTAAAAATCTTTACGCCACTTTTCTTAAAAATCTCGGCTTTTTTGGTCGTAATGGCTTTCCAAAATGTTAGTTGCGAGGCCCAAAGTTCATTTTTTTTTGTTCAACGTAGCGCTTTCGGCCATTTGCAAGTTAACGTTATTGCGCTTTCCGGAATTGTGCATTTGAGTTTTTAAATAGGCACACGTGTTTATCGGTTTGTAATAATAATCTCTTATAAATAATTACAAAGCCTCGTAACGATCGTTTTTTGGCAATTTTTGAAAATCTTAATACATATTTTCTGCTTTAATTCGAAACACCCTTTATAATGGAATATGCGTTTGCACGTAATTAATTTGGAACTGACGCTTACTTTGTAAAATTAAAGCAAATTATTGGGGTTTTGTTTAGAGATCATAAAAAAATTTATATACAAGGTGTTTCGCATTTTGGTGCACCACTGTGCAATTTATTGCAGTCGTTGTTTAAACGTTTTTTTCGCGATTTTAAAAGTTAAATTTACTTGACGATATACATATAGCAATTTGTTGTAACTCCCGTAATAAACCCAGAAAAAATTAATAACTTTTCTACTTGTTCTAAATTATTCCAAAAAAGCAAAACAATTTTTTCGGAATTAAAAAAAACGAATGCAAGGGCTGATTAATGGGGACCTTCGGCAGCATTTTATTTATATATCAATTTGTTGTAACTTTTCTAATAAGCCCAGAAAAAAATAATAACTTTTCTGCTTGTTTTAAACTATTCCCAAAAGAGCAAAAATTTTTTTTCGGAATTAAAAAACTAATGCAAGGGCTGTTTAATGGGGACCTTCGGGAGCATTTTATTTATATATCAATTTGTTGTAACTCTTCTAATAAGCCCAGAAAAAATTAATAACTTTTCTGCTTGTTTTAAACTATTCCCAAAAAAGCAAAAATTTTTTTTCGGAATTAAAAAAAACTAATTCAAGGGCTGTTTAATGGGGACCTTCGGGAGCATTTTATTTATATATCAATTTGTTGTAGCTCCGCTAATAAGTTCATAAAAAATTAATAACTTTTCTACTTGTAATATGTTAATGCTCTCTGGAATTGGACACAATAAAACAACAAATTGTTAACTTGCAACGTTTCGTTTCTTTATTGAAACTTTATCAAGCAACTGAAAATTAACAAAGTATAACAACAATAACTACAAGTATTTTATAAAATAATATAAATTATAAAATACATTAACAACGCAAAAAGGAAGTTAACCATTAAAAAACTCAATAATTCTACATGTGTCAAAATGAAAGATTTTTAAATATGAAAGATTGCAACTATGATTCTAAATAATTATATGCACTAGGTACACAGGGACCAAGGTACAACATGTGATTTTCGTATGTTTTAACGCACTCCCACTTATTGGTATATTTTAAATTAAATTCAATAAATACGATGATGTGCGCATTCGAGCGAAAAGTGGCACATTTCCGAGCGAGGGAGGCAAATGAAGCGCGACGCGGAGCGGCGCGCTTCATTTTCCCGAGATCGGAATGTGCCACTTTGAGCTCGAATGTGCACACTCGGTTTTAAGCATTATTCGCAATAATTTTGCTAACGAAAAATTAGGAAATCATTTTTATCATTCCCTCTCACTCGTACTTATGGGTTTATCGTATCTTTTCGCTTGCTTCCAGTCATTGCTATGGTAAAAATACGTTTTTCGAATATATAATCCATATATTTACTGAACTAAATTAAATTTGTTGATTGAAGAAAAAGTTTAATTACAAAATTCAATAAATAAGGATGTGCGCATTCGAGCGAAAAGTGGCACATTTCCGAGCGAGGGAGGCAAATGAAGCGCGACGCGGAGCGGCGCGCTTCATTTTCCCGAGATCGGAATGTGCCACTTTGAGCTCGAATGTGCACACTCGGTTTTAAGCACGATTGCCAAGCGGCCCATATTAACGCGAAAAAAAATGGTCACGTTAGATATGATCGATACATCGTATATGGTTTATGAATGTATTTGTATGTAAAATATTGTATTTTTTCATGTGATTTTAATTTGTCTATATTTCATTTTGTTATTTAATTTTTTTAACTCCAACATTTGCCGCCCTAGGCTTTAGCCTTTCTAATCTTATGGTAAATCCGGCTCTGTCGGTGACGTAAAGCCTTCGCATTTACATCTTAATGATCATAAATTAAAATTAAGAAAATGAAACGTTTGAGACTAAAATAGCCGTTAATTTACGTAATGAGAAAACATAAACGGAATCGCAGTTCATGGTTAGTTAAAGACGGTGTAATGTTGTGTGCAGCTTTCATAGCACGCCGCCCTTTAATAAACTGTTGTGTTTAACACGCATGTTCTTTTAATTACTTTATTAACGGCCACCGACTTGCTATAAAATGACCGGCAGCTGCAGAAAAATCATTGACCACAAAGAAAAACCAACCCCTTCGTCCGCCATCTCTTTGTTCGATTCGAAAGTCAAGCCGCGACAATTCCAATTCCCAACTACCCACATTTTCAGAAAAGCGCCGTTTAAATTATTCGTCCGAAGATTTTTTTACAATTAAAAACCGAAGGAGGCTTCGCCTTCTTACAAAAGCACGGTCCGCGTACCTGAGTGTTATTTTTTATAAGTGCAGGTGTTGATACAGTTCTTAGATCTTCGCTTTAATGTATTTCTTGGGCATTGAATTAAAGGTACGATCGTGGAGGGGTACCGGGGGGTCCGAGGGGCTTTAACCGCCTTGCTACAGGCACAACCACCTATTTCAATGATGTCTTCATTTTGTAGATTTGAAAGGAACGTTCACCTTTGCCTTATTTTATTTCGTTTAGCTTTTCTATATAAGAATTGATCAAAAAATTTGTCGTTAGATCGACAAAATGATGTTTAAAATTGTAGCGAATTATTATTGGTTAATAAGGGCTTTAAACCGTTGTTTTTATCGTTTCGGTTCATTTAAAAAAAAATGTACGGGGTGTCAGACGAATAGGTACCGAAACTTAAGAGGATAATGCCTAATACCAAGCTAAACAAAAAATTAATTTTAATTTTCCAGTAATTTAGGGGGGGAGGGGTAATTGCCCGAAAATTTGTTTTAAACAAAAAATTGGATTTCCGCGCTCTATGTTAGTCCAACTTAAAAGTAACTCATTGACAGTTATTTACAAGATTTCGTCGAATATTAAGTCAGAAAATTCCAAAAACGGATAAGAGTTTATTTTCTATAGTGAAAAAAACATGTTAATTGATAGGCTACACAATTTCACAGAAAAAAAAATTGAAATGTATAACAGCGTACATTTTTACAAAATTTTAAATAATTAAAATGTATAAGTAATTATTAAATTTAAGTATGGATTTGATTCTCCCCCTGAATTAATTATTTTTTAATTAAGCTCCCGTATATTACTATTAATTTGTCCAAAGACCAGTTTTGAATATTTTAACTGCATGTTTTGGGCTTTTTATTGCACGATTTTTTGTTTTTTACTGCAGAAAGATTCGGTCTCTAATTATAACAGTCTTAAACAATAGTTTTTGAAATATTCTGAATAATAATGTATTTATTACACATTTTTAAATGAATATACATAAGGCTACTTGACTTAGGGTATGTTTTTGTTCAATTTGGGGTCATTTGTGAGTGGCTCAAGTTTTAGTACTTATTCGTCTGATACCCGGTACATCGGTTCGGTTTCAGTTTTTATTGCGCCAAATATGTTTTTTTTTTCTCGGTTTTCCCTTCAAAGTTCTGCAAAGAAAATAAACTGTTTCGGGACGGATAATAAATTGATAACTAAAATAAATAAACAATATAGAATCAATTGATAACAATAAATGAATGTAATAACTGAAAAGATAACACAAGTACCGCTCCAAATTCAAAATAGCAAATTTTATGTTCTTATGAAACAATATGTATTCTAGGATAAACTTACCCTAATCTTAACCTCACAAACTTGCACCCTTTTATACTACGAGAGTTAGATATGTATTTATGAATTTTTCCTCTACTGGCCTCTATTGATTTTTTACCCAATTCATGAACGACAGATTTGTGAGTTATTACATTGAAGCAATTGTGATCGTGCCTTCTCGCTTGCACTTTTAGGATTCTTGTATCATTTCGCTCTCTCCCACTCATTGCAATAATATAAATAGGAACTTTCATAAATATCATATTTTGTTATTATTCTTTCTCACTTGTACACATCTGATGTTTGTATCTTTTCACTCGCTCCCACTCGTTGAAAAATAAAAAACAAACATTATCTTGCATATTTTAATATAAATTCAATAAATACGAGGATGTGCGCATTCGAGCGAAAAGTGGCACATTTCCGAGCGAGGGAGGCAAATGAAGCGCGACGCGGAGCGGCGCGCTTCATTTTCCCGAGATCGGAATGTGCCACTTTGAGCTCGAATGTGCACACTCGGTTTTAAGCATTATTCGCAATAATTTTGCCAACGAAAAATTAGTAAATAATTTTTATCATTCCCTCTCACTCGTACTTATGGATTTATCGTATCTTTTCGCTTGCTTCCACTCATTGCTATGGTAAAAATACGTTTTTCGAATATATAATCCATATATTTACTGAACTAAATTAAATTTGTTGATTGAAGAAAAAGTTTAATTTACAAAATTCAAAAAATACGAGGATGTGCGCATTCGAGCGAAAAGTGGCACATTTCCGAGCGAGGGAAGCAAATGAAGCGCGACGCGGAGCGGCGCGCTTCATTTTCCCGAGATCGGAATGTGCCACTTTGAGCTCGAATGTGCACACTCGGTTTTAAGCATTATTCGCAATAATTTTGCTAACGAAAAATTAGGAAATAATTTTTATCATTCCCTCTCACTCGTACTTATGGGTTTATCGTATCTTTTCGCTCGCTCCCACTCATTGCTATGGTAAAAATACGTTTTTCGAATATATAATCCATATATTTACTGAACTAAATTAAATTTGTTGATTGAAGAAAAAGTTTAATTTAGAAAATCTAAAAAATACGAGGATGTGCGCATTCGAGCGAAAAGTGGCACATTTCCGAGCGAGGGAAGCAAATGAAGCGCGACGCGGAGCGGCGCGCTTCATTTTCCCGAGATCGGAATGTGCCACTTGAGCTCGAATGTGCACACTCGGTTTTAAGCATTATTCGCAATAATTTTGCTAACGAAAAATTAGTGAAATAATTTTATCATTCCCTCTCACTCGTACTTATGGTTTATCGTATCTTTTCGCTTGCTTCCACTCATTGCTATGGTAAAAATACGTTTTCGAATATATAATCCATATATTTACTGAACTAAATTAAATTTGTTGATTGAAGAAAAGTTTAATTTACAAAATTAAAAATACGAGGATGTGCGCATTCGAGCGAAAAGTGGCACATTTCCGAGCGAGGGAAGCAAATGAAGCGCGACGCGGGCGGCGCGCTTCATTTTCCCGAGATCGGAATGTGCCACTTGAGCTCGAATGTGACACTCGGTTTTAAGCATTATTCGCAATAATTTTGCTAACGAAAATTAGGAAATAATTTTATCATTCCCTCTCACTCGTACTTATGGGTTTATCGTATCTTTTCGCTTGCTTCCACTCATTGCTATGGTAAAAATACGTTTTCGAATATATAATCCATATATTTACTGAACTAAATTAAATTTGTTGATTGAAGAAAAGTTTAATTTAAAAATTAAAAATACGAGGATGTGCGCATTCGAGCGAAAAGTGGCACATTTCCGAGCGAGGGAGCAAATGAAGCGCGACGCGGAAGCGCGCTTCATTTTCGAGATCGGAATGTGCCACTTTGAGCTCGAATGTGCACACTCGGCTTTAAGCAGGATTCACAATAATTTAGACCAATAAATTAGACGATAAATCAGTTGAAAAATTTTAATCGCTCCCTCTCACTTGCATTGACGTTATCGTCGTATATTTTCGCTCCCTTCCACTCATTGCTATGGTAAAAACGTTTTTCGAACATAAAATCGATATTTACTAAACTAAATTTAAATGTATGTTTTTGTACAGTGGGAAATTTTTAATAAGGGAGGCGCAGTAAAATATAGTTTGGAAACCACTGGTCTAGCTATACATTTAATTATATGAGTTAATGTACAGTCGAACCTCGATAAGTCGAATTTTTGCTAACTGGAATTATTTTTAGTTTCCCTTCGACTTCGACCTTCGAGGTTCGACTGTATAACCTATTATTATGACAAAATAGTAATGGACGCCAATATATATACATAACCTAATATTATGACAATAAACTAATGGCCGGTTTCAATTTTATTTGGTTAAAATATTAATTTATTTTAATTTTAGAAATTTTTTTGAAATCTGTGCATAGATACAAAATTTACAAAAATCGGCCCTTTAAAAAAAACATTAGTTAAACGCACATTAAACGGTATTTTTTTTTGGATGCTTAGTTCGACTTCTTTTCGTAAGCTGCTGGTTATTTTTATGGAAGAGTTGTTGAAAGGTTGAAAAAACAGCAATAAAAGTGTCACTTAAGTGTAATGGAAGTTGCACATAAAAACCCAATAAAAAGCGGCAATTTCAACGCTCGATTAAGCGCGAAACCTACACAGCAATCAAAATCAGAGCTGTGGGAGCAAATTTTATGACAGAATCGCGCATAAAAGCTATGCTTATTATTTAAATTAAAGCAAATAAAAAATCGTAATTAATACAACTCGTTAAACAAATTGGTGAATGCGCCTTTACGCTAACTCGCCTGCTCGCCTTGAAGTAACAACGATTTAAGATTTGTGGAAGAAATAAAAAGACGTGGACAGAATGATTTGTTTTCGTCACTTCGAAGGTGTCGCTAATCTTTTACCCCCTTTTTTTTTTAGAGAGACGAGCGTCCGGTCGCGCCTCGTCGGGGCGACCCCCTCAGAATTTTAATTAGAAATAGAATTAAAGCCCTTTGTGGAAGAGCGTGGGGGTTGAAATGTATCGCTTTTGTGTATGCAATGCACGCGTTGCATAAATAAACGCATTTTTTTTCGAGATTTGCATTTCGTACCCTTGGGCTTGGCTTTACAAGCGTCTTGGGTGTTGATTAACATGAATAATGGGCGCATACCGAGGCCCCCGAGACTGTTTATTTATTTAAATTTCGACGTTGGAGAATTTGCAATTTAAAGGGGACGCATTTTTGAGATCGGAACGGCGTTAGGGGGGGGATTCGAGATTTTTCATCGACGTTTTTGTTTTTGAAACGAAAAAGGAAACGTGTTTCAAATCAAAGGAAAAGAAAATAATAATTCGTTAAGAATATGAGTTGGACTTGACAGGCACTCGACCGTAAGCCATATGGTACTTATTTATGTTATTTCTGTATTAATTTGTTAAGAGACCTCACAAACAGTAGCTCGAACAATATTATTCTTGTCGTATGTTAGTTGTTTTTTTTTTACTCTTTTCCTCGTATTTAATTTTTTTAAAGCACAAAAATTACAAAGATTTAATGTAACGAATCAAAGTCGTACACTGTAAAAAATTTTCTGTGTAAACGCGGAGTGGATTATTTTTAATTTAATCCCGCTGGAGTCAAATTCACTCCACGCGGAATTTTTTTCTATTATTTATAAAAAATAAATTTGGTACAGTGAAATACTAGGTGTGAAAATTCGCGAATTAAGTGGGACAATGATATTGAGGTTAGGTTTTAATGTTGTGATATTTCAAAATGAAAATAGTTATGAGCGCCATCTATTTGGTAACCGCTGGAAATAATTTTTAAAAATTCAATCGTAACAATGGAATTAAACAGTTGAAATTTATGCATGACAATAATCTTTATGGTAATGGAAAGCGGTGTTCCACTATTGGCTTTAACAATAATTTTTATGAAGTTCAAAAAATAGACTCTTTATTTTTGACTATTAATATGGATTCATTCAACCATAAACCAGTGGCGGTTTCAGAGGAAGGGTAATTGGGTAATCTCCCCCCAAGAATTTTTCTTTTGCTTATTTCTTTTTATTCTTAAAAATTACCAATATTTCAAACAAACAAGTTAAGTTAATTTTTTTCTTTATTTTAAATTAACCCCCAAGCCAGTTGACTGGAAACGCCACTGCCATATGATTTACATCAAAGTTATCACGAAATTACATTTTATATTGTACCAAAATACCAGATATCTATTACCCTAAAAATATGATAATAATATGGTAATAATTTAATTATTTAAGTAGGTAATATAGGTAGTAAATTATTAATTGTTAATCTGATAAATTATTTTATCCAAAATTGCTGTAAGTACTTTTTTTAATGGCAGTTTTGATTTTGTTAGTGAAGATTTTAGGGTGTTATTAAAAATTGTCATCAAATGTACTAAGGGATTTATTTTGCATTTTTTTTTTATTCATTTTATGGGAAATAGCTTTAATTAAATTATTATCGCAGATAGTAATTAATGAACGTTGTTTGATAATTTCTATCGTGTCGAGTTTTCCTTATCAACAGGTGCATTAGCCTTTGATCAGAAATTGTGTGGTTTTGAACGATTTGCGATTATTGCGTTTCCACCATCATTGTTTTTACAATACATCATTTTTTTATTAATATCCGTGTTATATTTCAAGTTTTTCTTTGTTGTTATACGTATATCGTTGAATTTGAAAACCAAATGGTGAAAAAATCAAAATAAAGACCTATTTAATATGTAAATTAAATAAACATGTTGAAAAAAATATGTAAAATAGTTGGGTGTTTTAAGTAGCTATAGGTACAGTCGAACCTCGATAAGTCGAAGTTGAAGGGAAACTAAAAATTATTCGAGTTATCAAAAATTCAAGTTATCGATGTAAAAATATTAACGTTGAAATAAGCAAGTTCTAGGGAAACAGGTTCGAGTTATCAAAAATTCGGCTTATCGAGGTTCCACTTATAGAGGTTCGACTGTATTTACATAAATTTTACATTTTACATAAATAAAACATTAAACCTTTGTTTTAGTGCCTAAAATGTAAAATTGTTTTGCAAAATGTTGAAACAGGCTTGAAAAAGTAAAAAAAAGGTTGGAGCGTAAACATTGTAACATGGCATTACACACATACCTCGCTTTACGGTCTAGATATGTTCCGTAAAATTTGCGTCTGTGTATAGCTAGACTAATGGTTTTCAAACTATACGTTACTGCGCCTACTCTTTAAAACTGATTTTGGCTCCTATTTCCTAATTTACACACTAAATAGGTTCCGAAAAAAAACCGGGAAATCAAAGTCGTAATTTTTTGTATGGTAAGCCGTGTGAAACGAAAACAATGCGAAATAAGTATAAATTGGTCATTTACTTTTAGAAATTCATTAATTTTTCTATGTAAAAGAGTGTTAACTTTTCTTTCCTTCCATCGAACAAATAGTATGGATCTATGTTATAAAAGTAGGTACCTATATTTAATTCATTCAAGAATGTATATTTTATATTTTTGGATTTTAATTTTTGTGAATCGTGTAAAAACGAAATTGTTTATTGTATATTTTGGTTAAAAGTTAAGTGTGCAATTTGGTCTCAGGAAAATGTGCACCTTTCCAGGGCCGGACCGTGAGTTTAGGGGGCCTTGGGCTAATACTACTTAGGGGCCCACCTGAACGTAAACTTTAATTAAATGAATTGAATAGGTTTGATTAATCGCAGGATTCGCAGGGCTGCAAACCTTACGATCTTTTTAATTTAATAAAATTATGGATTATTTTGCATTCTCGTCTATTTTTGACTTGACTTAGCTGGGGGCCCCTTGAATCCACGGGGCCCTGAGTTGAAACCCAAAAAGCCATATGGTAGATCCGGCCCTGCACTTTTCGCTCAAATTAAAAAATTAATGTAAACACTTACTATTATCTTTCTAAACAAACTAATCAAATCGCTGAACACAATCTTTTTCTTTTAATTAGTTGCCTATAAAATAAAAAAATTAAAACAAATAACATGAAATAATAATAAAATATAACGATTAGGTTTGATTCATAACATTTTGCCAAATTTTCTTTTGGTATTTACTGGAGATAGGCACTTTACATTGCAGGCAATAGATTGTTGTTTACCTTTTTTTCTAATGGTCACAGAAGTGGTAATAAAAAACTTTGAGCGAATGTGCACACGCGGTTTTAAGCACGATTCACAATATTAAACTTTAAAAACAATTGAATGTGTTCATTAAACTGATTATTACTTAAAAATAATGAAAACAATTTTAATCATTCTTTCTCACTTGCACTTATGGGACTTTTGTATCTTCTCGCTCTCTCCCACTCATTTGCAATAGTGAAAATAAGAATTTTGATGAATGTGTGTTTTAAGTTCTTTTCTTTCACTTGCTTACATGTGATTTTCGTATCTTTTAACGCACTCCCACTTATTGGTATATTTTACATTAAATTTGATAAATACGAGGATGTGCGCATTCGAGCGAAAAGTGGCACATTTCCGAGCGAGGGAGGCAAATGAAGCGCGACGCGGAGCGGCGCGCTTCATTTTCCCGAGTTCGGAATGTGCCACTTTGAGCTCGAATGTGCACACTCGGTTTTAAGCATTATTTGCAAAAATTTTGTCAACGAAAAATTAGTAAATAATTTTTATCATTCCCTCTCACTCGTACTTATGGGTTTATCGTATCTTTTCGCTCGTTCCCACTCATTGCTATGGTAGAAATATGTTTTTCGAATATATAATCGATATATTTACTGAACTAAATTAAATTTGTTGATTGAAGAAAAAGTTTAATTTACAAAATTCAATAAATACGACGATGTGCGCATTCGAGCGAAAAGTGGCACATTTCCGAGCGAGGGAAGCAAATGAAGTGCGACGCGGAGCGGCGCGCTTCATTTTCCCGAGATCGGAATGTGCCACTTTGAGCTCGAATGTGCACACTCGGTTTTAAGCATGATTCACAATAATTAATCTATTTTCTTAAACAATCTATCGAAATTTCATTACGTGTGCGCGCGCCATTTACTTTGCCTACTCTCAAACGCCAAAAAAAGTATAACTTCAAAAATGTACCATCTTTCCATTGAATAAATTATTTATTTCAAAGCACCTTTTTAAAAATTAAATTATTTGAAGTCCTTGTGTCATTTTTTCTTTGAGCCCCGTACAAAAACCTCCTAATCAAAAATTCAAAGTTTTTTTAAATTAATCATTATTAATCGCCTTAAAAAAAATCATTCCATCAAAACAATTGATTTTAATTTTTCTTATCCCGTTAAATAAAAACATTTCGATCCACATAACTTTTTATCATCCATGGCCAACTTTAGAAGCCAAACTCACCCTTTTGTTCTCTGCGGCCGAAGAATTAATTAGGGGCGTGCGACGAATGCTAAGCCACCCTTAAAAACGGAGCAACAAGTGGTTCTTTCGAGTTTCGCCACCCTTTTCGTGGCGCCCCAAAAGTAAATTCCTTTTTCGTAACGAAAAAAGTAACCAAAACAAAAATGAGGAAGAAGACCTCGCGCAACAGATGTGTAACGAATCCAAGGCCATCAACATCGTCGTGAAGAATCTTAAGGAAAAAATCGGGCGATGCGTCGCCTTCGAAAACAATAAAGAAATGAGTCAAAGCGAAGAAGACCTGCGCCTTAAGACCTCTTCTCTTTACAACTTTACACACGAGGCATTCTTCTTCCACAAGGCTTTACTCAAGGCTACCATCGCGAGCCAGCTGATGACCATTTGGAGGGGTGGCTCATTCAGCTGCGATCTCTTATCTGACGAACTGATTACAATATTCGCGATTCCTTGAAGTCCGAAAGAGTGAACGGGAGCGCCCCTCGTCGCTGCGGGCTTCTTTCTGGGTGGTCCACGGTGTGGCCGCCGTCGTGTGTGGCGCGGGCCCCGGGTTCCCCCTCTCGCTCGATACTCCTACCCCATGACTCTGTTTATCACCGGCCCTGCCTTGCAGCTTGCGTTTGCCATGTGTTTCTTTTAATTTTTAATCCGAGACTCGATCATCTTCAGCAGACTTAGAGCACTAAGGGCCTTCTGCGCACTCTTACCTTACCCTCGCCGAAACTAACGAAATTCGGGGGACCGCTTCTCGAGCGGAAGAAATGCGAAGAACGACTTTCGAAACGCACTTTCCGGGTAGGTTTGCGTTGCAATCGTAATTCGCAACAAAGTCTTTGGATAATTCGTAGGTGACGAATGCAATTTTATGCACCATAAAACATCAATCTTGGTTGTTTTTTTTTTTTCGTTGTCGTTGGACGTAATTAATGTAGGAAAAAGCAATCCAGGTGACTAACGGTGAAAAAGAATTCGACTTTCAATTTAATAGTTTGACTAATTTCAAAGTCGAAAGTCGTGAACTTCGAAATAAAAGCAACGATCTGTGTGTGTGTGTGGTCGTTTTAGATCCGTTCTAGTTTATTGCTAAATTATCGCGAAGACATCAAAAACTAATCAATAATAAACATCTTAGCTTAGTGCGCCCGATTTTTTTAAATCTCGAAAAATTAGTCTCTGTGTGTGTGTGTGTGTGTTTGAGGCAGATTCGAAACGTAATTTATTTTTTTGCTTCGTCATTTCAAAAAGTAACTCGTTAAATTTAAATTAGGATGACCGGGGTTAAAAAAACGCTCCTCCTTTGAAAACAACATAATAATTTCGTTTTGTGTTTTTTTTTTGGGAAATAAATTTGAGGGACCTTCTGTGTTACGCTCGCGCTTTGGCTATTAAAGGCGAAGGCTCTTATAAAAGAGAGGATGAGTCTCATCTTATTTTTCGTGGTAAACTATTAAAGCCTATATTTTCAATGTTATAATAATGCGCGAGGTAATTGGCTGAAGACCACCGTGAAGAAGGCGGCAGACTGATTATGAAGATTATAAAGCCATAATAGAAGCACAAAATCAAATTTTATAAATATTAAATGAAATCTTAATTATGTCGGTGGATTCGATCGAAAAGGCATCCTCGATTGAAATTGTTGTAAAATTAATTTAATCGTAAATGTACCCAACACACATATAAATTAAAAAAAAAAAAACTATACATAAAAACTAAAATCACACTTATAACAATTTGTACAGTCGCTTTATATAAAAATGTGGGCCCCCCTCCTCATTGTTGCAATGAGGACGAGGAAGAAGTGCGTGTCTGTATAAAGCAAATTAATAATTTAAAGCAATATACAGCAACAAGCGCGCCTCTTTGGTTGTTAAATCGAGCGAATATCCAAAAAGTTTCGACAATTTTTCATTCAATTTAAAAAGGGGCCCGTTTTTGGTTATCGTAACCCTAGAAACGTAGACCGAAAGCCAGAACTTCTAAAACGGGCGTTCCCCGTCACTGGGAACAAAAACTGAATTTTTTTAAGGCGAAATACATTTTAAAAAAATTCCCAAGCTTTTTGGATATCCGCTGGTAACAAACTTAAAATCATAATTATTTTAAAAACTTAACATCTAATTTTTTTTATTGTGTTCCGTTTTTGAACTTTTCGATTTTGAAAAAAAGTAGGAACTCTATGTGCGTGTCTGTTAAATTAAAAATGGCTTTAGGGGATGAAGTACGGTTGCGATTTGTGAAATGCTAAAGCCACTTTTGGGTTTGATCGAAATTAAAATTACAGTAGAGCCTCGATTATCTGTGCCTCATTAATCAAAGGAGCTAACCCTTTACAAATTACAACTAAACTGATTTTGTTTTGATTAATTTTAATTGTTAAAAATTTAATTATAATCAGGGTTTCGAACAGTTATCATCATCAGTCCGGTTCAATTAAAAAAATATATATCGGTTTGGTTTCGGTTTTCGTTTTGCAAATATACCGTTTTTTTCGGTTTTATTGTTTAATCGCGAGTTCAACTATATATTATATTATTAATAGAGATAGAGACAGAGAGAAATGAAATAAACAGATTTATCGCTTCGGTTCTGGCAAAAATACAGTTTTCGGTTCAGTTCCGGTTCGAAGCCCTAATTCGAATTTAAGTTTCTAAAGGAATTAAAATAAATAAATAGAGGACTAAAAATTGAATTATCAAAATTAAACTATTTTAAAATTCTGGAAATAATTTATCATAATGTTCACGTCCAATATCATTCTTCTTCTTCTCGCCTTTTTGTAACTGGTGTCAGGTTTAGGCGATTTCTCCGTTTGCATCTTCGTTGTGAATGTTGTACTGTTTCAAAGATTCAAGGGACCTACAGTTTTACGTGACTTCCGAACCATGACAATTTCAGGGGAAACTTTTTCGGCCAGTTTTAATGTTAACTGGAATTGGACTCCGAATAAAACAACTGTTGTTAAATGTGCAACGTTTCGTTTCTTTAATTAAAATTCTTCAAGCAACTTAACATCTTAAAAAATGTTTTAACCATCAATTTTGAGTTTTAATATTTAAAACATTTTTTGAGATGTTAAGTTGCCTGAAAAAGATTCAATAAAGAAACGAAACGTTGCACATTTAACAACAGTTGTTTTATTTGAAGTTTAATTCCTGTTAACAGTAATTAATAATCTGGAAATAATTTTACCCAAAATATTTTTCCCATTATCCCAGTTGTTATTTACCCAAGTCCAGGTTGGCTCAGATAATCGGGGCTCTACTGTACTTATAAATAAGTTGAGTTAAAAGCAATACTGAGAGGTGTGTAATCGAGGTAGATGGTTGTTCTTTTTTTTTTTTAACACGATTCAAAATCACGTAACCGCGAACATCAGTGCCTTTACAATTAAAGCAAAAATGCAGATCTTAGCGTTCGACGAACTGCTCGAGTCTCTTATCACATTGGTCTCGATGTCGCCGACGTCCAACGCGATGGTTTCGGTGGTGTACTCGTGTATCTTCTTGTGGAAGCACAGCCTCGCCATGTTGCTCTGTATTTGGGGACAGTCGTACTCTTCGAGTCCGTCGCACTTGCAAGTCTTTAGCTTCGCCGCTTTTTCCTGTCTTCGCAAGATGGAGATCGAGTTTAGGCACCGGTGCGTGCATTTTTTCCCGTGGAACATCGACCTGCAGAGGCGATTGTAATAATCTAGGGCCGTGGAGCAAAGGGCGTCCGCCGAGCAGATCCACTGGGCCACCCTGCAGGAGACGATGGTCTCGTTCCTATTGGCGGTCATCACCTCGGGCCTGCACACTTCCACCCTCCTCTTGGCGTCCTCGCAGAAGTCGTCGCTGCATTGGCACTAAAAAAATAGGGTTTTTTTTTACATTTTGTGCTTGCGATCGTAAAAAAGAGATTAAGTCTTTCGTTCAACAGACAAGTAACATCGTTAACCCCTAAACATTTGACGAGGGCAAAAAAACTTGTTTCCCAAACGATCCTTAAGTTCCCAGATGTGGAGAGAAATAATTAGAGAGGAAGTCCCAGATGTTCTTAATTACTTACCGTCATTAAATTTTTGCCCTCCTCGGTGGAGGTTAGGGCGATGAGGGCGTGCTTGCAGATCTCGGGGCAGTATTGGGGCTCGGGGCCCTGGAGCACCGCCGAACAGCCGACCATGTAATTTTGGAGAGCTTTTCCGCATCCGACGCGATAGGCGCATTTTAGACGAGCTTCTTCGCAGGATATTTTTTTGGGAACCTCTCCCACAGCTGCCTCCTCTGCTGTCACCATCAGGATCATCGTCAGCCACCACCACATGCCTTAAAAAAAATTGAATTTTATTTTTTGGAGATGTTTTGGGTGGTTGGGTTCATCCATTTTTGTCTAAGTTCAATTGGTTATATTCTTCTATTATAGCTTTGATTGAAAGCACTTAAATAGATTTAGTTCCATGTAGAAATACGGTCCTGTACGTGTTAATAACAAATTTTTCGATGATAAATTATTTATTGTGAATTGTGCTTTAAAGTTGTGTGCGCACATTCGAGCTCAAAGTTTGCACATTCCGAGCGAGGAAAAAAACACACTTTCATCAAATTTCTTATTTTTACTATTGCAAATGAGTGGGAGAGAGTGAGAAGATACAAAAGTCCCATAAGTGCAAGCGAGAGGGAACGACTACAATTGTTTTGATAGGTTTTAAGTAATAATTACCCGGGAAAATTTTTTATATAATCATATATAATCATGTATAACTTTATATAGTTTTATACAATTATATATGGTTTTATATTAATTTATTTATAATTATGTATAAATTTATATAATTATATAAAACTATATAAAATTTTATAAAGTATCTTATTTTGGGAAAACAGTATTTTATATAATCATATGTAATTATGTATAATTATATATAATTATGTAAAATTGTATATAATTTTATATAAAATTATATTAATTTTTATATAATTATATAAAACCATATAAATTTAAATATAATTATATATATTATATTTTTTTATATAATTATATAAAATTATATTAAATTGCTTATATTAAATTATACATAATTATATATATTTTAACCATCTAACCTCAAAATTGTACATGTGTCAAAAATGAAAGATTGTCAATTTTGTAAGTCATTTTTATAAGACATTTTTAGTAAATATTTGAGAAGGCTTCGTAGGTCAGTGGCACAGCAAGCAGTCTCTCGATCCAGGAGTCCGGGGTTCAAATCCCTAAAAAAGGTACATAATTCTGTTTCAGATACATGATCGATGATATAATCAGTCGCACACCGCGCTACTCATTGCAAACTACCTTTCCTTCCACTAAATAAGCAAATACCGAATCACAAAGGTTCTAATTAGTAGACTGATGGTAATTACCACAAATGTTGCTGTAGGGGAATTATTATATAAAATTTATTTTTTATATTTATATATAATTTTATATAATTTTGTAAAATTATACATAATCATTTATATAAAATTTTATAGAATTATGTAAAATTATATAAAACTAGATAAAATTATATTGCCCCAAAATTCGTATATAATTATATATGATAATTTATATATAATTATATAAAAAAAAATTTCCCGGTTATATAAATTTTTTTTTCCCGGGTAGTTTAATGAAGACATACGATTGTTTTTGAAAGTTTATTATTGTGAATCATGCTTAAAACCGAGTGTGCACGTTCGAGCTCAAAGTGGCACATTCCGATCTCGGGAAAACGAAGCGCGCCGCTCCGCGTCGCGCTTCGTTTGCTTCCCTCGCTCGGAAATGTGCCACTTTTCGCTCGAACGCGCACATCATCGTATTTATTGAATTTCGCTATATTCTTTTTCTCAATTTCTAATCAAAAAAGTTATATACAGTTGAAGCTGTGACTGTATTTCACAAAATTTAATGAAATGCGAATTAGTTTTAGAAAAATAAAACTAACAATGCCCAAGATGGTATTTGCATATTCCAAAAGCAATAAATACAAATTTAAACGAATTTTTTTTTTTAATTTTTGAGTTATGTTATTTTAAGAAAACGTTGAGAACTTAGGTTAAAACCCTTTCACACACTATTTTGATTTTGAGTAATTTTCATTTCTCAGTTTATGATGGATTTTATGGTATTAAGGCATTTGGGGTGTGTATAATTAAGAAAAAAATTAACAAAAATGAATGAGAAGTAGATTTTAATTTAACTTAAGTTTAATATGGCACTTGCAGATTTCTAAAAATATAAGAAAGCAAATACAGTCCCGCCACCGCATGTTACGAGGATTTGGGAACTTCGTAAAATCTTTAAGGGCAGTATAAAAATTAGTTTTGCTCGTGCCTTGGTGTGAAGTTTTGTAAGTGTGCATGTAAAAGTAAGTAAAACGTAACATATAAAAAAAATTTTAGGTTTAATTAATTGTCCTTTAATGTTAACTTGAATTGCATTTGAAATAGATATTTGTCACACGGATACGCAGTTACGCACATTACAAGCGTGAAAAAACTTTTTTGGCGTTTCGGGTTCAGCGAAGATCGTAAAAATGTTAAAATTCGTAAGATTGGGCGTTCGTAACATGTGGAGATAGTACTGTGATTTAATTGTAGTTGGTAATAATTATTTTTGAATTTAATAAACACAGTAGAAACCGCTTATAACGAAATCGGTTAGTACGGCGTACCGCTTATAACGATCAAATCTAAGCCATTTGGTTGGTTTTCCACTTTATTCAATATAAGAAATATCGTTTAGTACGACGCCCTCAAATCGTTTATAACGACCAAACCGGATTGTAAGACGTAACTTTCGGGGAAAATTTGACTTGAAATATTGGATATTACGATATGACTTCTGATTGGGAGAATGACAAAAAAATAAATCAATAAATGGTAGACCTAAGCAAGCAATGTTCAATTTTTCATTTGTTTTTTAATGCTTTTTACAACAACGATCGGTTATAATTACCAAATTTGATCGTCGCTATAAACAGTTTGTACTGTATTGATTTTACTAATTGCTGTTGATTAATTACTTAAAATTTTATTAATTTTATATATGAAAAAAACCCTTATTAATAAGAGGCAAAATGTTAATTTTTTGAGTAATAAAGGGTTGAAGTTATTTTGCGTTATTTGCGGCGGGAGCGGATAACTTTTGTAACACTCTGTAAATGTGTTTTCGTAAAATAAAATAAACTGATTATTTTATTTTAAAATTATCAGCGCTTTTTCGTCGACTTTTGATATGAGGCGAGCTTGTCTTCGGGCCAACTGATATGACGTATAATTGGCCTTTTATATAACGTTAGATTTGCTTTGTTTCGATTTGTAAGTGCAAAGTCAAACTGAATGGTTGCATTTTAATACGAGCTCCCTAAAATTGAAGTTTCAACCCTTAAACTAAGGTGAATTATAATTGTACATGTTTCTATTAAAATGTACTGTTTTTAGAAAGGTTTTCAACTAACATTTTTTTTTCATTATTTTACAGAAGCCAATCTACAGGAACCGGGTGTCCACCTTCAACCCTTTTTTGGGATCATATTTTAGAAATTACCAATTTCGAAATTATGTAAGTAGAAAAGTCTTCAGTTTGATTCTGAAATGAGTCGATTTTGGATGTTTTTTTTTAAATCAGTTATTAGTCATTTTAGAATTAAAAATTTTTAAATTACACTTAAAACATTTTTTTTTGTTGCAGATTATACCGACTATTCTATCTTCAAAATGTGTTCGTTTTTTAATCGTTTTTCGGTCAATCGCGTTTTGTAAATCGTAGTTTTAAAACCGTAAATGATCCTCCCAGTAAAAGTGAAAATGTCCCTTATAAAAATACTTTGAACGTTCGTTTAAAAAGTTGTTTTTTTAAATTTGTTCAGTGGACTTCATAAATTAAAAAAAAATGTCTCGGGAGTGTTAAAATCGGGAGTTCAGTGATTTCAATGAATGATCTTCGGAAGCGATCCGCAGAATTCTTCAAATGAAAGGTAGGTTTCTAGTTTTGGTTTATTTTTACCTTCCTCTTCTGTGCTTATTTTAATTGTACGCTTATCATTATGTTTTTGTCGACACACTCGAGATATGTTAATTGTTCTTTGATTCCAAGTGTTTTTTCAAAAGGAGTAAAAAATATTCCGAAAAAATAATATTGTCATTTCTGTAAAAATAAAATATCGTCACCATTTGAAATAACAAACTTGGTGCCAAAAGAAGGACAAATAATGGTCCCCAAATGTATTTCACTTCACGATGGCGAAGAGCTCAAAAAAGTACCTTAACAATGTTTTTTGCAGAACTAATTTGTCTCAACTAATAACAAAGTTAAAAAAATTGTATTTTGTAAAATTCATAATTTTGTTTTTTTCTTGTAAATAACTTTGTTAATTTTTAAAATATTTTTAGACAGCTACATATCGTTGAAATCAGAAAAAATCACGCTTTTTATTTTTGCAAAAATAAAATAAGGTCCCCGTTTGAAATAACAAAGTTGTGCTGAAATGGTGACAAATAATGGCCCTAATTTTTTTTTCCTTTTACTATCGCAAAGTACACAAAAAAGTGTCCGAAGAAAGTTTTTACAGAATTAATTTATCTCGACGAATAACAAAGTTAGCGAAAACGGTTTTTCACGAAAACTCTTCCATTTTGGTGGAAAACCCGGCTAAAGTGGAAATTCTTTTACATTTGAAAATGTTTTTTTTTCTAAATATCTCCGTTGTTTTAAAGATTTTCCTAAAGTGTTTGGTATCGTTGGAATCGTAAAGAACTAAGCTTTCTAGTGCAAGCAAAAATTTATACGCGGCCTACTTGATTTAACGCAATTCGACCCGCTACCGACACTATAAAAACGCCGGGATGATATCTAAGTTTGCTATCGGATAAAAGGGCTCTAATAAAATGTTTTTAGATTGGATTTATTTTAATAATTAATAAAGTTACAATTATTTAAAATTGAATGTGCTTGAAAACCAGGTGCGTCCAAAATGGTTCATTCTTTTAAATGCCGCAAAAAAAAATGAAACGTTTCTGGAAAAGCTAATATAGAATTATTATCGGATTTAATTAATTATTAAATTGCGCAAACCAAGAAAATAGTAGTACGTGACCGTTCACATGCATTTTATAATATTTATGCAAAAGCGAGTGCAATCTTATCTAAAAATGTCTTATTTGTATTTCATTTATTTTGCGTCAAATTTTATCGTAAATTAATTCTTGCTTAGTTTTATTAATTTTTTCATATACGGGGTGGCCCTAAAATTATTTAATTAAATGTGTATGGTCACAAAGACTATAACCTAATTTTTGACAATTAGATGTACAGTAAACCCCCGATAATTATTATTCGTCTGAACTGCGTTTTATACAAATTTAATAGATGAGTTAAGAACATTTGAATAAATCTTAGTTACAAAGTTAACTTTATAAATAAATTTGATTTTAAAAAATCTGTTTTTGCTCCTATGTTTAGGGCCTTTACAAAATTAATGGATGGTATATTCTCAAAATTTTCAAAATTATTCTAATTAGAAGTTCAACATTTCAAACTCTACTGTATTTGTACTAAAATATTTGTTTATAACAATTTTTTTTTTGTTTCACATAGCAAATTGAGGCCTACCCCAAAAGAAAAACAAGACATCCCGGGCCCCACCAAAGGGTGAGTTTTTGATTTACGCTTTTTTGCATGTCTTTTTATCGTAAATCCAGAAACGTTTACAAGCGCACTTAATTCTTTGATAATTACAAAAAGAGACTTCGAGAATTCCCAAATTAAAAAAAAAAAACGTATAAATAATGATTCAATAACGGGTTCGATCTCTTCGGCGGCGTTTCTTTCTGAAGACATTTGGTCATTAATTTCACTACGAGAGAGCCCACATCTCGTTTCGAAAATTGAGTTATTGGCCCTAATTTTTTTTTTCACTTTGCGCCGCCAGCCGAAGGGTGACGACGTCTATTTTCGGATTTGTTTCGAGACCTCAACTCTTCGGCACTTCTTCCTTCCTTCGATGCAATTAAAAGCAATTGTCTATTCAAAACGCGGACATTAATTAGAATGAATTGTTTTCGTATGGAAATGGGACACAAGGGGCCTTTTTTAATTGTTAGAACTCCCAAATATATCTCTTCCGAAGAAGAAAATAAAACGGGCGAGCGTCTCGAAGGATTTTGGCCGCCCCGAAAGTCACCAATTAAATTATTTTTAAGCGTACCCCTCGACCCCCTCCCCGAATTAATTTAATTTTGTAGAACAAACTTTATTTAGACATAAAATTTGTATTCAAAGTGAATAACTTGTACACATGTCCAAAGCAAATGGATTTCCGCTCGTAAAGTCGTAAATAAAAAATCTAAAAGTGGCACAACATCAAAGTTGGCTGATTAAAAACGTAAAATGATAAAAAAACCATACGGAACGCTGCATTTTTTTTGATAGAAACAGAAGTATTTTTAAACTTATCGAAGAAAAATTACGACATTCCTTTCCGTCGATTCCGCGTTCTATTTTTGCGCCTTTTTTGTTTTTTCCGTTTTTCGAAAGTTCGTCGCGAAGCAGCGACGGGCCCGTTTCCGGGCGCGGAATTTTCGAAAAAGAGCAGAACGACGAAAAGCGACCGTCGATTTTTGGATCTAAACTCACCGTAATTTATGAAGAAATTCTTTTGTCACATGGTCTCCACGAAAACGCAGCAGAATCCCTTCGACGCGCTTCGAAAAACTACGCAACATGCACGAAAGGCACTGGCACTGCGCGCGCGCGGAGTTTCGACGGGGAAAAATCGAAATTTTCGAAAAAGTCGGCGGGACGTGAGCGCGCGGATACGTGTTTCTTCTCGAAGAAGCAACGCGGGATTGAATGTTGGGATTAAGTTGTGCCGCTCCGGAGGCTGACAGCCAAACAGAGTGCCCACTTTCTGCCTCCCTCTTACACGAAGAGGTCTTCAGACTGTCCCGTTCTCTTTTACAAAACTTTACGACCTGTTATTGCGTTCCTTTCCAACGGTCCGTCTTTGTCTCGCTCGCTCGGGCGTCTCGGCCCGCCGGTCCCGGGGGGTGCTTTATTACAACTCGAAAGATTTACAGCGGACCAGCGCTTTATTTGTGCGCTTTTATTTTCGAAGAGGCTCGGACTTCGACGGGGACGTTGTTTTTTATTTATAGAGAACACCTTTTGGATTTTGAATAACATTTTCGAGCGTTCCGATTTTTTTAATTCTAAGGCGCTTTTGGAAAAAATGAACTTGGAGATGGAACGAATTGATCTGATTTATATCAATTTTTTGAAGTAATACTTCTTTTGGTGCGTTGAGAGTAAAATTGTAGTAGGCAACGGAAGTTGCGCGCGCACAGCCAACAAAAAGTCGCCAGTTGAAGTTAGCCGTCTAAGAAAGTAAATTGATTATTGTGAATCGTGCTTAAAACCGAGTGTGCGCATTCGAGCTCAAAGTGGCACATTCCGATCTCGGGAAAATGAAGCGCGCCGCTCCGCGTCGCGCTTCATTTGCCTCCCTCGCTCGGAAATGTGCCACTTTTCGCTCGAATGCACACATCCTTGTATTTATTGAATTTTGTAAATTAAACTTTTTCTTCAATCAACAAATTTAATTTAGTTCAGTAAATATATCGATTATATATTCGAAAAACGTATTTTTACCATAGCCATGAGTGGGAGAGAGCGAAAAGATACGATAAACCCATAAGTACGAGCGAGAGGGAATGATAAAAATCACTTACTAATTTTTCGTGTGTAAAATTATTGCGAATAATGCTTAAAACCGAGTGTGCACATTCGAGCTCAAAGTGGCACATTCCGATCTCGCGAAAATGAAGCGCGCCGCACCGCGTCGCGCTCCATTTGCTTCCCTCGCTCGAAAATGTGCCACTTTTCGCTCGAATGCGCACATCTTCACATTTATTAGATTTGTCTACTTTATCCGTCGCCCTTGCCAATAAAAATATTAAATTAAATTTAGTAAACATCGATTTCATGTTCGAAAAACCTATTCACCATAGCAATGAGTGGAAGGGAGCGAAAAGATACGACAATCACGTGAAGGCGAGTGAGAGGGAACGACTAAAATTATTCAATTGATATTCCATCTAATTTATTGGACTAAATTATTATGAATCGTGCTTAAAACCGAGTGTGCACATTCGAGCTCAAAGTGGCACATTCCGATTTCGAGAAAATGAAGCGCGCCGCTCCGCGTCGCCCTTTATTTGCCTCCTTCGCTCGGAAATGTGCCATTTTTCGCTCGAATGCTACATCCTCGTATTTATTGAATTTTGTAAATTAAACTTTTTCTTCAATCAACAAATTTAATTTAGTTCGGTAAATATATCCATTATATATTCGAAAAACGTATTTTTACCATAGCAATGAGTGGGAGCGAGCGCAAAGATACGATAAACGCATAAGTACGAGCGAGAGGGAATGATAAAAATTATTTACTAATTTTTCGTTGGCAAAATTATTGCGAATAATGCTTAAAACCGAGTGTGCACATTTGAGCTCAAAGTGACACATTCCGATCTCGGTAAATTGGTTTCCCTCGTTCGTAAATGTGCCTTTTCGCTCGAATGGATTTAATTTAAAATGTGCAAGATAAAGTTTTTTTCAATGAGTATTTAAAGAATTTGTTTTCATTAATTTTTGCATACTTTGCTGTGGTTTCGATTTACGCGATTTCCCATACAAAAAATTATTATTTCGATTTACACATGTAAATTAGGGAAAACGTGTACTGTGGAGAGGCGCCAAGACTAGATTTTTTTAAAAGTTCTTAGTTTCGATTGTGCTCGATGAAAAATTTGAAGCTTTAAAGTATACATCTTTTGATTGATCATTATAAGGCAAGAGACCCATTACCCGATCACTATTTTATCTGTTGAACAAAATAAAGCTATAAAAATATTTCTATCTATTAAAATATTTTTTTTATAGATTAATAAGAGATTCTAGATCTAAAATTAATAAAATTTTAAGCAATAAATCCACAGCAATTAGTAAAATTAATATTTGAAAATAATTTACTCGGTTACCCCAATACTCGATCAAACTGAAAACAAACAATTAGTAGTCGATTGTTATATACCCTAATACTTGATCATAAGAAAATATTTTTACAAACCTACTAAGAATATTAGTTTAATTTTATTATCAATTTAATATATTTTTTATGAAATGCAAAAAGAGTTATTATTAATTACAATTAAGATATTCGGAAAAGATAATGAGTTTAACGTCTGAGAAACGCTATTTATTTAATATGTCATTGTAAATTTTGACGTTTTTTTTTGTATCGTAATTGATTAACTACTAATTCCATAATTAAAAAATGGTACCAATACTAGATCAGGGGCTTTATATGGTATTAATAACATAAAAATTATATTTATTTTATTTAATTGTTATAAGTTATTAAAAATCATCAAACATTAATATAATTGCTCATTTTAGACAATAAACAACTATTAAATATGGAAATAGACATGACGTGTGCCGCCACTGTTTAACGTTGCTTGAGTTATAAACGAGTAAAAACGGCGGCTGCTTAAAAATTATTAATTACTGTATAATATTTGATTTCATTATATAATAAATTTAACTTCAGGAATACTTTATTAATATTATAGTAAATTTTTTTATGTAGATATCTTCACACGATTATTTTATAAAGACGATAAATTCCGGATCCGATCGGGTACTGTGTCTCTTACCTTAACCAATTTTTTTGGTTTTATTTCTGTTTCGTAAAATTGATTTTTTGTAGAAAATATTAATTATATTTATTAAATTCCGTTCGCTTTAAAACGATCAAACCAAGTGGAATAAAAGCATGTACCACTTGGGGTACTTTTTTCACTTGGGGGTGACACAGTAAAAAAAATTCCGAATTTATTAATTAATAAAAATATTATTTTAAAACATTTTTTCTAGAAAAGAATGGTCAATCGAAAAATTAAATTCGTTTAATTAAAAAAAAATACTTCTTCTGTTTAGTTTCAAACATTTTGCTTCGAATAGAGTTTCCTTTTTTGACATTTTTACAATTAAAAAATTGTAATAATGTCAAACATTGGAACTCATTTAAATTAATCAAAACAGTAGCCATTTTTTTATTTTAATTTTGGAAAACTTGTCGATAATAATTATTTTCAATACATATGCGTAAAACGATTGATTTCGGTATGCTTGGGTTTGGCGATTACTACTTTTATTCAAATTGTGTAATTCTATAAAAATGAACTAGCAGTAAATACTAAAACGAACGTGTTTGAGAAGGGGAAAAATATAAAAAATATTATTACTATTTTTAAAATTATTTCAAAACAATTTTTAGAAAAGAACACGTCACTTCTTTTAATTAAAAAAAAATTAGGCGTAGAAAATAGTTATGATTTTTAAATTAATTAAATAAAAAAAAATTGCAAAAATGCTTAGTTTTTTGGTTCGAACAAAATGATCTTTTTTGATATTTCCACAATTAAAAAAATTGAAACATAAAAATTAATCACAATAATACCAAATTTTTTTAATTTATGATTGAAGAACCTTTTAAAGACCCTAAATTTTCAAAATATCGACAAACCAAATCAAAACTTGATAAAACTTTCTATATTAATTATTTTAAAACAATTTTTTCATCAAAAAAATCAAATTCTTCTGCGCCTTAAAACGATTTCCGTCGTACCCATTTGTCGAAAAATAAATAAACGACTCCTGCGGCAGTTCAATTAAACTTTTTCATAAATAAATACGAAATTATTTACATACGAAGCGTTCCTCAAGTGTTAATTTAATTTATTTAGAGACTCAATTAAATTATTCGATATTTGTTTCGCAATTTACGACGCACCATTGTGTTAAGACCATAAAATTTGCCCATAATTCGATATTGAAACTTGTGGGCTCTTATTATTTAAAAAGTTTTTTTTATTGCAAAATGATTCCCTTTGTCGCCGACGCCTTTCTTTTAAAATTTCGAACGTGTTTATTGTTCTTTAATCGAAAGATAGATCCAAGTCGTTAAATGCGAACGATTGCCTATTCATAAGTGTTGATTTGTTTTCGAAATGGGTTAATGTCCTTGCGAAGTGTGTTAAGTTTATTAAATTGTTGACTCTCGTTACCCTATCAAAAAGTTCAAATATTGACTTAAGACATTTGAGCGCAGTAAGCATCTCGTAAGAACTTAATTAGGAGCTTCTGTTTGTTGCTTGCGTTCGATCCAAATCGGTGTCGTGACGCTTTTTTAATTTTTTACGACCGTGGGGGGAAAGTGCCTCGTTCGCCTCTCCAATCGGCCTCAAACAAAGCGCTTCATCAATTTACAATTTCGATTTGGACATTGTTGGATTTAATATCTTCGTTGTCGACGAGGGAATTTTTCTTGTCGGTACCTCGGCAGAAGACGTGTTGTCTGTCAAAAAATACAGTGTTAAAATTTTGTATTGTGTTTTAGAAATAATGTTTCCCGTCTTTGAAAGAGCGCACAAAACGGGGGGGAGCGCTATGGACGTTCCTAACATTTTCACTCGAGTTATGTCTTAATAAAGAGGCGGCATCTTTTGATCTTAGATCCGATTCTAATTCGACGCAATCGACAATTTCGAACCGGCTCTTAGTAATTACCACTTTGTAAAAGACGAAATTATCTTTTTTTTTCGTTGCGCGGAGAAACAAATTAATCCGCCGACTCGGCTTCGGAGCGCCGTAAGTTCGGTCGCGCTTAATTTTTTTGAAATCCGTAAACGCCTGTTTGTAGGTCTTGGGTTTAGTTAGAGATTTGATTTGCGTTATTTTTTTGTAGCACTTTTGATTAAGGCCCTCCAGAAGCTTTAACAGTAAAAAATGCGTTAAATTGGGTCCGGAAATAAATTTGATCGTTTTTAATAGAAAATCGTCTTTTGTAACAGAATTATTATTTTAGAAATGATTTTCAATCTTTTCGCTTAGAAATTACAATTTAGAAAAAAAAATAATAAAGGCCATAGGGGGATAAGCAGGGTAAAAAATGCCTTTTATATCTTAATGATATTCTATGGATATGTAGATACTATTGAAATATCCTGAATATCTTGAATATAGAAAAAATTTTGAAAATTTTAGACCTTAATCTATAGCGTTCTCTTCAAAAAGTCAAAATAAGTAAAAATTAGAATTTTTTTTTTTTATTATTTTCTCTTACTTTTTCAATTTTTATTATGATACTTTTTGAACAAAATTATGATTCTATTATTTTTACATTTCTTATAAGACCTATAATCACACAGAATTTTTTCAAAATTTTCTTAATAGTGCGCCATAGTTAAAAAAAATAAAAACTATTTTTATTAACAAAAAATCGAATTTTTCAACAAATTCTACATAAATAACTACAAATTATACTATTATTATTACATAAATAATAAGCTGAAATAAATCTTTTACATTAGAGATAATAAAAAACAATTGTTGTTAAAATGAAATATAAAGCCTATTAGAATTTAATAAATATATAATTTGTAACTCAACTTTATTAAAATTGTATAAAGGGAGTTATTCAATAGTGGGGGCACTTTAGCTTGTGCTAAATGGTTGCCCCTGAGGTCTTTGCTAATAAAATTATTGATGGAATTTCTTTAGGTCTTTGCTGATAGCATCGTTGGATAAAAATTTTCCCCTGACAATGAGTTGAAAAATGGTCTTTGAGAAAAAATGAATTGGTTCTGAGCGTTTAAGTTGATCCCTTATGTTTGATTTAAAATCTTTACTTATAGTACTATTTTTAACAATTAAAATCTATTATAAGAAAAAATATAAATATTTTTATTAAATTTTATTGTAAATAAAAAAAAAATTATCATTTCGAATGCAAGAATTATTTCAGCTTTTTATTGATGTAATAATAATAGTATAATTTATAATTATTTAGGTAGAATTTGTTGAAAAATTTGATTTCTTGGTAATAAAAATAGTTTTTATTTTTTTTAACTATGGCATACCATTAAGAAAATTTTCATCAAATTCTGAGTCATTATAGGTCTTATAAGAAAAGTAAAAATGATAGAATTATAATTTTGCTCAAAAAGTATCATAATAAAAATTGAAAAAGTAAGAGAAAATATAATTATTTTGATCATCAATTTATTAAACTAAAAATTGGTCCATGGGACCCGTAAAAGCTCTCTATCGCCTGCATAACATACTAAATTTTCAAACAAATCGATTCACTCAATCCAAAGAAAAAAAATATTTTCCAATTTTTACTTATTTTGACTTTTTGAAGAGACCAATATAGATTAAGGTCTGAAATTTTTAGAATCTTTATACATATTTGTATAGTATCTACATTAGGGTGGAGCGAAAAAAAAATTTTTTTTTCTTAGCCTGGGGCTAGAATTTGTCGCTTATAAAAAATAAAATTTTTTTTGGCTTTAAATTTTCAAATTTATCTAAAAATGAACAAATTTGATCGTTTCTAACTCAAAATTCACTTTAATGCCTAAGAAAAGTATATTATTGTTTCGGAATTTTTTTTAGAACTGCAATAATGGCGATAGAAATTTTTTTTAAGTTAATAATTGTTAATGGGCAAGAAAGAGGACACTTCGCAGCTTCTGGAACACTTTTTTTCAAAAGAATTTTAACTTGAATTTAATTTAAAAAATTAGTGGGCCACCTCAATATGTTGAGTAAAAAATTTTTTTCAATCGATATTTTTTATTTGGCCGAAAAGGACACGTTTCGAAGTCGGAATGTGCGCACTCGGTTTTAAGCATGATTCATAATAAATACGAAGATGTGCACGTTTGAGCGAAAAGTGGCACATTTCCGAGCGAGGGAAGCAAATGAAGCGCGACGCGGAGCGGCGCGCTTCATTTTCCCGAGATCGGAATGTGCCACTTTGAGCTCAAACGTGCACACTCGGTTTTAAGCGTGATTCACAACAGTTTAGGTCAATAAGTTAGACGACAATTTACTTAATTATGTTTAATCGTTCCCTCTCACTCGTACTTATGAAATTGTCGTATCTTTTCGCTCCCTTCCACTCATTGCTATGGTATATACATTTTTCGAACAGAAAATCATAATTTATACCAGAAACACCAAAACATTGAACAATACTCTTTATTTAAATAAAACCTTAACTATGCTATAGACTTTGTAAATATCATGTTTTTCTTTAAAAAATACAATAGAACATTTTATGTTATTTTTTGGAATTTGACTTGTTTTCATAACCTTAGAAAAGAGGTTTAATTTAATTTTTTAATTTAATAAATTAGGTTTATAAATCTACTTTGCAAAAAGTATACTTTTTAATTACGTCGTATTTTTCTCTGAAAAAATTATTACGAGCCTCCTCCAAGAATTCAAAACAGTGCAAAGCAAAACAGAACAACGAAATTTTCTAAGAATTTGATTTTAATCTCAATTTTACCACAGTCACCTTGGCCCCCATCTCGACTTTGATGGAATTGTCATAAAGTAATTTTTACCTGCACTTTTATACGAGGGAAACGTTTTCGGGTCATTAAGAAATAAAGGCCAAATCTCAAAAACAGAATTTTAAGCTCTAAGAAGGCCGAGTTTCGTGCAAAACACGACCAAAGCCCTATTATGAGGATTTCGTGTCGTATAGAAATGTTACCCTCGCACAAAACAGACATGAAATCTCGAACATAATGGAAAAGGTCTAAAAATTTAAGAAAGCTTATCCATCATTAGAGCTCTTTAAAGCTGGTAATGGCCGGAGAAATCGTTCGCCTTCGAAAAGAGATAAATCTTCGAGAGTAAATTTTTATGTTCTACGTTTTATCCCCGGAACATTTAAATAAGTCGTTGATTCGTTATTTCTCGCGTTTAAATAATTTATAGAAGTTGTTCAACTTTGAATATTAATAAGGCAGGAGAGGAGAAACACGTAACCGGACTTAATGAAGACATTAGTTCTTGTTCGGGCAAAAGTAAAAAAAAAATATCAAAATTCATTTGCATTTCTTTCTAATTGCGATTCTTCGCCGATTTATTGTAAGCCATTATGTTAATTCCGTTTTAAAGAATATAAACCGGTCTTTTCGTATAAATCTTTCGTCGCTGACAGACGTTTAACTTTGCATTATTTTGAACACGTTCTGTCAATTCCCTGATTGGACGTGAATTTATTTTTAAAATCTCTAGGCCTGAAAAATCGTTTTTTTGAAGGCTCAAGTTTTTTTAAAATGTTGTGGGTGATTTTGTAAAAGAAAATGATTTTTAAATTAATCTTAACAAGCTTAGATTATTCTTGTATGATTTTGTAGAACGGATTCACTAAAAAAAAACAACTACTTTACGTAAAAAAAATATTGTCAATTTTGGGTCTATCTTGTTGGGCAAAAATGTATATTAAAAACTATTACACCTATACTTTGCTATACGGCCAAAATGTTTCGTTATAGGGCCAAAAGAAATGCTGTAGGGGAACTTGTTGTACCTTGGCCCTTTTTTCATTTGTAATTTTTTTTTAATTGTATATGTAACAATTTGTTGATAAAATGAATTGCATCGTAGTGGGGCACTAATAAGGTATTCATCATAAAATATTTGAAAGCATTACCAACCGTTTACTCAAATCGCTATAAGATTTAAAATTAGTGGATCTATGGCCTAGGCACAACAGAGGTGATGTACCTTGGCTCTATTCACATTAAGCAAAATAAAACCATTGTTCTATGAAAACTATATATTTATTTTTGGATTATAAGAACTACTAATGTTCTTGTTTGAGATGACACTAAAATTGTTTCAAAAATTAACAAAACTTTTCTTGTATACTAAAATTTCACATACTTAAGGGTTAACTTTGCAAAAATTTAAATTTTTGTTAGACTTGCGAGGCATATTATCTGAAGCAAAATAAAAAAAAAAAAAGAATTTATAATAAAGGTATATCTAAATTTTTATTTATTGCACGTTGATCTTAGGGTCAAGGTACAATTTATTGACAGTGACCGAGGTACAACACACCGTCCCTTGATGTTTAAATTCAAAAATAAAATTAAAGAATATGCTGTGCCAAGATCAGTCCACTACTATGCAAACATTAATAAATAATCTTTCTATTACGATGAGTCATTTGGTATTAGGTAATAAAAATCAATAAAATATTTAAGTAAAAGAATATAAAAAGACTTACTTTTTCGATTAAAAATTTCAATTGATCTCATACATTAACAAAGTACATTGGCCAGCTGCTGCTAACTTCACGTTAATGTCTGTCAATGTGGCATTTCAAATATCGAAAATTATGGGTCACGAAACCCCGCAAATATAAAAATAATAAAGTTGCCTAGGTACACAGGGACCAAGGTACAACAGGTCCCCCTATATTAAAAACTACTACACCTATACTTCGCTATATGGCCGCTTTTTATATGGCATTTCGCTTAAACGACCTTTTAATTTAGGGCATTTTTTCGATTTACGGCCAAAATGTTTCGTTATAGGGCCAAAAGAAATTAGTACTGTTAATCGATTCGTTATACGGCTTTGCGCTGTACGACCAACTGATCTGGAACGTATCTAGGCCGTAAAGCGAGGTATTGGGGTATTTCGAATTTTCAAAGTGCGAAAGAAAATTAAATTTAGGCAAATGGATTTTTTAGAAAATCATTAATCGGGGGTGTACGTGCGCTCGAAATTTTTTAAACTTATAAAATTAGAGAAACTAAATTAAAAACAACAATTTTTTACAATATTTTAGGGTATTTTTGGTTTTTTTAAAATTATTAATTTATTATTTATTAATTTATTAATTATGTGTGTTGTTGTATTTTTAGTTTATTGATTTTTGGTTTGTAGATTTTAATTCAAGGCGAAAATGACTAAGGCTTACTATAGCTAGAAGCTTTTCGATAAACGTTTAACGAAAAAATAGAGATAAGTGTACGAGTGTGCAACTTTCGAAATTTTTAACGTTTAAATTTTAGTATTTAATTGTGCGTCGTGGGTACCGGCTTAAGAAACGAACGAATCTTTGTTTAATTTGACTATGTTTTAAGGGTGTCTAAATTTACGAATTTTAAAAATAATTCATTAACAGCGGCGTTTTTAAAAATTGTGTGATTTTTCTAAAGGACTACCCAACGTATTTTCACGTCTCGGGTGCGTTGTTTTTTTTATTATTTTTAACGCAACTTGATTTAAGATTTTATTATTATTAATAATGACAAAATAATCAAAAAATAATTTAAATAAATCCAATAAATGCGAAGATGTGCACATTCGAGCGAAAAGTGGCACATTTTCCCGAGATCCGAATGTGCACACTCGATTTTAAGCATAATTCACAATAATAAACTTTAAAAACAATCGTATGTGTTCATTAAACTAATTATTACTTAAAATTAATGAAAACAATTTTAATCGTTCGCTCTCACTTGCACTTATGGGTCATTTGTATCTTCTCGCTCTCTCCCACTCATTTGCAATAGTAAAAATAAGAATTTTGATGAATGTGTGTTTTTAAATTTTTTTATTTCATTTGTATACATGTAATTTTCTCCCACTTATTGGTATATTTTAAATTAAATTTAATAAATACCAGGATGTGCGCATTCGAGCGAAAAGTGGCACATTTCCGAGCGAGGGAGGCAAATGAAGCGCGACGCGGAGCGGCGCGCTTCATTTTCCCGAGATCGGAATGTGCCACTTTGAGCTCGAATGTGCACACTCGGTTTTAAGCATTATTCGCAATAATTTTGCCAACGAAAATGGGTAAATAATTTTATCATTTCCTCTCACTCGTACTTATGGGTTTATCGTATCTTTCGCTCGCTCCCACTCATTGCTATGGTGAAAATACGTTTTCGAATATATAATCGATATATTTACTGAACTAAATTAAATTTGTTGATTGAAGAAAAGTTTAATTTATAAAATTCAGTAATATACGAGGATGTGCGCATTCGAGCGAAAAGTGCACATTTCCGAGCGAGGGAGGCAAATGAAGCGCGACGCGGAGCGGCGCGCTTCATTTTCCCGAGATCGGAATGTGCCACTTTGAGCTCGAATGTGCACACTCGGTTTTAAGCATGATTCAAAATAATTTTGTCAGTGAAAAATTAATAAATAATTTTATCATTCCTCTCACTCGTACTTATGAGTTTATCGTATCTTTCGCTCGCTCCCACTCATTGCTATGGTAGAAATACGTTTTCGAATCTATAATCGATATATTTACTGAAATAAATTAAATTTGTTGATTGAAGAAAAAGTTTAATGTACAAAATACATAAATGAGGATGTGCGCATTCGAGCGAAAAGTGGCACATTTCCGAGCGAGGAAGCAAATGAAGCGCGACGCGAAGCGGCGCGCTTCATTTTCCGAGATCGGAATGTGCCACTTTGAGCTCGAATGTGCACACTCGGTTTTAAGCATGATTCAAAATAATTTTGTCAGTGAAAATTAATAAATAATTTTTTTCCTTCCCCCTCACTCGTACTTATGAGTTTATCGTATCTTTCGCTCGCTCCCACTCATTGCTATGGTAAAATGCGTTTTCGAATATATAATCGATATATTTACTGAACCAAAATTCAATTTGTTGATTGAAGAAAAAGTTTAATTTACAAAATACAATAAATACGAGGATGTGCGCATTCGAGCGAAAGTGACATTTCGAGCGAAAAGTGACACATTTCCGAGCGAGGGAGGCAAATGAAGCGCGACGCGGAGCGGCGCGCTTCATTTTCCCGAGATCGGAATGTGCCACTTTGAGCTCGAATGTGCACACTCGGTTTTAAGCATTATTCGCAATAATTTTGCCAACGAAAAATGGGTAAATAATTTTTATCATTTCCTCTCACTCGTACTTATGGGTTTATCGTATCTTTTCGCTCGCTCCCACTCATTGCTATGGTGAAAATACATTTTCGAATATATAATCGATATATTTACTGAACAAAATTAAATTTGTTGATTGAAGAGAAAGTTTAATTTATAAAATTCAGTAATATACGAGGATGTGCGCATTCGAGCGAAAAGTGGCACATTTCCGAGCGAGGGAGGCAAATGAAGCGCGACGCGGAGCGGCGCGCTTCATTTTCCCGAGATCGGAATGTGCCACTTTGAGCTCGAATGTGCACACTCGATTTTAAGCACGATTCACAATAATAAACTTTAAAAACAATTGAATGTGTTCATTAAACTAATTACTAATTAAACACTTAAAAAACAATTTTAATCATTCCCTCTCACTTGCACTTATGGGTCATTTGTATCTTCTCGCTCTCTCCCACTCATTTGCAATAGTAAAAATAATACTTTGGTTGGATGTGTTTTTAAGTTGTCTTCTTTCACGTCCTGCGCCGAAAGAAGTACAACTTCAAAAACGAAGCGGGGAGATAAAATGCGTTTTGCACGCCTCAAGAACCGGAAAATGCATCGGGCTTTAATCGAAGACTTGTTTCCTAACGCTTCGCCGAAAGGCCGGACCCGTTTTCGACTTTATTCCTTCTCCCTTTTTCTACTTCTGTGGAGCGTGGTCGTCGTCCGTTCATTTTTCCTTTTCTTTCTTTTTGAAAATCGGTGCTGGAACATCGACATAAAGACTGCATTTCTTCGAGGGTAATATATTATGGCGGCTAGGATTCAAAGAGTTCGTAGTGTTCAAAGCTGCACTTTTAACAACTCGACGATTTTGTTAAGCGAAACGCGGCCTTTGAATATTTCGAAAAACAAAGAGATTCGGGTCTTTGTCTTCGCTTAATCAACTGTCGAATTTACGGCTCTTCATTTGAAAGTGCTTTTTTAAAAATACTTTTTGTGACCAAAAATCTCGTTTTGGAGTGAAGATGGGTTTCTAAAAAAAATAATAATCGAAAAAACGCAAATGGGCTTAATTCAGTCATTTATGTCAATTTAAAATAATATTATCACGTATTTTTTTTAAATAATTTTTGATTTAATATCAAAATTCAATGCAGGATATAATTCTAGAGCGAATATGCAGAATCTTTCAGTGACAAAACTTTTCTTCGCCGGAAAATACTTTTGCTAAAATCAATTGTTCAAATTTTGCTTATCGACTGGTGATTATTAGTATAACTTTATTCAGAAAAATCGACAAATAGTTATTACCACACGAGGAGTTAATGGCAAAAAAAATAGTGGTCGAAGAACTAGTTCAAAAACCAATTGTGATATTAGTAGTTTTGAACAATAAAAAAAAATATATCAAAGAAAAGTGTACTTATTACTTATCAAGAATAGAATACATTGTTATGATTAGATATACAGTGAAACCTCGTTAGTATGTACCCTGTCAGTATGAACAAAACCTTCCGGACAAACATGTTCGTAATATCGAGATTTGACTGTATCTACATTTATATCACAGTCGAACCTCGATAAGTCGAAGTTGAAGGGAAACTAAAAATAATTCGAGTTATCAAAAATTCGGCTTATCGAGGTTCGACTGTATATCATAGATAGGTAATATTTTTTTGATGAAAAGAAGCACCAAAAAAATTTACAACTATTTTACGTAAAAAACTTTATTAATTTATAAACTGGCTAATCGATGCTTATTTTGCTTTCTTATGGACTTACGCGTTTTTCTCCGGAACCTATCTACCCTGTAAATCGAGGAATAGATGAACAGTGGGTAGCCGCCAAGAATACATTTTTTTAGGGGATGCGCAATAACATAATTTGATAAACTACTGGTCAAGCTATAGGGGAACCTGTTGTATTTAAAAAATACTTTGAGCGGCGAAAAACCTTGAAGTGTCAAAATTGGTGTTTCTACCCTGTACAATTTTAATTGAATAAAAAATGCGAATTAGTAAACACTCGAAAGTACCCCTGGAAATATTTTTATCGGGCTCCCTGCAATTAGGCGCGCAGAAGAGCATCATGAGAATGTTTTCAAACAAAAAATAAATCTAAATTGATTTAACTTTTAATTTATTAAATTGAAGAATAGAAGATTAAAATGTCAATAATTGTCAATAAATGTCAATGATTTAGTCCAATAAATTAGATGGAATATCAATTGAATAATTTTAGTCGTTCCCTCTCACTCGCCTTCACGTGATTGTCGTATCTTTTCGCTCCCTTCCACTCATTGCTACGGTAAATAGGTTTTTCGAACCTAAAATCGATGTATACTAAATTAACTTCAATATTTTGATGTAAAAGAACGACGAATAAAGTAGCTAAATCTAATAAATACGAAGATGTGCGCATTCGAGCGAAAAGTGGCACATTTCCGAGCGAGGGAGGCAAATGAAGCGCGACGCGGAGCGGCGCGCTTCATTTTCCCGAGATCGGAATGTGCCACTTTGAGCTCGAATGTGCACACTCGGTTTTAAGCATTATTCGCAATAATTTTGTCAACGAAAAATGAATAAATAATTTTTATCATTCCTTCTCACTCGTACTTATGGGTTTATCGTATCTTTTCGCTCGCTCCCACTCATTGCTATGGTGAAAATACGTTTTTCGAATATATAATCGATATATTTACTGAACTAAATTAAATTTGTTGATTGAAGAAAAAGTTTAATTTATAAAATTCAGTAATATACGAGGATGTGCGCATTCGAGCGAAAAGTGGCACATTTCCGAGCGAGGGAGGCAAATGAAGCGCGACGCGGAGCGGCGCGCTTCATTTTCCCGAGATCGGAATGTGCCACTTTTCGCTCGAATGCGCACACTCGGTTTTAAGCACGATTCACAATAGTTAATTTACTGTCTAAAAATATTTAATTAAAAATCACAGGACCGTACTTGCATCAAAAACACAAACACAAACGTGGTTTATATTAAATTTAGTAATTCCAAAGAAGTATAACTTCAAACTCGCGAACACGAGTACTCGCACCGTTTTTGTTTTTTAATCTCTTTCGACGGAGCTCTATGGTTAATCTCTTCGATCTCTCGAAGAAGGATCCTTCTTTTTTAGACAAAGAGGAAATCTGCACCGTCATCCTTTTGATTGCTATCGTTAAGTTTTGAATTATGGCTTTTGTAATGAGGGAAGTCCTTTTTTGAGATTGTTTCGTGATTAAAGCCGAAGCCTGTAATTTTATCTCGAGAGGGGCTCCGTTCACAAAAAAAAAACAAACGTGATGGCTTCATTTCGCATCGCAATGCCGACGGTTTATTTTTTTCTTAAATTTGCATTAAAAAATGGATCTCGGTTATTTTTACATACAAAAAACGTACGCATGCAATTGTGCAGGCGACGAATTCGTGTCTTTATTAAATGTATTCCATACGTTCGCCTCTTTGCACATTTTTTACGTGACTTAACTTCGACGCGTCGCGTTTAATTTTAATTGTCAGAATCTGTCAATCATTTTTAATTTTTTTTATTCAAAAAAAACTTTGGAATATTGGCGCCACCGAATTTTTTTAAGCTTCCGTCGCATAGTGCGGCAAACGCATCGAATTAAAAAATTTTGAGTAAAAAGACAATCGAATAAATACATTTTTGATGTGCTATAAACAAGCGCGTTGGACGTCTACGAAATTTATAAATAAAATTTTATTTCGACGAACGCTGCCAAGTATTTAAGGTGAAAAGTTTAAATTTACAACGGAGGAAAGGCTGATGACTTATTATCACTTCCTTGTCCTAAAGAAAGTCAGTGGCGGCTCGTAACGGAGGAGTAACGATGTGAAATTTTTAAAATTAAATAGGTTTTGGGCGATCTTCGAATTCATAATGCAAAAAACTTATTTATTTATTTCGTTGCTTGTTAATATTTTACTCTCAATGCGCGCCAAAGAAGTATAACTTTAAAAATATTTATGTTACATAGGGGGACGCACTTAGGTGGGACATGTCAAAAAAACGTTGGGAAACACTGGTTTAGAAGATGATTGAACTTTGATTTTTGCAATTTATTAATAACTACCTAGCGCGCCCGACTTCGCACGGGTATTGCGATTTCGTAGTAAAAACTATTTTTTTTCAAAATAAAATATAGCCTATGTTACTCAAGTATAGGTCTTCTACCTGTTAATTCAAGTCTCGTCAAAATCGGTTTAGCCGTTTCCAAGATATATGGGCGGACAAACTGACAGACAGACAGACAGACAGACAGACAGACAAAATTTTAAAAACGCAGGTTTGGGCTTTGTTAACGATCAAATGACTATATTAAATTTAAAAAAAGGCTTTACTTTGAAACCACAGACAGACACTTCATTTTCATTTATATGTATAGATTTTCTCTTTTTTTGTTTTATCGTTCGATTGCTATTGGTGAGTGCTTTTTTCTTATTTTGTAGTTGCGCACAGATATTTTACGAAACATTTTGACCTTTAGTTTATTGTAGGGTAAAACGTCCAGTGAATGACCGATTTGTTGCATCGAGAGCTATTTTGAGGTAAAAAATAATAGTAAAGAAGTTCATAAAGCTAAAACAACTTTACAGTTTACACGAGATATTATTTTTTTTTAATAAACTAATGAAAATTAATGGCAATTTGGGCATAGACTTTGTAAAATCCAGTAAATGACCACTTTCGTCTAAAGAATGATCGGGTATAGCCTAGTGAATGACCGATTAATCGATTCACCTATTAAAAACGAATAATATACAAGATTGCATAAATAAATATATCATGAAAATACATTATTTTTTTTAATTAATATAAATATTATTGCTCGTAACGGTCATTCACTGGTAGGTGGTCACAGACTGGGCGTTTTACCGCACAAGTATTAAATTCAAAAATAAAATTCACAAAAACATCTTTAGAAATCACAAAATAAAAATATTTAAAAAATTGTACATTTCGTAATATTTGAACCATTTTATGCAACGCTATACAAAATAAATAATTATAAAACAATCGATTAAATTTCGAAAATAAAACCTCCCTCGAAAAACAAAACTTTAACATTCCTCGAATATTTATTTGGTATGCTTTTTAAAAATAATTTAAAATGTACATAATAAATAAGCCGAATAAAAGCCATTTTAATTTGCGCAAAAATTTATGCATCAGCACCAATCATAAAGTTGAGCAAAAGTAATTAGCGAAAAATATTCCGAGAATAAGCTCGCGAAGGGGCAGGCAACACGAGGGGGAAATTAGCGTCGTTAATTCCTTTTGCGGGATAATGAAACAGCCCGACGATTTTAATTTATCTTTTAAAGGCATTTGTATTAAAGTCGAAAGCAAGTCATGCGCGTCCGAGAATCAAGAAAACTCACACAAATTTCAGGTTTGTACAATTTCTTGCGCAACATTCCGGCTCGAAGATTACTTCACAAGAAACGGGCCACAATTAGACATTATTATATGTTTCCTTCTTTTTTTTTTTTTGTTTAATTTATTTGTCCCTCGACTTTTAAAGGCTGCACCGCCTCCGGCGTCCAAACTTTAACAACTTAATTTCGACTACAGATTGAACGACTCCTTTTTTTTTTTTTTCTTTTCACGAGCCACAAGTCTACAATGTTGCCAGCCGAATTTTTTACGTTTTGTTTTGGATCTTTTGATATTAGATAGCTGCGGCGCGCGGTCGAATGCGAGCATGCGGCCATGTGGTTTTTATTAGTGCGTGGGCTTAATTAAATTTTGTAATAGTTCAAAAGAACAAAAGGCCAGTACTAATAAAAATTTGGATTTTGGTTTTATTTCTGCTTTTTTAGTCTAATAAATTAAAAATGATATTAACTATTATGTATTTGCGAGTTTAATTGAATGCAAACAGATTTGGTGTTTTTGATGCAAGTACGGTCCTGTGATTTTTAATTAAATATATTTAGGCAGTAGATTAATTATTGTGAATCACGCTTAAAACCGAGTGCATCGAGTGGCACATTCCGATCTGGAAAAGAAGCGTGCCGCTCCGCGTCGCGCTTCATTTGGCTCCTCGCTCGGAAATGTGCCACTTTTCGCTCGAATGCGCACATCCTCGTATTTGTTAGATTTGTCTACTTTATCATTCGCTCTTCTAAATCGAAAATTTTAATTTAGTGTAGTAAATATCAATTTTATGTTCAAAAACGTATTTACTATAGAAATGGGTGGAAGGGAGCGAAAAGATACGTCAATCACGTGAATGCGAGTGAGAGAGAATGATTAAAATTACTCAATTGATTTTCCTTCTAATTTATTGGTTTAAATTATTGTGAATCATGCTTAAAACCGAGTGTGCACATTCGAGCTCAAAGTGGCACATTCCGATCTCGGAAAATGAAGCGCGCCGCTCCGCGTCGCGCTTCATTTGCCTCGCTCGGAAATGTGCCACTTTTCGCTCGAATGCGCACATCCTCGTATTTATTAGATTTGTCTACTTTATCATTCGCTCTTCTAAATCGAAAAATTTTAATTTAGTGTAGTAAATATCGATTTTATGTTCAAAAAACGTATTTACTATAGAAATGGGCGGAAGGGAGCGAAAAGATACGTCAATCACGTGAATGCGAGTGAGAGAGAATGATTAAAATTACTCAATTGATTTTCTTTCTAATTTATTGGTTTAAATTATTGTGAATCATGCTTAAAACCGAGTGTGCACATTCGAGCTCAAAGTGGCACATTCCGATCTCGGGAAAATGAAGCGCGCCGCTACGCGTCGCCATTCATTTGCCTCCCTCGCTCGGAAATGTGCCACTTTTCGCTCGAATACGCACATCTTCGTATTTATTAGATTTAGCTACTTTATTCGTCGTTCTTTTACATCAAAATTAAAGTTAATTTAGTATACATCGATTTTAGGTTCGAAAAACCTATTTACCGTAGCAATGAGTGGAAGGGAGCGAAAAGATACGACAATCACGTGAAGGCGAGTGAGAGGGAACGACTAAAATTATTCAATTGATATTCCATATAATTTATTGGACTAAATTATTGACATTTATTGACAATTATTGCCTTTTTTATCTTCTATTCTTCAATTTAATAAATTAAAAGTCAAATAAATTTAGATTTATTTTTTCTTTGAAAACAATTCTTATAATGCTCTTATGCGCGCCTAATTGCAGCTAGCCTGATAAAAATATTTCTAGGCGTACTTTCGAGTGTTTACTAATTCGTATTTTTATTCAATTAAAATTGTATAGGGTAGAAACACCGATTTTTGACACTTCAAGGTTTTTTGCTAATCAAAGTATATCTTAAATATAATAATATAACAGAAAGTTCAATCAATTATTTTTTTATTATTATTTAGTTCATACATGTTTCACAATTTATATATTGTTCAAGTTAACAAGAAATATAAAGATAAACTCACTTTAGTTTGTCAGTAGGGGAACCTGTTGTACTTTGGTCGCTTTGTACCTAGGGCAACTATATTTTTTATATTTTCAGGCTTTTGTGACCCACGATTCATAATAATAAACTTTAAAAACAATCCTGTGTTCATTAAACTAATTGATTACTTAAAACATATCAAAACAATTTTAATCATTCCCTCTCGCTTGCACTTATGTGAATTTTGTATCTTCTCGCTCTCTTCCACTCATTTGCAATAGTAAAAATAATAATTTTGTTGGATGTGTTTTTAAGTTATTTTCTTTCACATGTATAGGGGAACCTATTGTACCTTGGTGTCTTTGTACTAGAGCAACTTTATTTTTTTAAAATTTGCGGACTTTCGTGACCCTATTTTCGATTTTAAATGCCAATTGACAGACATTAACGTGAAGTTAGCAATCCATGTACTTTGTTAATGTATGAGATAATTGAATTTTTAATCGAAAAAAGTAAGTGTTTTAATATTCCTTTACTTAATATCTTATTGAATTTTTATTACCTATACAATCACTCATTTGTAATAGAAAGATACTATTAATGTTTGTAATAGGGTCTGATTTTCCACTAATTTTAATTTTATTTTGAATTTAAACATCAAGGGACTGGTGTCTTTGTATTAGGTCACTGTCAATAAATTGTACCTTGGCCCTAAGATCAAGTGCCCAATAAAATTTAAGAATTAGATATGCCATTCTTGTTATAAATTCTTTTAATTTTTTTTTTATTTTGCTTCAGATAATATGCCTCGCAAGTCTAACGAAAAATTTAAATTTTTGCAAAGTTAACCCTTAAGTAAGTGAAATTTTAGTATACGAGAAAAGTTTTGTTAATTTTTGGAACAATTTTAGTGTCATCTCAAACAAGAACATTAGTAGTTCTTATAATCCAAAAATAAATATATAGTTTTTATAGAACAATGGGTTTTATTTTGCTTAATGTGAATAGAGCCAAGGTACATCACCTCTGTTGTACCTAGGCAATAGATCCACTAATTTTTAAGTCTTATAGCAATGTGAGTAAACGGTTGGTAATGCTTTCAAATATTTTACGATGAATGCCTTATTAGTACCCCACTACGATGCAATTTATTTAATCAACAAATTGTTACATATACATTTTAAAAAAAATTACAAGTGAAAAAAGGCCCAAGGTACAACATGTAAATATTGTTCATCAGCAGTAGTAACAAAAAGCCAAAATTAATGTAAATGAGGGGCCGCAAAATATTTCCAGCCTTAGGTGCCCCAAATTCGTAAATCCGCCTCTGCGCCTCGCCGACTTCGCCGGACGAGCCGCCACTGACATCGGAATTATTCAAAAGTCCAACTCACGTTTAACACGAAAAGAAACAGAAATCTCGCCATAAAACAAAATGTCCTCTTCGAGAGTCGTGTACGAACACGGCCAAGGTGTCCGAAATGGTTTATCTTCCTCTTCGCTCAGCATTATTCACGAAGAGTCCGCTTTCTTCGTTCGTTTTCTCAATAAACCACTCACATCTTCATTAGAACCGGAAAGCCTTCTCGTTAGAGATTTCCGATTAAAATTAAGACGGCCGAAGAATGTTAATTGCAGAGCTTCGGCCGGCGCCCTGCGTTTTTCCTCGCAAGTCAAAAATCCAAGATGGATTTTTGTTTACACGCTGGTACTTTTTCGAAATTTAAATTTTTACGATCCTTCCATGCTGGATATCGAAAGCCGTATATCAAACAATCACCGCTGTGCATTCCGACGGTCCCAAAAAGTTTTCGCTCGACGAAGTTGCCGGGTCCGAACGCTCCATCGCCAAAATTTTTCGACAGGGCCGTCGCGGACGACCGAGGCCCCGACGAATCTCGCTTGGGCAGCGAAAAAAATCAAAAGATGGGTTGGAAAAGTGGAGGAAAAAGCGCAAACATTTTGACGGTTTCTGGAAGAACATGAGGCCAGATTGTCGGACGGATAGGGCAGCAGGACGCCTCGTACCGCCCATAAAAACTGACAGATACGTCTTTATTGTGAAGGACTGGTTTCGGCCGAGGAACTGCTTCGTGTTCAACCCAACCCAACACTTTAGAACGAAGAATAATCAACATCTTGAGCAGCGTGTGCTACGTACGGCTCGCACACATAAAAACAACCTTTTGGGGCACTTCTTCGGAGCGGACACCTTTAGAAATTAATTCGGACACCTGCAGCAAGTGTGAAAGAGGAACCAGCTAGAAGGGGAAAAAAGAGCGGTTTGCGCGTAAGAGCGGGCACGAAACGTGATATCGCCTTTGAAATGGCCAGATGAGGAGATTCTTCCCATTCACAAAGGTCTTAAATGCTCTTTTGAAATGCTGCGACGTTTTTATAAGACAGCGCAACATCTAAACCCGTATATGATGGATGGGGTTGCTTTTGCAGCCCTCATTAGCGTGTGTAATTACATCGCGGCGATACGCATATAGCTGTGTGTACAGGCTGGTCCAAAAGTTCTGTTTTCGAAAAATTTACAATTCGGTTTTTTGGTTGTCGGAGATTAGATTTAGATTAGGAACGAATCCGTTTCGGATATTCTAAACCAGTGATTGTCAAACTTTGTGGGAGCCGCGTAGGGGGGGAAGGTGGCGCAAAAATTTAATTTTTTTTAATTTAAAATGCACGTTACTTGTTTTGCACGCTTTACGAAAATGAAAATTTGTCAAATTTTCAAGATTGAAAATTATTTAAAATATAGATGTTTGCCAAAAATTTGGTTCCTGGTAGAAATAGGGTGCCGTAATTTGTAATTAAAAAACAACTAAATTTTAAATAAATTAATTATTGTGTTTTTATCCAAATTTAAATGGTTAGGTATATTCTTTTTCTTTTTTTAATAAATTTGTTTTGAGAGCCGTTAAAGAGAGATTTAGTTACAAGTAGAAATACGTCCCTGTAATTTTTAATAGCACATTTTTTAGATGATAAATTATTTATTGTAAATTGTGCTTTAAAACCGAGTGTGCACATTCGAGCTCAAAGTGGCACATTTCGATCTCGGGAAAATGAAGCGCGCCGCTCCGCGTCGCGCTTCATTTGCCTCCCTCGCTCGGAAATGTGCCACTTTTCGCTCGAATGCGCACATCCTCGTATTTATTAAATTATGTAAATTAAACTTTTTCTTCAATCAACAAATTTAATTTGGTTCAGTAAATATATCGATTATATATTCCAAAAACGTATTTTCACTATAACAATGAGTGGGAGCGAGCGAAAAGATACGATAAACTCACAAGTACGAGTGAGAGGGAATGATAAAAATTATTTACTAATTTTTCGTTGACAAAATTTTTGAAAATAATGCTTAAAACCGAGTGTGCGCATTCAAGCTCAAAGTGGCACATTCCGATCTCGGCAAATGAAGCGCGCCGCTCCGCTTCGCGCTTCATTTGCTTCCTCGCTCGGAAATGTGCCACTTTTCGCTCGAATGCGCACATCCCCGTATTTATTAGATTTGTCTACTATATCTGTCGCTCTTTTAAATCAAAATATTAAATTTAATTTAGTAAACATCGATTTTAGGTTCGAAAAACCTTTTTACCATAGCAATGAGTCAAAGGGAGCGAAAAGATACGACAATCACGTGAAGGCGAGTGAGAGGGAACGACTAATATTATTCAATTGATGGTCCATTTAATTTATTGGACTAAAATATTATGAATCGTGCTTAACACCGAGTGTGCACATTCGAGCTCAAAGTGGCACATTCCGATCTCGGAATGAAGCGCGCCGCCCGCGTCGCGCTTCATTTGCCTCCCTCGCTCGGAAATGTGCCACTTTTCGCTCGAATGCGCACATCTTCGTATTTATTAAATTATGTAAATTAAACTTTTTCTTCAATCAACAAATTTAATTTGGTTCAGTAAATATATCGATTATATATTCGAAAACCGTATTTTCACCATAGCAATGAGTGGGAGCGAGCGAAAAGATACGATAAACTCATAAGTACGAGTGAGAGGGAATGATAAAAATTATTTACTAATTTTTCGTAGACAGAATTATTGCAAATAATGCTTAAAACCGAGTGTGCGCATTTGAGCTCAAAGTGGCACATTCCGATCTCGGGAAAATGAAGCGCGCCGCTACGCGTCGCGCTTCATTTGCCTCCCTCGCTCGGAAATGTGCCACTTTTCGCTCGAATGCGCACATCCCCGTATTTATTAGATTTGTCTACTATATCTGTCGCTCTTTTAAATCAAAATATTAAATTTAATTTAGTAAACATCGATTTTAGGTTCGAAAAACCTTTTTACCATAGCAATGAGTCGAAGGGAGCAAAAAGATACGACAATCACGTGAAGGCGAGTTAGAGGGAACGACTAACATTATTCAATTGATATTCCATCTAATTTATTGGACTAAAATATTATGAATCGTGCTTAACACCGAGTGTGCACATTCGAGCTCAAAGTGGCACATTTCCGATCTCGGGAAAATGAAGCGCGCCGCTCCGCGTCGCGCTTCATTTGCCTCCCTCGCTCGGAAATGTGCCACTTTTCGCTCGAATGCGCACATCTTCGTATTTATTGAATTTGTTTACATTAATTTTTGGATTTAAAAGGGAAAAGAGTAATGTACTCAAATAAAACGACGTTTTAGGCGATTTTGCTTTTACATTTTGTTATTCAATGTACTTTTCATTAAAAAGTATCGAAAAGTGCTTTACAACAATACTTTTAGGGGAGCGTGGGGTACTGAGAGCCTACTAAGGGAAATTGGTAATAAAACTTCTAATTTATATAATTAATTTTTTTATAAATTACGATGTTAAGCTTTATTTATTTGGCTACCAGAAAACTTTTCAAAGTAAATAATCTTTGGTTAAAAAAATTAAAAATTTTCATTCACTTGCACCCCATACTTCGGGACATAGAGGCTACGAAGTAACACAAAGTTTGGAAACTACTGTTCTAAGGAGAAAATTTATTAACACACTTAGATTACCCTATAAAAAAATTATTGTCTCTATTCATATAATATTAAATACAGTACACGCCGCTTAATGTGATCACTTTAAGACCTAGATAAAGTGATTACATTAACCGACTGATAACATTGAGCCCTATTAATTTTTTTGACTAATTTTACACTGCGATAAACGGGCTTTCCGAATCTGTAATGTTTTTAAAGATCCGTTCAAAAATAACCCAGCTACGATTTTTCAAAGTGGAAATTTAGAAAAACTGGTTTTTCTCAATAATTTAAAATGGCACGGCTATAGGTTTTTGGGCCTATCAGAAGCCAAAAAGTTTGAAGAATCGGGATTTCTATAGCTTTTAAAGATCCGTCTATAAATAACGGCGCTACAATTTTTTTTAACGTCAAATTTTGTTCTTCAAAAATAAACCTAAAATTTCAACCCTTAATTACTCGAAAAATTAACATTGCGCCCTATGCCGAATTTGCATGTATTTTATAGGAAAAAGTCTCAGGATTCCAAATCCGGGTCGTTTTTAATGATAGGCTCGAAAATGAGGTCGCTACGATCGTTTTTGTGAGCCAAAGTGTATTTTTTTAATTTATTTAGTTTTCTCGAAAAATTGGAGGGTTGAAGGGGGAGCAAAGGAGAATAGCTCCTATTATGTTGGTTTGGGATCCATACGCACGTCCTGCAAAAATATAAAGCAAATCCATTACCTAAATTTTTTTTCCTCAATTCGAGCAAAGGGGTTAATCCATGTTTTTTCTCGATTTTGACCGATTTTGGGGGTTTTGACTTAGGGCCGGTTTCCGGCGTGTAGGGGCTGGAAACGTTCACAATTGAAAGGATTTAAAGAAATTCGCAAGGACGGCGGAGTTACACCATTTTGAAAATTTAAATTTTTAGAAAAATTTACATTTTGAAAGCTTCAAAGGCGTTTTTTTCCCAGACTTAACATACGACACTGTTGGTTTTTTTGGCTGATCTTAGGCTCCCATAAACGGGCTTTCAGAATGTGAAAAGTTTGTAAAGATCTGTTCACAAATAAACGAGCTAGGATTTTTCAAATTTGAAATTTAGACAAAATTAATTACAATTCGGACTTTTCAAACCCGTTTTTCTGGAGAATTTCAAATAGCACGCCTATGGTTTTTTGGGCCTATCCGAAGCCAAAAAGTATGATGAATTCGAATATGTATAGTTTTTAAAGATCCGTTTATAAATAACGGAGCTACAATTTTTAACGTAAACTTTCTTCCAAAATTTAATCTACAACTTCAACCCTTAATTACTCGAAAAATTAACATTGCGCCCTATGCCGATTTTGCACATACCTTATGGAAAAATATCTCAGGATTCCGAATCCAGGTCGTTTTTAATGATCGGATCAAAAATGAGGACGCTACGATCGTTTTTCGAATTACCAAAGTATTTATTAATAGAAACTCGACTTATCAAAAAATTCGAGTTATTATTGATATAACAATATAAATATTAATATTGACGTTTTGTCAGTAAATCGCTTCCGATTCGAATACTTACTCAAAAAATAAGATTGTAATTTTCGGTAAAAACAAAGAAGTTGATTGATTCAAAAAGAAACTATTCACAACTATTTGACTATATTTTAATATTTGTCTTTGTTAATAAAAGAAACTTTAAATAATGCCAAGGGTCACCTTTATATTGTTAATTCTTTTCGTTTTTACCGAAGACCAAAGAAAATCACAATGGCTAACTAAACATATTTTATTGTCTGAAAATGAAATTAAATTCGAACCAACTCTTTAACAATTATACAATTTCTAAACAATTAATATTTTTTTTCTACATTTATCACTTCCATTTTATTAGAATTCGCAAGTCCTAAATTTAAGTGCAACAATTCTTATTTTACAAAAACAAATGAGGGGGCAGACTTCACAATAAAAAAAAACAAATAAAATCTCATCTAAGTCTTGGGTAATTCTTCATGCCTTTGTGTTCTTCGTATTATTGTTTATTTCTTGGGTGGGACCAATTCGAATTTCCAAATCCTATTTGGCATAATTTCGGCGACGTACAGAGCCGTTCCGTTGGGACAGGCGGCGATGGCATGCGGATTTCCAAATTTCTAAAAAAAGAATAAATTAAGAACGAATCGATCGGCTTTTGAAATTAAACCACCGTTAATCGAACTGGATTTTATTTTTTTAAAACTAAACGAGAGTCACACACACCTTCAGTACAAAAAAACAACAACCAGAAGCTCAACGTTCACTTAACACAACCTCGCTAATTGCCCCCAATCAAATATCATAAGAAACTCGCTCAGAAAATATTGACAAAGCAGTTCTTTAACGAGAAATAAAATCGAACTAATTGGTGCATAATTAATTTTTTAATTAAACGCTTACCTCTTCCGGGGCCCAATGATCCACCACTGACTCGGTTTGGGGATCGATCGTGAGCCCTCGAACTTGCAGAAGTGGACTCGTAGGTCCATTCACGGCATACACAACGTTTCCTAAATTTTATTTTTTGTAAGTACAGTAGAACTCAATTATCGGGATCAATTGGGGCCGGACCCGATCCCGATAGACAAATACAGTAAAATCTCTCGTGGCAACCATCTCTATTTATGAGACTACTTCTAAAAGAAGGCAGATATATTGTAATTTAATTCTTCTTATAAATTTGTCTCTAAGCCGACCACTCTCTAACCCGACCCTTCAAAATTACTTTAATTTGGAAAATTTTCTAGAGATAATAGCGGTAAAAGCGAGCGTACGTTTAACAAAATGCATTTACCTGCATTATTTATTATTTTAAGCCTGACTGACATTTTAATTCATTTATTGTGTGTAAAGTAAAAAACAACTGTAGGCGTTTTTGGAAATTTGTAGTACAAAAAAAGTTTAAAAAATTTTACAGCCTTTATTTGTAGACGGATCATTAAAAACTATACATATTCGGATTCGCTAGACTTTTTGGCTTCGGATAGGCCCATTAAACCATAGGCGTACCATTTGAAATCCTCGAGAAAAACAAATTCGAAGACTCCGACTTGTAAATATTTTTTCTAAATTTCCACTTTGAAAAATCATAGATCGGGTATTTGTGAACGCATCTTTAAAAACTTTTCAGATTCTGAAATCCCATTTATCGGAGCGTAAGATCGGCCAAAAAAATAATCATGGCCCAATGTTAAGTCTGGGAGAAAAACGCGTCTGAAGCTTTCAAAATGTAAATTTTGCTATAATTTTTAATTTTCAAAATGCTTAAATCTGCTGTGTTTGCGAATTTCGTTAAATCCTTTAATTTCTGAACGTTTCCGCTCCCTACACATCATAAACCGGTGTTAACTCAAAACCCCCAAAATCGGCCAAAATCGAGAAAAAACATGGATTAACCCGTTGCGTATTTTTGAGGAAAAAAAATTTAGATCAGGGATTTGCTTTAAATTTTTGCGGGATGTTCCTATGGACCCCAAACCGACATGGCAGGATCCATTCTTCTCTGTTCCCCCTTTAACCCCCAAAATTTTCGAGAAAACTAAATACATCGAAAAAATACAATTCGACTCACAAAAACGATCGTAGCGCCCTCATTTTCGAGCCGATCATTAAAAACGACCCGGATTTGGAATTCTGAGGCATTTTTCTATAAGATACGTGCAAAATCGCCATAGAGCGCAATGTTAATTTTTCGAGTAATTAGGGGTTGAAGTTTTAAGTTCATTTTTGTAGCACAAATTTCACGTTAAAAAAATTGTAGCGGCGTTATTTGTGGACCGATCTTTAAAAACTATACAAATTCGGTTTTGTCAGACTTTTTGGCTTCGGATAGGGCCAAAAAACCATAGGCGTTCGATTTGAAATTCTCGAGAAAAACTGGTTTGAAGAGTCCGACTTCTAATTAATTTTTTCTAAATTTACATTTTGAAAAATCGTATCTGGGTTATTTGTGAACGGATCTTTAAAAACTCTATAGATTCTGAAAGCCCATTTATCGGAGCGTATAATCAGCTAAAAAAATTAACGAGGCCCAATGTTAAGTCTTGGAGAAAAACGCCTTCGAAGCTTTCACAATGTAAATTTTTCTAAAATTATTAATTTTCAAAATGTTTTAACTCAGCCGTCTTTGCGAATTTCGACAAATTGTTTCATTTCTTATGCGTCGGAAACCGATGCTAACTCAAACCCCCAAATTCGAGAAAAAGCGAGGATTAACCCAGCGGTTTTCAAACTGTTATGTAACCGGGCCTCCCTTAAAAAATCTAATCATTTAATGCCCCCTCCTCCTTCCTTCATTTTATAAAATACATAATACAAACACAAAATTTTATTTATAAAATTTTAGCGATCATTTCGCGCCTCCCTTTGGACTCCCAGTTTGGAAAACGCTGAGTTAGAGAGTGGTCGCTTTAGAGAAAAATTTATACGAATAAAATTAAATTACATGATATCTGTTTTGAAGTACATTGCCCAATTTTAAAGATGGCCTGCTTACAGATTTTACTGTATCAGATAATTGAATAATAATAGAAAAAAGTAATTTCTTTAAAAAAAAAAAACGCAAAACAATTGTACACAACTGTACAGTATGTCATAGTACATACATAAATTATCATTTCTTAAACATTTATATAAAATGTGTTTTTTTTTCTCAAAGCGATTCGGATAATTAATGATCCAGATAGCTGGAGATCTATCGTACAGTTAAATATTAATAACTCTGAGAACTAAAAAGATTTTCGCTTTCACCTCAGCGTTAACTTATCGAGGTTCTACTGTACCTTGAATAATTTTCTAACAAAAAATTACCTAAAGCGGCAACCCCAAAAACTCGTCCCATATCCGGCTGTTGAATGGTGAGCGCCTGTTCCCCGTATCCCTTATTGCTAAACAGCCCGGCTCGGGGGCAAGTCACCCTCATGTTCTCCCTGTCGGCCACGCAAATTCGATCCATGGGCTCGATCAGCGCCAAAGCGTGGGGGACCACCAGCGACAAAAATTCTAAAATGCAAATCTTAGCCCCCCTTTTCGAACTAATTACATTTTGGACCGACCTGGAGGATTGGGAATGACTCGTAACAGTCCTCCGGCCGCATTAAATTTCAAAATTCGACTGTTGCAATATCCGTCGGCTATAAAAATTTCGCCGGTGGACGCGACGGCTATGGAGGTGGGCTTGCAGAGGTGGTGGACCCCGTTTCCTGGTTCGAAAGGTTGGCCGAAGGTTAAAACGGGCTCTTTTTGTCCAGGCCGGAACTGAAATTAATTCATTAATTTTTTTTTTTTAATTTGGGGATGAAAGGAAGTATTTATTTACTTTATAAGCTTGATGAAGGGCGACGTCGGTAATCCACAAATTATCATGTTTGTCGATTGTTAAGCCGTGAGGCATGTAGAAGAGGTTGTCACCCCATTTTTCCAACACTTCTCCTGTTTGGGGGTCGAGCGTTAAAACAGTGTGCGCTTTTATTGGTCCCAAGTGCCTTTGTTGGTAATGATCGCTCTCGTTGAAGGTGCTAAAAAATTTTTTGGTTACAAATTGAATCGTCGATTAATCTAAAAATCGTAGGTCTTTGCGAATTGTGACGAAGAAAATTCAGTAATCGTTTTTCTCGAAATTTTAATGAAGAAAATCTGTTATGGACATTTTAAATTAAAAAAAAATGCTTTCAAGTTTTCCAATGGAAAAAGGATATTAAGACGTTTCCTTTTCTTAAATTTTTTTAAGGCTTGATTAAGATTTTTTTTATTTATTTTTAGATTTAGTGATTTAATTATTGCGGATTGTGATTAGACCTATGACACTTTAAAAAATCATAGATGTCGTTTTAGTTTAAGTACGGTCATGGAATTTTAAAGAGAAATAAAATGAGTCTTTGTCTATCAGAAAAAAATAAAACGGAACTTTGCTGAGATTTAAAAAAATATATATAAGATACCTGCGGGTAATAAGGCCTAGCTAAGGGACATTTGAAATTAAATGAAAAATATTAAACTTAACCAACAGATTTTGATAGTAATCATTTTTTAGATTTGGTTACTATAAAATAGGGTAAGTTCACCGGTTGTCGGTCAGTTAAAAAACAGTTCCCGTTTTCGTCCATGGGGGTCTAGATTTATAACAGAAAGTCACAACAGGAAGTTGAGGTATTATAATTAATACTAAATATGACTATAACTAAATAGCGCATCACAAGTTTGTTTAACAATTCGTGTTTTATTGTTTTTATTTGTTTTATTGCTGACTGGACGAGAACGGGCGCTGGCCGGCTAACCTGCGCATTTACCCTATAAACAAAAAATGTCAACTTTTACCATATTCAAAGACAAAATTAAACCTTTTTAAAAACCTTACCAGTAGGCCTTATTTTCCTACCGAAGGGCTACAGTTTTAAAATATTTAAATAATCAAACTATATATAATTAATTTGGTAAGTCTTGTTCTTTCTCTTCTCCCAGTAGGTATACCATTATGGTATTGGAGTAATGAGCCAATTATTATATATTCGTCTCTCCCCGCAAAGGATCAAAATCTGTTCGATGGTAAGGAAGATCAATAATCATACGAATGCAGAAATTGTACTTAAAATTATTTATAAAAATTACTTACGATTGATTTGGACCGATTTTTATTATTCGTGTTGCCTGCCCGCGTTTTATGACGCATGGTGCTACATTTGGGGGAGGAAGCGGAATATGCCGCCTCCACAAACTTGTAGAGACATCTTCAAGCAACAGGTGTCTGTGAGTGTGGCCTTAAGCGCAAGCGGTTATTTTAAATATGATTTTCGTTATTTAGGCCTTATTAACCGACAGGCCTTATTACCCGCAAGTACCTTATATCATTTTGTTTAAAAAAATCTAATGCGAGATTTGGTGTTTCTGATATAAATATGGTCCTGTAATTTTCCATTAATTTTTTTTACGACATAAATTAATTGTAAATCGTGCTTAAAGCAAATGAAACGAGATCCGAAATGTGCTACTTTCCGCTCGATCGCGCGATTTACAGAAATATACAGTAAAACCTCTCTAACACGACCAGCGCCGGTTCTTGCTCAAATTGGTCTTTTGTGAAAACCCTTATTAATCAATGAAAGAAAAAGAAGAAGGAATTTTAATAGATAGAAATATTTTTATAGGTTTATTTCGTTCAACACGACAAAATTGTGATCGGATATTGGTGCTCTTACATTGCTTTGACATATATTTTTTGTAGTTTGATAAGTCGTTGCCACGGCGTTCGCAACGTAACCATGACTACTGCACTATTTTTAAATAATCATTTTTGAATGTGTTTCTCTACTTCAAACAATTTAAAAAGAAAAATATTTGTCAAAGAACATAGGTACTTTCCTGAAAATATAAAAGTGCTAATTAAATTCCACTTTAAAAAAAATTTAAGTCTTTTATCCATCTTTTTTTAAAATAATCAAAGTAATACTTTTTCAACTCACTTGTTCACATTTTTAAAATTTTTAAATTTCAGTGAAAAATGGTCGTATCTAAAATTTAAAAAAGGCTTTTTAAAGCTCCAAGATTCTAGTTTTCAAATCTTTTAGTCAAAAATTTTTAGGAGCCACCGTTATCACGCAATCTTAAGCACTTTTTGAATTGAAGAATAGAAGATTAATATAGGCAAATCGACTAAATACGAGGATGTGCACATTCGAGCGAAAAGTGGCACATTTCCGAGCGAGGGAGGCAAATGAAGCGCGACGCGGAGCGGCGCGCTTCATTTTCCCGAGATCGGAATGTGCCACTTTGAGCTCGAATGTGCACACTCGGTTTTAAGCATTATTTGCAATAATTTTGCCAAAGAAAAATTAGTAAATAATTTTTATCATTCCCTCTCACTCGTTCTTATGAGTTTATCGTATCTTTTCGCTCGCTCCCACTCATTGCTATGGTAAAAATACGTTTTTCGAATATATAATCGATATATTTACTGAACTAAATTAAATTTGTTGATTGAAGAAAAAGTTTAATTTAGAAAATTCAATAAATACGAGGATGTGCGCATTCGAGCGAAAAGTGGCACATTTCCGAGCGAGGGAGGCAAATGAAGCGCGACGCGGAGCGGCGCGCTTCATTTTCCCGAGATCGGAATGTGCCACTTTGAGCTCGAATGTGCACACTCGGTTTTAAGCATTATTTGCAATAATTTTGCCAACGAAAAATTAGTAAATAATTTTTATCATTCCCTCTCACTCGTTCTTATGAGTTTATAGTATCTTTTCGCTCGCTCCCACTCATTGCTATGGTAAAAATACGTTTTTCGAATATATAATCGATATATTTACTGAACTAAATTAAATTTGTTGATTGAAGAAAAAGTTTAATTTAGAAAATTCAATAAATACGAGGATGTGCGCATTCGAGCGAAAAGTGGCACATTTCGAGCGAGGAGGCAAATGAAGCGCGACGCGGAGCGGCGCGCTTCATTTTCCCGAGATCGAAATGTGCCACTTTGAGCTCGAATGTGCACGCTCGGTTTTAAGCATTATTTGCAATAATTTTGCCAAAGAAAAATTAGTAAATAATTTTTATCATTCTCTCTCACTCGTACTTATGAGTTTATAGTATCTTTTCGCTCGCTCCCACTCATTGCTATGGTAAAAATACGTTTTTCGAATATATAATCGATATATTTACTGAACGAAATTAAATTTGTTTATGATTATGATTACAAAATGTCCCGTTTAACAGGAAAAAAATTGCTCACGTTAGATAGCTATACGGTATAGGAATATGATTGGATGTTCTAGGGTTGAACATATTTTTGAAAAAAAGCGGTGCATGCACTTTTGTACGCGCGTTAGAAGTTATATTTCTTTCCCTAACAAAATTAAATATAACGATTGACGTCTTCCAGACGTCATTGTATGTCAAGGGGTTAAATTAAAATTTCACCTATCGTATTTTAAAAAAAAAACCTTTAAACTTTACTTTTCATCGTAACAACTCGCAAAAATCTACGATTTTTCACAGAAATTTTCCATCCAGCTTTATCCCTAATTTGAATATGTTTATCCCTTCGATTAAAACAAAGGAAATGTCGGTGGACCTTGATTAAATTATCTTATCTTTAAAAACACTCGAACTTTCTATATCTCTGCGAGTATTCCGTTTATCGATTCTATCGCAATTTGGTTTTTGGTTATTTGACACTCACAATTCATTCCAAACCCTGTCGGCCCTATGAAAAATAACCGGTTGAAGCTTTGTGTTAACAGAAACACCCGAAACTTGTCCCAAATTGAGGTCCTTCTGCGGCCAGTTCTTCACAGCCCTTGGAACAGCTGGCTTAAGGGTGGCTTCCGTCAAGTAATTCCTTTTGCGGACTTCATTCTGCAAGCAAACAAACCCTCCGGTTATTCCCACTAGGAAATTCCGTTACGTTCGATGGATTACCATGAGGTCATCAGCTTTCACCATGAAATCATATGTTCCAAATGTTCTTTTTCGAAAAGGCAACAGAAAACCCTTACCTTCTCGTGTAACGTCGAACTAAGTTCGAGGAGTTGCCGAAAGTCGTTGTAGAAATCCGAATTTAATCCCTTCGAGGCATCTCTCACGGCGAAGGCTCCGAAAACGCCATCGAAACACAAGACCTGCAGGAAAACAGCGACGAAGATCGTCGCCATAGTTGAACTTGCCTCGAAATCGATGTCGCTAGTCTCGCTGCGCATGCACCCCACTCTTTTTTTTATTTATTTTCATTGTTATCTTCTCTTTTTTATCAAAAGGCCGATTCACGGTCAAGGTCGTCCTTTTTTTGGGCCGCTCGCGGCCCTTTTTTTTAGAAACAAACGTTTTTGCACGCCAAAACTCTTCTCTTTATTTCAAAAATTCAAAAGACACTTCTAATTAATTATTTTAATGAACAGAATGAATTTTTAAGGTCCTTTTCGTTGTTTTATTTTGTGATGAGTCCGCTTTTTATTGATTGCCGCCGGGTTTTCGGTTGTGTTCCCTGCGACTTCTCCTCTGCTAGGAGTTGCCTTCCCATCCCGGCTGCGTCCAGATGTACCCCGTGGCCGTCATCGAACAGTAGGCGTTGTAATAGCGACCCGGTGCCCTGCAGAAGGACCAAGTGGGGCAGCGGCACCTAAACAAACTTTGGAACTCTTCTTTGCACACCTCGTTCCACCAACAAGTTCTCTGCAATGTGAATTTTTTAGAGCTCGATTTGCTGGGGGGGGGGGGGTTAATTTAATTTTTAATCTGAGGATTTGATTTGAGAGGGGGCGATAATATAAAATAAATGAGGCGAATGGCAATTGTAGGGGATTTTAGAATAAAATAATACAGTGGACCCCCGTTATACCGTTGTTCGTTGTACCGCAAATTCGGATGTAACGCAGGGGGATGGGGTTTCCCAATTTCACGTACTTTGGGGATAACTGCTATTTAAAGATTCGCATAGGAATCATTATTTGAAAATTCAATCGTAGACGCTCGATATATCGTGGGTCGCCCTTAGCGTCCGCGGTATAACGAGGGTCCACTGTAATTATAGAAAGTACAAATGATAATCTTGAGATATGGACAAAAATTTTAAGGGGTGACAGTAGGGCCTTCAACCACTTGGAAAAACATAATTTGTTTAAATTAATTAATTAAAAATAATTTTATACTCATCTATGATCGTGTTGTTTTCAATATTTTGTAAGCAAAAACTGTATTAATTCAAATACAGTTCTTTAAACCTATTTTTAAAACAATAATTTTCAAAATAATTAATATTTTATGAAAAAGGGAAAGTTATATTTTCAAATTAGTTTTTTCAAGTTTTTATTTAAAATAATTTGAATTGAAATTTTAAAAAACTTGGTATTTTGTTGAGAAATAGGGTACCCTTAATTTTTTATGTATCTTGTGATATTTTTAAATAACAAATTTTTTATCTTAAATAATTCTTTAATAAAAATACTTTTACTTTTAATTCTATTCAAAATTCATTAAATTTGATTTTTTACAGTAATTTTTTAAAACTTAATATGCCATGTTGGGGGATAAGGGTACCCTTAATTTTTTATGTATTTTGTGATGTTTTTAAATAACAAATTTTTTATCTTAAAAAATTCTTTAATAAAATAATTTTACATTTAATTCTATTCAAAATTCATTAAATTTGATTTTTTACAGTAATTTTTTAAAACTTGTTTCAAAAACTTAATATGCTATGTTGGGGGATAAGGGTACCTTTAATTTTTTATGTATTTTTTTTATGTTTTTAAATAACAAATTTTTGATCTTAAAAAATTCTTTAATAAAAATAATTTTACTTTTAATTCTATTCAAAATTCATTAAATTTGATTTTTTACAGTAATTTTTTAAAACTTGTTTCAAAAACTTAATATGCTATGTTGGGGGATAAGGGTACCTTTAATTTTTTATGTATTTTGTGATGTTTTTAAATAACAAATTTTTTATCTTAAAAAATTCTTTAATAAAAATTATTTTACTTTTAATTCTATTCAAAATTCATTAAATTTGATTTTTTACAGTAATTTTTTAAAACTTGTTTCAAAAGCTTAATATGCTATGTTGAGAAATAAGGGTACTCTTAATTTTTTATGTATTTTGTGATATTTTTAAATAACAAATTTTTTATCTTAAAAAATTCTTTAATAAAAATAATTTTATTTTTAATTCTATTCAAAATTAATTTGATTTGATTTTTTACAGTAATTTTTTAAAACTTGTTTCAAAAACTTAATATTTTATGTTGGGGAATAAGGGTATCTCTAAATTTTTATGAAACTGGGTTAATTTTCTAAACCACATTTTTTTAAATTATTTACTTAAAAAATCTTGAATATTTCAATTTTTTTAAATAAAAATAAAACTAAGAGCTCTTTTGGGGGATCTGTTAGCTGGACCACTGAGTATAGGGGTAACTTTTGGCTCCTCAAATCTCTTAGAAGTTGTTTTAAGTTTTAATAATTATTAGGGGTTATTTTATAGATTCCAATTTTCTAATTTTTTTAACCGAAATATGTTTTACTTGTAGAAAGGGGTTTAAGGTTGTTTTAATGTTAATTACGAACCCCCTTAAGATTTTTATCGCCAAAAAAATTCAAAATTCAAAATTTATTTATTTTCAAATACAATTTTTTTATTAAACAAAACCGGGCCAATTTTATTGAATTTTAAATTAAAAAAAAAACAAAATTACCTTTGAAATATTTGTTAATTTTTTAATAAATTAATACTCTTAACCTCTGTGAGATATCCGTGAATGGACTGATCGGAAAAGCTCCTTCTCGTAAGCACCCGCCCTTCGAACCCTTTGCCGCAGATCACAACCCCCAAAAGCAACCAATACTAAAAAAAACCCATTTTAATTTCTCGCAGTCAATTAAAAACTTAATCTTCATACCTTCCAAAACATTGCTCCAGCCTTCCGACAGCACAGACAAAAGATTATTGATCCTCCACCCCGTCAGTGGCGCATCTGGGGATTATTTTAGGGGGCGAGAGAAACGCAATAAATTCACCAAAAATTTATAAAACATACTAAAAATCGGTTAATAGGCAAAATATACATTTTGTAAAGCTGATCTCAAAAAAAAACAACAATTGTATCAAATTTTTGGTTACGAACTGAACTTAAAGCACTGCAAGATGGCCATCAACGTGAATCCAACCCCAATGCAGGCGGCCCTAATCATTCTACAATTTCTGCGCTGCTTCTCCCGGCTCAACGTCTCAAAAAACGTGATGTAAAGAATGGTCCCGGCCGATAGGCCCTCCAGCAGCACGATGGCGAAAGATTTTGCGCTCGTATGAAGATTGGTGGTCAGAGTGATGATCAACCCCAGCAGGACGCCGAAGGGGCTGGTGGCCGAGAGCATCACCATGTGGATCACGATGGTCTTCGTGCTCGCCCCCGCCATCACAACCTTGAAACCGATCACAAACAAAATGGTGGCCGAATGAATCGAAACCGCCACGAAAAGGTACCAGATATTGGTAACGGAACGCTGAAGGCCGATCGCCAACCCCTCGAAGATGGCATGAAGACTCAACGCCAAGACCATCAAAAAGCACCTCAACATCTGTTCCCTGTCCTCCCCTTCTTCGATGATCTCTTCAATTTCGGCGTTCACGTCTCGGCCCATGTCCAAATTGCTCTCTTGGTTGTCCAAGTTTTCCAGGTTTTCCCTATTTTTGATTTCTTCGGTTTGCACTTCTTCGTCCACGTTTTCGTTGGTTTCGAAGTCTTTTCGTTCTTCTCCGTTTTCTCTTCTTCGGCTTCGATGAACTGAGGGGTTCGGATGACGAACGCCATGCCCCTGGGAATGACCTTATTGCCCCTCGGTTTTTGGATCCTGGAGGTCCTCGAGGTCCTCGAAGACACCACCCACTGACTGATTTCTTCGGCAAAATAAATGGTGAAGAAGCCCAAAGAGATGACGAGCTGGGAGTAGGGGTAATCGTCCCCTAGAACCCCAAATTCCTTCAGCTCCTCCACCGACTCGTACACCTGGGGCATCATGTGCAAAAAACAGGTGGCGAACAAGACGCCGCCCCCGAAGGCCTGGATCACCCCGATCCCGTATTTTAGCAGATTCTTTTCGGTCGCGTTTTCGCCCTCTTCGGTCAGTTTCAAGCACGCGTTAATCTTGATCGGGATTATGCCGAAGAAGAAGCGGATGACGGCGAAGAGAAAAGCCACGAGGATTTTCGTCAGAATAATTTCCATTTTTTTTTGGTTTTCGCGCGATTTTGATTTTACATATTTTTTTTCGCGCGTGGGTTTTTTTGGGGTCGTGCTTGTCGACTTGGATGTATTTTTATGACTGACTCAGTCCTACTCTAATGACATAATAATAAAAATCGACCACCCTTCAAGATTATTTAAGTATTTATGGGGAGAAATCTACATTTGTTTCGATAATTGCCGACCTTATTGTTTTTTATGTACGGAATTAATTACATGAGTCGTTTATTTATTGTTTGGTATTTGGTTTTGTCGTTCGTCTTTTTTTTGGAGCGCACGGAGTTGTTCTTTTTGAGTTTTTCGTTAAAAATTAAGTTAGAATTAAATATGATAGAACAATATACAGTAAAACCTATCTAACACGACCAGTGTCGGTTTGTTGCTCGAATTGGTTTTTTGTTGAGATGGTCGTCTTAGAGAGAAAGACAAAGATAGACAATGTAAATGTAATAACGAATATTATATTAGATTAATTGCAGTTATTATTTATCAGAATCGTATTATTATTAAATCAAAGTTATTATAAATAAAGTAGTATTAGTTAGGAAGGAAATTAATTATTGTGAATCGCGCTTAAAACGGAGTGTGCACATTCGAGCTCAAAGTGGCACATTCCGATCTCGGGAAAATGAAGCGCGCCGCTCCGCGTCGCGCTTCATTTGCCTCCCTCGCTCGGAAATGTGCCACTTTTCGCTCGAATGCGCACATCCTCGTATTTATTAGATTTGTCTACTTTATCATTCGCTCTTTTAAATCGAAAAATTTTAATTTAGTGTAGTAAATATCGATTTTATGTTCAAAAAACGTATTTACTATAGAAATGGGCGGAAGGGAGCGAAAAGATACGTCAATCACGTGAATGCGAGTGAGAGAGAATGATTAAAATTACTCAATTGATTTTCCTTCTAATTTATTGGTTTAAATTATTGCGAATCATGCTTAAAACCGAGTGTGCACATTCGAGCTCAAAGTGGCACATTCCGATCTCGGGAAAATGAAGCGCGCCGCTCCGCGTCGCGCTTCATTTGCCTCCCTCGCTCGGAAATGTGCCACTTTTCGCTCGAATGCGCACATCCTCGTATTTATTAGATTTGTCTACTTTTCATTCGCTCTTTTAAATCGAAAAATTTTAATTTAGTGTAGTAAATATCGATTTTATGTTCAAAAAACGTATTTACTATAGAAATGGGCGGAAGGGAGCGAAAAGATACGTCAATCACGTGAATGCGAGTGAGAGAGAATGATTAAAATTACTCAATTGATTTTCCTTCTAATTTATTGGTTTAAATTATTGCGAATCATGCTTAAAACCGAGTGTACATTCGAGCTAAAGTGGCACATTCCGATCTCGGAAAATGAAGCGCGCGCCCGCGTCGCGCTTCATTTGCCTCCCTCGCTCGGAAATGTGCCACTTTTCGCTCGAATGCGCACATCCTTGTATTTATTGTATTTGTCTACTTTATAGGGGGAAAGTGGTATGAAACAGCCAGTTTTAAAAAAAGGGATAAATAATATAGGACATAAATAAATCAAATTTTTTTTTAAATCTGTTATTGTTCATGCATTTATGTACGTAATGTCATAAAACATTTTTCAAAATTAACGATATTTTTCGACTTTTAATCATTTATAAAAAAATAAAATTTGGCTTTTTCATAACCTATAGGTATTGAAAGAGCCAACCCAAGTTTTGAAAAAGCCATGTTCTTATTACAAGATTAAAACTGCACATTAACAAAGATATTATTTAATAATAATCTTAAGCTATAATTTTAGATCTTATATAATTATAAAACGTTTTAAATAACGCAAATTCTGGATAAAATATTGACTTACATATATCTAAGAAACAGTCAAAAAATTTGACGTTTGAGATCAATCATTGCAAAAACTTAAAAACGTTTTTAGCAAAAATAATGCAATTTTCCTTTTACGCCACAGGATTTATATGCCCAACCAATACAACTTTGCATCGGTACCACTTTGATTGCTGTTACTACAATTATTATTGCATTTTATGCAATTAAAAGGTGGCTTTTTCATTACACTGCAGTCCGGCTCTTTCAAAACATATTCTCTCAAGAAACAAAATCTCGAAAATTACTATGAAGTCAAAGATTAGTCTACAAAATATATACGTTATTAGAAGGCCTAATATATCTATAAAATTATAGTGTAATCATATTATTATTAGTTTTGTACGTATAGGCGTTAGAAAACAAATAAACTGAACTCAAAACCTTACTTTTTGACGACAAAATCTTCAATACGTCGTATCGGCGCCGTTTATTGACGGTGAACGGTCAAATTTTTGTGGGGAATATCTGGCTAGTGTTGCTATCTTAAAATAATAATACATAAACGATTCGTATGAAAACTACCGCGTAATTGATAATGGCTCTTTCAAAACTTGGCTGTTTCATGCCACTTTCCCCCTACATCGCTCTTTCCAATCATAAAGGCCATTGCCGGATTTACATGGAAAAGTGCCCTTGAAGATATTTAGCTTATTTTTTTTCCAGTGATGTATCTTAGTATTACTAACAATTGTACAAAATTTTAGGTCCCGGCCCTAATGGTTTTTAAATAAAAAAATACTTTTTGTTTTTAGAAATTTTTTTTCCTCAAAAACGACTTGACCGATAGATTTGTACTTTGGATATGTTATAGACATATATTCAGCCTATAAGGTAACAAAATATCACTTTTGAATTTTTTCAAGAAATGTATTGTTTATATAATTTAATTTTTCAAATAGACATTTTTAGTACCTCTGAATGAGGGACACCCACCATTTTCCTACAGGTGATTACCTGTTCACTAATCTATAATATATATTTTTTCAGAATTTTTTGTTTTGGTATAACACAGTTCAATATTAAAAAAACCGGACTGAAGTGCCAGTTATATTTTTTACGCCGCGATTTCTTTTTTTAAAAGGAATCATTTAACATAGGCGGAGAGAAAAGAAACACGTAAAACGGTATAAAGTTTTATTGACGGATATTTATAACTCTTTGTATAAATTGGATTAGAATTAGTAGTTTTTATTTCATGTTTAATTTGATTCGTAAATGTTAATGGTATTTTTTCACAATAAAATACATCTTTATATTCTTCACATAAGTTAAATATTAAAATTTCTTCTTCTTCATTTAAATGTTCCAATCTTAAATTATTTCTTAATATTTTCTTTGTACTATTCATATTTGTATTCATATTTATCTTCATATTTGTATTCCTATAATTTATTTCGTCGATTTCTTCTATTTCTAACGGTTTTGTCACTTCTAATTGTATCAATTCATCTGATTTATTTATTATAGACGTAATTATTTCATTATTTTTTATTGTAACATACGCTGAGGGCAATTCTAACTTTTCACGAATTTTAATATGTTTCGTCAATCCTTGACTTAAATTATTTTTATTTTCAACTGGTAGTTTAATTATAGTTTCACATCTTGGTTCAAGTTCTACCGTATATATTGATAATGGGGGTTTTTTAATAAATTCTAATGTAATTTCAGCTGTATTTGTTTTTAATATTTTCTTTCGGAGATTAATTGTTGCTTCTAACTTTTTTAATAAATCCATTCCTATTAATCCATCGAATTTTGGATCAAAATCGAATAAATGAAATTTGTGAGTTTGTTCACTTTTAAATAATTGAGGTAGTGGTATTGTTACTACTTCTGAATGCATACTCAATTGATGAGCTGTTTGAATAAAAAATAATTGATTAACAATTAATTTAGGGAATAATTCATAAGCAAATTTTGGTTTAATTAATGATTTTGATGCACCTGTATCAACTAAATATTTTCCTAATTTAGGAATTATTATATATGGCAATGTATTTTCACTTTGTATATTTACTAATATTTCTTCGACTTGACGATAGTCTTCTTCTGGGGAAAATCTTTCACATGCTACGTATTTATTTTTCTTCCGCTAGTTACTAATAATGCTCGTCTAGTCAATTTTGTTCTAATAGACGATAAAACTAATTTTGATAAATATTGATCTTGGGTTGCAGTAGCAAAAAAGTGATCAGTGATAGTTTCAACCGCTCTGACATATTCAGTTAATTTGTGTGGGGTTCCCTCAAATTCTGGAATAGTTTTAAATATTCTAAATGAAATGCTGCACCTGAATGAGTTGGGGGTGACATTTCGTCGTTTGTAGTTAAATTGTCTAATAACATGTTTTTTTTTGGATTTTGGCCGATTTTAGTGGTTTCGAGTTAGCACCGGATTTCGACGTGTTAAGGTCCGATACGTTCGGAAACGAAAGATTTCCTTGTAAATATCAAACATCAAAAAGTTATTCCATTTTAATCCTTTGTCGATCATAAACTAAAAATTAAAGATTTAATTAAAATGAAGTTATGGCAAATACGTTCGCAACACCCTGTATTATGTTTTTCCTTTAACAGAATAAATCGATAATTTTATTTAAAATAATTGATGGGATTTTAGTTGGCCTTATCGCTTTCAATATCAGGTAACTTAGCTTTGGGGGTCTACGAATATAACATATATTAGCACTTACGTAAAACTTTCCATTTCTGAATCATTTTGCAATATACAACGAAGTCGAACGGTTGTGTTTATTATTATAAATTAGTGCATATAATTTCTCATTACAGCCCTTTTTTTTTTTTTTTTTAATTATGTTTTACATGCTTCGACTGCACTGGTCATTAGCATGAACGGTTTTAGTGAGTTTTACAATTAGATGCAATTACAGCCCTTGTTTTAAGGTAAATAGAAATTCTAATGATTTCTTTTAAAATTTACACATTTCGTAAAATATTTCAGCTAATAATTCTTTTTTACAGCTCTTTTGCTCATTTTATTAATTCTATATTTTTTTATGTGTTTAGAAGTCAACGAATTTCACCGTCAATAGTCCGAACCCAATTCCCGGCGAGCCAAGCAGAGGTATCGGCCAAAGTCACCACTTCTGCGATCGGACTTCTTTCGATGGGATTTTCGCACGCTCTTTTCCAGCTTATTGTGGAACTCAAAGGTAGCTCTCAGGTACTTGGGTTTAAGAGGTTATACGCAGTTAGAAGGCCGAAAAAAGACGTTTTTTTATAAATTTTTTGTGAAGAGCTGTTTGACTTTACAAAAACCAAAAGTATTGATAAATTTAGTGGCAACATCTAAGTTTATAATGACACTAATGATTTGTAAAAATATTGATCTGATGTGCTCCTGCAAACGATCTCTTGAAGGTCTTACAAAAAAAGGTGTTCGGCGGTGACCACGATTTCTCCGGTATAATTCATCTGAAGTCAAAAAATCAAAAAAATTCTTTTAATGGATAGATAAAACTAGGTAATGATCGAAGGAATAATGGAAATTTAGATTTTTGACTAAATGGCGGCTTTGTAAAAAAAAAAATTGAATTTTTGACCAAAATTGCTACGTAAATTTTTTTTTTTTAATAGAAATAATTATCCGAAATCTTATTCCTTCGATTAATACCTGAGGAATATATCTGAGAAGGTTGTTTTAAAATTTCAAACTGATCGGTTGGGCCGTTTTTTGGAAATCTTGGTCACCGACTTGGAAAACATAGTTTTGAGAAAAACGCGTTTAAAGTTTCGGAAGAAGTTTACACACAGATAAATTATTTATTTTTTACTTAAATGGAGTCATCTATTCCAGGGCCATAAGATGGGCCCTCTGTAGCATCAGCAGCTTCTAATACTTCGATTTGATGTTGTCTTCGAGCCATTCTTCCTCTCGCGTACTCTCATGCGCTCTCAATTCAGAGATTGTGACGCGCTCTGCATCCTCTTTCTCGACATAGGCATGAGCATTGGGCCCAATTGATAGGCCCATTGCATTCATGTAATATGTCAATTTAACTGAATTAAAAACGCAAAACTGAGAACAGAAAGTTAAAACTGAACACACGACTGTACAACGTGACAGACTATTTGAAATGATGTTCACTTATTTCGTACAAGACATGACTAGATTTAGTCTTCAATGATAAAATGCACATTTCAGAAAAGGTAATTATCACCTAAGAATACAAAGAAATAAAAGAGCTGCTACTCCGGTCTCTAATACATCTACCTTCTAATACTCCCAGACGTCTTTACAAATATGCGTATATCTCGGAAAATACTTATCTGATCAATTTGAAATTTTCAGGAAATATTGTCGGTTAAATATACATTCCAGAAATGCAAAAAAAATTGATTTTTTAAAAAATTCTAACTGCGTATAACCCCTTAATATTATCTTTTTTTCTTCTGGGATTGTTTTTGCGATATTTTGGGGGGTTTAAGTTAGGACCGGATTCAAACGCATTAAAGCCAAATACGTTTAAACATGAAAGATGTCCGCGTACTTCTTAAAGATACAAAAGTTATTGCCTTTTAAAAGTTTGAATTTAAAGCGAAATTAATTTTTTTTAAATGGGCGAATTTCCAATAGAATATTGTCTAATGGGTTCGGAAAAGAAAAATTACCGCGCACATCTCAAATATGAAAAAGTTATTGCGTTTTTTCTCGATTTTGACCAATTTTGAGGCTTTTGAGTTAGCACCGTACTAAGACCTAATACGTTCGAAAATTTCAAAAATTTTAAATTTGTTTTAGATAACGGGGATTTCTGCGCCTAATAGGATATGCAACAACAATTGCATAATTACGTCACAGAAGATCAGAGTTCTGGTATTGGGCGATAGATGGCGTCCTGGCCATGTTGTCTAATAGTTGCTTGTTTATTTGTCAGTTTATTGGTTATAAATTTTTTGCTCGAATAGTTGGAAATTGAATGGTTACGAGGGTTAAAAGTGCTTAAATTTGTGCAATGGAGTGAGTATTTTGTTATTTCTTTATTAACGGATGTACAGCTTTCGTTATTGTAATGCTGCGACATCCGCATTCTTTGAATGACTTATGTGTTTAGGAGAAACCGAATTTCATCATAAATAGTTCCAAGGCAATTCCCGGTGAGCTAATCCAAGATATCAGCCAAAACATCTGCCGAAATGACACAAACTTGTGGAGTTTCTGCAGTCCCAAGTACACTTGATGAAGTCGTCATCGATAAAGGAAAAATGTTTAAGGAGCTTTTTAGTGGTATGTAATTGTTTTCTTTTTGATTTGTAAATGTTCAGTAATGATCTTTTCTAATTGAAACTATCTTTACACTTCTGTAAAATTTATTAATTACAATGTTTTCAATTTCACAGGTGATACTTTGAGTTAATTCTTCTTAAGATCGTTTCTCAAATGAATTGCTGTAATTTCAACTACTTATTCGTTGCTCTTAAGTACGGGGAGTTGAGGACAATTAGACTGTTCCATGCCACACAATTTGAAGAAATGGTCTCATCTTTATCGTTACTTGACCTTTATCATATTAAGATAGTTTTACATAATTTAATGCGTTTAATTAATGTATATCTTTAACAAGATATACACAAGCTAACGCTTGTAAGATTTTTTTATTTGTTGGCTCCTTTGTGTATCTTTGAGATTTGCTTCGCGTTTTGCTCGAGAGACTTTATTCCGAAGAAAGTCTTAAACATCTCTTCTTCATTTTTCAACTAATTATAGATTTGTCTGCTATTAAAAGAAAAACTTATTGATGCGGACGTATTTTATTTTGAGTAAACAAGCGGTAACACGGTTTAGAAAATAGACCTTTATATTTTCTTAGACGTTATTTCTTTGTAGACGTAAGTTAGCTAAAAACAGCAAAGGTCACTTGTGCTGTGCACGAGTCCTTGCTGTTTGATCTCTTGTGTTAGGATAATTCCTAAGATCATATGTATACACATTTTGGGCTTCATTTTCCTGTTTGTTTGAATTTTAAATATCTTTGCGGTAAATCAGTACTTTATGAATGAGCATTAAATTTTCAAATTTTACTTATTAAATCAAAATCTTTATAATATATTTAAAAAAAATTAAGTCAACAATTTTTTTTGAAATTAATTTATCATTATTTTATTATTAAAAACTGTTAAATATATTTGGAGTAAAACATCATTATCAATAATAATCAATTAATAATTGCATTTAAATAACTTATTTAAAATAAGAATTTAATAATATAATCTTTTCGAATATTTAAACTTAGTTTTTACTAAACTTTTTTTTAAATTCGTCAAACGCACACAACCCACATAATTACAGAAGGTGGGTCAAGTATTAAAATGTGTATAGACAAAAATAAACTAAAAGGGTCGTTTTGCTTTATAATAAGTTTAAGATATAACGTCTAAGAAATATCAAGGTTTTCTATGTGACACATAAGGGAACCTTTTATCCCAAAATGCGAAGCAGCAAAGGTATCGTAAAATGAACTACACATATTTCTTTTCCACACTCGCAACACATACACATTCCATAAAGATAGCTTTGTTAGTGATTTTTAATTCGTGTTTAAATTTTATTACTACTAACTATTCTAAATTATATTTAACAATAATCAAGTTCCACCCTTATTTAGCTTAAATATTTTACTAGCTTAATCTTTATTTTTATTTTAATTGTTTAGACATTTATATACTTGGGATTTCATTTGTCTCATCTTCATTTACAGTTTATTTTAATAAATATCTTTTTCTTCTTAATCTTTTCTTCACTGCATGGGGTAGTCTGTATGGTCTGTTCGGACATCCATCTCTTCCTTGGTCTTTCCACTTCGCCTCGTCCTATCTTTTGCCATTCTTTTAAGCTGATTACACCAATTTTCTTTGTGTCTTTTTATGTCCACTTTCAAGTTATATATAATTAATTCTTATCTAATATCGTTATTATTTAATCTGTTGTTTTATGTAGCTTTTAACACTTCGTAAAAATTTCACTTCCGCTGCTTGTATTTGTGATTCCTGTTGCTTGGTGCGGGTCCATGTTTGACTGCTATATAGTATAGTTGGTACTGCCATGGTTTAAGAAACCCGAATTAAATTCTACAAAACAAATATCTTTTGCATGTAATTATTTATTAATAACTGTTAATACTGTACCTACTATTTAATGATTTGTCTGTCTTTTCTTATTATCTACTTTCTTCGCTACCCTTTTTGATTTAACTTTATTATGTAAAGGTTCCTCACGCCCAGATAGGGCTCCCAGAATTAAAAAATGTTGACAAACTATCTCATATGTCGAAAGTCGTGTCAACAAATAATTCCATTAGCTGTGGCTCAATATCCGGCTACGGGAATTTAACATTCTCAAATAATTTGTTCTGTATTGCAATAGCAGTGTCCATTTCACCCCCATGATTTATTGTACTAATTATTTATTGTACTAATATTTGTTTAAAGTGGTAATTCATTGTTATACATTGTTATTTATAGTCAATTATTTACTCTTCCCATAGGATAAAAAATCCCATTTGTTCAAATGCGTCCAACGCAGTAGACAACCTCTACGGTCGTGTTTAAAATAATAGCAGCTACTTTGCAAAGTGCAACCCTTGTATATTAGATGGCGCTAGTTGTGTTATTTGATGTTAAAAATAATTCGCACTTATAATGTCAGTTTACTTTTATTTATATAAACTAGAAAAATTGCAAGACGTAAATAACTAACAATTTTCGGTTTGAGTTCATATCGTAAGGCCACCACTGCACAGAAACGTATGTAGGTCGTTAATTTTGTATTCCAGGTTTGTAAATTAGACAATATCAAGTATCAAAACCACCTTGTTCGATACTTTGAAATTTCCATCTGATTTTAAAGAGCCAACCTATTGGTAATACTTATTGTGGAGGATTTTATTTATTTACAATTAAGGTATAATTAATTTTGTTTTTCATTTTTTTACAGAGAACAGTCGTGTTGAAAAATCCTTTCGGAAGCCAAAGTGGATTCTTACTTGTACCCTTGGTTCTTCTTCACATAAGGCAATTCAGAAGCCTTTGGGAAACCTAATCCAGCAGCACCAGCAGAATCATCAATGAAAGACTAAATCTTCAGATTTGTGTTGTTAAAGACATTCGTTTTTTAATATTGTGCTAAATTGTTTATTATTTTTAAGTTTTTAAATTGTAACAAATTGTATATCTTTTTCTGTTAATCTAAGACAACATTAAGTGCTCCAACGCGAAGGGCTTTAGTGTTTGATTAAAACTTTTGCCTTGTTGGTTTCACACATTGGTTACCCTTCACATCGGACCACATCATGTTTGGTGAATGATGGGGTGTTCTAAGATTGTGTAATCTTATAACATCACATCAAGGGCTGTACTATGTTGTAAATAAATTTCAGTTTTATGACGAATGTTCCTAATTAGATGTAAAAGGCGTTAAGTCCAAGGGGATGTAAGGGGAGATTGGAAAATAAAAAAAACTATTTACTACCTGTTGTTTTATTTCTCACTAAAAATGTAAGGAAAATGTGTCAACTCGTAACAGGGACATAAAAGAAATTTTCTTACTTCAAATCGCGGTGGAGTGTTTATCTTAGAGATTAAAAAAATAAAAAAAAACCTCTTATCTTTGCGAAAATCTTTGTAGCCTCGGGCTATAAAAATTTTTAAGTCGTTTTGCCAATGTTTTTAAAACGCGCTGGAGCGTGAAACGGCCCACGCAATAAAAAAAAGCCTCTTATCTTTGCGAAAATCTTTATAGCCTCGGGCTATAAAAAAAAGCTTATCTTTGCGAAAATCTTTGTAGCCTCGGGCTATAAAAATTTTTAAGTCGTTTTGCCAATGTTTTCTAAACGCGCTGGAGCGTGAAACGGCCCACGCAATAAAAAAAAGCCTCTTATCTTTGCGAAAATCTTTATAGCCTCGGGCTATAAAAAAAAAGCTTCTTATCTTTGCGAAAATCTTTGTAGCCTCGGGCTATAAAAATTTTTAAGTCGTTTTGCCAATGTTTTCAAAACGCGCTGGAGCGTGAAACGGCCCACGCAATAAAAAAAAGCCTCTTATCTTTGCGAAAATCTTTGTAGCCTCGGGCTATAAAAATTTTTAAGTCGTTTTGCCAATGTTTTCAAAACGCGCTGGAGTTACAGTCGGCCGAGTCGGCCGAGTCGGCCGAGAGTTTATCTTGGAGATTTTTAAAAATATTTTTTCCAATGACGAATAACCTACGGTCGGCTCGTCGGCTCGTTGGTTATCTTAGAGATTTTTTAAAATTTTGACCTGGTCTGGGAATCGAACCATAGACCTTTGGAACAAACAACCTATTCGCTCCCATCTGAGCTATGGCGTTCTTATAGCAAGTTTGAGTTTTAAACCTTATAAACAGTAAGTTAAAATAATATTAATTTAAAAATTATTTTTGAATGCTCAAGTAGTTATATGTAAAAGCCCACCTGACTCTTGCTCCTGCTATTATAATTAATTATTATTAAAATTCGAGTAACAATAAAGACTCTTTATTTTCTATGATAATTTATACAAGTTTTTTTACAGAATTTAAATTTAACAGTTAAGAAGTTTGAATCACACATTTTTGAAGTCCGCGGCTTCAGAAATATTTAATTCAAACTTCTTATCTGTTTTAAATTACACATTATTAATATAATTAGTTTTTTATATTAATTTAATAATTATATTAACTAATTAATAAATTAAAATAACCAAGTTTTAATATAATAAAAAGTTGCAACCCTTACGATTGTATTTCTTGCAATGAATTAAGAAGAAACCTTATGGGTAATGTGTAAACCAAGAGTGATTTGCACGTCAATCTTGGGATTGCAACTTTTTTTACAATTACATTACATTATATTACAATTACAATTACATACTATAAATAAAAAGGAAAAGGAAGGTGTTTTAAGTGTGTGTGAAAAGTTAAAATAATAATATGTGGGTGGAGGGGGTTATTTTAGAAAAGTAATAATAAATATAAATTAAGTGCCCTTCAAAGTGCTACATAAACCAAAGGAAGACAATAAAGAAGGTAAGTATTTAAAAGATAAAGAAGTGAAATATTAAAAATATTAATAATACAAATTAGAATTACAAAGAGAGGGTAACTTTAGAAGAAAAATTGTTACTGTAACACTTAAAATCAACAATTGAAAACAATTTTGAATACAACTGAAATTTGTAATTACTTTTTTTAAACCGACCGTTTTCATTAAGAAATCTTAAAATAATTAAAGCCACCCAAAAATGAAATTTAAAGTGTGTCTCAAAAGTACACGCGTTACTCTTATTTATAAATTGTGTATATGTAGGGTGTGTGTGTGTGTGTTTGTGTGGAAAGAACATGTGGATTTCATCTTACCATTAGTGGATCTTCGATCCTTACCCCATATTTGAGGGCGCATTATTCCTTTGTGTATTAGAGGCCATAATAATTCTTAGATGTTGTTTAATAATACATAAATTAAATTAAGACAACCCCTTTTTATTTTACATTTTCTAATTACAAATATTATAATTCTTTCCCCTCCTTCTGCGATCTGTATTGTGTTTAATTTTAAATTTGATTGTACTTTTTTATTAATAAGATTTTTTTTAATAAGTTCTAAACTGCATATACATTTATATTAATTTCAAATGTTTACTGGAAAAGTCAATTTCCAATTCAAAGAAAACAATTTAGAAAAATAAATTAAAACCAAAATAATAAAAAGTATTTTAAGAGTGTAGTGTGTAATAAACTTATAAACTATCCTAATACAATGGGTCAAACAGTGGGGCTCTCGTGCACAGCACAGGTAGCCACGACTATCTTCAGCAAAAAGAAACAACACCTAAGGACATACCATGGCCTCATTTGCATACCGTGCTACTATATTATTCATTTTTTTAAGTTAAAATTAAATCACTTTATCTTATACGTTTTCAAAAAAAATCTGTTTAAATTATTTTTCAAAAAACTAACCGCAGGTCTTTTGAACTTCATTAAACATGACGTCGACACACAAAGAAATAAACAACTACAATAAAGAAACAACACCTAAGAACATACCTTGGCATACCGTGCTACTATATTATTCATTTTTTTAGTAAAAATTAAACGATCTTGTCATAATCGTTTTCAAGAAAAAAATTACTTTTGAAAAACTCTTCTCAACAATTCTGCATACAAAAATTCCGTATAATATTAAATAAATTAATGTCTTTGATACAACAACTCTAGATATGCATCTTCCATCGATGAACCTGTTGCTGCTGCTGGATCAGATTACCCAAAGGCTCCAGGATTGAAGTCTTTGAAGACGAACCAAGAATAATTTCCGTGCGAAAGTATTTTCTAAGACGCCTGATTGCCGATCTATTGTTAATAAGATGGGGGTCGAGACCTCTAAAAAATTAAAGAATATTATTAAAGGATAAAATATAAGTTCAATTTTTTAACTATTATTAATATTAAATAAAGATTGACCAGTAATATTTATCGAAAATTTTTATTTTAGAGCGAGAGCGCCGGGAAATAATACCGGCTATAGTTACTAGGGGTACGTAGGAACATCCCCTTGCAATATAAAGCAATTCTATTTTTTTCATTTTTTGCCAAAAAAACATGGGTTAAAACCCATCGATTTTGAATTTTCAAAACATTTTCCCAAAGCTCTGGAATAGCACGCCTACGGTTTCTTAGGCCTATCCGAAGCCAAAAAGGCTGCCAAATCCGATTCTGAATAGTTTCTAAAGATCCGTCCACAAATAACGGCGCTACAATTTTTTGAAAGTTCAAAATTGGCTCAAAATGAACGCTAAAAATCGCAATTTTTTATATTCGAAAAATTAACGTCGCACCCTATACATATTATACATGTATCTTATGTAAAAAAAGCCTCAGGATTCCAAATCCGTGTCGTTTGTAATGATTGGATCAAAAATAAGGGCGCTACGATTTTTTTTGTGAATCAAGGGGTACGTATTTCTATTGATTTAGTTTGTATCGAAAATTTTTATTTTAGAGAGGAAGCGCGGGGAAATGACACCGGTTATAGTCACTAGGGGTACGTAGGAACATCCCCTTGCAATATAAAGCAATTCTATTTTTTTCATTTTTTGCCAAAAAAACATGGGTTAAAACCCATCGATTTTGAATTTTCAAAACGTTTTCCCAAAGCTTTGGAATAGCACGCCTACGGTTTCTTAGGCCTATCCGAAGCCAAAAGGCTGCCAAATCCGATTCTGAATAGTTTTAAAGATCCGTCCACAAATAACGGCGCTACAATTTTTTGAAAGTTCAAAATTGGCTCAAAATGAGCGCTAAAAATCGCAATTTTTTATATTCGAAAAATTAACGTCGCACCCTATACATATTATACATGTATCTTATGTAAAAAAGCCTCAGGATTCCGAATCCGTGTCGTTTGTAATGATTGGATCGAAAATAAGGGCGCTACGATTTTTTTTGTGAATCAAGGGGTACGTATTTCTATTGATTTAGTTTGTATCGAAAATTTTTATTTTAGAGAGGAAGCGCGGGGAAATGACACCGGTTATAGTCACTAGGGGTACGTAGGAACGTCCCCTCGCAATATAAAGCAATTCTATTTTTTTCATTTTTTATCCAAAATACATGGGTTAAAACCCATCGATTTTGAATTTTCAAAACGTTTTCCCAAAGCTCTGGAATAGCACGCCTACGGTTTCTTAGGCCTATCCGAAGCCAAAAGGCTGCCAAATCCGATTCTGAATAGTTTTAAAGATCCGTCCACAAATAACGGCGCTACAATTTTTGAAAGTTCAAAATTGGCTCAAAATGAGCGCTAAAATCGCAATTTTTATATTCGAAAAATTAACGTCGCACCCTATACATATTATACATGTATCTTATGTAAAAAGCCTCAGGATTCCGAATCCGTGTCGTTTGTAATGATTGGATCGAAAATAAGGGCGCTACGATTTTTTGTGAATCAAGGGTACGTATTTCTATTGATTTAGTTTGTATCGAAAATTTTTATTTTAGAGAGGAAGCGCGGGAAATGACACCGGTTATAGTCACTAGGGGTACGTAGGAACGTCCCTCGCAATATAAAGCAATTCTATTTTTTCATTTTTATCCAAAATACATGGGTTAAAACCCATCGATTTTGAATTTTCAAAACGTTTTCCCAAAGCTCTGGAATAGCACGCCTACGGTTTCTTAGGCCTATCCGAAGCCAAAAGGCTGCCAAATCCGATTCTGAATAGTTTTTAAAGATCCGTCCACAAATAACGGCGCTACAATTTTTGAAAGTTCAAAATTGGCTCAAAATGAGCGCTAAAATCGCAATTTTTATATTCGAAAAAATTTAAAGTCGCACCCTATACATATTATACATGTATCTTATGTAAAAAGCCTCAGGATTCCGAATCCGTGTCGTTTGTAATGATTGGATCGAAAATAAGGGCGCTACGATTTTTTGTGAATCAAGGGTACGTATTTCTATTGATTTAGTTTGTATCGAAAATTTTTATTTTAGAGAGGAAGCGCGGGAAATGACACCGGTTATAGTCACTAGGGGTACGTAGGAACGTCCCTCGCAATATAAAGCAATTCTATTTTTTCATTTTTATCCAAAATACATGGGTTAAAACCCATCGATTTTGAATTTTCAAAACGTTTTCCCAAAGCTCTGGAATAGCACGCCTACGGTTTCTTAGGCCTATCCGAAGCCAAAAGGCTGCCAAATCCGATTCTGAATAGTTTTTAAAGATCCGTCCACAAATAACGGCGCTACAATTTTTGAAAGTTCAAAATTGGCTCAAAATGAGCGCTAAAATCGCAATTTTTATATTCGAAAATTAACGTCGCACCCTATACATATTATACATGTATCTTATGTAAAAAGCCTCAGGATTCCGAATCCGTGTCGTTTGTAATGATTGGATCGAAAATAAGGGCGCTACGATTTTTTGTGAATCAAGGGTACGTATTTCTATTGATTTAGTTTGTATCGAAAATTTTTATTTTAGAGAGGAAGCGCGGGAAATGACACCGGTTATAGTCACTAGGGGTACGTAGGAACGTCCCTCGCAATATAAAGCAATTCTATTTTTTCATTTTTATCCAAAATACATGGGTTAAAACCCATCGATTTTGAATTTTCAAAACGTTTTCCCAAAGCTCTGGAATAGCACGCCTACGGTTTCTTAGGCCTATCCGAAGCCAAAAGGCTGCCAAATCCGATTCTGAATAGTTTTTAAAGATCCGTCCACAAATAACGGCGCTACAATTTTTGAAAGTTCAAAATTGGCTCAAAATGAGCGCTAAAATCGCAATTTTTATATTCGAAAAATTAACGTCGCACCCTATACATATTATACATGTATCTTATGTAAAAAGCCTCAGGATTCCGAATCCGTGTCGTTTGTAATGATTGGATCGAAAATAAGGGCGCTACGATTTTTTGTGAATCAAGGGGTACGTATTTCTATTGATTTAGTTTGTATCGAAAATTTTTATTTTAGAGGGAAGCGCGGGAAATGACACCGGTTATAGTCACTAGGGGTACGTAGGAACGTCCCTCGCAATATAAAGCAATTCTATTTTTTCATTTTTATCCAAAATACATGGGTTAAAACCCATCGATTTTGAATTTTCAAAACGTTTTCCCAAAGCTCTGGAATAGCACGCCTACGGTTTCTTAGGCCTATCCGAAGCCAAAAGGCTGCCAAATCCGATTCTGAATAGTTTTTAAAGATCCGTCCACAAATAACGGCGCTACAATTTTTGAAAGTTCAAAATTGGCTCAAAATGAGCGCTAAAATCGCAATTTTTATATTCGAAAAATTAACGTCGCACCCTATACATATTATACATGTATCTTATGTAAAAAGCCTCAGGATTCCGAATCCGTGTCGTTTGTAATGATTGGATCGAAAATAAGGGCGCTACGATTTTTTGTGAATCAAGGGGTACGTATTTCTATTGATTTAGTTTGTATCGAAAATTTTTATTTTAGAGGGAAGCGCGGGAAATGACACCGGTTATAGTCACTAGGGTACGTAGGAACGTCCCTCGCAATATAAAGCAATTCTATTTTTTCATTTTTATCCAAAATACATGGGTTAAAACCCATCGATTTTGAATTTTCAAAACGTTTTCCCAAAGCTCTGGAATAGCACGCCTACGGTTTCTTAGGCCTATCCGAAGCCAAAAGGCTGCCAAATCCGATTCTGAATAGTTTTAAAGATCCGTCCACAAATAACGGCGCTACAATTTTTGAAAGTTCAAAATTGGCTCAAAATGAGCGCTAAAATCGCAATTTTTATATTCGAAAAATTAACGTCGCACCCTATACATATTATACATGTATCTTATGTAAAAAAGCCTCAGGATTCCGAATCCGTGTCGTTTGTAATGATTGGATCGAAAATAAGGGCGCTACGATTTTTTTTTGAATCAAGGGGTACGTATTTCTATTGATTTAGTTTGTATCGAAAATTTTTATTTTAGAGAGGAAGCGCGGGAAATGACACCGGTTATAGTCACTAGGGGTACGTAGGAACGTCCCCTCGCAATATAAAGCAATTCTATTTTTTTCATTTTTTATCCAAAATACATGGGTTAAAACCCATCGATTTTGAATTTTCAAAACGTTTTCCCAAAGCTCTGGAATAGCACGCCTACGGTTTCTTAGGCCTATCCGAAGCCAAAAGGCTGCCAAATCCGATTCTGAATAGTTTTAAAGATCCGTCCACAAATAACGGCGCTACAATTTTTGAAAGTTCAAAATTGGCTCAAAATGAGCGCTAAAATCGCAATTTTTATATTCGAAAAATTAACGTCGCACCCTATACATATTATACATGTATCTTATGTAAAAAGCCTCAGGATTCCGAATCCGTGTCGTTTGTAATGATTGGATCGAAAATAAGGGCGCTACGATTTTTTTTGTGAATCAAGGGGTACGTATTTCTATTGATTTAGTTTGTATCGAAAATTTTTATTTTAGAGAGGAAGCGCGGGAAATGACACCGGTTTATTACTAGGGTACGTAGGAACGTCCCCGTGCAATATAAAGCAATTCTATTTTTTTCATTTTTTATCCAAAATACATGGGTTAAAACCCATCGATTTTGAATTTTCAAAACGTTTTCCCAAAGCTCTGGAATAGCACGCCTACGGTTTCTTAGGCCTATCCGAAGCCAAAAAGGCTGCCAAATCCGATTCTGAATAGTTTTTAAAGATCCGTCCACAAATAACGGCGCTACAATTTTTTGAAAGTTCAAAATTGGCTCAAAATGAGCGCTAAAAATCGCAATTTTTTATATTCGAAAAATTAACGTCGCACCCTATACATATTATACATGTATCTTATGTAAAAAAGCCTCAGGATTCCGAATCCGTGTCGTTTGTAATGATTGGATCGAAAATAAGGGCGCTACGATTTTTTTTGTGAATCAAGGGGTACGTATTTCTATTGATTTAGTTTGTATCGAAAATTTTTATTTTAGAGAGGAAGCGCGGGGAAATGACACCGGTTCTACTTACTAGGGGTACGTAGGAACGTCCCCGTGCAATATAAAGCAATTCTATTTTTTTCATTTTTTATCCAAAATACATGGGTTAAAACCCATCGATTTTGAATTTTCAAAACGTTTTCCCAAAGCTCTGGAATAGCACGCCTACGGTTTCTTAGGCCTATCCGAAGCCAAAAAGGCTGCCAAATCCGATTCTGAATAGTTTTTAAAGATCCGTCCACAAATAACGGCGCTACAATTTTTGAAAGTTCAAAATTGGCTCAAAATGAGCGCTAAAATCGCAATTTTTATATTCGAAAATTAACGTCGCACCCTATACATATTATACATGTATCTTATGTAAAAAGCCTCAGGATTCCGAATCCGTGTCGTTTGTAATGATTGGATCGAAAATAAGGGCGCTACGATTTTTTGTGAATCAAGGGGTACGTATTTCTATTGATTTAGTTTGTATCGAAAATTTTTATTTTAGAGAGGAAGCGCGGGGAAATGACACCGGTTCTACTTACTAGGGGTACGTAGGAACGTCCCCGTGCAATATAAAGCAATTCTATTTTTTTCATTTTTTATCCAAAATACATGGGTTAAAACCCATCGATTTTGAATTTTCAAAACGTTTTCCCAAAGCTCTGGAATAGCACGCCTACGGTTTCTTAGGCCTATCCGAAGCCAAAAAGGCTGCCAAATCCGATTCTGAATAGTTTTTAAAGATCCGTCCACAAATAACGGCGCTACAATTTTTTGAAAGTTCAAAATTGGCTCAAAATGAGCGCTAAAAATCGCAATTTTTTATATTCGAAAAATTAACGTCGCACCCTATACATATTATACATGTATCTTATGTAAAAAAGCCTCAGGATTCCGAATCCGTGTCGTTTGTAATGATTGGATCGAAAATAAGGGCGCTACGATTTTTTTTGTGAATCAAGGGTACGTATTTCTATTGATTTAGTTTGTATCGAAAATTTTTATTTTAGAGAGGAAGCGCGGGGAAATGACACCGGTTCTACTTACTAGGGGTACGTAGGAACGTCCCCGTGCAATATAAAGCAATTCTATTTTTTTCATTTTTTATCCAAAATACATGGGTTAAAACCCATCGATTTTGAATTTTCAAAACGTTTTCCCAAAGCTCTGGAATAGCACGCCTACGGTTTCTTAGGCCTATCCGAAGCCAAAAGGCTGCCAAATCCGATTCTGAATAGTTTTAAAGATCCGTCCACAAATAACGGCGCTACAATTTTTGAAAGTTCAAAATTGGCTCAAAATGAGCGCTAAAATCGCAATTTTTATATTCGAAAATTAACGTCGCACCCTATACATATTATACATGTATCTTATGTAAAAAGCCTCAGGATTCCGAATCCGTGTCGTTTGTAATGATTGGATCGAAAATAAGGGCGCTACGATTTTTTTGTGAATCAAGGGTACGTATTTCTATTGATTTAGTTTGTATCGAAAATTTTTATTTTAGAGAGGAAGCGCGGGAAATGACACCGGTTCTACTTACTAGGGTACGTAGGAACGTCCCCGTGCAATATAAAGCAATTCTATTTTTTCATTTTTATCCAAAATACATGGGTTAAAACCCATCGATTTTGAATTTTCAAAACGTTTTCCCAAAGCTCTGGAATAGCACGCCTACGGTTTCTTAGGCCTATCCGAAGCCAAAAAGGCTGCCAAATCCGATTCTGAATAGTTTTTAAAGATCCGTCCACAAATAACGGCGCTACAATTTTTTGAAAGTTCAAAATTGGCTCAAAATGAGCGCTAAAATCGCAATTTTTATATTCGAAAATTAACGTCGCACCCTATACATATTATACATGTATCTTATGTAAAAAAGCCTCAGGATTCCGAATCCGTGTCGTTTGTAATGATTGGATCGAAAATAAGGGCGCTACGATTTTTTTTGTGAATCAAGGGGTACGTATTTCTATTGATTTAGTTTGTATCGAAAATTTTTATTTTAGAGAGGAAGCGCGGGGAAATGACACCGGTTATAGTCACTAGGGGTACGTAGGAACGTCCCCTCGCAATATAAAGCAATTCTATTTTTTTCATTTTTTATCCAAAATACATGGGTTAAAACCCATCGATTTTGAATTTTCAAAACGTTTTCCCAAAGCTCTGGAATAGCACGCCTACGGTTTCTTAGGCCTATCCGAAGCCAAAAAGGCTGCCAAATCCGATTCTGAATAGTTTTTAAAGATCCGTCCACAAATAACGGCGCTACAATTTTTTGAAAGTTCAAAATTGGCTCAAAATGAGCGCTAAAAATCGCAATTTTTTATATTCGAAAATTAACGTCGCACCCTATACATATTATACATGTATCTTATGTAAAAAGCCTCAGGATTCCGAATCCGTGTCGTTTGTAATGATTGGATCGAAAATAAGGGCGCTACGATTTTTTGTGAATCAAGGGTACGTATTTCTATTGATTTAGTTTGTATCGAAAATTTTTATTTTAGAGAGGAAGCGCGGGAAATGACACCGGTTCTACTTACTAGGGTACGTAGGAACGTCCCCGTGCAATATAAAGCAATTCTATTTTTTCATTTTTATCCAAAATACATGGGTTAAAACCCATCGATTTTGAATTTTCAAAACGTTTTCCCAAAGCTCTGGAATAGCACGCCTACGGTTTCTTAGGCCTATCCGAAGCCAAAAGGCTGCCAAATCCGATTCTGAATAGTTTTAAAGATCCGTCCACAAATAACGGCGCTACAATTTTTGAAAGTTCAAAATTGGCTCAAAATGAGCGCTAAAATCGCAATTTTTATATTCGAAAATTAACGTCGCACCCTATACATATTATACATGTATCTTATGTAAAAAAGCCTCAGGATTCCGAATCCGTGTCGTTTGTAATGATTGGATCGAAAATAAGGGCGCTACGATTTTTTTTGTGAATCAAGGGGTACGTATTTCTATTGATTTAGTTTGTATCGAAAATTTTTATTTTAGAGAGGAAGCGCGGGGAAATGACACCGGTTCTACTTACTAGGGGTACGTAGGAACGTCCCCGTGCAATATAAAGCAATTCTATTTTTTTCATTTTTTGTCAAAAAAATGGGTTAATATGATCATAATAAACTATTCAAATAAACAATTATTTTTAGGTATTTTTAAACGCTTTAATATGGGAAACGAAACCACGCGGTTTTACTACGTATAGGCGGAACTAAGAAATGTTGCGCAGGTCAGTTTACAACTTCATTCTTACTTGAAGGTCGTTTACAAGGTAACGCAGATTCTAATGGCCAGAATGTTGTGGTAATACCCGCCGAAATATCAACGTTTTAATTTTAAAATTGACACATATTGTTAATCGTTTTCTTTCATTGGCAAAAATAAGAATTTAGATAGAGAAAAAGAATAAACCGCAATAACTTCTATAAACAAGTGTGGGTTAATTAAAAAGCAAGCTCTTAGTAGACGTTTTCAATCTTTGATTTTTCACCTATAAAATTGAGAATATAATTACACTTTTACAATAACAATAGTAACTTGCAATAAATATCGCATTATCCTTCCTTATCCATATAAGATTATGAAAATAGCATATAAATTATTTAACTCTTTTAACAGACTATACATAATATCTTTAAAAATTAATATGGGGGTCCTATTTTATGTCAACGACTTTTGTTTTTTGATTAAGAGACGATTACATGCGAAGAATTGGATACCATTAAATTGTTTCGCATGTATTTAAAAATGATAAGACCCAAATGCAAATAAGTCTTTAGTAAAATTATAATACCTTGAGGGTCTCTAGGCTTCCAGTATTTAGAAAGATCTGTGAACTTATGGCATCATTATTAGCAAGTTTATTTTCATTCTTATTATCTTTACTGCCACTTGCTTATGCTTTGTATGAGAACACAACAGCTTCAGTTTCTTCTATTATACCTAAAAAAATATTTGGTTATATATTATATTAAAATATGTAAACTTCTATTGAAAATATTGATTCTCCAATTAGCATTCATAAATAGTATTCCAGTATGCTTTTATTGAACCTATATCTTCTGGTTATATCGCTTACCCCTTCAGATAAATTAATATCAGGAGTTCTTATTTCACCCCTATTGAAACAATTATTAACAACATTTAGACTTCGTGTATTTAATATCTTCACAGAACAAGCGGATGCACGAAAAACAAATAAAACAGCCATTTACCAAATGACGATAATACCAACTTAGATTTTCTATAGGGAAATTTGATATCGGCAAATATTTTATGTTGTTTCCTATATTTTGTAGGTTATCCCAACGTCATTAACGTGATTAAAGAGAAACAGGTATGAGGTACCGAAATTATCTATGAAAATTATAATAGAAATTATATTTAGAGTGATCAAAAATCGAAATAGTTCAATACCTTAATTAATGTTATTACATACTTAAAAATGTGGATTGAAGAAGCGGAAGAATTGTTTAAGGGATATTTCCCTTATTATTTATTAATTGTGCTGCCCATGTTTATAATGATTTCGCCAATGAATCCAGTTTCGGCAGCTTACGAATTTCCTGTCTATCGTATGCAACATTTTGATTTGCATGGTGTTGCTCATGGTAAAGTTTAACACATTTTTTAAATGAGGTTATCTTAATTTTATAAATAGGTTGCAGAAGTGCATCAGTCAATTTGGAAGCACGGTCTCTCCAAAGTTGGAGCACGTCACGGCACTGCGTTGTTTCGCACGTACAAAATTTAACTGCTGACTACTTTCGGAACATTCGTACCAAGGCTGGTGCCTTGCTCGTTATTCTACCTGACAACTTGGCCGCTATGACTTTGGAAGAAAAACAGGTTTAACTAACTAATGTCTTATTAATGTACAAATTTACAGCAACGTTTTTTAGCATTTGATGATGTTAGAAGACGTAATGTTAGCCGAGGAAATCACAATCCCAGTGTACTTTTTATTATGGTCGAAAGAATTAGAAAAAATATTAGTAGAACTAAGCGATAATGCAATCACCGATAATAAAATGAATTCGGCGACTGAAGCCCTATTTAGCTCAGTAGCTGCCAATGGATATCAAATTGTTATTAACCCACGTAATCCAAATGCGAAGAGCGACATTAAAATTGCTACACTTCAAGGAAATTTAGCTGGGCACGCAGTTGATGGAAAAACAGCTACAATCGCTATTGTGGCCCATTATGACAGTTTTGGAATAGCACCTGTAACTATCCTACTTATAAATATTAATATATATTTTAGAACATACACAATTTTAGGAATTATCTTTTGGTGCTAACTCTAATGCTTCAGGGGTTGTAGTATTATTAGAACTAATGAGACTTTTATCGATATTATATTCTGATCCAAAAACCCGAGGAAAATATAACATTATATTTTTATTAAGCGGAGGAGGAAAATTGAATTATCAAGGTAGTAAGAAATGGTTGGAAGATCAACTGGATTCGCTGGATGGATCTATCATACAAGTATTAAGTATTTTTTACTAAAATGAATTGTACATAACAATAGTTGTTTTAGGATGCTGCTTATATAATGTGTTTAGACACGTTAACTGCCTCTGATGATATTTATATGCACGTGTCAAAGCCCCCAAAAGAGGGTTCGTCTGCTGCTGTTTATTTCAAAGAACTTAAGTCGGCAGCAGCTATTCGATCCTCTTCGATCGGTATTGATGGAGTACATAAAAAAATTAATTTAGCTGACGACCTATTAGCATGGGAGCATGAAAGATTTAGTATACGTCGTTTACCGGCTTTTACGTTATCTTCATTAAAAAGCCATAAAGATTGGCATCGAGGAACTATTGTGGACATAAAGGATAATTTGGATTTCGACAGATTAGAGCTGCATACCAATTTAATAGCTGAAGCGTTAGCTAGTCAAATTTATAACATCTCAGGAAATGAATTATTTGGAGGGAGCTTGGTAAGACGTGTTTAATTTAAACAATCATAATTTCTTGACTATTGTTTACCACAGAAAGTTGAAAGGAGTCATTTGGAAGGATGGATGAATTTCTTAAGTTCCCAACCGCGTTCAGCTCAGCTGTTATGTAATAAAGACAATCTACTTGTGACTTTCCTAAAAGATGCATTTACACGATACCTTCGTGACGTACGTATTAGCTATGCAGTACCTGATAAAAGGGATCCCGATTTTATGTTTTATGAAGTTACCAAAGGGACTGTTAACGTCTATAGGTATGTTTTTTTTTATAAATTCTTTAAAAACTATTAAATTATTTTAAATTTCAGTGTGAAACCAGCAATATTTGATCTCATCTTAACGTTAGTTATAATCGTGTACTTAGGTACTGCTTATTTAGTGATACAGAATTTCCCATGCTTTTATAATGTGGCGTGTAGTATTACTGCTAGGAAATCAAAGGTTAACTAATAACGTAGTATTTTTGCCAAAACGTGTATTAGCATTAGTTCTTCATTATTCATTAAATGGTTTTAGATAAAATAAATATCATAAATATTTGGAGGGCATTTAGTTACATAAAAAAATTAATTTTAAAATTGATTGATTGAATAAAATATAAAAACTTGAATTATTTAAATTTAAACAAATACATAGTGCAATAATTACATAAAAAATCAATCATAAATGACATCTCTATCCATAGAGGTCTCTACTGTCATCAATTTATCATAAAATCGTTAAGTTATATAACCAAACTTTTAAATAATTCAAGTAACTAATACGACTTTTGATCTCTAATAATTAAGTAATCGAAAATGTCCAAGTGGAGCATATTAAGCTATGAAACATGTGTGCACGCAATTGCAGGCTCTGCGGTATGTAAATTTTAAAATAAAAACATTGAATAATTATTAATTTTAGGGGAGTATCTTTGCGATGTCCACATTCTACCCACTTGACACAATAAGATTTAAAAAACAAAGTAAGAGATTGATTTAATTTAGACCAACTTTCTTAAGAAATGTAATTCTAGTTGAAGACTGTAAAGATAAAGATAGCACGTTTGAAACACTATACAAGTTAATACAAAATGAAGGCTTGTAAGTAACCAACCACAACCAACTCAAGATCATTAAAGAGATGCTTTTAGGTCCTCTTTATATGTGGGAATTACACCAGGTTTAATAAGTTTAGGTACCTCGAATTTTATATACTTTTATACATTTCACGGATTGAAACATGCATTGAAGACTTCACCAAAGAGCGACATATTTATAGGACTTCTAGCAGGGGTTGTGAACGTTTTAGCCACAACACCTCTGTGGGTTGTAAATAGTAGATTGAAGGTTTAACTTAATATTAAATATAACCGACAAAAATAATATTCAAAATATTTAAGGTAAAGAAGTACACTCCTTACACGGGAATTTTAGATGGTTTGCTGCACATAGCAAGATCCGAAGGGATAAAAGCGTTATGGTCAGGTTTAACACCTTCGTTAATACTGGTAACTAACCCTGCCATACAATTCACCGTTTATGAAGCTTTAAAACGTAAAGTAACAACCAAAACAGCAATGAGTGTTTTTATGATGGGTGCCGTAGCCAAAGCAATAGCAACTATTGCAACATATCCGTTACAGTTAGCTCAAACCCGACAACGATATGGTAACGAAGGGAGGATGAGCATGGCCGCTCTATTATTAGCGATTTTGAAAAAGGGTGGCCCTAAGGCCTTATACCAAGGACTGGAAGCCAAGCTTTATCAGACCATCTTAACGGCAGCTTTAATGTTTGTGGCTTACGAAAAAATATTCAGATTCGTTTTAATGCTTTTAATGAAAAGGCCACACGTAAAATAATTGCATTTTATACGGTTTTCTCAACTTACAATTCGCACTGGGGGAGGGGAGTGGGGGTAAATAAATTATAGATAATTTGATGTAACGTTTACAATTTGTGCCAAAATTATTGTGTTAAATTTGCCAAATTGTAATTTTCATTTGGTCAGTAGGTGGTGTAAGATACCTTAAATGTAATAAACTTTAAAAATTGTAATTTGTCTACAATTGTGTTTGTAGTTTTTTAAAAATGTAATAACACACAAGTTCATAATAAATTATGAATTTTGTTTAAATGAAATTCATTAAAATCATAACGATGTTTCAATTAAAATATAGTTGTTAATTATCCCATCGTATAATTTAAAAAGGATCGTGTAATGTACCGAAGTTAATCAAAGAGAAAATAAATACAATATTAGTTATGCATTCAGTCGACATTGTAATGAATACTGCTTTATCAAAGAGCGAGCTACGTCAGCATGACCTAAAATAATACACGAATTTAGTACATTTCAAACATCAAATTTTGAGGGAAAAGAAGAAGTGGTTAATCTAAAGGACGATCATTTAGCGCGGTGCATTTATAATTAAAGCAAACTGTAAATTGAAGAAGCACAGACATTCTCATAAAATTGTATAAGTCAGACTCACCTAATTGTAACTCAATGTACAGAACTAGCATGATAATAAGTGCGGGCACTTTACAAGTAGGTCCTCGCCCTTGCCATATTTGTTTTAGTAAGGCCGCAGCTTGATCCAATTGGCCCCTCAATGTTTTGCACACAGCTATATTATATTGCATTACAGCATGTGCACTGTCTAAATTAGTAGGAAACCACTCTATAATTAAAAAAGTTATATAAATCTTAAAATAAACAATAAAGGCCTCCACTTACTGCTGGGTGGATTTGTTTTCGTACTAGATTCCCCTTTTATACAACTTTCTAAACTAATATCTGTTACGTTTTCGGGATTAAGATGTTCCAAAGCGTCCGGAATTTTATCTAATAAAACCAGGGCTTCAGCAGCATACAAATTAGCTAAAAGTCTGCAAAATACAAATTTAATTACGTACTTGCCAACCACCTTTGATCTTACCTATGTGCCCCCGAGAGCTTCGGTTGTGTGAGTAGCGACTGGGCATATTCTAATGCTAAAATATAATCACCCAAACATAGTCTCACGTACGAACTAGCAGCGAGAATGGCATTCTTCAAGGAAGCTATACAATCAGATGATAAAGGAGACGATGGTGCCGGACCAGGACTAGGAGGAGGAATTGGTGGTTGCACTCCCGACATTAATAAAAGAGGCATTGGCGATGAGGCAGTTTCAGAAGGTAATAAAAGATATGCGTTTCTTAAACACAAAGAAGCAAACTCCAATGTTGGAACTGGTACAGCATATGAATCGCCTTCAAAGCTACAACACAAAATGAAAGCTAATAAACGTAACTTAATAGTGTTGGGTACCAAATTTCGTGCTGTATATTTTATATATGACTCCCAGGGCCGTATTTTTGATGATAGAGTTTAATTTTTTTTTGGCATAGGTAGAGACCATCCAGCTTATTACGAATATGCCTTTGAATTTTTTTTCATTTGCTAATTTTGCAAGAAAAAAAAATAAAGAGAAAAACTGCCTTATTTTGATTTACTTCCTGCGCCTTCAAAAAACTAAAATTTCAGTTTTATACCAAATGATGGGCAAAGATTGTGAAATATGCGCGACGATTTCGAATTTTTAATAATTGTTTTTATTAATAATTTATAAACAATTAATGATGGATGGTCCTTATCTATGCAAAAATTTTCAACTCTCTCTCATCAAAAATACGGCCATGAGAGTGATGTCAAGTTTACATTTAAAGTATACAGTATGAAATTTGGTACCCAGGACCCTTAAACCCTAAGCTAAGACTTCCACAATGTTTCTATTAAAGTTTGAAAACTTTGTGCCATAATTTTTCGGCCCATAGATTAATTCTGCTCTATTAAAATATGTGCTTACTAAACTAAATCAAATAAAGCGCTTGAAACCCTTACCTATATTTTTTATCTTTCGATAGATTTTGGGTTAAAACTATCTTTTGGTATTTCTTGGAGCCAATTACTTCAACAACCATGTCCTTTTGTTTCTTTTGTATATCGAAATCTACTTCATTGGACTAAAATTTAATTTATAATTATTCTGTGTTATTTTTGGAGTTATTGTGTACCTCTTTATGTATTTGTATGCAACATTCCGCAATTCTCAGCCACAGTCTCGCATTTCTGTGATATTGTCTAACAGCAATTATGAGGCAGTCAAAAGCATTTGCGGGGCGACCAGCGTGCAGTAAAGATATTCCTAAATTATATACCAATTCGTTATACTTCGAAGCCCCGAGGATGTATAAAGGGTTCTCTGTGAAATACAACAAATAACTTCTAACGAAACAAGTTTAAATGGCTTACTGACCTGCCTCATTTTTTGATTTATGAAAGAAGGCAATGTCGGCTTTTATAGCTTTTTGGAAATAATGACAAGCCATATTTGGTTTGCCCATTGCATGGTAAATGACTCCTAAATTGTTGTACTGCATTATCGACGATGATTCTCCACATTCACTAAAATTTTATTAAAACTCAATACATTATTGTTTCAATTAACAACAATGTACCTGTATATTAAAGCATTGTTGGGAATGTTATTTAAAATTTCCATTGCTTCATCGTAATTGCCTTTTAGATATAATAGATTTGCTTTCAAAAACGTAGCTGTGATGCTCTGAAATTGTCAATAAAAAGTTATTAAAAAGAGCTAAATATAGGGCATTCAATTTAGTTTTGTTCAATTCAAATAAAACGTGTCGAGCAAGTCAAGCTTGTCCTTAAAGTAATTTATTAAATAAAACAGGGCACGTTAGATTTGTATTAATAATAAGTTCTTTGAAAGAACCCTTCAAAAATGGTTTCCGTTAGATTTGTCGAAACTATTAAAGTTCCTCTTTTAATTAGCAAATTTTTTGGTTCGGTGTCTTTTAAAATGGAAACAAACCGATATTCTGTTTCTAAACTTAATATCGCAATTAATATTGTCTTAGTTTTAACATTTGGAACATTTGTAATATTAGCATTGATAAATCATTTAACGGTAGCTAAAAACAGTATTCTAACAAAAACCACAGATGCTTTAGAAATACTATCAGCCTGTTCTCACGTTATTGTTGTTTGGATATCCAGCGCTATATATCAGCAAAAACATATAAATTTACTCATGAAAATTAAAAACATCGAAAAGCGTTTACAAAAGTTAAATGTTTGGATGTGTTTTAAAAAAAACGCGAACGAAATTCGAATAAAGATAATAATAAGATATATTGGGATAATTCTTTGTATCATAACGCAAACATTATTTTACGAATTTGAGAGGAGTCCACACGGGTTCATTCTTCATAGTACTTTCTACATTCCCATCATAATAAATTCAACAATTTGCCAACTTTTTCTGGGTTACATTTCAATCATAAAAGAGAGTTATACAATTTTGAATCGAAACCTTCAGCAAATCTCAATTGATATTGACCATCAACCCCATAAACCAACTTTAAAAATAAGATATCTACAAAATAAAGTGCACGTGCTGAAAATTATATCAAAACTACATCAAGATTTAACTAAAATTGTTCACGACTTTAATGCAGTGTTTGGAGTCGTTTTACTGGGATCCTTCGGAGTTACTTTTGTAGTAATTATAATTGATTTTTATTATTGTATTCCCTTACTTCAAAAACCGAGCTACAAAAATTTAACTATTTTTATAGCCACTTTATGTAATTGTTCGCCGTATATCATTGAAAGCTGTCTCTTGTGTCATGCCTGCAATTCAACTAATGAAGAAGTAAGTACAATAAATGCAATACCATTTGTACATATAGTTTTTAGGGCAACTCGACAGGTATATTAATTCATACGTTTGAAACCAAAGATCCAAATATAAACATGGAACTTGATTTGTTTTCTTTGCAATTATTTCTGGTAAAAGTCCAGTTTAATGCGGGTGGATTCTTTCCAATAGATTATACCTTAATATTCTCAGTAAGAACTCGTAAAGTTATATTTTAACTAATTAAAATGTTATTTTTAGATTATCAGTGGTGTAGCAACTTATTTAATTATTCTTACTCAATTTTCTACGTAAACGTACTAAGTAAAAATAAATATACCTTTTCATCCTCGTCGAACAAATTTTGTATTTCTTTCTCAGCAGATGGAAGTTTGTGAGTCAACAAGAAACAGCGTGCTTTGTATTTCACTAGTCTTTTCTTGAACTTTTCAACAATAGGATCGACCACAGCAGGCTACAAATACAATTAAATATAAACTAATAATTATAATTAAATATTTACCTTCTTTTCTTTAACTTCCTTCTCAACATGTTTTAATAACTTTTCTCCCTGTTTTAAATTAGGTGGATTATTATTAAATAATTGGTTTTCTAAATAGCTTAAAAGGGTTGTAGCTTTATCTAATTGTCGAGTGCATATCTGAAGTTCCACTAATAATATTCCAACTTGCTTTGCTAGCGATTCATCTAAAACATAATACATATACTAAATACGTTAGATCTCAATATAACTTATACCCATTGGTTCAATATATTTATATACTTTCTCCATAATTCGTAAAGCAGGAGTGTATTGTGTTTGATGATAAAGAACGACAGCTTGATTAAAATGAGCTACACAATGATCAACGTCGTCTAAATGGTCTAAACGTAGTCGAAACTACAACAATAAAACACTGGTTGTGTTGTAGTGTTAAACAAATTAGATAAACTTTATCACCTGCATAAAAAAAGAGTTCAAATTTTTATAAAATGTATCAGTCTTTTTCAAACCAGTTTTTAAGTATTCCACTACAATTTTATTGTGAGCTACTTTAAAATCAAAGGTTCTATTATCCAATTTGTTAATATGCTGCAAGCATTCCCCGTAGTTACCCCTAAAAATTGAAAAGTAAGTTTAACGATATTTTTAGGTTAGAACTTACTTTTGAAATTCTGCCAATGCATGTTGTGCATATTCACGTTCTTGCTCAGAGACACAATCAACAGATTTTTCTATTTCATCTTTGTCTACCATTTTAATAATATATAATCACTCAAAATCTATTAAAACTTAAATGTTGCACATCAACTACAAGAAATAAATCGCCATATTAATACTTGTAGCGCCATCTATTGAACTTCATATGTAAAATATTACCCACGAAATTCAATACACACGTATATTTCCTTTGAAAATAATTTAATATTGCTTTCAATAAAAGAAAATAAAAGTACATAAATATAAATATATATAAAAGAAAGCTAAAAGTGTTTGATAACAATCAATAATTATACCTACATAAATAAATATGGTTGTTCAAATTGTCATAAATACCGAATTTACCTTTAAACCAATGTATTTGCTTTAAAAATTACATTTATGTATAAGATTGAAAAAATATACATTTTCTTTTTATATGGTTGATAAACTTTTAAATGCCATACACATAAAATAAGCATAAGGTACATTTTACTGAGCAATGACTACCACTATTACTACTACCCCAAAAGTGTAACTTTTAAAGCTTAATATTATAAAAGTAGTAATGAACGTTATCAAGGCTTTGTTTTAAAATAGTAGTACTTAAGATTTTCATCATGTAAAATCATTCACGCACAGAATAACTACATCCTCTTAAATTGTTTATGCAGTTATCATACATTATTTGCAAAAATATTAATCAAAAACAAATTTAAGAACTGTAGTCATTGCAGTAAACAAATATACAATACAAGATGTATAAGAAAAATCTTACTAATCATGTGATGAATATGAATATTTTACAATTGTGTGTTCTTATTGCAATAGATGTTTTCTAAAATATTTTATATCCAATTTTGTCTTTGACTACAAAGTGCCAATACAAAACTGACTATATTTTTAATCAGTCTGTTGTGTACTTACAATTATTATTAAACAAATTATAAAATACGTACACATTGGAATATACAATTTAATCAAACTAGTACCTTTAAATTGGACTATGTTGCCCAACTCACAAATTTTAAGAGTCTCAATACAGTAAAGAAACTGCTTAAAACTAAGTGCAAGACCAATTTCGTGCGTCTTTACATTCAACCTTATTATTTAAAAATTTCACTAACGCTTTGTAACAAAATTTTGATTTAAAATTATTCTTATACCTCCCTAATATTTGTTTATAGGCCAACTTATATCACAGTTTTCCATAACAATTTCTTTAGGCTGATCCGTAATAAGATATATTACGATCATTATAGCTGTAAGATTGCCCTTATAAGAAATTAGACTGAATTTATACAATTAGAAAATAATCTTTTGAAAAACATAAAATGTGTATGTATGAAACAAATTGCCTTATCGAAGTTGAGCTAAAACTTAATTACATTATTTACTTCTGCTGTACAATTATTTTCATTTCTAATACCTCTTCTTGTGCAACTAACATTAAAATAAATAATAATAAAGGATTATACATTATTATGTCTGAATTAAAATTAATGTATTAAATCCTTTACCTAAAAAAAAAGGAACACACAAACATAATTTACAACAATTTTAAAGAGGAATGCAATGAAAGTGTATTATAAGAATTCTTCAATTACTGACATCCTTTACGGTCAATCAAAATGGACGAGGAAGCTTTTTCATTACTCTACTTACGTGAAATAACTTGATAAAATTAGAAAGTAAGATGTATACCTGTATTACTGTTTTCTGTTTTTTTTTGTTGAACACAATAAATTTTTAGTGGTGCTCATCAGATCTATCGTTATCCCCATAAAACTTTGGCTGAAAAGAAACAAGCTTTAGTATTTTATATTAAAGACTATAATTATTTATCTAAATCATTTTCATAAATTTCTTTGTTAATGAAACTTCACACAATTAAGAAAACTCAAAGCAAACGACTTACATATTAACAAACATAGCCAAGACAATGACTCTGAAACTAATCGTTTACAAAAATTACAAATGTGAAATACTTGCAACTTTCAAAATATTATCGAAGACAGTTAAATTAATTTCAAATTCAAACCAAAAACCTGATCTTTGTATCTCATAACGTAATTTTGGAATTATAAATTTTATGCTTTCTTAAAATTGGCCATTTATACTTTCAAAAAAGTCATAAATATTAAAAAGCCAGTTTATTCAAAATGATTTCCAGGTAACCCACAATAATGGTTTATTAATCTGAAAACTCACCAAATCATGCAAATCTGGTTGACCTTTAGCATTCTCATCGTCGTCATCAGAGTCTTCTTCGCCAGAAGTGTCAGCATTCCCTCCTCGGTCTACAAAACAAATATTATCATTTATTTTAATCAATGTTTAATAAAGCACCTTTAACACTGCAGTCGTTATTTGAATGTTGATGCTTTGCCACCGTGAGTATGTCATAACAATGTAAACAGACACGTAAAGGTTTTGAACTTTGATTGGGAAGTAAAAATCGTTTATTCGAACATGGACCACAAACCACTGCCCCACATTTACGACAGTGATGCTATAAAAAAATTTATTAGCATAGCTCTTTGATTTAAATAATTGCTTCCTACCCTTCTGTTTATAAGTGTGAACTGTGTTTTCTTACAATGCATACAAAAGGGAGCTTCGCCATCAGGTACCCAAACAGCTGCGTGTTCTTCGGCAGCCTTTTTTCCACCTATAAATGTTTTACATTAATATACTAAATTAAGCATGCAATTGTTTCAGAATACTTTTTCGTAATAAATCTTCGATGCATTTATTGATATGGGCCATCCACTCCTGCTTTTCTGTAGCTGTTGCTGCATAAACAGCAAATGATTTTGAAGCCGTTCGGATCAACCAACCATTTCTATTCACTACAAAAAAACTTATTACTATTTAATAAAGTAAAATTGAAAAAAGGAACTTACGCCCATCGTCTTCCAAACTTTCTAATTTCACCTCCTCTAATGGTATGATATGTTGCTTATTGTATTTCTTTTTATTAATAACAATGTTTCCATATACTAAAATATCGTTGAAAAGAAAGAACTGACGTGCCTTGGGTTTCTTTCTGCACATCTTTGTGAGAACCCCTTCTCCGACCAAAACTCGTCCTGGTACACCCAAAGGCTGCAAATGTTATCATAGTAGAATGTATACAATTATAAACATAAAATAACACGTACCTGCCCAGAACTGCCGAAGCAGCTTTCAACCATTGCAATTCTTCGTGCATTTGCCTCACTGTTAACTAACACAGACATATTAAAGATTAAGAATACGCAGCTTTAAATAGAAACACATTATCAATCAAACCACACAGTTATGAATCATCACAAGTCATTCCTGCCCCCGGTGGTCATTTCATATGTAATCTATTTCATAATAATAGACTTTTGCTAATCTAACGCACTAAAGATCAATTATTAACGTGTATTAACGTGTCATTAAAGGAAATAGACCACAAAATGCTAAACAGACCATAAACTATTATAGTGACGTACAGTCCTAACCTACGTACATAAATATTAAACCAACACGTAAATGTTTCATAAAATGTTTGGACTATATATAAAACTGATGTAATATATAACAAATAAGCCAAAAATTCATAAAAATCTAAGCTGATCGTATTAAATTAATCATTAAATATATAAATACATACCTAATCTATCCACCATTTCGAAGAACACCACTTCGACAACTTACGATGAAGTTAGCTGCACTTTGAAAAATAGTCTAACACTTATTATTTCCTTTTATTTTTAGTCTTTAAATAAATAAAAATAAAATTCTATCATCATTAATAACATAGATAAATTTTAATCTGCAACTTTATAGATAATTGATTAATTATTAAATTCGGATTACATGACAATCAAATTTCCCTAAATGGTAAAAGGCAGATAACTTCACACTGTCTCAGGTCTGTCACAATCACATGATTAATAGGTGTACATTATTAAACTTACATTCGAAATTTTTAACAAATAATACCGTAAATAATGGCTGTGTGTGGTCCAAAATTGTCCCTTTGTGGCTTGATTTTAAGTATTTGGGGAATAATTCAGTTGGTACGTAATAGGGTTATTATTTTACTAATTTAAAATAATTGAACTGTTTCTTTGATCGTAGGCCTTTATGGGAATATTTTACTTCGTACATTCCGTTGCTTTGGCAGAGGATTTGCCAATGAGTGAGACCGAAGCGCTGACATCCATCGACGAATTCTACAACGATGCCGATAAACAGTATTTACAAGTACATAGACTTACCCTGTTTTTATATTGTTACTTAGGAAAATCTTATTTTAGAATGCCTACAATTGTTGGATAGCCGCTTGCTTATACATTATTACTTTGGCTTTCTCTGGACATCAATTTTGGATAAACAATCGTTCGACTTTAAGGGTTTAAAGCTATTATTCTCGACTTTCCATCAATGTCTTTACATTTGGCTAATAAATGTATATTAGTGTATTTTACTTAATATATTTGTAGTATATTCTAATTGTAATTCAAATGTATATACCTGTAGAAACCTCATTTCTTCTTAAAATTAAGTACACTATTGTTCAGTGTCAAATAAAAATGTACATCTTTCTCAAATTTAAGAATGCCTATGACAGCATTTTAAATCGAGAGAGATGAATGTTTTAAAAATACTTTTCAAGTGTTGTTACTATTTCCCTTTAAAACCATTTTAGACACCTATATTTGTATCAAATATATTCTGATCGTAAGCATTATTTGAGTGTAATTGTTAAAGTACAATTAAGCATTAACAATAAGAATTGCACCATAGTTAATTGAACAAAATACACTATTTGAACAACAATATTTACCGTTACAAGCTTTCTTCCTAGCATTTAAACCTAAAGTTGTATTAAGCAAACTACTTTAAATTTAATATCAAAAACATTTAAGTTAATGTCCAGATCAATATGTAGTTAAATTTTAAACTTCCATTCTAAACAATATTAATTTTGATCATTTTAGAATACGTTTCTTTAAATGGAAATTACGTATTTATTAAAAAAATATAAAATTACCATTTTTTCAAAATACATAATTAAAAACAAACATAACTTGAAATGTACTTTTATATTTTGTAAAGATGAATACAATTTTTTTTGCCGTAGCAAAATTTAAATAAGGCGTTTTCAACAGAACTTCTAATCAATTATTTAAATACAAAATTAGAGCTAAGATCGGAAATTTCACTGAGAACGCCAGAACTGAATTATATGCATTTTGCTACTAATTTAAATTAATGCAAAGTACAATTTAAACAGTGATTATTTATCCTATACTCCTCTGTCTTATAATTTAATATATTACATTTTTTTTCTTAGTTTAAGAACTTAAAAAATCAGTACTCTGCAAATTTAATACACTTAATAATTTACATAGTTCTATCGACCTGAGCAAATACATAAATAAAATTAAATGAAAGGGTCGGAGTCTGATGAATTAGAATTATTATTGTAATATTGATATAATTTATAGGGATCCTTTTTCACAATTACACTGTGTACGCGTTGGCTATTGCTAGGACCAGCGTAGTTGTAATCATCTTCTTCGACCTTTATTGGTGAGGTACCAACACTTACGTTAACCTTTGAAGGCAGTTTATTATTTGGAGGAGAATAATACTTAAACAATTTTTTGTCGCTGTAATTTGAATTTGAATTTTCGTAAGGACATTCAGTTTTATACGTTACATTATTATAGGAAGTCAAATTATCTTGGCTAGTGGTATGTACAGGGGGTGGAAGAGGAGGCGTGTAACTTTCTGACTTTGTAGATACCCTATAATCGGCAAAGTTAATCGGTGGCGAACTGGCACCCTCCGATATTCTATATGGTTTAAAATTTTCAAAATGATTAATATTTTCGAATTGAGGTAAAGCATTATTTCCTAAATTATTAGAGTACTGATATTGTTCATATTTAAAATAGGAAGGATTTGAGTAATTGTATGAATAGCCATCATACATATTACTGGTGCCTGCTAAATTGCTGGATGTTACAGGTTTAAATGATGAATTAGGGCCATTGTAGCTAGTACTTGCACTACAAACCTCTGGAGATATCCATCCTGAACAAGATGGCTTCTCTTCCGTAGTACTAATATTTGGTTTTACGTCTTCTTTATTAAATTTTATGCTCGCAATCATATGGCTGCTGGAGATATCGTCTTGTGATTTACTACTATTACTAGTGGTTCGTTTCCTGTGTACCCTTTTCTTCATTTCTATCCGTTTTATTTTGGATAAAGGAATATTATCTTCTTTGTCATATCGACACCGTTTATGACAGCTTTCCTGTGTAGAACAATCATCTTCACTGCTCTCACCAGTCGACGATTTATTTTTGTAATACCTTTTTGTTTTTGTTTGATGTAATTTCATTTCCTTATTTACTCTACAACGAAGATAATTAAACTCGATACGAGTTAAAAAATTATATAAACAATTACTCACCGCGATTTTTGCTTCTTCCTCTTCGATTTATTTTTCGGTGGTGGGGAAGGACTTTCTCTGGATGGAGAAGTACTAGATCCACTGTCGGTAGAACTTTTGTTGCTGCTACTACTCGAAGAACTACTGCTTCTGCTAGACGAACGTCGTCGTTTCGATCGCTTTTTAGTTGATCGTTTGTCTTTTGTTTGTTGATTGCTTTTTAATCTAATTTTTAAAGGCAAAATAGGTCTACGATTAGTTTCGCTTTGTTCACTCTCAGTATTATTAACAGCTCGTTCAGGTGTCCTCGGGTTGTGATCATCCGAGTCTGATTCAATTAAAACAATTTCAGGTGTCGGTGGTTCGCCAATGATCACATCAGAATCGTGACTGCTATCAGAGTTTATCTCAATGACTTCGATCGTTGGGCTCCTAAAAGGATTATTATTGACCGCAATGGGTTCTGAAATGTTGACTATTGTAATGTCACTATCCTCCTCTGAATCAGAGATTAAATATGGAGAATCGTGCTGATCGCCGTACACTATATGTCGATCATAACCAATCATGTCGAACGGCGATCGCATAAAATTGTAAAATTCGTGTATAAAGTGATTCGTTTTTGTATTTAGATAAGGACTCAGTAATTGTTTGAAAGAGCGACTTTGGATGTGCCATCTAGGCAAATGCTCCATTATAACATCAACTAAATACATTACTTGTTGTGTATTTTCTCTTAATAAAGCGTTCAATTCTCGATTTAACCATGGAACAAGTCTATTTCTTGCTGCTGGATTTTCTCTAAAACAATTTGTTTAGAAATATTCTTATTGACAAAGTTAAGTAAATTGGCCCTCACAGATCGTTAAATTCATTGCGTACATAAACTCTTTCAAGTTTGGAACTCAGAAATGTATGACCCATTTCAGGACGAAAAGAGCTCTGTCCCGAAATAAGTGCACAATTTGTGATTTTATGAAAAAATGAGAACGGCATGTTTGAATGTTGATAAATAAACATCATTTTTTACAAGAAAGAAGTGTTTCGTTGAGAACTATGGTTTTTTGCTTAGTAGAGTTGATCCTTTTTTGCATAAAAATCTAAATTCGTCGTTTCTCCGACTATTATTTTTTTCGAAAATAAAGAAACCCAGCCTCGTATTAACAAAGTTAATAAATGTATTTTCAGATAGAAACATGACATTACTTTACGATTTTTGTCAAAATTTGACCTTTCTTATTAATAAAAAAATAAAATAGAATGAAGCTGTAGAGCAACGTAACTTTTCAATATAATAAATTTAATTATGTATAGAACCTACAAGGTTTCAATATCTGTTAAATTTAATCAAGAACATAAATGACAAAAAGAAATGTCAGATATTTCTCATTGTTTTTCTATCTGAAAATCTATTTGATTACTTTGTGAAGACGACCATCAGCTTCTCTATTTTAGAAATACATAACAAATCCAGAGAAATTAGATTTTTATCCAAAAAAGGATCACCTCTACTAAACAAGTAAAATTTCGCCTTTTAAGAAATCTTCAGACCTGTTCAAATCTCTGTAATAACATATTTCCTGGTTGCAAAATTCATAGATTTAATATACGAAATAATTTTAAAGATCCGACGGGCCAATTTTCTTAGCCAACAAGTAATACCTTCTTGCTTTTATAACAATTACCTATAGAAATGTGGTGCAACATCACGATACCGACCTGTAAAATCGGGAGGTGCATAAACCCACATATTAAACATATAAATTTGTCTACGAAAGCTGGTTGCAGAACTAGCCCTTCTTGTATTTCGAAGCCTACCAAAACGACTAAAACAATTTTAAATTAGTCATCAGCAACAAAGAGAAATGATTCCAACCTTGGTCTGGGTAGAATATCGGGAACATTATATAAACTGTTTGTTAAAGGATGAGATAGAAGCATTTGTTGAATTGCTAGTTCACCACCAGGGTCAACAGTAAAAGTAGTTCTAAAACAATAAAAAAAAGAAAGAAAAAGCAATCAATTCATATGAACCTTTGTATACGAATTACCTAAACTGAAAATGTCTCGATGGTATATATAAATTGCCATCAGATAAGAGTCCACTAGTAGGTGCCGGCTCGTTAACAATGAAATGTTCGTCATACTCGCTATTTGATTTTATATTATATATTATAGATTTAAAAGTTTGTTTGCACAATGGGCATTCTGCTTTAATCTAAATAAAAACAAAATAAAAAATAACAATCAAATTATGCAAAAATTTCCAATTACCTTGGACCATTCCAGAAGACACAAATAACAAAATTGATGCATACAAGAATTGGAAAAACACTTGTTTGTGCATGTTCCAAGACAAATTGCACATTTCGGAGGTGGACTTGCTGAGTTTTGTCGGGGGGACGACAAGGGTGACGATATCTCGCTCATTATCAGGAAGGATTGTAATACTTTTCTTGGACTTGTATATTCTTAATAACAAGCAAATGGATCTTGAAAAGAACAAAATACTGATGTTTAATTAGACAAAGCTATTCTTAACGAAATCGTTTCCATTTTTTTATAATACACTTGTAGTAATTTTAACTATATTTATTGTTAAATAACGTCAAAAGTTAAAGACTTCTTGTACTTCGATTGACTACCATCTTCGATTAACAGCACAAATTTTTGACAATTGGATTTGAGAACTGGCGCCCTCTGCTGCGGTTTATATCAAAATAATAAACTAAATAAAAGTGGTAAATTTAAATAATAGTTATTAATTTCTGACTGTGAAACACTAAATATTACAATTATGAAAGAAGAAAAAACTGTTTTGTATAATAATCTATTAATTATGGTACAGTTAATACAAAATAACATCAATTTTGCTTTTAAAGCCGCAAAATATATATACCATCTTTCAAATATTCGATTGTAAGACAATATGAAATCCCACCTAAATCTCTATTTCAACTTCGCGATTTAAATGTACTTGATATCAAACAATTACAATATTAAACGAAACACACATAACTCTCAGGAAAAAAGGTATACTCCTAAATCGGCATAGCAAAGACCAATTACGAGCAACAACAAATTTCTTTTTGTCCAATCTTTCACTGCTTCTCACTTTTCATATAAATAAGTTTCTACAACAAACGTACTCGTAAACACAATCTTGCAGAATTAAAAATACATTACAATTAGAAAGGTTGAGACTAGTACTTTACACAAAAAAAATTGTGCAGTAATGTGAACAATTGAGTTTGTATTCATTAAAAAACTAACACGTTCCTAATCGGAACAAGTTTTGGAATTTTAAGCGTATTTTACAGAGTACCTCTGTAAATTTCAAGAAAATTACTAATCCTTAAACTTATAATGGTCACAAAGATGGTGATGTAAATCATAAAAAAGACAAATCTAAATAAATATTAAACTGTTATAATCCATAAGCTAACTTTGCACTACTCGTTTGTATAATCCGATCGAACAAATCGTCAGACCGATCCAAAACTATATACAAGGGCGCTCAAAGTACATTAAAATTTAAGAGAACGAGGTTTTAGGCCGTTCGTATTAAGAAATCGATGTGCTTTTTCAGTCAGGTCCAGTTGATCCTTTGTGCGACCACAAGCAATCACCACCCACATGGCTTCGAGCTGCAAAAAAAGATTGTTAATTTCATAGAAACGCAATAGATTAGTTAAACAAGCATTAAGATTATTGCAAAAAAAAAAAACATGTAACACTTAGGCTTACTGCGTGCAACAGGCTAGGCAGGGCTTACCTTAAAAGATCGAGGTTCGGAACATTCTTCAAAGGTGATCCTTTTGACTGCAACACTGCGCTGGCCATGGACACGGGATGGGGCAGAGTCTGGATGCAGTTGCTGCCGGGACAAGGATATAAAGCTACAGTACCCAAACATACACCCACACGCTACAACCCAAGCCTAGCCTATATTATTTATATATCCCAAAAACGACAGTAAGAAATTTCATTCATAGTTTACCGAAAATAATCATAAAACTTTCTAATCCAATTTTCTGCTTTGTCGTTTTTTTGATAAACAGAGCACCAATACTAAAATTTCTAATTTAAAACCTACACATTACGAACTTCAAAATAAAAATAAATTATTGAAGTGCAACAAAAAAAAACTACTTATAACTTATAAAAAAAAACAGTGTATCTACAATATAAAATAATTAAAAAATAACAGTAATTTTTGGTAACACTCACTGTGTACGCTATGCATTTGATAATCAAATCAATCAATCAACAACACAAGTAACAAAGAAAACATGCTTCCATATTAAAACAAACTAGCTCAAGTGCAATATACATTCAAAATTAAACTCCCTAATTCTAAATCGAAAATGCGAAGAAATTTATGTATATACTTGCGATCATAGTGTGTGATGGCTTAAGCTTTATCGAGGGAGTCGATACATGTGGTAAGGGATACTTTGGTCGTTCTAAGCTAACTTATAGTTTGCGAGACTAGAGGAAAGCGGTGAATGATCAATGATAAAATTAGGAATGAAAGGAAATCGTTATTTTTAGTGTTAAACACATGCATAAAAAATTTCTTATCATCTCAATATTTACAAACTTAGCATCGAAAAGTATAAATTAGTAATAAATACATAAAACACTTAATTTTGCAAAAAGACACGACGTCGTCGTTTCAAAAACTACTCCCACAAATTTATTCGATGGCACTTATTTTTAAGATCTAAAAAAAGGACCTTCTTCTAATGTGCGCAACTTGTTATTTTTTTAAAAGAAATTTAATTGTAATAGAAAGTCCACAAAAAAACAATTTAAATCTAAAGCTGCCAATAAATCAAACATCTTTACTCCCATACACTTGCAAAATTAGTTTTGCCCACACAAGATCCATAAACCGAAACAAACAAGTGGAAGATATAATAAAATTCTTCAAGCACAAGTCGTTAGTATTTTATCATATTTATCAAATTTTGATAATTAACTTTTCGTTATTACTTAAAAATATCTATTATATAATCACACATATGAAGATTTCTAAAAAAAAAAAAAGTAATTTGGAAAACATGCCCAAGCAAGAAAAAACAATAGTAAAAGACCTAAACCAAAAGAATCCTACCAAAAAACTCAAACGTATTAAAGTGAGACACAGGATTCTACCAGGTACTGGTGGTATAAGAGAGAGGGCTCAATGAATTTTGGAAAGGATTAAAATGTTAGGGCAATAAAATATGATCGCCAAAATGAAACCAATCGACTACCTTGGACGATCCTGATTGATTTATTTCCATCACACCCGGTACATCCATCAATGAGTCTTTCATTATGGATGATGGAGTTGAAAATAAAATATCTTCGCCCAAAGATTTGCTCTACGATTAAAAACGTACGAAATTACTATCGTTGCTCCCGATCTCAATTAATTCAATCAAAAGTAAGTTTTATATTACCGGAGTTTCTATGGCAAAGGACAAGTCGGAGGAGTTGATGCTCGAAGTCGAATTCCAAACCGGGGCCAGCGCTTTACGGACTCTTTTATTTGGTAATATGTTTTCTTTTCCTCCGGCTATCAATGGACTGTTCCTTCTTTTTATTGTTTGATAACCACTGTCGTTCTAGAAAAAAAAGCAATTATAAACAATCTTTATTACAATGTAAATATTTTAATACGTACTGCAATCATCATGCTACTATCAGTCTCATACTGCAAGGACAAATCTTGCTCCTTCTTAACAATTTCTGTGATATCCTCCAATCGAGTGGGAGTATCAGGAAGATTTTTAAGAGGACCAGATTTTTTCTCCATGTCTGCCAAAGCTTTCTTAAAAGGTGTTGGTGTCCGAGGAGCGTCGTCACATCTGGGACTTCGATCCGATTTATGCGGAGTGACTGCTTCCGACGTAGATGGTCTTGTATCGATCTTTTCCGACGCCGTTAAGCCGTTGGGAGTATTTAAAGGACTATAATCGCGAGTCTGTCGATTAAAAAAAATTGAAATCAGACTTAGAAAAAATAAATCCGTTAATCTTACTCTTGCACCGTCCTCTTTTCGAGGTGTTAGTGGCTGTGGAATATTTTTGACGGGTGTCGACGCCAAAGTGACATCGAATGATAAGTTAGGACTGTTGAGAAACAACGAAGGACTAAACGGAAGTTGCTTAATGGGCGTTAGGGAACCATTTTTAATCGGCGAGATCGGTAAATTTTTGCATCTGTCCATTAATAGATTAATTTCCTAAAATTGACACGTGTAAGCAAAAAGAAATCAAAAAGGAAGTGTGAAAGATTTAGCTAACTCAGGCTACAGCTGATAAATTAATAAAATGAACAAGTTATGTACCTCACTACTTGCTGCAAGCAAATCTGAGAAACCAAAATCATCCGAATTATTATCACTATCTGTCCGTCTCCGAGTTTTTGATCCTCTTCTTAAAATCGGAGGAGTTGTTGCACGAACTGACATTAAAGCAGGTACAGGTACTGAAGTATTATTATCCGTTTGATAGTTCGAAGGCACAATACCTAAAAAAAGTCCGTTAATGTCATACTTTGCATAGTAATATGTTTTAAAACTAAAATGAAGTTATCACTAAAATGACCAATTTGTTTCCTGATAAAACGGGACGCTTGGTAATCGTGCTTAAAACCGAGTGTGCACATTCGAGCTCAAAGTGGCACATTCCGATCTCGGAAAATGAAGCGCGCCGCTCCGCGTCGCGCTTCATTTGCCTCCCTCGCTCGGAAATGTGCCACTTTTCGCTCGAATGCGCACATACCCCGCATTCAATGATTTGTCTATATTAATCATCTCCCTTTCACATTCTAAATTTTCTAAAAAAACTACAGTAAGATCTCTGTAACACGACCATCGTCGATTTTTTGGAGGCTCGGAGCCTGTCGTTTCCTCCGTTTGACCTACGGAGACGAGCCCCGGGCTCATATTAATTTTATCAAAATCTTCGTCGAGCGAGTACTTAAGCTCGAAAATTGGATGGTAAATACGGCCGTTAGACCCCGAAGAGTAGGTTTGTCCAAAGTTATTTATATATAGGGTAAATGCGCCGGTTAGCCGGCCTGCGCCCGTTCTCGTCCAGTCAGCAATAAAACAAATAAAAACAATAAAACACGAATCAGCACCTAAAACTGCAAAACATTGCCCATTTAACCAAACGTCTATCTCCACTAATAGGAAAGATACGCATGTTAGCCTACTCAATTTGGAACACCCTGTATATATAAATATCACCTTGCTCGGTCGTTTGACCCGCGCAAAGTAGACGTACCGCAAACTGAATCTTTCGCTTGGCTGGAAGTTCCGAAGCCGATGCTGCGATCGCACTAAGGCACCCTTGCGCAGTGGTCGGGCGATGCCGGCGCTCCGGCGACCGTCTCGAATTTGGGACTTTGTGCGAACTTTCATTCTAAACCGATTCCGACACTCTTTCGCACTCGTGACCAATTAAAACACTAATTAAACACAGTTAAAACTCTAATTTGTGCCGTTTTGCGTGGCAGCGAGCGACGAATGCAGGTTTATTTATGAGCAACGCACAGGTCAGTGGCCTTAAACATAACGTAACGACTGAAATATTTTGGCGATGTCGCTACCTGTTTGGCATATCTAAAAATCAATACTTTGTAGGCTTCGTGAAACATTAATACATAAACTCCGCCCCTTTACTGCGCAAATGTGGCTTAACTTATAGGAAGCTTCCATACGAAGTGCTTCGTTAACAGCTTCGTAGAAAATCAATACATAAACTCCGCCCCTTTACTTAACCCAAATTTTTCATAACTTATACATAGGCAGCTTGAATACAACGTGCTTTGAATGTAACATATGTGCTTCAAAGAATAATTAGGAAATTTAAATTATATCAGTCGTTAAAACATTTTTTTTAAACGACTTTAATACATTACTCAAAAATTGAAAATGCAAATATTTGTTTAATTGTATTATTTATTTGAACTCTTATAAATCAATTTAAACTAGTGCGTGTACCGTAGATGGCTCACACGAGTTGATTTAAATTAGTTACATTATTTGTTTTTGGTGTGTACAAACTTATAAATAATTATAAAACATCGGTACGGCCGTTTTTAAAGTTTCTTAATGGTATTTAACATATACCAAAATTGAAATAAACGGATAATGTTGCAAACTGCATACATCGTTTCCCCCCGCACCCCAGTTGTAAATCGCAGGTTGAAGTGTTAAGAACGTTCTAGAAAATTTTGATTTTGACTAATTAGTCTTTGTGTGGAACAGAATAGTGTTTACCAAAGGGTTTTGGTACTCTCCGAAGTACACCCTGTATATAAATCTGAATTGTAAGCTTATTTTTAAATATTCTGTTTTGTCGTTTTTGTTAAGTCACAAATAATACTTTAAAAATCTTTACGCAACCTTTCTCAAAAATCTCGGCTTTTTTGGTCCTAATGGCTTTCCAAATTGTTAGTTGCGAGGCCCAATATTCATTTTCCTTTGTTCAACGTAGCGCTTTCGGCCATTTGCAAGTTAACGTTATCGCGCTTTCCGGAATCGTGCATTTGAGTTTTTAAATAGGCACACGTGTTTATCGGTTTGTAATAATAATCTCTTATAAATAATTACAAAGCCTCCTAACGACGGTTTTTGGCAATTTTGGAAAACCTTTAATATTTTCTGCTTTAATTTGAAACACCCTTTATAATAGAATTTGCGTTTGCACGTAATTAATTTGGAATTGACGCTTACTTTATAAAATTAAAGCAAATTATTGGGGTTTTGTTTAGAGATCATAAAAAAAATTATATACAAGGTGTTTCGCATTTTGGTGCACCACTGTGAAATTTATTGCAGTCGTTGTTCAAGCGTTTTTTTCGCGATTTTAAAAGTTAAATTTACTTGACGATATAGTATACACAGAAAAGTATTAAACTCGACTTTTTTTGATAACTTGAATTATTGTTATTTTCCCTTCGATTTCGACTTATCGAGGTTCGACTGTAATTATAAATTAACATTAAAGTTACTATACAAATAACATTTATTGTGTATCAAATTGAGATCTTTACTGTAAACAATTTTTTTTTCATATCCTTGTCATTCTTCATTAAATTGTTGTAATCGAGATCGCCCAATTTTTATTCTTTATCTTTTTTATATCACCTTTTAGCAATGCAATCAAAAAGGTTTTACTAAAATTAATTCAAAGGCCCTGGATTTCGAGCTTATGTCATTTTTACGTCTTACGGCACTTTATTATTAGTTACAATCACATTTAGTATTAATTATAATACCTCAACTTCCTGTTGTGACTTTCTGTTATAAATCTAGACCCCCACGGCCGAAATCGGGAACTGTTTTTTTAACTGGCCGACAACCGGCGAACTTACCCTATATATCAAAAAATTCCTTATAAAATTAACTACTTACACGTCTTAATGTAGTGACAATTCAAATGAGAGCCCTTGATTGCAGAAATTTGCGAATTTAATTCAAAACCTAGGTCATCATTGAGATGAATAAGTTTAACGGGGCTCTGTTGAGTGCCGTACACTTCCGAATTTAAATATTGGAATGGAGCTATTTGGTTTGTGTTTGACTCGTTATTTTTAGGCGAAGGTTGCAGTCTTTCGAAGGGATTATTAATTATTAGTGACGTTGGAGTAGGAATTGGCGTTAAAGGACTAGGACTTCTGGTTGCACCATTCGCTGAAAATCCGCCACCACTCGATTGACTACTTGTTTGATCGTAAAACTCTACACCGTATTCCTAAAATTATTATAGATTAATATCGATTAAAATGTAAACAAATAAAGGCACATACGTCGGTGTAAGTCACAGGCAAGGTATCTTGTCGAAGGCATTGTATGTCGGAAGAGGTTTCTGTATGTAAAGAGGCTTTAGTAATCGGGTCTCTCTGTCGAGTATTTTTTCTACTTCGACGACGAACGTCTGAATCAGGAATTCGGCCTTCTGAATCATATTTTCGTCGCATCGTCGAATTCCAATGGTTCTTAATGGCATTATCAGTCCTTAAACAAAATACGACTTTAATTAATCCATTAATCTCATAATTCAAACTTAAAACACAATTAAACTATTATACAATGAACTTATATCGTCAAAGGACGTAGCAATTTAATGAGGACATTGAACTCTATTTTCGTATTATTACTATCATGTGCTCTTGCAAAGAAGTCCTAATTTTAATCAAGTTTTCCTTTTGGCTCACCTCCCGGGAAGCAGCTTTGCAATTTTGGCCCATTGGTTGCCCCATTCCTGATGGGCCCTGTAGATGATGTTGTCCTCAACATCCGTCCAAGCCGTCTTTTTGATATTTGGATTAAGATGATTATGCCACCTTTCTCGACATTGCTTGCCAATTCGCCCTTTCAGATGCCTCGCTATTAATGTCCATTTCTTTGGTCCATATTTCTTAACCAATTCTATGACCTTCTCGTCTTCCTAAAAAAGTTTTATATTAGTTTCTTTGTATGGGTAGCGGTAATTTGCATTTTGAATTGTTTATGTCAGGTACTTGGTAATTAAGCGTAAACGAAAGTTGATATTTTCCCATGCTTTATGGGAACGAACCGGAAGGAATGATTAGAAAAATTAATTCGTGGGTCAATGGCGTGTGGAGTTTGAGCAACATCTGTTGTCTTCCGCAAAATTTGGGTGTTTGGACCACATGACTGTATCGCACAAAATCATGAAGCGTAAACGACGAAACGAAAAGTTAAAACCGTAACTGTTTCTGTTGTGTTACATTTTACAAATTTTAATGGTGAGAAAATGCTTATGAATTTAAAATGAGTTTACTCTGAAGCATGAGATTACGCGAAGAACTTGTAAACAAAATTCATTTGTGTGTGAGTTGAAGGTAACAGAAAAATACTCCCGTGGGGTTGAAAGTCTCAAAATTGAAAGGTGTGATGTTCGCACACCACTATTTTGATGTGGAGTTAATAACGTCTATCTAAGCTTGTAATCAGTTCTTGCAAACACTATTTCCCAGTAACTAAACAATCAAACAAGATAACGTAACAGAAACATAAAGTAACAAGCAATTTTAATAATGTACATTATAAATATTGTAATTCCTGATGACAAATTTAAGATAGGCTTCGTACAATAGCATTTCTTCGTTTCTCTATGAATGGTTTTACATCTCATCTTGTTATCAATATAAACCAGTTCCACCATCTGCAAATACCGTAGCTCTATGATATAAAATTAAAAACCGTTGAAAAGTTTTGAAGTGCACGTGTGCATTATTAACCGAACTCAGTGAATGGACATGGTCCATGAGTCTCCTGAAGAAATCGTTAATAAAATTAGTTGCTTTCTTCAAGATCGGGTAACACATAATCTTCTGATTCAAGTTTGAAGATGGACCATTACTGAACGAGCCCTCTACATTAAAAGGTTCTAACTCAAATTATTAATAAAAGCATATCAAATAAATAATTACAACAAAAAAAATTTGTTTACGGCAATCTTAAATCCCAAAAGAGGCCTCAATGAAGATTTCTCATCCCAGCAGGTCTCAAATTGGAACCCATAAATCAAATTTAAAATAAGCAAAAACGCCATCTAGAAATTGGCAAGTCAAAAGTCTTAAAGAAGGGCAATTAGGGAAATAACGAAACGGGTTGTTACACAATGAAAAAAAATGATGGTCATCAGATTACCAAGAAACAGGTACAAAAGAAGAGTAAGGGGGTGTAATAAATATCAACTGGCGGGCAATTCGTGGTTGTTATGACCCTGACCGCAGATCTTAAATTACGAAACAGGGTGTGTCCAAACAACCCAAAAGGGCCCTCAAGCCCTTACAATCTCTTCTTAATATATGCCGCAAGCGCTCTGGAGGAAATCTAAAATTACCATTCTTTAAGAACGCAAGTTATTATATTACGTTTAAAAATTAAATCAAAAAACATTATCCTCGTGACACACTGATGGAGCTTTTGGCTCAACCTCTTTTTTTACTTTGTAATTATAGATCAACAGTGCTCTAATTACAGTCAAAAGTTAAATGGGAAAAAGACCGTTAAAAAACGCGGCTATTAATGAAAATTCATTTTTTTTCTTCTAAACCTGCCGAGATGCTTATTGGTACGGAATTTGTGCGAGGTGTCCTTGAAAAATATGTGCGGATGTTCTAAAGCTGAACATAATAAAAACGTGCGCATAAATTTGTAAGTCATCGACAGTTCCATAAAAGATGATTTTCTTTTTAAGTCCTTTTGCTTTCAGGTGCTTCAATAATTAAAAGAAAACAGGTGAAACGGAAACGGGGCTATTCCTTAGTACTCTCACACGAACACACACCATTGTCTCCCAGGCCTTTTTTTTTAATTGTAACAAATGGCAGAACCATGTCTAAAGCTTCCTTTTGCAATAACAAGTTCAAGTTCATTAACATATAAAGTTAATAAATGAATTATCCAGGTGCTTTATAAATTAAACATTTCACATTACGTAAAAGTAGAACACCACTTTCGTTATCATTGCCATTCTTCTTATTCGAGCATGAATTTAAAAGCTTCATCATAAAAGAAGATAATGATCGATTTACTTCATCCAATGAGTCACAGCTGGTTGTTTCTAATCATCCGTGATTCTTTTGTAATTTTTCCAACCCTCTGATTTATCTCTTCATTAGGATCTGTGCAGCATCATATGAGGTGTTCAGTAGCACCTCATTTCTTTTGTAAATCCTTTGAAAAATACCATATGTGTTCCATTTAAAATATCAAAGTAAACAGGATTTTCTTGTACAATAATCAGTAATTTTATAAATACAAATGAAACATTGCCTTTTAGAGTATTCTAATAAAGTTATGGACGAAAATTGCAAAGAGTGGACACTATGTATATTTGCTACCCTTCTACTTTGCACACATTGCAAACGTAAATCGTCAGGTGTTTTTTTTTAAGTATTCCTCACCGTACATAAATTTTAATTATACATTAACCACCTGTTCTTGGTGTCGACTTCGTTACATTAGTTTATGACGTAGGTATTAAAAAAAGGAACGATTTCCTACATTTCCAGTTTGCTTTAATTTCAATTATTTGTAAAAAAGAAGTGGAAGACGGAAGACCTGTCCATCATCATCGTCACCACCATATGTGTTGGGAATTGATTGAAGGGCAACGTCCTATTCAATAGTTCCACAACGCTGTGGGAACCGGTCTCGTCGATAAAAGGGTGTTTCAACTATACTTCTTGGAAAAGCTGGACTTTACCAGAGTTACCACCATCGAGCCATGCATGGCCGCTTATTTACGAAGGGGGAAGAACAAAGTCGCAACTACTGAATAATACAAGCACATATCACTGTGGATTCAGCATAGTAGGGATGGAAATATTTTGATATTTTAGGGATTATTCGATTTTGGCTTTGGGTCGATTAGAATTAAAAAAGCGAACCTCTTTCGTCCATGGCCCTTTGACTAGTTCTGGGTTAACCACTTTGGTCCATCTTTGTTGGCATTGGATATCTGAACGGTCTGGAAAATATTGCGCTATCCGTTCCCATTGTTCCTGATATTCTTCGACCAACTGCTTTAATCTTGAATCCTAAAATTAAATCGGATTATTATTAGATCAGTTTACGTACTTAAGCAAGACATAAATTTTATATAAAAGTTTGTTCAGTGTGCATTTATGAATCGATATTTTTTGATTCCCATGATTAAAGAAGAAAAGCAAGGTTTTTTTGGTGGCTCGGTGATTAATTTGTTTTTAAGAAGACGAGTTACCCAAAATCGAAAAATAATTTTTTAATGATGAGAAAAAACTAGACTTTGAGAAGAGAGCATGAGTTGAGTCATTTTATAATAAAAAAATTAATTTTGTAGGAAAAAAAAACATAAAAGAATTAGACCGACTTTTTTTACTAACAAGAAAAGGTTTTGGACTGTCTAAGTCATTGTTTCCCAACCTTTTTTTAAACATGCCCCACCTAAGTCATTCTAAAATTTTGATGCCCCCGTTATGTAACATATAAATATTTTTTTTATATTTAAAAATTGAATTATTCCATAAGTGAAGCCTATTTACAACTTGTTCAAGACAGAAGATTTAGGTTTTAGCAAGAAATCAGTTGAAAATGATTAAGAGAAAAACAATAAGTAAATTTTCAAAATATATAATAGGCAAATAACTAAAATTAACCTTCCGTGTACTAGGTGGGGTATAACTAGCGTGAACAATTTTTTTTTGTTAAAACAGGACGTTTGGTAATCGAGCTTAAAACCGAGTGTGCACATTCGAGCTCAAAGTGGCACATTCCGATCTCGGGAAAATGAAGCGCGCCGCTCCGCGTCGCGCTTCATTTGCCTCCCTCGCTCGGAAATGTGCCACTTTTCGCTCGAATGCACACATCCTCGTGTTTATTACATTTGTATAATTTATCCTGCGCTCCTTCAAATCTAAAATTTTAATTTAATTTAGTAAATATCGATTTTATGTTCAAAAAATGTATTTACCATAGCAATGAGTGGAAGGGAGCGAGAAGATACGATAATCTTGTCAATGCAAGCGAGAGAAAACGATTAAAATTATTCAATTAATTTTTCGTGTAATTTATTGGTCTAAATTGTTGCGAATCATTAAGAAATTGCCGTGAAATTAATTTGTATTTCAATAGGGAGACAAGAATGAAATTCTTGTTAGGTTTTCTTGATACTCGGTATCGTAATTGACATGGGTCATTGGAATTTAGTAGGGGAGAGGGGGGCAGCTTTGAACATCGTTAATTAAAATTGAATAAAACATTTTTCCAACCGCGAAATTTAAATTTAAGGTGGCAGCACGGCTGCCAACTAGTATCCATCAACAGCTGTTTTATTTGTTATGTTAAACTTAACCTACAATTAATAATCGAATTTACGCTACAATTCTAAAATATTTCTTTTTTTGATGTAAGCATCTTCTTACAGGTAAAATAACAAAAAAATTATTAATACATGAAGTGTCATCTAATCTTTATATCTTTCACCATCTAATTACAATAAACAATTTCATTGTTATTGATTATTAATTAGTTTAAATAAATTAATTATCTCAAATATGATATTGGGGCAGCTTTGAACAAGGAACAAGGGGCACGGTTGAACACTTATAAACGGAATTAATTTTAATTCTTATAAATTTTTCTAATTTTAAATTGTTTCTAAAAAAAAAATGCGATCTTTATTACGTGGTTAAGTAATTTTTTAATTTCAAGGGCAATCATGGTTCGAAATTATAAAAAAAAGCGGACAAGCAGTGCCTAAGAAAAAACTAACGCCCAGTATTTCAGTGAATGATTAACCCAGTGGTTTCCAACCTGTGGGGCGCGCCCCCCTAGGGAGGCGCGAGACTGTTGCAAGGGGGGCATGCAGCTGTTTCCAAAATATCATTTTCGACTACAAACCAAAAAAGTCGAATAGGTATCAAAAAATTTTTATGTATATTTTTACATAATATTGTATATTATTTTGTAGCCCATTAAATAAACTATAATATCAGTTGAGTATTTATGAAATTATATTCTTATAAAAGTTAAGGGGGCGCAACAATTTTTTTTTAAAGGGGGGCGCAGGTACAAAAAGTTTAGAAACCAGTGGATTAACCATTCGTTTGCGCCAACGCCTGTTTAAGGCTGCGCACCGCCATGTATTTTACATACTGCGCAGCCTTAAACAGGAGTTAGCGCAAACGAATGGTTAATCATTCACTGAAATACTGGACGTAAGTCTAACGTTCATCGTTATAAAATAAGTCTTGTGAGCTAGATTTATTTAATTATATTTGAGTAAAGTTATTAATGTTAAAGATTTAATAATTATATAGTAACTTTGTTAATTTATCATTATTTCAAAGATTTTATAAATTTTAATTAAACTAATAAATGGTAGATTTGAAAAATAAGAGCAATAATATAATTTATGAGTGAAATAATAATAATTTATGTAGTGGATTTATATATTGTTCAAACCTGAACCAGGCCTGTTCAAAGGTGCCCCCTAAAAGGGGCACCTTTGAACAAACTGACTTATTTTTAAATTAATAATATAGCTTTGATTAAGGACTTTTTTTTAATTAATCAAGGTGTATTATGAAGTAGAGTGATCAGTGTATTGATTAAGACATAAAACATATTTTTCGTTTATTACATTAAGAGTAATAAATAAATTAGTAAAGTGTTCAAAGGTGCCCCCCACTCCCCTACTCAAAAAAGACTCGATAGTTTATACGTTGAAGAAAAAGTTAAGTTTTTGAATTTTTATTAATAGATGCCTATTCTAATGCATAAATAAATATGTGTTTTACTTAAACCTATTCATTATTGGTTATTAAAATGTATTTGTTATCATTTAACTATTATAAAGTACAATTTTGTGGATTTTATTTAATTTTATTTTTGGGGTATGGTAAACCCCACCTACAATGGCATGTGACATTTAGTCACCTAGTATGCGGAAGGTTAAGTACGTTTTCAAATTCTCCCTTGAATAATGATATTGCCCCCCTAAACATTTAAATTGCCCCCATGTGGGGCGTGGGACCCATGTTGGGAAACACTGGTCTAATTCATTTGAGGGGCGTCTAAATTTATATAATCCTTAGCACCCATCTTCGAGTTAAAACAGATTCATACAAAAATCCAACGCTGAAAAATTAGAATAAATGAAAAATTTTATTTCAGTAAAAAATTTATACCATAGGCGTTCTCAAAGCTGATCTAAACCCGAAGACAGTAGCTCAATTTTTTAAATAGTTCTAATAAAGATCATTAAAGAGGTTTTTCCAAAATTAAATGATTTTAAAAACGTTCTGAGTTAATTACAATCTCCCTAATTTTTTTTCTGTTAAAATAAAGCCTTATTGATAACATATTCACAATTTAGCACCGCATTTAAACCCGAAGACATTTATTCGATATTTTAACGTTTGCTAATAACAACCATTAAAACGATGTCCCAAATTTAAATTATTTTAAGACGTTCTGAGTGAAAGGCAACTACTTAGATTTTTTCATGTTAAAATAAGGCCTTATTAATTACGCTAGAATTTATAAAAATTAAAAACCCTTCACATATGATATTCATAAAATTTGAATTCGCAAGTTAGAATTCTTCTCCTTGACATTAAGATCACATTGGTTTCTTTTTCAGTAATTATAGATCTAAATTAAGCACCAAGTCATTACCTCTTCCTTGCTCCATCGTCCTTTATTTATCTGTTTTACAGTTTTAATATGCAAATCGTCCGTAGCCTCAGAATCGCTCGAATCATCACAACCGCTCGATTCAGAAAGTTCCTGCTTAGCCCTGAAATCAAAACAAATTATTAGCAATCGAAAATGTGAGGGAAATGGGAAAATAAAAACATAGAAATTCCCACGTAATTTTATAAAGCGACACATTTTACGTAATCTTGGAATTAGGGGTTGATCAATAGAATCCGAAAAAGGCACCTTTTATGAAAACCCAGCTGCGGAAACAGAATAAATTCACCCTTGTATCAAAATTTCAACTTTGAAAAAATTTCTTAAATTAATTTCCATTGGATGTTGTTACACATGCATCATCTCAAAGCGAGGGGTTTAACCCTTGTTTAGAGCTAGGCAAATCTAAATAAATATATAAGGTATTCTATTGTAAGATATTTGCATTGTGAATCCTCTAAGCTTCTATTAAAAAGAATAGAAAATAGGGCATTCCCACAAGTCTAGTGCAATGCAACTTAGGTGTATGGGAAAAAAATAAGAAGGGTAAGCGTCCTTCTATTAGGGGTAGATTGTAAACTTAAAGAAGGGACCACTGCAATGTCACTTTTACAAATTGTGACCAAAGGTAAAAGGTCGCCATTCTATTACAAAGTCGAAAAACATGTTCTACAATCATTTAAATTTCTACCATTAATTAAAAAAGAAAAAGGTTACCGAAATTTGCAAAAACCAGCTGCATTATTTTTCTAAGAAAACCCTCAGCTGTCTTTAAATAGTTTTTAATTTCTTTTCGGAAGAATAAAAAAATATGTATGAATCGAAAGTAATTTGCTTTCCGATGTGTCGATAAATAGGGCTTTTAGGTCCCTTCCATAAGAACGGAAGCAACATACGACGGCAGGAAGTGAATTCTTAACTACGTATACGAAGCATATCTCCTCCTCTAAGGGGGTGGCACAATAATCTTCTATTATTACGCAGAAGATTATAATTTTTGAACGGCTTGATTTTTGATAAAGGTTATATTTATTTTTAACAACCATTGTCGGTCCCTTCTAAAAAGAAAAGCGGAGAAATTTGGACAGATGCTTCCTTCTGGAGGGTCGATATATTAAAATTTTTAGGATCAAAATTTGAAAAATCTCTTTGGTTGCCCTAAAAAAAAACTATTTATGAATAAGCTCCTTGATTTTAACATAAAATAAACTACTTCACTATATAATTAAATATAATTTGCGCAAACTATGCATGGGAGAATCTAACAACAACCATTTGGTATCTAATTACAGCTACTAAAGCAAAGAAGATGCTACATATGGACATTTTTTGTTATTAAAATTATCTCCAGTTTACGCCTTAAAACGTTCAATATTAGATTTCTAAATCTTATCAAAGTTAGTTGTGCTTCGTAAGCAAATGATGCTCCGAAATTGGGACAACTCTTATCACAAAATATTTGCATATAATTTAAGCTTTCCAGTCAAGGAAAGGCTATCAAACTTAATCACAATGACCTCCGTCAAAACAACTCTCTCTCTCTCTTTTCAAAATAAACAACGAAGTCAATTTCTTTTCCACAAGAAGAGAAAACTCAACCCCAAACTATTTTAATAACTCGTCGAAATTACCATCAACTGAAAGCAACCAACTGTTGGATGTTGATAAAAATAATAAGTTATGTAAGATGGATATTCATTACCCCTAAAAATGAAACACGTAACTTAAGGCGAACAATAGCACGTGCCACGACATATGCCTTAGGTGGTTGCACCGTGCATCTGTCTACTTAAGGGTCGTGGGTGCTGGTACTCATTCTTCCTTGGACGTTGAACTAACCTACAGTTAAGTTTAACTCCGAATATTGAACTTGAAATTATGGTCTGAGGGTGGATTATGCACCTGTAATTTTTTTTTTGAGAATATCCTCAATCTTTAAGCAATCCATTCTTCTTCTTTGCGTATTTTCTATCCTTTCAGTCTTTTAGTATAGGCCTCCCCCATCTGTTTCCAGTCTTCTCTGTCTTTAGCCAAGCTTTACATGTTTCACTATGTCGTCTTTCAATCTTTTCCTATTCCGTTATTGCAACGTTGTGCCTGATCCATTTCCATTTTTGCTTTGCAGCTTGAGCAATGACTATTGTTTTTTCTCTTATCCAGCCATTTCTTCTCGTGTTTGAGCTACATATGTGATGCTTGGTAATCTACAAGAGTTAAAGTCCACAATGTTGAGATGTAAAACAAATCTTTTGGTTTTACAAGACATACGAGAGTTTACCAAACGCCACCCAGCTCATTTCTACTCTTCTAGCTGTTTATATTTGGTTTTTTAATTTATTTTAACAACTTGGTCTAGATATACAGGGTGTCAGACGGATAGGTGCTTTCGGGCATTGTTGTGAATTATATCTACCCTATTTCAATGCATACCCGATATGGGATTTGTTTTTTTTTAATTTTTAAAAATAATATTTTTCTACATGTCTTTATTGGCATAGTTAACCCTCCGCATACTAGGTGACTAAATGTCACATGCCATACTAGGTGGGGTATGCCATACCCCAAAAATCAAATGATATAAAATCCACAAAATTGTACTTTCTGACAGTTAAATGATAAGAAATATATTTTAATAACCAATAATTAATAGGTTTAAGTAAAAAACATATTTATTTATGCATTAGAATAGACTTTTATTAATAAAAATAGAAAAACTTAACATTTTCTTTAACTTATAAACTATTGAGTCTTTTCTTGAGTACTAAATTCCAATGACACGTGTCAATTACGATACCGAATATTAAGAAAACCTAACAAGAATTTCATTTTTGCCTCCTTATTTAAATACAAATTAATTGCACGGCAATTTCTTAATGAGTCGCAATAATTTAGACCAATCAATTAGACGAAAAATTAATTGAATAATTTTAATCGTTCCCTCTCACTTGCACTGACAAGATTATCGTATCTTCTCGCTTCCTTCCACTCATTGCTATGGTAAATACATTTTTTGAATATAAAATCGATATTTACTAAATTAAATTAAAATTTTTGGTTTGAAAGAGCGCACGGTAAATTATACTAATATAATAAACACGAGGATGTGCGCATTCGAGCGAAAAGTGGCACATTTCCGAGCGAGGGAGGCAAATGAAGCGCGACGCGAAGCGGCGCGCTTCATTTTCCCGAGAGCGGAATGTGCCACTTTGAGCTCGAATGTGCACACTCGATTTTAAGTTAAATTACCAAACGTGCCGTTTTACCAAAAATAAATTGTGCACGTTAATTATACCCTACCTAGTACACGGAAGGTTAATAACACATGCGAACAAAACTTTTGGAAATATTCTAATTAATAAACTATTTATTACGCTTTTTGAAATTGAAGTTTACGATACTACAACTCAAAAATATTACACATAAGGCCTTGCAACTTGGGGGTATGTTTAGGGTCATTTATAAGTGGGTTTAGTTGCAGTATTTATTCGTCTGACAGGCTGTATATATTCCCTTACTTGTTTAATTCATTCTCATCGTAATTGTGTAATGGTCTTCACTATTTGACATTATTTTTGTTTGAACTAAATTAATTTCAAGACCCCTTTCAAAAAATTCTCGATGTGGTTCTGTGATCATAAATTGGGAAGAAAAATGATTGTGCATCTCCGGAAAATACTTAAACAACCTTAGATATGCAGATGACGAGCTTCTGATTGCCAATAAATAAAAAAAATAGCCAGAAATGATCACAGAACCACGACATTAGCAGTTCTCACAATAAAAAAGTTAGATCCTTTGCGTAATTTCCAAATGTTTGTGTACAACATTACAAGAGATCAATAGTACTAATAATGGCCGATTTTGTTAAATTAGTGTGTTGAGCAAACTATAGATTATTTACTTATACAAAATACAGATGTGGGGGGTGCATGTGGCTGACCCCACGCAAGAGGGGTCTGCAATGGCAGCTGCAAAACACCCCCATGACACGAGGACACAATGTCATCAAGAACGGGGTAGTTTTTACTTTCATTGTTAACGAAATGAGGTGGGAATAAGTACAAACAATACGATCCCCCGATTTTTCAAAAAACACAAAAAAGAAAGTTACTTCTCTTTCGGCAAAGGGTTCGTTGTGCATCGAAGTATGCTTCCTGTAATAAGGAAGCAATTAACAACCCCTGCTATAAAACTGAGGGGCTTCACAACAATGAAAGGAAATCCAAAGATGAAGATTACGTAATCTAACTTTTATTTTTTCCAAAAGTGACCAAGTGCTAAAATAAATTAATCAGACTTGCCGATTGTTTGTGGAGAGGATATCAAAAGTTTTGGTATCGATCAGAATTAAGGGCGAGCCATCTGCTGAAGGGGCTTTGGGACACCTGCCGGGCCCGCATGACCCCTCACATGTGCTTTCATTACACTTTTCTGACGATCTATTGATAATAGAGTTCATTACCATCGCTTGCATACGTTTAAAATGTCTGATTATGTCCAAGAAATAAAATGTCCCTTCTATATGGGGTGCCGATAGGTTCACTCCAACAAATCCATTTGCTAAAAGAGAAGTTATTAAATTGCGTCCTCTATTTTCAATTTGATTCTAGTCACATGCTGCATACTTGAAAAAAATTGAATTCTGAACTGCTGGATTGGATTACTTATTATTGGCGATTTTCTTAAAGCTTCCTGTTCCTCGTTAAATATTCCTTTTGAGTCATGAATAAATTCATAAAAAAACGTTCTCAAAGTTATAGACAAACATATGTTGTTCTGACCGTTTTTATTATTCGAAGGTCAAGGCGGCATGCAAATATAATTTTGCTTGAAAAAAATTCAAATTTGGTAATACGTTACACCGGTTCGCGGATTTGGAACTGGTTTTTTTTTTACTTCTTATGCTGTATACCGTACTAAATTAATTTAAGTCGAGGAATTTGAGATTACCTCATTCGCATAACGCCTACATGGATTTCATTCAGTAATTCTTCTTTTTCCAACAACCCATTATTTACCATTTTCTTCCAATTTAATGAAGATATCTTTCGAGTTCCTTCTTTTTTCCGCATAATGTAGGAAGTCGCATATCTGCACACTAACTTATTCAGCAGATGGACATGCTTCAAGTTCAAGAAGCTGGATTGTGTGCGTTCATAAATTCATACAAATTATGAAACAATGCGTCTTGGAATCCGCAAGCTGAAAGGTGTTTGTTGATTGTTGCAATTCCAGTCTTGTGATTTGACGTTAATTTCTTTTCGACCAAACTTACATGTTAGGCGATGGCTTCTTTAATTTTCCATTAGGAATTCAAAAAATTCAAGCCACACAATAAAAGTAGACACATCAGACAAGTTGTAGGGCTGCGGAGAGGGAAGAAATTCAAACACCCCAATCCGGTCCACTACGTTGGATGATTTTGTACTAAAAATTAGGGTCTATTCGAAGCAGGTATCCCATAAATGAAGCTGTAAAAATCGTGGGAAAATTAGATCTAATACAAATTAATCGAGTACTGTAAGATCTAAGTAATCTAAATGAATGAAATGTTGTTTGACTACAAAACTAAAGCCCAACGAACTCAAAAAGAAAAAAAAACACCCACAGATCTTAAATTTTTTTAAGTTCATCTGCACCGAAGAAGCGCGTAGGCAAAACAACGCAGGATGGGTGTGACAATACTTAATTTTTTTTTTTAATTTCAAAACAAATCATGGGTGTCGTTATCAGAGATTCGATTAATCAGAAATTGAAAAAAAGCACCCCTTTTATGGAGATTTACATCAATTTAATAGCTTAAAATTAGATTTTTAATAATATTTAATTTAAAACTGAAGGCTTCCTAAACAGTGACCTTTCCTTATGAAAATGATCAATTATTCAATTAATTTATTAATCCAACTCGATTTTGAAAGATTTAAATTCAAAGACTAATATACAGTAAAACTTCTATATAACGAAGTCGCTAAATTAAAAAAAAACCGGTGAGTTTACTTATGTGCGCGCGTTAGAAGTTATACTTCTTTGGTGTAACTAAATTAAATATAACCACGTGTAAAAAATTAATATACAAAATTCAATAAACACGAGGATGTGCGCATTCGAGCGAAAAGTGGCACATTTCCGAGCGAGGGAGGCAAATGAAGCGCGACGCGGAAGCGGCGCGCTTCATTTTCCCGAGATCGGAATGTGCCACTTTGAGCTCGAATGTGCACACTCGGTTCTAAGCATGATTCACAATAATTAATTTACTTTCTCAGACGGATAACTTCAACAGCCGAATTTTTGTTAGCATTGCACGCCCAACTTCCGTTGTCTGCTAAAATTGTACTCTCAAAGCTCTAAAAGAAGTATAACTTCAATAAATTAAAAATTCGCTATACAGAAATAACATCTTTTGATAACTGTGTAATTACTTGAAAACCATTTTTTCGATAAACAGTAGAAAATCCCCAAAATGGAACAGTAAACCATACCATCTTTTAATATCAATTTTAATCATTTTCCATTTAACATTTAGACTTTATATCCTTTTGAAAGAGTTATAGTTTTTTTGCGAAAAATCCCTCCCCAAAGATGGACAATTTAAATTTTAAACTGCCACGTAGAAAAAAAGCTGATTTTATGCATCGTTGACACATTTACATAAAAAAAATGTATTTTAGTTTGTTCGTTAAATAGAATACTTACTTCGTTGCAATTTAATAAGTATTTTTTCCCAAAAGCCAGTGGCGACCACAAAAATTCGTTACATAGAAGTTTGACTGTGAGAAAAGAGCATCAAAAGCTGCTCACTTTGCCCCGAGCAACGATCCACCGTTTGCAACTGAATGAAAATTTAGAACCAAAACATTCAAAGCACGTGTAATTTGTTCATAAGCAAAAAACTTTTCGAGGGCGTTAGAGAAAAAAAATACCAGTCATAAACGGATAGAAGGTAAGTGACCTAAAGCTACAAACAGTATCAAACAGACGTCAGATTTGACAAACATTAAAATTTGATGATAGATTTAAGTAATGGCACACCCATCTTTTTACAGCCCCAAATGACCTCAGTCATATCAGTAAAACTTTCATATAAACAAGAAAGACCGGCTCTCGTTGAGGTACCTCAAAATCCTTTAATTGTCTCAAAAAAACAATTCCTCTCATCGGATCCGAGGTGAATATTTCAAGACACCTTTAGCATTGAAGAAAAATAAAGGAAATCCAAAGTTAGGGAGACGCGTGCCACCAGACAGATGTTAAGAACAAGGGGGTCTTTTCTATTGTATCCCCAGACATATCGCGATTTGTACAAAGACAGCTTGCCATGAATCTGGTTTGCACACTTCTTATAAGGATTTCTTCCCGATCTCCAGACGGGAAATAAATCGATTCAATAAGAAGTCGAATTTCTCGGACATCTGTCTCCGATACAATGTGGCAACTGTTTGGGGGGTACTGGTTCGCTCTCACGGAGAGAATTCCCGCCAGTTCTGCTACGTCTATGTTAAATATTGTCTAATCAAGACCTGCACACGAAATTCCTTCGCTCTAAGCCTTTCAACCAGCTAACCTTTTCCATTTCTCGTAAGCCTTCGACCTAGAACTTATCAATGCATTAAAACACCTATGACTCTTAGAAATGATAAATAACTTCTTCGCCACGTTGGCAGCGAACAATTTTAGCGCCAATTATTTGCAGGAAGCGATGCACCTTTTGCATACTTATTAATTGGCAATTTCTTAGAGAATTCCCTACAATCAGCGATTACAAGACTTGGGGGGTCAATTTTTCTGCAGAAAATTCTAATGGGACTTCGCAACCTGCTCCATGTCCATTTCAATTAGTTAGGTTCATCGTACAGTAATTTCCGCTTGATAAGAACAATAAATATTGTCATAAGAACTGCAAATTATTCATTAGAGTAAATACTCTAATTATTTTAACCTAAAAATATGGGACAAGTTAAAAATATTGCAACTTCATAAGTTTATTGTGAAATTCAGTTTTTATCTAATCTTACCAATAAAAATAATTGTTATTTTTTTATGAGAGCGTTTAATTTATGTTTTTTTGCCTGTAAAGTGCACCAGACTTGAGGATGGGGCACCAAAAACTTCTCTTCAGTGGACGAGGAAAATCCTTTAAATTATTCACTCAGGAATTGAATAGCTGTTTAATAACATGGGTATCCTTTAAGGAAGTTAACGATGTTAAAAATAACAAACATTTTTTGTGTATGTAAGTACCATATAAAGATCTGATCGAATAGGAAGCAAAAAAAGCGGTTAATACCGTCCGCCATTTTATAAACAAAACATTAACGGCCTAATTCTTAATTAATTACGAAAACATCTAATTTAGTGGGTTCGTAAAAAGCGATTAAACATCCCTTGGATTCGACTTTGAGAAGATTATTAAAAAGCAGGCGTTTTGTGCATTACAAAACGCAAGGTAAGGCAGTCAAGGACGAACTTAAAATTTGAGTATATCCTAAGCCTATCGAGCTTTAGAAAAGGTAACTTACATTTCTACATCTACAAATTCCACTCCATTTCTTGGGTAAAAATGATCCATATCCAGACCGTGCCCCTTAGGGGGCTTACGCACTCACACCACAATGCAATTAATTACAATATAACCAGCTCTAGAGTTTACAACCGACTGATGCACATTGCGAGCCAACAACTTTACTTTTGCACAACAGGCGAAGAGATGGCGCTAGTGGCACATTTGGAACAAGTTTGGCGAATCATAAAAAGTGAAAAGCAATTAAATTTCAAATATCTTCACATCTTTACAGGTGTTATTTACAAATTCTAAGGCTTTAATACTGTTTGACTTTATTTAGATTTTGGGGCCACCAATATACATTATCTTTAGTCACAATAACATATTTAAATGTGGATAATGGATAGCATGAAACAGTAAAACTTCATTATCTATAGTTGAAGAGCTTTGATAATGTTTTGTATTATTTCTGAACTGTTCTAGAAGAGAAATATAATTAATTAATTAATTAAAACTTGCTAAACAACTTGTCATTTTTATTTAAATTAAGCAGCGAGTTAAAAGGTGGTAAATGCATAATATATTCTAAATAAATGTAGAATATGTTTTATCATCATATATGAGATATTTAATTTTGTTAAATATGTCTTATAATACTTTATTCTAAACTTGGTACACCAATGCAACCCCTGTTTTGTTCTTAAATGTTTTCTCTAACTTATCAATCTTAAACAGAATAATTTATTTAACAATCAGCGAGATTTGGGTATGAAATACTTTTGAAACTTAATTATTTGTTGTTTCATAATTCTTATAGTATTTTATACTATTGCTGCATTGTACTAAGTGAAAATATAATTAATAAATTGATTAAAACTGGATAAACACATACAATTAATAATTTTTATTTAAGTGTGGCAATGTGCTCAGAGATGGCATATGGATGCACTTTTTAAAATTAATTTAAAATAAATGTAAATTAGGAGTATTTTGTACTATTCTTATAAAAGAAGCATATAATAGTCAAGTTGACTAAAATTTAGTATAAAATTAGTAATTTTTATTGAAAGGCAGCATTCTGTAAAGATATGTCGCATGCATGCTGTTTTCTTGAATTCATTTTAAATAAATACAGAATAATAGTTATCATACTATTTGAGAACTTCTATTTAGCCAATTGCATCTTATAATAACTGATTGTAACATCAGAACACAAAATTACTTCTGCTTTCTAATTTAGTTATTTGTGAAGAAAATCTGTTGTAAAAGCAACATTTTAAAAAAGAAATACTTTGAAACTTAATTATGAGTACCTATATAAATCTTATGGCTATATTTATTAATTTTTACAATAATTAAAATTTACAAACTGAGTGTATTCCAGTTTACAACTATTCAACCTATTGATAGTACTCCGAAAGATGGCTCTACATGCAATATGTGAAGGACAAAAATTTTCGTTTCATTTCTACTCGCTTTTCAATGACGTCAATGTCGTATATCAAACATGGCGGGTAAGAGTTAATATTTTTGCCAAATATTACAACAATCATAACTAATTGTAAAATTTTGTATTTGTAGATCTATTTGCCAAGATTAACTGTACTTATTGTCAAGAAGAAATAAACGGATTAAGGGTCCAATGTTGTGTTTGTCAAGAATTTGATATATGTTTGCAGGTAAGGTCATATGATGGCAACTTAGTTTTCTTGTTTACAACTAGAGCGCACTACGAATTCAAATTTTGCATTTTAGTGCTTTGCGAGCGGAGCTGAAATTGGCCCTCATCGAAATGACCATTCCTACAAATTTGTGGTTTGTTTATTTAATTACTTTTAATGTTTAACATTCTAATTAATGGTATATGAAACAGGACCACTGTGCGGTCAGCATATTTGGTGGCAGAGGAAGTTGGACCGGAAGGGAAGAACTACAACTATTGGAAGCTATGGAACTGTATGGTTTTGGAAATTGGGAATTTGTCAGTAAGCAGATAGAGACCAGAACCGCAGAAGGTATTTGAATTCCATTTTATTTGTTTCTTTTTTAAATGATTAATGTTTTGTAGAAGTCAAAGAAGAATATATGTCCAGATATTTAGAAGGGAACATCGGTAAAGCTGCTTGGGCCGAAGTCACTAATAATAGGCCCATTATAACTGATCAAACACCAGAAGATAGGGGTCCTTTGGCACCTGCAGTTATTGCAAGATTGCCACCTTTAGATGTTACACCCGAAGAAGCAAGACAATTAGGCTACATGTCTCATAGAGACGATTTTGATAGAGTACGTATATAAGGGTGTCATTTCGTTTAGTACCCATCTCATTACACTTGTAATAAAGTAAATTAATTAGCTTTTAATCTCTATTTCCCATTTAAATAACATAAGAATTTTTTTTTTAACTTTTAAATTTTATATCTGGATAGCGGGACATTTCATAGATAAGCCAAATTCACATTGATATGGTAAATTGAGCACTACAAAAAAACCCCTCTTGAACATTTTTTGTAAACGGTACCATTCCAATGATATTTCACTTCAAAGTACAAAATAAGTGAAAATTATTGGTTTTTTAATATTATTGACTATCAAAAAAATTTGTTATTTAAATAGGAAATAGAAATTTGCAATGAGGCAGCTCTTAATATTAATATTAAGGACTTGAATTTTAACAGACTTATTTTTACTTTTTGCAAGTGTATAGTAAGGTGGCTACTGAAAAAAAAATTCCGAAACCCTAATGTATATATTTTTATTTCTAACGAGTTATCTAAAAATTATTTGTTGTAGGAATATGATACGGCAGCAGAACAACTAGTCAGTTCTTTGCAATTAAATGTATTGGAAGACAGCAACACTGAAATTGCATTAAAATTAGCTCAAGTAGATATGTATAGCAGGAGGTTAAGAGAAAGGGCTCGACGTAAAAGAGTTGTACGGGATTATCAGCTAGTAGCCAAATTTTTTAGTAATCAACGTAAAGATTTGAAAAAACCGTTAACAAAAGAACAAAAGTAATAACAATTTTAGTCACCAATTCTTTACTTATCTTAATATTTTATAGAGAATTAAGGGATAGAATGCGGGTGTTTAGTCAATTTTTAACAGCCAGCGAGCACGAACGGCTAATTCAAAGCATTGAAAGGGAGAGAGAGTTGAGGTTTCGTATTTCTGAATTGCTTAGGTACAGAAGCCTTGGGCTGACCACTCAGGAAGAAGCAATACATTATGAACAACATGCCGCGTTCCAAAGGCAACAACAAATTAGACAAAACAAGGCTGTAAGTTATTTGATAGATTAGTCTGAAGTGAGTGCGTGTGTTGTTTGTTTCTGATGATTTTATTCATATCATAAATTTATATTTTCTTTAGAAACATTAGTTGACGCTTTTAGAGTTTAGTCAATTTTTTTTTGCTTCAATAAGTAATTGAGTAAAGTAGAATAGTCAGAAACAATTGTGCACAAAACTAACAATGATGCACTGTTACTCAGTTATTTAAAATATTGCTGATCATCCTCATTGTTCACATCATTGTGGTTTGGTTTGTGTGCAGGCTCTAGTTAACAGAAAAACTCATGTGAACAGATCACACAGATTGTATCAGTTTGCATTTCACTTAGGGCAGCAGTGGCTACACAGTATCAATCCAGGAGAGTCAGTTAAAAAACGGGTGAGTTCATTTATCAGCCTAATAGGCTCGATGTCGATAACAATTAACTTCTTTTGAATCGCACATGTAATTTACGTCTAATTTTAGAAAAAGCGAAGAAAACCCAAGTTCTGCAGAAAGAAAATCCACGTTTCTTCTCGAAGGAGACTCCGAGAGCAATTGCTACTCCAACAGCAGCAGCAACAGCAACAACAACACCAATCTTCAATCAGATAATGTAGTTCAACCACCCTTAAACACGCTTCCACATGGAAACCTGCTCTCCCAGCATGAAATACAAGTATGGAACGAAAGATTAATGCTTTATTTTAAATGTAAATCGATTTAATGTTCTTTTACATTCATTTCAGTTGTGTTCATCATTAAATTTAGAACCAGTGCAGTATACTACAATGAAAACACTAATTATTCAGGTAAATCACTTTAAAGCGTAATAGAAATATTTTATAACGAAAACTTGTTTGTTTTGTAGGACCACGTACTGTCTAATTCGAAAACAAAACACATTGATATTGATTCAAGTTCTAAGGAAGTTGGTGTTAAAGAAGCTGTAACACAGTATTTGGGTATGAGCGGTTGGTTGCCAGGAGTTGTGGTTTGATCTACAGTTTTATTTTTAAGGTAGTTTACAGTTGTTACTGTATTTTCTTGTTGTGTCTTAACAGTTTATAATTGTCCAAATTGTATTACCATTTTTAAAAAGGTGAATAATTTGAATTTAGCTGCACGACTGTAAACTGTAGTAGATGGATTTTACATGTTTGTTCACAATATGTATGAATATCAACTTGTGGATTTTGTATATATATATATGTATGTATATTGGGGTGCTTCGTTTTTAAACGATTGTTTTTTGTTACGCTCCATTGACAAAATATTGTTCTTGATATTGAGAAAAGTATTCTCACCAAATTTCAGTTCTTAATTTTAATTCTAAATAGTCGTTAATTGATTTTAAAATTTTTTCATTTAATGAAAATGTAAATCCACAGCTTAAATCCTATCTTAAACCCAATTTTTACAATTTTCTCATAAACGGCCATACTTAGAGCAAAAATACAAATGAGAATTTTGGAGGAAATTAAATTTGCTACAAGAAAGATCTTCAGAGTCTAACTTGTATAGCTATTAGTTTATTAGATAAATAAATTCAAATGTATAAAGGCCTAAAATATCTTTGTATTATAGAGTTTATTGTACTACGAGAAAAATCCAAAAATTGACTTAGATTAAAATTAAGGGCTGAAATTTGGTGAGAATACTTTTTTGGTGTTTAGAACAATGTTTTGTCAATGGAACGTAAAAAAATCGTTTAAAGTAATGTGTATATATATATATTTTAAATAATCCAAAATGTTCTGAAATTTATTACTTAAAAATTTATATTAAATGCTAAGTTTAACATGCAGTAAGTTTTATTACTTTGAACATTGCATTTACTATAAAAACATAGTATTCTAATAGTTTACAGAATATGTATCATAAAGAGCATGGTATCGAAGAAAATGTCTGTGATGTAGGTGTAGAGTTTACTTTTAAATTTCAATCGTAACAAAGAAAAATACAAAGTAGACGCTATAACATTAATGTCACTCTTACTTTTTAAATTAGTTTATTACATTCTAGTATAAGAGTTAATTTGATGAAATTCGTTAAATACAAATGTCTTTTAATAAGCAAAATGTTTTTTAATTTATGTATAGGTTCCCACTGCATGTTACGAAGTAATATTTAAATAGGACTTAAACAATGAACCCTTAAAACTTTAATTAGATATCTGTTTATTATGCATTTACGTTTTATTGCTTAATTTAAACAAATGTAAATTTAAGCGCGAAATTTTTAATTAACGTCAGGTGTGATATAGTTGACGGTAATGCCACAGGTGGCAGTAATGTAAACAACCTGTTTTCTAATGAAGTGGGTGGTATTCAGTCGCGTTTAGCAGTTTGTTGAAGTAGTGTCTATGGCAAAGATAATTGTAATTGTGTTCTTAGTTTATATTTAATTTAGTTCTATCTAGAAAATTAACAACCGCACAGAATCCAAGTAAGTTATTCCTATCGTTTTTTCTTTTAAAACATTTAATATAGAAACATCTTTGCTGCGATATCTTGTGTTGATAGGAAGATCCTTTTTTGTGTGGTACCGATAGTAAATCTGTATATCATTAAGTTAAATGTAAAGGTCTTGTTATAAAGTGATTAGGATTAATTATTATAATTATTTTTTAATTTAAATGTTGGCTCTTTAATAGGAGACCGCAGAATTTTAGCAGCACTTCAATCAAAGTTGATCGTAAAAGGAAATTATTTCCAGCTTTGACTTTCTATAACTCGCAGATATAATTTTGTCACGTTTATATTGTAGTTATTGTCTGCTTAAAATGGAAGGTTTAAATATTTACACATTCATGAGATGTTATGATATAATTTTACTCGGAATGACAAATCGAAACATTTGAAAGTAGAAAATTAATTTAAGCAAGGTTCTGATGTAAATATTAATCTTTTCTGTAGTTTCGGGCTTAGAGTCCTATGTGTTTTTAGTTTTTATTGCAAGAAAATTGATTTCCGAAGACTAACACTTGAAGAGTAATAATTACCTCAAATTATGAATCTTTCGATGGGTACCCAATTTCAAAGGAAACAAAAAAGTGGTTTTTGATTACAAGAAGCCCTATCGGGCTTAAAAAGAGGAAAAAGTAAAATTCAGGGTTGCTCGTTAAAGCACTACAATAGAGTATGTCATTTCGGTTTGGTAAATGTTATAAATATTTATAAGCTGTTTAATTTGAAGGTGAAATTCTTTTGTGATTTGTAGATCGCAGGGAAGAATTGATATCAATTTTGGATGAGCACCGCAGGTGCTTTAATTGAATAGAATGATCCAAAAATAAGATTGTGCCCTTCGATAACTTTCTCAAGAGAATTAAGAAATTAGTACCTTTATTTATAACAGTAATTTCAATTGTCAGCCAAACAATTGTATGAAAGTCAGAAGGCGCAGACATTTAGCAATATTTCTCTGTAAAACTATAAACGTCATTGAATCTCAAGGTTGGTGCAGACTCCCAGCTTGGTTTATCTTCTGTTACCTATAGCAGCTTTGTCTATTCCGGATTACACATGGTTTTCGTACCAGATATTACATGGTACGACCCGAGTTAATCCAAACTCCCAGACTCTCGTTATTTGTATTTGGAAGTTGTTAATTTCTAATTGAATTTTTCTCTACGAAGTGCCAAAGTCTTGTGGGACGTCTAACAGGTTCTTGCGTATTACTTTTATTTAACTTTTATTAATATTTAATGTGTATAGTATAATGCTTTGTCTTTTTTAGATTAAGAGATAGAAACTAAAGTAAATGCGAATATGCAAAACATTTATATAAAGTGTTCTAAGCCGTTCAAATGGACCGAAGAAAATTTATACAGGGTGTTAGTGATTAAGTGTCAGAGTCGTAAAGGGGCGGTTGGGGCCAATTAATAGAAGGCACTTAAGCGGAAACACCGTGTAGAGCCTTTTTATACAGTTAAATTTGCGTATTATCGTGAATTATTGATATGATTGAATCTTCTAGCCTTGCATGCCTACTTATAGCAATAATAACAGGAGACGTTTATAATAATTGTTAATCTGAGTGCCCACATCTATCGTAATTAATTAATCATTGTTTTTGTTTAATGTTTTAATAATTCAACAGTAGATTAACGTTTTACATCTAAAGACAAACCTGTAAACGATTACTATAGGAAAATTATTTATAAAACAATTACTTGACTTTGCTCATTACTAAAGCAAACCGATTCTTTAAAATGATTAAACAAATATTTAAATGTCAATGACAACAAGTTTGGATTATCACCGAACTCCTACATATTGAAATTTAATTAATTTACATACCAAATATTTATTTCGATTAATAAATATATTTGTGTAGTTAAACGGTTTAAAAAAGAGCGCTTTAAAAAGGCGACTTTTGTTGGTTGTTTATTTTGAGATAATTAACCAACCAGAATTAATATTAGAAACGTTCTCAAAATTTAAAATCTTGAAGGTTTCTTAGATTTAAAATAAATTTTTATGCAGTTCTTTGAACTGTTGCGTCCAATGGGGATAAACAAGTTTTTTTTATTATTAAATTGCAAAGTTCTTATTTTATTCAACAAGGTTATTAAAAATATATCAACAAAAAATGCATTTTGCGAAGAACAATGTAGGAGTTTTTTTATTTCGAATATAAAATTTAACGGTTGCAAAGTTAGTTGTCTTTTTTGAATCGCATGAAGTACAGTAGAACTGCAATTATCCAAATTCCAGATAACCGGATTGTATTAAGAACAAAAAACATTTTATTAATAATTTGTGTATGTACTATGGACATACTGTACAATTATTTTGCGTTATTTTTTAAAGAAATTGTTTTTTTTTATTATGCGAATCGGGTCCGGTCCCAATTTATCCGGATAATTGGAGTTCTACTGTATTTCACAGAATCTAAAGTAATTATCGAATATAAAATGACTTTAAAAACAACACGTAAAGTGCTAACGTCTTTTTTGGAGTTTACAAATCAATTTTACGTAAATGTAAACAAAAAAATTGTAAAATTTCTACGAATTATAAATACCTGGAGAACACGTCCAGTATTTATAAACAAATGTGTTTTAATTAACTCAAAACTTTAATAACCAGTTTTATTTAACATATGAACTTGAAAAAAATGCTATACATATTTACTTATCATACGTGAGTTTGAGATAAAGCAAATTTATGGGATAGAACAAGGGTTCTTCTAAATTTGAACTTGTTTGAATTTCAAATTTAATGTGTTTATTTAAAATTCAATCACGAATTATTTTAAACTAAAATTATGATTTTATGGAACACTATAGTTTCATTCGGGGCACCTATAGAATTATTTTTATCTACTCCAAAAGAGAACTATTTTTTTAATTTACCCAAAAAGGGCATAATTTTTTTTCTACACAAAACAAAGTTTTGAACAGTCGTGACTGAAGTCTTATGTTAGGATATTTACACTCATTTTTATCAATTTAATCTTTATGTGAGAACTGATGTAATTTTTTTGGATAAATATTTAAAATTTTTCGCTACTTTTTTAACACATAATTTATTTATTAATTTTAGTATTGACCTTGATTTTCTTTTTCGTCTGTACATCGAAAATATCATTTCAAAATAAAATCGACGAAAAATGCACAACGTGGCAGGAAATTGATAAAATTACGGAAGTTTGACAAGATAAGTTGTACGACGGTGCTAATGTTTATTGTTTACTCTAATTTATGCTTGTACGAGTTTTATTTAATTCTTTGTTTATTTTCCAAGGACATAACTTGTAAATATTGGAAAAGACATCAAGTTGCAAGTAGAAATCCTCCGATAAAATCAATTTTAATTAAAGCTTAATTCTCAGACTTTAGCAATAAGTCTAGAAAAGAAGAAACAGGTTTGAAAAAGTGGATGAATCTGTACCATCCGATTTTTATCAAAGACCAGTCATCTAGAATAGACACCCGTTTTTTTGTAATTCATCAAAAAACCGAACGGAAGTTATGGATGAAAAGTTCTTAATAGATTCACGCGATTATTAGTTTTTGGGATAGTTTAATTACATAATTTAAGAGTCTCTCATTCTTAACAACAGGAATTTCAATGCAAACCGTTGAATCATGGAAAAAACACAAATTTCTATTAATTGTAAAACCCAGTGGAAAAAAATCAATCGGCTCTTCGAGTCACCATCGGCCACAACCAACAACTTTCTAGATTTTTGGTTTTGGAAAAGATGACAATTTTGTGGCCGGTTCCAGCTCGATGGCGAAGCAATTTATGAAAATAATGCAAAGAATTTTTATTGGAAAAAAACATCTCCAAGGTTCTTGGTTGGGGAATTGATTAAATAATTATTTTGCGTGATAAGAAAGTAATTTTGCCAAGGCCATTATTCTGGAATAGAATGCAAGCATAAATTAGGATTCTTTAAGGCGATTTAGTAGAATCATAAATTTAGATTATTATTATTTTTTAAATATTGTTACCATATACGATCTAAATAAGCCCTAAAGAAATTTTAAAATATTAAATTTTTTTAGAGTATTCTTTAACAATTATTGTACACCAAATATTAGTGAGTCTGATGACTGTATTCTTCTACAATAACATTTGGTATCCGGATGTGCGCCACTTATTTATAAATACAAAACGAAATAGCATAATGTTTTGTTATAAATATTAAAATAATATTAAATAAAAACGAAAGGTATAAAATAATTTCACTAACGCGGCAATTACTTTCTATTTGCAGCTCAAGATTACAAAATTACACACTGCAATTAATATTTACTTTCTCAAACACACAAAATAACATCCGAAGAAAGTATTTCAACGTTTCTTCTGGAAATATGAATTTTTTGGCTTTTAAAGCGCAGAATTTAGATGACAACCAAAACCAATAATGTCTGTTATCGGCCTGCACATGGCGTACAGTTATATTTCATTACAAATGCAAAATTAATTATTCTTATCGTGTATGGCTTTAAAATTTGTTGGTACATGTTCTCAATAAGGTTCGCGACCTCTCGTATATCTTTTCAAAGCTTGGCGACCGCACAGGTTTACAAACTATTGTTTTGTCAAATTTATGGATTATTAATTATTTAAATGTTTGTTTCAATTGAAAGATGTCGAGCTGTAACTACAGCCGAACATTGATAAAGAGAAGAACTTGTTAAAGTGTGAATGTTAGAAAATTATATAGGTAATTTTATTTAATTGATACAAAGAAAAATGTTCACCGAATTTTATTTTTGTAAGTTTTAAAATTATTAATCATTATACCTTAGTGACTTTATTTAAATATACCGCTCGAAATCCCAATTTAATAAGTGTTTATTGACTGTTTCTATGGTTACTAAGTTAGTTTTATATAATTCGTTCACGTTAAGAATACTGTGACGTCATAGTTGTTGATTTAATGTAATTAAAGATGGTTTTCATGGAAATCTGATAGCCTAGCATCATGTTTATTGTGAATAGCACATCTGGGGATCTGGAATTATGCACCGACTAATTCTCAAGCATACTTCCTGGCACATTTTTGCAAATGCAAAAATAATGGAAAGGAAACGCTTAACAGTTCACGCTTAGGGAAAAATTTGAATTAAATGCAATTTTCCGCATCGACGACCATCGAAACAACATAAAGCAATTGCGAAAAAGTCAAAAGCTTCGCTTTAGAAATGGCAGATTTATTTGGACCAAAAATTCTTGCACGTCCCAAAGAAGGACAGCCTTAGTTCTACTCTACTTCCTTTTGCATTTAGCTGTTAACACGAAATTAAACACAGAAAACGATTCGTGGTCGTAATTTATTATCAAGAGGACATATTTGGAAGACACTTTTCAATTGCTTCCATTTTTAATGGGACAAAAGAAAGGAAAAGCCAATAAAGAAGAAATCGCAACCGTTATAAAACCGACGAGGCAGTCGACTGAAACTAATTTAAAATAATAATTTGAGTGTTCGTAAAAAAAAGGATGTGCTAACACTTTCCCAGTTCCATTTTTGCAATGCTAAGAGCAAGTACAGTAGCACACGTTTAATGCGCCCACCGCTTCCGGCTTAATTGATATGCAAAAGTAGAACTCTGTATGAACAAATTTGGATATTGGAAAATTGCATTAAAAAATTAGGTCATGGGTTTACTAAAAACTAAATGCAAAATACGAATTGTAATAAATAACAATGACAACTTTGTAACCATGGTAACGTAATAAAACTAACCGCTTGCAGTCAATGGCGGTAGATTTAAATTGCATAATTAGAAAGGAAGAATTAAGTTTTGTGTCGTACATTTTTCTGCGGTAATTTTTTCTAAGCCACACTTAAGTTATTATTCTCTGCTCTAAAAATAAACGTATTATTTACTTTAATGGCGAGTGCGCTTGTTACATACAAACATATGTATGAACGATGTAAATAACAACTTGTAACAGTCTGAAACGACGCTATTTGGCTTTACAAAGTGTTGAACATATTCAAAAGCAATAAACAGACCGATGCACTTGAACATTTTTAACAACAAAGTCATTTCTTACAAATCGCTTTTGTTTAGTCATCCTCGTTAAAACGCTCCTCGTTTTTTGTCGAAAACTAAAGTTATTTACGATTATTCAAATTGGAAATTAAATAAGACAAAGGAGACAGATGTAATTATTGTTTGCTCAATTTCCTCTTCTCGTGTTTCGTCACTTTGGAAGTCTTGAATTAGTTTTAATTAAAGCCCCATTAATTCAGCGCAATTTTAATTAGAACTAGAATAGTTCTCCAGAGATCTTTCTGGAAAGAAATAATTTGTGACGAAAGGTGAAGCTTTTGACTTTGAAATTGAAAAATTTTAATTTTAAATGCTGGCCGATTAGTTCGGGAAATGTTGCGCATTATCATTGAAAATTATTCGCATAATTGCTATGTAATTGTTTGTGATTGTTTTGTAATTAATGTTAATATGTACAGGATGACAATAAATACATTGAATTTTTTGCACGTATGTACACTCACACCATTTAGTAATGTCCCTTGGTTTGGAGCGGACGGATCGTTCGTGTCCGACGTGGAGAATAATAAAGAAAACGCTAGTTTCAACTTCAACTCTCCGTTATTATTTTACAATCCTACACATGATGGTGGTATTCACTTTTACAGATTAACCATACACTTTTTATCTTTCACCCATAAGAAAAAAATATTTTAATATAAATGAAAGTTAATACAAGATAATTTTATCATTACAAAATAATGTAATTATTCTTTTCTACGCATATACCTTGTGCTAAAAATCCATGTCTTTCTTTTAAATTCCATATAAGTTAGTTTGTGTATATATTAAGAATATTTAACATAACTGAAAATAGAACTATGCGAATTTTGATTTCAGGAATTAATTAGTGAAGTTTTCTATAAAAGATTTTCTTTTCCATTTCTAAGCAAATATATCCTATCGAAAATTATTATTATAACTCTTCACATAAGAGTTAATATTTAAATACTAAAATTAACTGAATTGTAAATTTGTTAACAATTTTCGGATACTCCTAACGATTGGCAGCTCATTTCGCTGTTAAAATTCTTATAACTGCATTGCCAGCATTTTAAAATAGAACAAATTCAGATTAATTTTAAATTGTTAATATTGTTGTTGTTGGCGCCTTTTTATACCTGTATCAGGTTTAGGCGTTTTCCCCGCTTGAAACTTTGTTGTGAATGTTGTAGTGTTTCAAAGATTCAAGGCACCTACTGTTTTACGTGGATTGCAAACCACGGCAATTTCTAAGGAAATTTTGAGCAGTTTTACTCTTGCCAGGTGCTCAGCCTTGCGAAGAGAAGAGGAGCGTGAAATTTTCGATGGTCGGCGCGGGATTCGAACCACTTCGAATCCACCTCGCTAGCAAAGCAGCCCAAACACTAAACCACTTGCACCACGCTTCCTCTTAAATTGTTAATATTACCCTTATTAATGTTTTTCTAAAGTATTGTTTGATATGTCTATCTGCAGTTGGGACATAAATACCATAACTATTCATTTGAAAATTATTAGAATCTAGTTTTTTTTTTTATTATGGACCCATAATTTTTACATTAATTGATTTTATTTGAATTATTACGAGTATGTATTAAACCTCATTTGAATAGAAGTCACCATTGCATTAAATTATCGATATTCGAGTTACATACCATATTTGCTCGTAAGTTAAGAACCAAATTTACTTTTTTGTTTTTAAAGTTTTTGTTGTAACCACGAAATCTTATAGAAGAATATCCTTCTAGCTAAAAGTTTAAAATCGTTTTTCTCGAACATTTTTCAATGCTTTGCTAAATTTATATTTCAATATTGGTCTTCAAATGAGGTATACACAGCTCGGAGTATGATGCAGGTATACGGATTAAAAATATCCGGACTTAGCATAGCTGACATCCATTTATTTTTTATGAATAATTTTAAGAAATTTTGTAAAATTGTATAGTTCTATATAATTTTATAAAGAAAATTTTTTCGGGTAGTTAATCTTCTATAATTAAAAATCATAAAAATAAGAATTAAATCGATAACTTTTTCATGATATAAAATATTTTTTCAGACTATTTGATAGTGCATTAAATAGAATATAAAACTGCCATTTCACTTTTGACCTATCTTTAATAGTTTAGCCTTTTAATTGAAAAAATTTGAAATTTCGACAAATTTCAATTTTGTAAGTTCTTTATTAAGTAAAATATTAATAATAGAAATTTGACTCAATTAAATTTTTTGTAGAGAATTTAATGACTATAAAGGATTACTAATTAATTATATAAAAAAAATTATTACATAGTTTGTAGAAGTAAATAATGTTAAAAAATCATTTTCGTAACTTTTTTAAATAAAAAATGTTTAAGTTCGATGAAGGACCTCTTAAAATTGAAATTAAGAGATGTAATTTGGACAGATTTTTAATTCGACGTATTCTGAAAAATTTTCATGTGATAGTGAAAAAAAATTGTTTTTGTTGGAACACCCTAGTATGTATACTCCATTGTATTCTTCAATTATACCTGAATCACTTTATGTCAAGATGGGCATTTTAAATTTGTTCTTAGAAAGGGATTTAGACTTAAGATATTAACTTGTGCCGAGATGGACGTTGCTCTTTCAAATATTTTAAATAAACCGAAAATGTGATTCACCTACTTGAGCTTCCCTTTGTAACTTTATTGTTTCATGCTGGTAAAACACCAAAAATCTTATTCTTGAAAAAATCGAAAATATTACCAAAGGGTAGGTATTAAATTTTTTGTTGTGGCCTTACAAACCATCATTCTAGTATTTTGTGTTGTGTTGTAGGGGAATTGTGCTTAAGATGACATACTTTTTGTTTTGAGGCAAATATTTGAAAATTCAAAGGTGGTAAAAATAAATCTAAGGTTATACATTTAAAACGTTTATTTACAAAGCACAAAAAAATCTTGACGCTATAGAACATTTAATAATCGAAATAAAATAAGAAAACATCAATCATATTTATGTGGTTAAGATAACACACATCAGTCTAAGTTGACATAGTTAATTTTCTTTGCACAATTCACATGTAAACACTTTAATTCTTGGTGCAACGCTACACATAGAGTGTGGCACCATCGCTTAAATAATTGGCACCATATCCAACGCGATTAGACTGCAATGAATCAACTGTTACTAAGTCATCTTGGAAAAATTGTGTGGAACCAATTGCTCATTCAGGAAGTTATTCGTTATGTTCCTCCTTGCGTCCTTTAAACTATTAGTATTATGCCAATTTATGATAAAAATAATCAAATAAAAGTCAACATTTTTTAAACTCTGGTATTTATCAAAAAAATATATATATGCAGAAATTGTTTATTTTTCATTGCAAACTTTTACTATCTTGAGATTTTCTGAGCTAGAATATCGTCACACTTTTAATTTATTATTTGAGATGGGGATAAAACAATGATAGGATCGTGTGTTTTTATTGTTATTATATTATTTTTAATAAATAACAGAATTTGAAAATTTTATTTTTATTTGATTATTTTTATCATAAATTGACATAATTCTAATAGTTTAAATAAGTTAGAAAACTTTTATAAATTATCAAACTTCCAGATTATTTTCATATTTATGTATAAAAGTAGCACTTTAAAAAAAAATTTCCTAAAGAGGTGAAAATAACAGAATGGCACTAATTGGTCTTTATTAACGAAGATATGAACTACATATTCTGAAAATTTCATATTTTTATTTTTCCTCCACATGGATTTTTTGAGGTCAAAGCTGAGCTATTTACAAAATTATCAATTTTCACAATTTTATTTTTCGTAGATTTTATTCTAGGACAATAATAATTATGTCACGACATCACAAGAGTTAGTACTTTATTGTAAAAAAATCAATTTTAATATGCAAAAGGGTTGACACAGCGTTCAATCAAATATCCTAAAAATGAGAAAAATTGTGAAAATTTCGGATGGTCACCATCTTGTTCCTAATTGTTTTAATTCAATTTTCTTGTATTATATAAAATGCACATTTATGACCCTTTCAACTAAAGTAACAACCATTTCAATACCTGTTCTAAATAAAAGCTAGAGCTCATTATGTACAAGTATGAAAATGACCCAATTTTTGAATTCGGATGGGTACTGATCGGAAGTTATACAATAAAAAAATAAATGTGCCACCACAAAGATCAACTACAATTTTTTATTAAAATTAAAAATCATACGGCACACTTTTTAATTCAAATTTGTTGATTTCATATGGAATGACCCAACATTATTTTATTCATTATTTTAAAATACACCCATACCTCACTTTGCGTCGGAGTTACGTTCCAAAAACACGACGCAAATTGAAAAGACGCAATGTGAATTAAGAAAAAATAGAAAAAAGTGGAGCCGTCTGTTAAAAACAAGAAAAAATTAAAGACTCGAACCCAAAACAACGCAACCTCGAAAACCTAACGACGCACGGTGAAAATTAGTACTAATTAAGTAGCGACGCAACTTCGAAAAAACGCAAAAGAAACGACGCAAGGCGAGGTACGGGTGTATATCTTTATCTTATCATTACAATTTTTTAAATGCGGGTTGTGAATAAATTGTAAATTGCGTTGCACTGTAATTTATAAAGTGTCGTTCAATAGGCACCTAATAATTCTAATAAATAGTTAATATATACATTACGTAACAATTTTTAGTGTTTGGGCTGCTGCGCTAGGGGAGGTGGATTCGAAGTGGTTCGAATCCCGCGCCGACCATCGAAAATTTCACGCTCCTCTTCTCTTCGCAAGGCTGAGCACCTGGCAAGAGTAAAACTGCTCGAAAATTTTTCTAGAAATTGCCGTGGTTCGCAACCCATGTAAAACGGTAGGTGCCTTGAATCTTTGAAACACTACAACATTCACAACAAAGTTTCAAGCGGGGAAAACGCCTAAACCTGATACAGGTATAAAAAGGCGCCAACAACAACAACGTAACAATAATGATCAATCAATTATTCTTATCGTTGGATTTATCCCAAAACTCCTTCGATTCAATGACCGTAAAAGAAGTGTCCATAATAAAAAAAGTTCTATTCTAATTATTTTTAAATGAACAATTATAGTATTTATATCCCAACTACGCATAGGTATATTAACCAATGCATTATCCAAAATATAAATAGGGGTAATTAAAAATTGAAGTTGATCTGCACATGTTAAATTTAAAAAAATATGTATGAAGTTATAAGAATTTCAATAGTTACTTTGTTAGGGCTATTCTAAAAGTGTTAACAAATTTACGAGTCAGTTAATTTGCATCGTTTAAATATTAACAATTATGTGAATATAGTTTTAATAACCATTTTAATTTAATGGCGTAAATTTTCTTTCAAATTGAAAAGAAAATTGTTTTCTGTTCCGTTTAATATTTTTGTTATATTATTATATTGTTAAATGTGAACACCATCATTTGCAGCGTTTTAAAATAATAATGGAAAGTTTAAGTTAAAGCTATATCGCTTTCTTTATTATGCTCCACGTCAGACCCGAACGATACGCTGGCTCTAAACTGAGGGACATTACTAAATGGTGTGAGTGTACAGGCTGATCTGAAATTATCAGATGTTTCGTTTGGTTTAGAATTTATTTCGCACATTTTAGAATTAAATAATTTTATAATTAGTTTTTGAAATATATTTATTTTCTGGTTCTCAATAATTAATAGTCATTCACCGATAAGTGGACAGGGCAGGCTTGCATTTAACATCCTTGAAATTCTTCGGAAAAAGAATTTTTTGATTTAATCGAAGTGAGAAAAAAGTAAATGGCGTATTGTTTTACGACTTCTTGGCGTCTACCTGTAATCTTATAAATCAGGAATTAAATGGAAGTTACATTTATATGGAGAAAATTCCAGTCATGTTTTTCACGAGAATTCTATTTATTACAGGTTTTTATTAATAAAAGGGTTGAATGGCCTTTACTAATAAAAAGGTAACTTTGTGCTTTGAATATCAATAAAATTAGAATTATCTTTTAATTGCTTTAGGTGTAAATGGAACGATATCTTTTATTAGTGAAGGCAATGATTATAAATAGAAAATGGTAAAACGCTTTGGGAAATGCATACTTCAATAATTGGAAACTCAGTTGTTACTCAAGCACTGCGTTTCTTAGTTTTATTTACTTTACATTTGTTTTTTATTTTTAAAAAGCAATTGGATTAATTTAGATAGTGTCTTTTTACGGTAAATATAGAATGACGTCATAGTGGAGATGGTACAACGTTGCCAGATTGTAAATTTTTTCTTGAGCACAACCAGACAAATGATTGGGCACCTTAATGCTTAGCACCATTAATTTATTAGTTCTAAAAAGAATTTTTTATACGTTTTTAATGATTCTGATACATGAAAATGAAATAAAGCGGCTATCGAATCATGAAAACGTCACCCGTTCCAATATTGATTGATTTTAATGATTTAAATTCAGTACAACGTCGCGAAGTGCTGCCATACTGAAAACATTAACATTTTCTAGTTTAATGAGGGTTAATGCGTATTTAGGATTATTCTATTGGCTGCACTTAATTACCAAATGTGACGTCATTCTATATTTATCGTGAAAAGACCTTAGATAGATTTTTCAAACTAAGTTGTAGGTTTAATACTTATGGTAAGGAGCGTTATCAGTAATATTAAAAAAAAAAAATCTATACACGAACACATACAGTCAGTTACTTTCAAAAAAGCACGAGTAGTGGTCAATATAACAGTCTTACAGAAATCACATAAAAGTGATCATATTAAACAGTTATTTTGATGTGTTTGTAGAAATAGTTTTTTAATAATTTTGTTTTTAGGAAAGGACTTACAAAAAATTAATTTTTCGTAAAATAGTCTGTCGTGTGAAATCAAATGGCTTGAGCTATAATAAAAAAGATCATTATTTTGTTGCTTGTTAATAGTTTTTAAGCATAACTGTGAAATAGGCTTTGATTTAGAGACACAGTAAAAACATTTAAATATCAATCTTTCTAAGCGATTTTTACAAGACTTTATTGGTCATAAATCATGCGATTTTGAAGGCAACTGATTGTACATCGTGGGAAGTTCTGTGCATGATAACATGGCAATTATTGTTTATTATAATTTTATTAGGGCATCGATAATACAATTAACTCAGTTATTAATTTTTTTCATAGGAGTCACCTCAGTATTTGCTTTGTTGCTTTCAAAGAAATTAGTAGGTTGCTTTAACTAAAAAGTAGGTTGAAGGTAAAACACGTTGTAATTTTTTAAAAAACCAAATCTAGAACGTCGTGTGGAATCGGCTTCGAGTTAGAAATTAAATACAAGAAGGTTTTAAATTAATTTATGCATCAGTTACGAAGAGGATTAATAAGCAATTTTTTGTGCACAGGTCTTCAGCGCTCCTAACATTAAATGACGATGGTGTCTGGCAGTTCTTGGTAGAAAAACATCATTGATGTGATTATATGGAATTATCTATTATCTAATAGTGTAACGGTAGCGAATAATAGGCAATTTTCATTTTATGTACAATAGACGATCGTGAAATGCCATGTTATTTTTTTAAATGTTGGTTTTGATGGAAAAAAATTACGGTCGATTAAAACCAGTAAGTCGGTTATTATCACAAATATATTCAATACTTCTAATCTAATTATTTTCCAATTACATAAGCGCGCGTATGTAATTTTTTACGAGCAAACGGGAAATTACATTTCCGCACTAGAATTAAATTAATTCCATCAGCAACCTGTTTGGTTCTTAAGTGACGCTTTAAATCTAACCTTAATGTAATAAATCATTATTTAATATTTTATTTAAAATTATCACATAGAATACATTTTAGGCTAACGCTTAATAAGCCCAGTCTCTTTTCATTTTAAGTTGCTGCACTTATCAGGTATCCTAGGAGATCAATTAATTTTTGTCAGCCATTTTAATACTAATTTTGACGTCATACTATTCTTAACGTGAACAAGCTATACATTTAACCCTTGACATACAAAAACCGAATTTGATGAGTACGGAAAAACTATTAATTTGGCTCAACTTAACTGTTATGAGCATCCACAAATAACATAAAATAAATAATTAATAGTTTTAAGATATTTTGAAATATGTTGAGGAGTGTTTCCCAATCTTTTTTTAACATTCCCACCTAAGTCATTTTAAAATTTAGATGCATATAATATATAACATATAAATATTTTTTATATTTAAAAATTGAATTATTCCATAAATGAAGCCTAATTACAACTTGTTCAAGACACAAGATTTAGGTTTTAGCAAGAAATCACTAGGAAATTATTAAGAGAAAGAAACAATAGGTAAATTTTAATAACATAAACTAAAAATATTTTTATATCGATAGCTCAATTTTGATAACGCGAATTATTTTTAGTTTCTCTTCAACTTCGACCTATCGAGGTTTGACTGTATTTAATTTTATAAATTTAATATTTCTGAACAATTAAGATAATTTATTTATTAAGTTTTCTCAATATTAAATTTTATTTGCGTAAATTAATGATCTTCAAAATTTTTGAAAACCACAAATTCTGTATTTACTCTATTTGAGTTTTCTGAAAATACATAATAATTTTTTCATCAAATTTTTTTAAATTTACCGAATAAAGTTTTGTTTTATTCAATTTGTGTTATACAAAAAATTGATAATTAAAATTTCTAAAGTTCTTAAATATATTTTAAAAATTTTCCAAGTTATTAATTTATTTAATTTGAGTTGTCTAAAAACTTAAAATAATTTATTCTTCGAGTTTACTTTAATAATTTTGCTAAATGTTTAAAACTGAATTTCATTCTATGTAAAAAAAACCGGTGCATGTACTTATGTACGCACGTTAAATAATATTTTGCCGACTATATTAAATATAACAACGCTATGTTGCGCTTGTGTATAGCTAGACCAGTGGTTATCAAACCATATGTTACTGCGCTATGTCGTTTTATTTGAATACATTGCTATTTCCTTTTAAATCCAAAAGTAATTTAAACAAATTGAATAAATAGAAGATGTGCGCGTTCGAGCGAAAAGTGGCACATTTTAGCAAAGCAAATGAGCCGACGCTCTTAGGAGTCTTTAACGACTTTCATTTCAGAATCGAATTTATTTGAAATCCATTAATATTCAGAATTAGTTTAAAAAAAAATCGCATTTGTGCCTTTTACAAGAATTATTGTTAATAACATTACTTTCGGATAATAATTGAATACAGTTTTGACCTAGAATCAAATTACAATGAACCAAAATTGCGTTTCTAGAGTATTGTATTTTGTATCTTTGCTAATATAGTTTATTGTTATAAAAGAGGTGAATACTTTTTAGATGCTTGGATAATAAAATTAAATAACTATGTAGAGAGCGTTCCATATCTATTTAGTTTTATGAATATAACTATTTATTTTTTTAGGGGGAATCGAATTTTGTAATGCGAAAATACAATGGCAAGGAAACCGTTTATGCAATGAGAAAAATTAGTTTGGAAATCGAAAGGGGTGTTTTTAAAGAACGCATATTTTTTAATAAAATTCCTTAAGCAACATTTGAAAGTAAAAGTGTTTGAAATCAACACGAAGAACCGCATTTGCAATTTGCGGTTGTCGTAGTAGTTTGTTGTTTGATATCAAAGACATGAATCATTCGCACGTTTATTAATTTATTAATATTATGTAGTCGTTGTTAAATTAAATCGCTTATGTAGAAGCGTTAATCTGTTGCTTTTTTAAATTGCAAATTGAAGAGAACGTTTATGTGTTCAAATAGGCACGGAAGTTGTTTTGTAGAGGCCCCCGTTTTCCTATCAACATATGATTATGTTAAAAAAATTAGCTTTAGGACGAATTTAATATTAGAGCAAACTTTTTAGATGGATATTTGTAAGGTGAGAAAGTGGGAATAACTGTTTAGTTGTGTATAATGGATAATCTCCATACAACTGTTGAGAATTGGTCTTTTGTGTTAAAGAAAGAATGTCGTGGACATTTTCTATAAATCACATAACGGATTTTAATTACTTAAGTAATTATGTAACTGTTATCTTATTCTTTTCTTTAATTGACGTATCGGGATTTTTTTGTTAGTTGATTAGCTTAAGAAAGCACTTGAATTATAATTTTATAATTAGTCTTTTTAGAGGCGAAAAGTACTTGGACACCACAAAAACATTACCATTTTATTGTTACATAAATCTTAACCAAAACAATGTTAATTCTAATGTAGTAGTATATTATCAAAAGTTTTTAAAGCTTATAAAAAAATGATAATCCCCAAGTAAAGAAAGAAATACTGGTAACAACATAAAAAAGACAATAAATCACTTTGTTAGGAAAATTTTATGATATTAGATGAAATATCAAACTACATATTTGGCATTGAGTTAATTCTGTGCAAAGTTTTCAATTCAAACATAATTTCAAAATCATTTTATTAGCAATTTCATAAAAAAATACTTTGTAGGTGCTCAAATATATTTTGTCTTCGATGGCATAAGTAATAAAAAATTATAATTTCATTCTAAACTAAATTAAAAATTGTTAATGTGTCTTAATCTTGTAATTACTCGGTGTAATCATGTAGAAAAATTTAATTAAGCAATCATAAAGTTAAGTATTAACAGGGCTGAAGTTAAAATCTTTTATGTGGACATTATTTGTGTATTACGAAGGATGTTCTGAATCAGTTTGTAAATGATTATTTAGATTTTATTGTTACAAAGTGCAGAACACAAAAGAAAGGGGAAGTTACCATTGATGTACTAAATTTGTTGATGTAAATTATAAATTATAAAATAATCTGGTGAATGACCTCTCGCATCTAATCTAAATTTTTCTATAACAATTTAGAATTAACATTTAAGCAATTAGATTGTTGAGCTTTTTCTGATTGTTAACCGCTTTGGATTTTCTAATAATTTGTTGTAAACGATTTAATTTATTTGTTTATCTACAATTTGCGTTTCTAACATTTAGAAATTAGATTAATCGGACTTTCATTATGATTCAAATATCAGGGCCGTATTAACACAAATCCGATATAGATATAGGGCATTTTCAGTAAATTTGCATTCTGAAGCCCTTTTTGGGCTGTCTTAAATTTTATTGTCCCGTTTAAGATTGGTCTTAAAAAATCATTTTTGACTGCACCTGTAATAACGACTTTTCTGTTTCTGAAGAGTTCATTCATAAACTCTTCAAACATCAAACAGAAAATTAAATGAGTTGGTGAAAATCAGAACGAGTCGCAATGAAAAATACTAGTGTGTACACTTTCTCTCCAATAAAATAAAAATAGTAACAATTTTCAGAGTTAGATTTAAAATAGTTGGCCCCAAAACCTAAAACAGATTCACAATGTTAATGTTTAGTTGTAAGCTTTTAAACTAACATCTTATAAATAACTTTCTAGTTATAAAAGTTGCTATTATATCATTTAAATTGCATCTGCTTACATTTGAGTTTGTTGCCTTTTCTTAATTTGGGAGTCGCTCAGAACTACAGTTAAGCGTTTTTCGCAAATTTTTCTTCTTTATGTAAAGTTCTGTTACTTCTGCTTTATCTAACGAGAAGGACGCTTAGAGAAGAAAATTAGGGCTCGCATTTTTTGGAACAATGCTCTTTATAAATGAGGAAGTTGTTAGATTTAAAACGAAAACGCATTTATATTGTTATTAAAAATTTCGACGATTGTTCCCGTTGACAATATTTATCTCCATCCTTCTATTCGTTTTTGTTGTGATGATATAATTGAAAAATATTTATTGTCATCGCATGGAACACGAGTAAGCCAATTATTCATTGGAATGCATAGAAAACTATTATTATTATAATAACATCATTTTATGTAAAACTACAGACACGAGTTTAATATTTTTATGGAAGATGAAAAATATGTTTATTGCTGTATAATTTTGTTAATTAATAAATTCTTTGAATACTAGATTTATTCTTCTTCCAGGATGTCGACTCTTTTAAAATGGGCACAAAATACAACGCAAGGAAAAAACAACAACAAAAACAACAGCACCAACGGGGAACGAAAATGGATACATCCTCCAGAAGCCCTACAAAAAGGACATATAGCATATTTGGTCAAATTTCTTGGAAATACTGTTGTAGATCAACCCAAAGGTTCGTAAAGAAAATTTTAAAGAACCTTACTAATGTAATTCGATTTTAGGTATAGAAGTAGTCAAAGAAGCAATAAGAAAACTACGTTTTTCACAACAGCTGCGTAAAAGCGAATCTGGTGCCAAAACTCGTAAAGTTGAATTAACCATAAGCGCTGATGGTGTAGCTATACAAGAACCTAGAACACATAATATCTTACATCAATTTCCTCTTCATCGAATATCTTACTGTGCTGATGATAAAGGAGAGAAGAAATTCTTTTCTTTTATTGCTAAACAACAAAGTCAAGGTTTAAATTATTTTAAATTATTAAATTACCAGTTTTACTTTGCAATGATTACTCTTATTAAAGCACTTAATTGTATTAAAAAAATACCGCTTATTGACGACATTTAATTTTAGAGAATGATCAAGATGAGAAACACGAATGTTTCGTATTCATCTCCGATAAATTAGCGGAAGAAATAACATTAACAATAGGTCAAGCTTTTGAACTAGCTTATAAACGCTTCTTGGATACTTCCGGCAAAGATTTGGAATCGCAACGCAGAGCAATGGTAACGCAACAAAAAATCAAACGACTCGAACAGGAAAATAATATATACAAACAAAGACTATTAGAGATTTCGCGTTTTGTTAATATCAGATCAGAACTCGATCAGTATTTGAGGAAGCAAGATATTAAGAATTTGCTCGAAGTACCTTTGAGCAGTTCTATTAGTTCGAATAGTGATATTTCTAGTTTAAATTCAGAGCACGTTAATGGAAATGTAAGCAATCAATTACTTGATTTCGGTACTATTTGTGATAATACTAATGGAAATGGTAAGTTTTACATTTTTGAACACACGTTAGCTTATTTTTTAATACAATTTAAGGTGCTCCACCTGTGCCACCGAGACAATTTGATAACGCACCTACGGTTGGAACTAAACTAGAAGGTTTATTGCTCAATGAATTCGATCAAGACGATGATTTTGATCCTAGATCTTACGAGAATAATCACAACAACATCATATCACATACACCTATGATCAATGGAAACCTTTCCAGCCCACCTCTGCGTAGGTTTTTTTTTGTTTTTACTTAATGTTGATTAAACTAACTATTTCTTTAGTGGCACCTCCACCGAAAGCCGCTCGTCGAACTAATTTCAATAATATAAATAATAATCACAATGATCACACCGATAAAATGCCCAGGACCTTCGGACAAGATTTATTTGGAGTTCCTCCATTTGCTTCACAAACTGCTCTAACGCCTTCAGCAAATAGGTATTGAAAATTGTTAAAATGGTAGGTCTTACATTAAAATTATTATTTCTAGTGCCAAAAATGCCGATCCCTTTGAAATGGGAGATTTTGGAACCGCTGCAACACCACAGGATATTGAAAATGCCATAGGATTGTTGGATAAAAGAATATTAGAAATGAAGGTAAAATGATGTACAGATAAAAGAGAATTATTACATTTTCTTTTTTAGACTGGGTTCAGCCGTGGGATCAGTTTTGGGAACGAAGATTTTTCGTTAGAAAGTCTTGATCCGTTAAAGAATTAAATTAATATCTTTTGCTACTTTGTACAAATCATTGTTTATAAATGGCAATATTCCAGCCTTTATCGTGATGCTACCTAGATCAAAAAAGAGTTGCGTTTTTAGGTTTATTATTAGGAAAAAGTATTATGTATGTAGATCTGATATATATGTTATATTTTATATTTAATTGCTTTATTATTGTTATATATGAATTTATATTAATATTAAAAAAGACGGAATAAATGGTAAGTGGATCTTTGAAAAATTGATTGGTTGTTGCTTGTAAAATTTTAAAAATTAGTCGAATTTGATCTTTTTTATCGTCAATAAATCGAAATTCCGCTGACATTATTCGCTTTGGATCTACTTTAAGAAATAAGTTTGTTGCTACAACAAAGAGAGATATCATATAAACTTTATATTATAAAGCAATTAGGTATTTTTTGTTATTTCAAAATTGTGGTGCTAGACAAGAAAAATGTGCATTGTATATTTTGTATCTTAAATTTGTTATGAAATTTATGTACAGTTTAAGAATAACACATTGTTTCAAATCGAAGTTTAAATTGTAATTAAAAATTATTTGCTGTAGTAAATCAAATAGCTTATTATTCTTTACTAATTTATATTGTTTTATTTATCAGAGATTGTTTATTAAATTGGCGTATAATATGAAACTGATTAAAACTGAGTATAAAAATACACCATTCTGTGCAAAATCAATTAATTTTTAATTGTATAATTATATTTAAATCAGTTAGAAGTTAGTTTTTACATTGCATTGTTTAATAGTTTGATTATCTCAGAATTAATTTGATTGTTTATTATATTCAGTCCTTAAAACTTAATTTAACAGACTTATCTTAAGTCTCATAATGGAAATAATTTTGCTTATTGAAGATTTTTTAAATTCTTTAATGTAGTTTATATAAATTTTAGTGCAATCAATGAATCAATTTTTATAAAATGTCTAATCTGCTACTTATTGTTAAATTAATTTTGTCAGTACTCTTTCGTTATTCTATAACAATTTGTTTTTTAAATAGTAATTTTTAATACAATTAAATCATATTAATGAAATTAAATGTATTGAATTTAACTTTCAAAATCAACAAAGTTTAAAATTTTCCCACAAAATCTTTTCTCCAATCAAAAGAGTTTATCACATTCAGTTTTGTGTTAGTTGTTAAAATAACTTTTTGCCGTATTTTTAAGTATGTAAAGTATTAATAAATAATTTAATTAATGCAATATTAAACCTAAAATTTGCGAAATAATCGAATAACTGCTGGTAAGCTTAAATTAAATAAATTGTGTGATCTTGTGCAAGAATAACGTTAATGTTTTTTTAGGTTAGAATCATTCCACAAAGCTTTGGATTCTAATTGAAGAACCGAATTTATCGTATTTGGAGCTGTTTGTGCTGATAGGAAAGCCCTAGGGAAGTACTATGGTTTATAATAACTAAACTTTGAATAATTGTCATCAAGGATACCTTCAGGTAAGCAAATTAAGTTCGAAACGCATCAAAATCATTTACATTATAAATAGAGCAAAGGCATGTTGTCTGTTTTAATGTACAATTACGGGGAAACGTGATCAATTCGATTTTGTAGCAAAAACGCAAGTTGCATTGTGTCAGTTAAGATCACATGTGAATTGTCATCTTTAAGTTGGGTTAGATTCTCAGGAATTACAGGTAATATAATATATCTATAAACATCTAAATTAAGGTAATACAATATTTATGAACTTTCATTCTGTTAATCTGGCTTTATTTTAGATGTGGCGACAGAAATTAGTTAGATTATCACAATCAATCGTACACGTTAAAAATTCAATACGGAATGAAGCGCAAGCTGTCACAGCTACGGCTATTTCTGATATTAATCCACCTGATACTACTAGTTTCAAAGTAGGAACAACTTATCACGGCTTTTTAGTGGAAGATGTTCAAAATATATCTGTTTTTAATATAACAGCTATTCAATTAATTCATTCAAAAACTAAAGCTAAATATTTGCATTTGTATAGAAATGATAACAACAATGTATTCTCAGTTAACTTTCGAACAACACCGAAAGATAGTACAGGGCTACCACATATTTTAGAACACACTGTTCTCTGTGGCTCACAATTATACCCGGTTCGAGATCCGTTCTTTAAAATGTTAAATCGCTCTTTAGCCACTTTCATGAATGCAATGACCGGTTCGGATTATACAATTTATCCATTCAGCACTCAAAATCAAACGGATTATCGCAACTTACAGAAGATTTACTTAGATGCCGTCTTTCGTCCTAATTTAAAACAATTGGACTTCATGCAAGAGGGATGGAGGCTTGAGAATGAAATTCCAACTGATATAAATAGTAATTTAACGATTAAGGGTGTTGTATATAACGAAATGAAAGGGGCTTTTTCGGAAAATGAGCACATTTTAACGCAAAAATTACAAAACATATTACTTCCCGATCACACTTACGGAGTCATATCGGGCGGAGACCCACTGAAGATTCCCAATTTAACTTGGGAGGATTTAAAGAAGTTCCACGAACAACATTACCATCCCAGTAATGCCAGATTTTATTCTTATGGCAACTTTCCATTATTACCTACTTTGCAGTATTTAAATTCTGAGTATTTATCGAAGTATGAGTATCAAGAACCTTCTCATACGGTAGTGCCCCCTCAACCTCGTTGGAAGGCCACTAAGAAAGAACATATTATTGGTCGTTTCGAAAACATGCGAGAGCCTTTCGAAAAACAAAATACAATGTGCGTTTCTCTTGTAATGTCCGATATAACGGACGTATACGAAACTTTTCTCTTGCAATTTATAACAGAATTATTAGTAAAAGGACCAAATTCTGCGTTTTATAAATCTTTGATCGAACCCAATTTTTCTGGAGGTTTTACTCATTTCACTGGCTACGATACTCAACAAAGGGATAGCATTTTTACCATTGGTTTGCAAGGTCTTAAAAAGGAAGACTGCGACAAAGTCGCTGCAATATTTGATTCGACAATCGATGAAGTTATAGACAAAGGTTTCGAAGATAAACATATCGAGTCTGTTTTACATCGATACGAGTTAAGCATTAAGCATGAAACTTCCAACTTTGGACTTGCTCTCTTGTTCGGGTTAACTCCAATTTTCAATCATCATGGCAATTTAATGGGAGCTTTAAAAGTAAACGAATTAATGGATAAATTAAAGGAAGAATTAGGGAAAGATAAAAAATATTTACAAAAGGCTGTCGCTAAGTATTTCAAGAATAATAATCATCGACTTACTTTATCGATGTCTGCCAATAAAGAATACGAAACTGAACAAGAAAAATTGGAGAAATCTTTGATTTCTCAGAAAATTAAGACTTTGAGTGATACGGATAAGCAAGAGATTTATTCGAAAGCTCAAGATTTGATGAAGGAACAAAATTCTGAACAGAAAACTAATTTGCTACCCACTTTAGAAATGCAGGATATTAATAACGATGTCGAGAGAATAGTAACTGAAAAGTTGAAACATGGGTCAATAAATACGCAACTTAATTTAGTCAATGCGAATGGAATTACTTATTTTAAAGGCGTACTTAATACCATTGAATTATCAATAGAACAACAAATGTTGCTGCCTTTACTTTGTTATATCATTACGAGAATGGGTACGAATAAATTGGATTATCGGGAGTTTGATAACTTAGTTAATCTTAAAACTGGTGGACTGAATTTTAATATTCACATAGGCGAGAGTCTGTTTCAATTGCACAGCTATGAACCTGGCATTATGCTTTCGAGTTATTGTCTCGATGAGAATATCGAAAGCATGTGGGATTTGTGGAATCAGATATTTACTCTTCCACAACTTAAAAATATTGACCGGTTTAAGATGTTAGTGCAATTGTATATGGCTAATTTAACACAAGGATTGGCTGATTCTGGACATGCTTATGCTATGCAAGCAGCTAGCAGTTTAGTATCTGGTGCAGCTTTTCAGAGAGAACTTCTTACTGGCTTGTATCATATTTCTTACATGAAGAGACTTATTAAAACCAAAAGGTATGATGCAATGTTGGACGAAATCAGTAATATTACAAAGATTCTTTTCGACAAAAATAAATTAAGGTAATAATATTAATTATTTATAATAGTAGAGTTTATTAGGAACTATTGTTCATTCTTTTCCAAAAACATTTTTACAGTAACGTTCGCTTGCAATTTGTCTGGAGGAGTCCAGACACTTTGCAATAGATGGCGATAGTAGTGTTACATTTGATTTTAATTCAAAAAGATAATATTTTCAAAGAGCGTAGCTGGATAAGTATGAGCAATCGGGGCCCAAAGATATTTGCGTCTTTTTTTACCTGGGAGTGCTTTCAATGGTCCTTACACTTACAATTTTTATTAATTAAATATATTTTTAGGTGTTGTTTGAATTTATCGAATGATAAGAAAACAAAGGTGCTTCCGAGTTATGAAAAATTTATTGAACAGTTACCAGGAAACACATTTGGTAAACCAAACGAAAAGGCTTTTCATAGCACGAAAGTGTGGACACCAACAGATGCAGTGAATTGTCAACACCATGTTCTAACAGTTCCAGTTTATTACTGTAGTAAAGCAATATTAACGGTTCCCTACACGGATCCCGAGTATGCCCAATTAAGAGTACTCTCGAGACTGTTAACGTCCAAATATTTACACCCAGTCTTAAGAGAGAAACAAGGTGCCTATGGTGGTGGAGCTAGAATTACTCCCGATGGAGTGTTTCAATTCTTCAGCTATCGAGATCCGCACTCCACCCAAACTTTGGATGTTTTTGACAACGCAACGGGCTGGCTTTTGAAAGAATTCAAAAATATAAGAGCACAAGATATATTAGAAGCAAAATTAGGAGTTTTTCAAAGCGTGGATGCTCCAGTACCAGCTTGTGATAAAGGAGCAAATGAATTTTTGAGAGGATTGACTCCTGATATATTACAACGACATAGGGCCGAAATTATGACTGTTAATCACAATAATTTACAAGATGCCGTGGAGAAGTTTTTGGGTAACAAGGATACCTCTCTTTCAGGAAAAGTTATTTTAGGTCCTAAGAGTAATAATTTAGATGTAAACAAACGGTCTGGAGAGTTGTGGACTGTATTGGATAACGAATAAGCATTTAAAATGTAATTAAAAAATATTACTTGTTGATAATAAACATTACATTGAAGATAATTATTCAATCCATTTTAATGGCTTGTTTGTAATTAAAGTATAGCAGTGCATTTCGAGCAGAAACGTTGTTTTATAAAATAGTTTTATAATACACTGGTAGGACCCTCTTGGAATAAACGGTGGAAACTTTGAATCGTCAAAAAATAAATTGTTAATGTAATAAAAGTTCTAAAACAAACACATTTAATCTAATGTAAACTCAAAGAAAATTTTTATACAAATGAAATATTCAACAAATATAAAATAATTAGAAATTTTTTTTTAAAGTGGCTCTTAAATTTGTAATGTATAATATTTAAAAAAAATACTTACAGGACTAATTGGACATCCACGAAAATTTGATATGTTGAGGAGATGTTTTCTTATATTGATTGAATTTTTTTCAAATTCTACACATATATCCAAATTTACATCCATTGGAAAATAACGATACCCGTTACTGGTTAATTTTTGAAACGAAAGGTCAAGCTGAATTTAAATAGCAATGAAAAATGATATCTACTTCTAAAACATAATTATTACCATAAAATTCGAAGGTATTCTTTGAAGAACTGTGAAACTTATATTAAAAACTTTAGTGGAACGATTATAAAAGACAAATTCCAATGTAGGATCTTTCAGAAAATTTTTATTGTGTAAAATTATTGCGGCTCTTTCAATTTTGAAGTCATAATCGTTTTGATGGTACGTGGGAAGCTTTTATAATATTAAAAAAAACACATTTATTAATTGAAAAAAAAACAAGTTATTTTATCTATTTTCTTAAATACTTACCCCCATTATAAAATGAATACAATAATATAAAAGGACATTTAATAATGTTGCAAACATTTTCGTTTAGTTTTGGAGAAAAATGGTATATGATTTTTTTTTTATCTATTTATTGAAATTTTTTTAATGTTTTTTTGGTGATTTTATTATCGTTTAATCTATTTAAGAACGTTGAATTATTGTATTTCATACAATTTTGTTTATCACAAAATCTGCGAAGGTTAAATCTTTTAGTAATTAATTATATATTTTGTATTTTTTATTTGATTATTAATTTTATATTTATAATTTTGTTTAACCTCTAGTTGAAAATTTAATTTCTGCTTAATTTTTATGAATTACTTAAGTGCAAACTTTGATCTAAAGTTTTACATAATTTTGAATACAGAAAAGTAGTAAATCTTTCAAAGAAGAAGCACTAAACTTTTTAAAAAGAACCTCTTATAATAATCACGTATCATTAATAATATTCTGAATTTATTAATCAAGATTGGACCTATTTTAATTTACATTTAATAGTAACGATTTCCAAATTTAAATAATGCAAATTGTAGGATTCTAATTTTTAAAATAACGAAGACTTCGAAGCACACATTTCGTTCTCCGAATTTGCAGTAATAAAATATGTAAATTTTGTAAATTACATGTTATTCCATAATTTTATTTTTATTTTAGAATTGTGCGAAGTAAAAATGGAAAATAACATGTCTCAAGATTCATTGAGGCAGTATTTTCAAAAGGCTCTCGTATTTCTAAAAAACCAGCAATGGATTTACAATTACCCAAATACCCACATACTGGTTTACAAAATATTGGACGAATTTGATCCAGAATGGGTTTCCTATTTTAAAAATATTACTAATGACGAACTAAACGACTTAGCTTTTTGCATTGTGAACGTAAGTTTTTAGGTATTTTAAATAACTCAGAAGACATCAAAATTAAAAAATAAATACTTTTCTTTCAGTCATTTAAAATCATGTTTTTTTGTAGAAAAACTCACCGAATAGCTTACAAGACTTTATGCAACAAATTAAAGAGTTAAACTACGATTTGCAAAGTTACGAAAGTGTAAAGGCAACTTTACCAAATTACATTCATGTGAATGCCAAAAAGGAACACGAAATTTTATCTTTATCTCCTCTCATTCATGACGTTTGTACTCGAGAAAACATTTCTATAATTATAGACGTTGGATCTGGGGTTGTAAGCTTAATCTTTGCTTTACTAAATTCTCTTATAACTAAAAACAAACATATTGTAGGGCTACCTATCTCAGTTTTTACACGAAAAATACAAGTATAGAGTTCTAGGAATAGAAGGAAACCCAAGTTTTGTTGAATTAGCTCAACGAAACCAAAATTTAAGGCATCCCAATTCGAAAAATTTCGTCAAATTCGTTCATCATTTTATTACTGCAGATTCTGGACTAAATCTGTTAAAAATCTTTCAAGAAAACTTTGTTGAAGCCAATAATAAAGTTTGCGTAGTGGGTCTTCATGCTTGTGCCGATTTAAGTGTTACAATCTTAGAGATATTTCAGCAATTAGATTTTGTTAAATCGCTTATTATAATGCCTTGCTGCTATCATCGTTTGGAAACCAGGCTGGTTTCTGCGATGGAAGAGACTTTTGTCAATTTTCCTACCAGTAAATCATTGAACGAACTTTACAAGAATGTGAACGGTGAACGATTTTTGAGAAAGCCATTTTTAAGGCTTGCTTGCCAGCAGAATTGTAATTTATGGAAAAATATGAGTTTGGATGAGCACGAAAGGCATTCGAGGAGTTGCATTTTTAGAGCTGTTTTGCAAGTAGTTGCAAATGGAGGTTTGTTCTTTTCATAATGCACATTGACATTCAGATTAACATACTGAGGTACATATGTTTGCGTTTTTTTTTAATGATTTGGCTTTAATTTGTTTAAAAACAGATCGTAAGCAGTTAAGCAGATTTAAAACGTTTTATCTTTTAAATAATTGCTATGCAATGAACGAGTCGAATTAATTGAAATTAGTTATAAATAATTCGTTGGTGATCGGTCTGTACATTTTTGATACTGACCTTTATTTCAAAAAGATTTTCAAATAATGTATTTTTGGTATTTCTGAAGGGGTTTTCTTAAGGGATAATTCCTTAACAAATTTTTTAAATGCAACTATCAGAAAAGCAATTTTTTAATGTCCACTTATGTTAATTCGAAAAACTGTTTAAAAATATTGCATTTTAGTGCATGCTTCAAATTTAAATTGGCGCATTTGTCAGATTTGTTGTAAGATGTCGTTAGTAGTCCGGTTTTCGGGAAACAAAACAAGGTGTATATCTTTGAAAACTGTCAAAGTTATAGAAATGTGGTTTACAGCAAATTAAATTATATTAATTATATTAAATCCAATGTGTCGTGTTAAATTTACTAAAAAGGTAAGACATTGGCGAAGTTTTGAAGTTGTACATTGAGATTCCTTCTTTAGATCATTGGAGAAATGTTTACCAATGCATGTGCAATAGTAATCAAATACATTCGATGAATCGTTTCAAGTTATATTTTTATTAAATGTTTAAATAATGATGTGCCTCTAGTTCTATTAAAATCGTTTAATTATGTAGTAATCAAAAGTCGTTTACAAAGGTCATGGAAATCCAATTATATTTTGGACATAATTTTTGCACATCAAATGTGCCCCAATGCGGTCTGTCAATTCGTTAATAAGATGTCTAAATGCTTTTAATTTAAATTCCTGTAATATTTTAAGTCCATTGATGCAAAACAATCATAAAAGATGCGTTAAGTAATGTATTTGGCGTAGCAATATTACAGCACTACTTTTAAGTCGGATATATAAAGTAAAAGTACAAGAGCTTTACCAATGCATTTTAGCGTAGAAGTATTTGACGTCCTATTGAAAAACTGTTTTGTAAGACGCACAGGTAAAATAAGGCGAAATATGTGACGGCACATTGCAAATTAAGCAGGTTTTGACGGGAAAAACTGTGTTGCATTAAAGGTGGATGTGTGTATGTGAATTAGTGCCGTGATTTTATGTAAGTCTATTTTTATTTATGACAAATTGTTTAAATAATTATAAGGATTTGATTCAATGCTATATTGCGTTCTCATTAATATTTTTGATAAAACATATCGTTGGAGCATTGAATTCATTCGACAGTTTTTTAGCCATAAACTGATTGCAGAGTTCCATGCAGTTTAACAATAAATGTATACATCAATTAATCAAATGTTACATTCTTAATTAATCAGAAAAATTCTACCGAGGGCTTATTAAAAAATTGTGCCGTGCTTTTTATGACAAATGGAAATCGAGTCAGTGGCGTAGCTAGGAAACTAAGAGTCTCTGTGCAAGGTTTTTTAAGAAAAACTATAAATGGGACGTTCTTTTTTTCCATCGACCATGGGTTTTCTCTTTGAGAACATATACCTAATCTGTATATATAATTTGTATTCATTCAAAATAATTTCTCAGATTTTTTTTTGAACAACGTTTTATAACAATATGACTGTAATAATATCTTGGAATTGCATTTTTATTTTAAATTAATTTTTACAAAATTATTGTGACTAGCATTCAAAAGGTGTAAAAGTGTGACAGAGATGCCTAATACTATTTTGGATTAATATTTATTAGTTTTGCCGACAAAAAAAGAGAACGTCTGAAATATACATAAATACTTTAAAGGTACTTTATCATCAGCTCTTTATCGCCCATTGCAGGGCAGAAGGGCCCTCTGATAGCTACGCCAGTGAACCGAGTTCATAGCAATTTAAAAAAAATTTGTAAATTTGTGAAGTTATTGAGATGTGCTTTTCAGCACACAAAGGGCGAGTTTCGGGAGAAATTTATTGGCGTTATTTTTGAAAACGCGTTTAAAAATTTTACCACTTTCAATTTTGGTTTTATGAAAGGAAATAAAACAGTTTTTGACAAATAATTTCGTAAGGACTTTTATGTACTGGTAATTGTATTTCAATCGAACAAAATCTAAAATAAATTAGCACAACAATTTTCTTTCAAACAATAAGCAAAATTACATTCAGTGGCGGTCCCGAGGACGGGCGGATCAGACATAAAATTTTATCTTGAAATTGTTGATCTACTTTGCGAACAAGAAACTTTTTTTGTCTTTGTAATATAAAATAATTAAATTTTTTGCTTTTAATTCGCTTTTTTTTGTGAATCGCACTTTATTATAATAAAAAAAAAAACGGTGCGTGTACTTTTGTAGAAGTTATACTTTTTTGGCGTAACTATGTTAAATATAACGACGTGTATTAAATTAATGTACACTCAGGCCATTTGGTTTTGGCACACTGAAGAATCTACAAAAAAGTCGTTTAAATATTACTTAAAAATAAAGATACCTCAATTTTTTAGCCACTTATAAAACAAAGCTTTGTATGTTATTATGATTTAAAAAACCTTAAGAAAAAAAATTAACAAAGAAAAAAATTATTCTTTACAGGAAAGTGTAACAGACCATTTAATTTTAGAACGGCCGGCAATTATTTTTTCAAAATTTCTAATGGACTTTTTTGTCAATCGTACATCGTTCCAAAACTAAATGGCCTAAATGTAAATAAATTTGATAAATACGAAGATGTGCGCATTCGAGCGAAAAGTGGCACATTTCCGAGCGAGGGAGGCAAATGAAGCGCGACGCGGAGCGGCGCGCTTCATTTTCCCGAGATCGGAATGTGCCACTTTTCGCTCGAATGTGCACACTCGGCTTTAAGCGTGATTCACAATAGTTTAGGCCAGTATATTGACGAAAAATCAATTGAATAATTTTAATTGTTCTCTCTCACTCTTATTCACGTGATTGTCGTATCTTTTCGCTCCCTTCCACTCATTGCTATAGTAAATACGTTTTTTGAACATAATATCGATATTTACTAAACTAAATTAAAATTTTTGATTTGAAGGAGCGAAGGATAGAGTAGACAAATTTAATGAATACGAGGATGTGCGCATTCGAGCGAAAAGTGGCACATTTCCGAGCGAGGGAGGCAAATGAAGCGCGACGCGGAGCGGCGCGCTTCATTTTCCCGACATCGGAATGTGCCACTTTGAGCTCGAATGTGCACACTCGGCTTTAACCGTGATTCACAATGGTTTAGGCCAGTATATTAGACGAAAAATCAATTGAATAATTTTAATCGGTTCCTCTCACTCTTATTCACGTGATTGTCGTATCTTTTCGCTCCGTTCCACTCATTGCTATAGTAAATACGTTTTTTGAACATAATATCGATATTTACTAAACTAAATTAAAATTCAAAAGAAGTATAACGTCAAAAATCAATTGTGTAAAATTACATAGTCTTCAAAACTTTTTTAACTATTATCCCATTTTAATTGCTTTGAAACTTACGTTTTTTCTATCGCTGTTCTAAGTAGACAAATGATAATTAAATATTTCGATAAATATTTAATTTAAAGCCCGATAAAGGACGATTGTGCGTTTTGAGATTAATTACGTTACAATAAAACACGCGCAATTATTTCTTAATTAAAAAGTCGCAGACTTTTGGAATTAAATATTTGTTTTTAATTTAGAAAGAACCAGATATTTGCGTTGGATGTGTTTATTTAAAAAGTAGAATCGAAGAAATTTCTGCGTTTCAACTTTTCGAAATTTTGGCAATCGAAGAAATGCAAGAAGGACATTTTTTTGAGGACGAAGAGAAGCGAAGGGGCGCCGGCTATTAATTAATTTATGGCGAATTTTTATTTCTGCAACCAACGAATTATTTAATACATTCATGTATTTCGTTTGACTGAGAAAACAAACATATGTATTTTGGAGCTAATTTGAATGTTGCTGTAGGCCTTACAACTTTTTGTTGTTTGTTATACAATCCTAACACGAACGGAATTGACTTGGAAATTTAAATTCGATTCATAATCAACATATTTCGGATCCTTCGAACAAACAGCAACCCGTTTACGCGCAATGCAATTGCATTTTAAATGAACCCTAATCGAAGTACCATTAAATTTCGGTTTTTAGAGGCGGTTGTGGCGGAGATCGGCCAAAAGAAATTCTCACTTGACATTTTTGATTTTTTGTAGTTTGATGATAAAATTTAATTTTTTTCAAATTTAGAAATCCATTTTTTTCAAATTTTTCATTAGCTGAAAAAAGAATTGATTTTTTTAATAATGCTGATTGTTCAAATTTAAAAATCATCGAATTACAGTAGAACCTCGATAATGCTGATTGTTTTGACTTATCGAGGGCTCAAATTTCGATATATGGAGGTATTGGGGCTCGAAAGGGTTTCTTTCGAGTTATAGACGTTATCGACTTATCGAGGTTCTACTGTAGTACAATAATTACTACCAAAATGAAAGTTTCATTTAACACCAATTTTTCATTATTATTAAAATTAATGTTATTTCAGTTATATTTATACAGGGTGTCCCGTTGACGATGGCTCAACGGGTAAATATAAAATCTACAAGAAAAATATATGTTATTCAAGCACATCAAAGGCGGAACTCTGCTGTGAAAAAAATGAAACGAAAAATGTTAATTATTTTTTTTGTTCTTAGATGTCACTGTACCGACAATAAAACTTTATAAACGGAGGGATAATAATTAACGCTAGGGACAAAGTTTCATCGCGATTGGCACAGTGTTTTTATTTAAAATTTTTTTTGACGCAAAATGGTCGTAATTTATAAGATCAAATAACTTCGTCCACGGTAAGGATAGAGGGACGCCCTGATTGTCTTTCTTTTACCATTTTTTATGTAGATTTTAGATTTACCGTTGAGCTATCATCAACGAGACATCCTGTATATCAGATTTATATCTCACAAAAATAGATCTTTTGATATATTATAATTTGTTATGAAACTTATTATTATTGCAATGATTAATATAATTATACAAATTGTGGCAAAAGTAGGGGACCAAATTTTAAGGGTAGATAGGGGATGAAATTCTGAGACAAAAATTCTTAGCGTTTTGGCACCCAACGCATCGATACCAAGTTATTAATTAATTTGGATAGCCAATCAGAAGCAAACTATAGCGTCTAATAAGAGAGTAAGGGATGTTCAAGTATTACATAAGCTGGTTTAGGGGAAGGGGGAGTACAATTATTTTTATGAATTTTTTTATTTTTGTTTATATAGAGGGGGTCTTAATTTATTGAAAATTTGTTTATGTAATACTTGGACATCCCCTAGAGAGACTCGGCAGAACCTCACTAATCTTCTTATCGCTATAGCTTGCGTCTGATTGGCTATCGAAATTAATTAATAGCTCAGTACTTGTGCGCCAGGTGCAAAAACCCTAAAGGACTTTTTGTCATAGAATTTCACCCTCTATCTACTCTTAAAATTTGGTCTTCTAGTTTTGGGGCACCCTGTATATTTTATTATGCGAGACTTAATAATTTATTGATCTAGTCATTCTTTACATGATTTGTTATCATTTAATGTATCATGTTAAAAAAAATCAGTCTATAGAAATAACCTGAAATTTCAAAATAATCATTTTTTTTTAATAGAAATAAAATTAATTAGAATAGTAATGGAAAATTGGTATTAAAAGAAACTTTATTTTTGATTAACGAAAAATTAAATAATATAAATCTCTAATTAAAAGAAGAATTATAAAATTTAAAAAAATCGTTGCGTGTACTTATGTACGCGCATTAGAAGTTATACTTCTTTGGCGTAACTAAATTTAATATAACCACGTGTTATGTTGCTTATTTGACCTTATAAATTTAAAGTATTTCAATAGAAATTACAAAACTATTTTGAAGTGTGAAACCAAAATTATATTAACTTAAATGAAATATAATTTTTTTAGCATAGTAGAATCATCAAAAAAATATAAATAGAAACTAGTTCATCCACGTTAAAGTTCGTCTATGTTCGACACATAAGGGCTTTACTCCCCCGTATATTTTATATAAATATTCCCTCGATGCTTGGTTGCCATTTACTTAGCTTTTTCGCATTTTTATGACCCTCATAACATATTTATACATCATACCTACATCCAACATAAACTATTACGTTTTCTCAAAGGCAATCTCAAAAGTTGCAGCTTTCAAAACGTTGTCTTATTTATTTTTGAAAAAGTCGACGCGAAAGTGTATTCTAAACAAATTCAAATGCAACTAAAAATTGCAGAAAATTTGGAGGTGAAGCGCTTAAAACGCAAGAGTGGCAAATTGAAAGAGGGCTCAGATTACAGCGTGGAAAGTTACGTGAAAAATTTGAAATTTTCTCACGTCTTGGCGGCGACCGCCGACGCCACGGAAGAGCCGCAAAGGAACAGGATAGAAGAGGAAGAGTTCGAAGGAAAAATTTTCAGGAAATGGAAGGAATACGAGGACAAATGTTATTTAGTTGAAATTTTAACGGCTTTCCAAACGGCGATACAGAGCATATGTGAAAATGTCGTACTTCTGGATAGAGTCGAGTTTTTACGAGAGAAACAATTCAATTGTGCGGTTTATAAAGTAACAGAGAATCGTATATCGCCAAGATGCCATGCTCTGGTTGCTACAAAACCATAAGAAGTTAACTTTGTTAAGGCGGAAGACGTCTGCTGTTAGTCACCGTTTTTTTAACACGAGGTTGCTGTAAATAAAACACTACAGTCTAATACAGTGGTTTTAAAACTTTATGTTACGTTTTCTCCTTTAAAAAAATCTAATCTTGGGGGTTTCCCACTGTACACCGATTTACACGGTAGATAGTAAATTTTTTGTATGGAAAACCGTGTAAATCGAAAACAAAACGAAATATGCATAAATTGGTCAGTTACTTTTAGAAAATAAACACTTTTTACGTAAAACAGTTGCACATTTTTTTACTGTATCTTTTCGTCAAAAAATACTATGTATCTATGGTAAAAGGTGCGCAACTTAGCTTTCGCCGTTTTTTTCTTCGAAAATTGCAAAAAACTGGCTATACATTTATGATTTGAAGTGTGGTCCATTGCTGGCAACTACTTTCTCCCATCGATTTCTTACTTCTTCGCAAGACAGACCGTGTGCCATTGATCGAAATAAGTGATAGTCAGAGGGAGCAACGACGGGAGGCATAGGACTTCCCATTTCACTTCCAAGTGTGCCTTGACTACTTTTGCAACATGGGCTCGAGCATTGTCATGCTGCAAAATCACTTTATCGTGTCTCTCGTTGTATTGCGGCCATTTATCTTCCGATGCTGGCCTCAAAAGCATTAATTGTTTTTGATAACGATCGCCTGCGCTTGTTTCAGTCGATTTTAACAGCTCATAGCACACTACACCGAACTGGTTTCTCTTCAAATACACATTGGAGTCGACGTAGAAGCATGGCCGCGATATCCCCATGATTTTTTGATCTTGGAGTTATCATTTTTATCCCAATTTTTGTATCTAGTCATTAACTTCGATAAGTCTTCAGTCAATGTTATTAGGTGAAAATTCCAATATATGCCTAATTTGGGCTATGCTCTTGAGTTTTCTCATAACAATTGAGTTTGTAACTTTTTCGGCAGGTTGTGTTTCAATTTTCTTAATTAGGACGGGACAAGGTTAGAATTAGGCTTGCCTCAATTTGGAAGGCTTTATTAGGCTTAAGTTGGTCTTTCGGCATGCCCCACTAGTATTTCTAATCGGGAAGTTGTTGGCTTTCTGACTTTTACTCAAAAAATTTGTGGTTTTGGGGATTTAATTTAAATTAAATGTGCCCAGAAGGTATATTAAAAAAAGATCGATATATGCAGAGATATTACCACTATATAATAATAAGGTAACTGATTCAAATAAGGCCCTGTGCCCAATAAGGCCCAGTTTTTAAATTTTCCGCCTTTTGATTTTAGAATCATTGTTGTTACTTTTATTTTGAAGTTTAATATTAATAAACATTTTGGTTACGAAGTATTGATGCATTTTTTTCAAAAATCTATTAATTATACATTTATAAACTTAAGGTGGGCCTTATTTGGGGCCGTTACTTTATATTTAAAAAAAATTGTAAATGCTTTCTTATAAATTGAATATTATTAGGATACAAAATTTCTTCCTCTTTAATAAATCGTTTTCGACGAAATTTGAAGACAAAGTTCATTTTTTATTTATACTCTTCGAACGATTCGTAAATATTTTTGATCGTTTCAAAAACAATATTTTTTCTTTATTTTTAGAAGTGACTTGGATTCGATGGGGCAAAAGGAGTCGCCGACTAATGTTTGAAGACGGATTAAGTCCCAATTTCCTTTAAAATCGATGTCTCTGCCTTCTTGAATTATGAGAATTGTTAACAAGGTAAGTGTCTTTTTTTATTTAACGACTTAATTTTTGGATTTCGATCCTTCGGAAGAAAGAAAATTGATGTGCTTTTACAGATTTAATTTTTAAGTTTCTGTTGATTTTCGTGGGCGCTTTTTTGCATTTTAATATTGTTGTTCGCCGAGCGGGAAATTTTTATTTTAATTATTGGGAAAAATATTATTGCTCAGCTTTGGGGTTTCTGTTTTTCGAGCGTCGATAAACAAATTATTATTTTATTAAAGTGCAACAAACATTAAGTTTCGGTTTTCAATTTTACATTTTCAAATTGAATTCTTTTGCTAGGATTCTGCAAAAATTGAATTTCTCTTCAACGATGCATCCCCGCGTTTTTTATTGTTCTTTTCTTTAACGTTTTATGCAAACAGCGATCGAACTTTTTTTTTAAATAAAAAATGTATTAAAGTACTTTTTTTTTGAGAGAGTGCAAGTAAATTATTTGTTGTTTTCTTTTTGTAAATAACGTCTATTATTTGGGTAATCTGAAAAGTTTAAACAATGAAAGATGTCTGCCTAATAAATTCTGTTAAATTTAGCGACGTGGAAAATTGCACAGTTTTCGATCATCTTTTTCCTGTCTTTCGCACGAATTTCCTTTACTATTTTCTAATGAGTAAAATCAGTTTTTATTATTGACATTTCGTATAGAGTTTTGCGCGCGGGGACTGCGTATTTAAATATTTTATTTTATAATTTGCAATTAAATAATATCTTTAAAATTTTTGACAGTCGACGAAATTTATTAACTGGAAATTTTCTAAATTGAATCAACTTTTTGCCTTTTTGTAAATGACGATTTTATTATTGAAAGAACTAACATCAAATATTTTTGAGACGGTTTTTTGCTTTATTAAATGGAACGGTATAAAAATTTTTCCCAAATTTATTTTTCTGAAAAACATTATGTAAACGTCTTAAGAGTGGGAGCGTTTGAGAGATTTTTGTGGAAAAGCACAAGAGATATTCTACTGGACACATGTTTGCAGACATTTTTTTTAAATAATTTTATTATATATACAGAGTCGTACAATTTTCATAGGTCAAAAGTCAAAGTTTAATAAACGAACATTTAATGGCATTTTATTAAATAAATATTGTGGAGAAAATAGATTTTTTAGGAAAGAGTAAATGACATATTTTTATTTATGGAAAACGTATTTTTGTAATAATATTTACTAGTAAATATATTTTAGAATGTGTTAAATTGTTTTTGAATTAATTAAATAACGATTAAATTTTTAAATTATTTTGTGTGCGACAAAATAAAATATATCTGGTGTTTTTTTAGCACTGATATTTGATTAATCCGAAAAAAAGTTTTATAATGTTTAAAATTTGATGGCAAAGGACATCGGTTTATTTATTTTAAATGGAACAGTAACGATTTTTATAATTTTTGTATAGAACTCGAGGTTTTTCAAAAATTTATTAAAAAATAATACCCGTTGTTTTTTTTTCTAAATTAATCTACACTATTCAATGAAATAACTCAAAAACTTTCAAAAAAATTGTAAATGTAAGTTATCGTAAAATAATTTAAAAAAAAATATTTTTATTAATTTTTGCGACGAGATTTTGGGCACAATTGCAATACTTTTGTAAATAGACAATTCGGTCGACCAAAGGGGCCATAAAGTTTAACCAGATGAATTAATTCGTCAGACAATCAGCCAAACTAAATTAACCGGATAAATCAGTTAACTGTTTAATCAGCTAAATAGTTGAGTTTGTCCTTTTTCATATATAAAGCAGGTATTATTAATAAGTTACTTATTATTAACGTAATAGTAGGGTCTTTCGATTTCGCCGTGAAAAGGTGATGGCTTTCGGTCGCCTAGGTACTAGGAAATATTTAGATACGAATATAACGCCATCTGTTGTTGTGTATCAATGCATCAATGTTTCAGCCTATTGGTACTTCAATATTCTATGAGATGGCGGTTGCACGAAAACAACTCTATTGATGTGGATGAAATTTTGTATTTAGTTTTACTCTCGCAAGTTTATCTAGATAGGTGTCATCTCTGAAAAAAATGCGTTTTCGAACAAAAAAAAATGTTTTTTGACCGCCATCTCATGCAATATTGAAGTACCAGTAGGCTGAAATATTCATGCATTGATACCCAACAACAGATGGCATTACATTCAAATCAATATATTTCAGTACTTGGGCGACCGAAAGCTATAACATTCCCACTCGAAAGATACAGCGCAAAGCTCGGTCGCCCAGATATTTTATTAACAATACCTGCTTTATATATAAAATAGAACAGAGCTCTTCATCTTCAAAAAGCATTTCGACGTAAATTGAAAAGGTTCAGATTTTTTTAGGCAAAATCAAAAGGAGGTGCCTATTTTTAGAAAAAACGTTTAGAAAATCAATAGGACAAACATTATTTTTAATCCTTTATTTGGCAAAGCCTACATACTTTGTTCTTTTCTACTTCTAGAGCGTTTTAATTAAAAATAAACTTTTTTGGCATTTTGTTCAGGAGAAAGCAAATATTAAAATTTTGTATTTGTTGTGTAGATGAGATAATTAATTTACGGGCGATTCTAACAATTGTTCCACAAACTTACTGACACACAGAAGGGCATAACTTCTTGTAACTTCGTAGGTGTGTCTGTGTGTGTGTGTGTATAACTTGGTGTTGTCGAAGTTTTAACTTCGTTACATACATCTCGAAACTTTTAATCTCGCTTGTCTTTCGCCACATTTTTGCGTTTGCTTAATCTTAGCGCATAATTTATCGGTTTAATCGCGAAATGGCTTTATGCCCTTCTTTAATTCAATTTTACATGTTAGAAGCGGATTATATTTTATACATCACTTTTTTTAGATCAAAGCCATAGAAGTTGGTAGGGTTTTTATCTTACATTTTGAAAGCTCATCCTACAAACTGCATTTCAAATTTACGCAGGAATAATTTATCGTTTTCAGACTTGATTTTTGCTTCTACGTCTTCGTCATTTTTTTTATTTATTTTTATATTTGAGCTTGTTTTTATTGAGCGTTTAATAATGGATAAAAAAATAGATACAGAACTGAAGTTTAAGGCGGACGAATAAATCTTTAGGTGAGGCAGTAATGTTTAATATTTATCAGGGAGAAAAAATCGTTGGGTAGGGTAACCCGACCAATAGATGGACGGTTAAGCAAATTCTTGTTCTTTTATTGAAATAATATAGTAAATATTAATAAGTTATACCTACGTAGAAATGTCCAATCAATTTGAAAAAAATAATGAAAACGTTGTATGACGTAATAGTTTATAAAAAAAAGGAAATTTTAAGAAAAAAGCTCAATATCACCAGTAGATGGACAAAACCTCCAGTAGATGGACGGCTACCCCCCAATAGATGAACACTTCTTAAAAATAATATTTTTGTCTTGTTATTTATGTAAAGAATGATAAAATTTTTAACTTTAATAATTAACGGGTTAAACATAATAAAAATAACCAATAAATAAATAATAGATGGGATAATAATTTTCGAAATATATGAAAAAGTAATTCTATTTTTTCTTATACTGCACTACATAATATTAATTATATGCTAATAAGATAATTATTTTATATAAAATCAACAAAATACAACGATATAATATATATTTTTTTCTTTATCATTAACATCTTTTAATGCATTCTCTAAATCATCAGATGAATAAGAATAAACATTGTAACATTTCTGGTATCTTTCAAAAAAATATAATTATAAATTTGTAAATATTAATAAACATTTTCATACAAGTACGAAAAAAAATATAACGAAAATGTAAAAGTTAAATTCGATGTCTATATATTGGATTGAGATTAAAAATTTCTTACCAATAAATGGACAGCAAGTATTTTTATATTTTTTTGATTTTATTATTAACTATTGCAAATTATTCCATTATTATTCAAATCTAAACAAAATTAGTACATACACAAATTATCATTTCTTAACCATAACATAATTTTTTTCTAAAAACGATCCGGACAGCTGGAGTTCGAATAATTGGAGATCTACTGTATATTACTCTTCGGATGGAGTAATAAAAAACAATCATATAATGACACTTAATAGTTTATTGCACATCTATACAGAATCTTATTTGTGTACAATATTTATAGGAAAGAGATCTAATATTGCAACTCACCCCCAGCCCCTAGGTGAGCCGCTTCATTAATAAAACAATCTTAATATAATTATAATACTTAATCTAATCACTTGAAATTTAATTGTTGCATTACTCAATTTGCCGATGATAATTCTTCACTTGTGCTGTCCTTCCTAAAAATAAAGAAATACGGCTCATTACAAAAATTGCTAAATTCATTTTGCTTAAAATTAATTAAAACGGACAAGATTAAATAACAAAGCGGTTCTAATATTTGCTAATAGTGAAATTCGGCTTAGGAGTAATAGATGGCAGTACGTGCTCGATTCGACTTTAATAAATAGTTTGAAGTTTTTACTTTGAAATACAGGTATACGCCGCTTAATATGATTACGGTTAATGTTATCCACTGACATAGCCGTAGTTATTCTTCCCTGTTCCACCTTCAACCCCCAAAATTTTCGAGAAAACTAAATAAATCGAAAAAATACACTTTGACTCATAAAATCGATCGTAGCGCCCTCATTTTAGATCCGATCATTAAAAACCACCCGGATTCGAAATCCTGAGACTTTTCCCCATAAGATACGTGCAAAATCGGCATAGGGCGCAATGTTAATTTTTTGAGTAATTAAGGGTTGAAGTTTTATGTTCATTTTTGTAGTATAAAATTTTACGTTAAAAAATTGTAGCGCCGTTATTTGTGGACGGATCTTTGAAAACTAAAGATTCGGAGTGGCCAGACTTTTTGGCTGCGGATAGGCCGAAAAAACCATAGGCGTACCATTTGAAATTTTTGAGAAAATCGGGTTCCAAGATTCCGACTTGAAATTAATTTTTTCTAAATTTCTAATTTGAAAAATCGTAACTCGGGTTATTTGTGAACGGATCTCTCAAAACTTTTCAGATTCTGAAAGCTTGTTTATGGGAGCGTAAGATCGGTCAAAAAATTAAACAGGGTCTAATGTTAAGTCTTGGAGAAAAACGCGTTCGAAGCTTTCAAAACGTAAATTTTATCTTCTTCGCTTATTGTTATCAGTCGGATAATGTAATCACTTTATCTAGGTCCCAAAGTGATCACATTAAGCGGCATCTACTGTATTTTAAATTAAATTATTTTATTATAAACATTCTAAGTTCAGATTTTATTAGAATTAAATCGAAATTTGTGATTTTCAATCAATTAAATTGATATGAGTCAAATAGTGGGAGAATTTGAAAGATCAACATAAACAAGTCAAGTGTCCAATTAATAGGGATAAACATATGTGATTTTTATTGATCAGTTTAGAAGGGCATTGCAACCAGAAATTCCAAAAAAAGATTGTGTTTTTTTCTAAAAAAATACTTTACAAAGGTCAATGTTCCAAATATAGAAGTTTTATCAATTTTTGATTCTTGTCGAAAGAGAAATACAAAATATGACAATATTAAACATTTTCTGCATTCTAACGGTTTTTATCCTGCTCATAAAATTTTCTTCGTCTAATTGTTAAATGGCTTATCATGAGAAGAAAAATTATGCCTATTTTGCTATGCGTTTATTTTTTTGGAATTGATGGCGCAGTGGAGCGCACTTTTAATAATACGAAAGGAAGGCATCCCCCCGCACGTCGAAAAATCCGGCAAAGCATTTTCGGAAGCTTCGCGTTTTATCTATAATAAATTAAAATGATCTCGTTAAGTGGCACCGTGGGTGGCAAAATACGTTAAACAGGACGAAATTGAAATCAATCTGTCACGCCGAATTTTATATATTGCCAAGTTTTCCGGTGTCTCGAATTTTTTACTTATAATTTTCTCGAGATGCAAACGCGATTAGGGATGATTTAATCATTTTTTGAAAATGCCATTATCGACGGCTACAAGTGTACATTTTCTTGTTTCAATTAATTTATTTTTGAGCGGGAAGTATCGGAAGATTTTGTTCATTTTTTAAAAGATTAATTGTTAGAAATATTGTTCCCGTTTGGTTTTTTTTTATAGTGCTGAAACTTTTGGAGTGGGGGGAAAGATGTACAATATTGCCAATCTTATGGGTGTAGATGATTTTTGGTCAGAGGTTTAGAGGAAATTTTTTTTTGGAAAATTGGCAGAATTTTAAGTTGATATACCGGGTGTTTTATTTAAAGTGGAAGGGAGCGAAAAGATACGACCATCTCGTTAATGCGAGCGAGAGGGAACGATTAAAATTAGTTAATTGATTTTTTCACTAATATAATTGTGAATCGCGCTTAAAACCGAGTGTGCACATTCGAGCTCAAAGTGGCACATTCCGATCTCGGGAAAATGAAGCGCGCCGCTCCGCGTCGCGCTTCATTTGCCTCCCTCGCTCGGAAATGTGCCACTTTTCGCTCGAATGCGCACATCCTCGTATTTATTGATTTGTCAACTTTATCCTTCGCTCTTTCAAATCATAAATTTAAATTTAGTTTATTAAATATCGATGTTATGTTCAAAAAACGTATTTACTATAGCAATGAGTGGAAGGGAGCGAAAAGATACGACATTCACGTGAATAAGAGCGAGAGGGAACGATTAAAATTATTCAATTGATGTTTCGTCTAATATAATTGTGAATCACGCTTAAAACCGAGTGTGCACATTCGAGCTCAAAGTGGCACATTCCGATCTCGGGAAAATGAAGCGCGCCGCTCCGCGTCGCGCTTCATTTGCTTCCCTCGCTCGGAAATGTGCCACTTTTCGCTCGAATGCGCACATCCTCGTATTTACTGAATTTATTTACATCACTCTATTTTTTTTCAAATCATTACTTTTTTTGCTATTAAAAATGAAAAAAAAAAATTTAATTTAATTACGAAGCTTTATTTTTATGAAAAATAACAATGATTAGGGGTATTTATGAACGATTTACAATTAATGTCTGAAATAACGGCAACGTTGTATTTAGCAATAATGATAGAAAATTGAAATAATTATATTAAATTGTATGGTTTAAGGTTATATAATTAAAATATATTGTACAAGTAAATAATATTAAGTTTAACTAATAATAGATTTGGCATGGCCATAACTTTTTAATAATTAAATAGGGATAAATAATTTAAAGTATTTATTTTAATTATTTAATTAACAAAGTATTTATTTTGAAAAGTGCATTTGTAAAAGTAACAATTTAAATAAATAAGTAAAACTTAAATCCAATATAACTCAAATATATTTATATTGAGATTTGAATAATTTGTTTTTAGAACAAATATAGATTAATATGTAATAATAATTAACCACAAAATTAAATATATCTATATATTAGTATGTCAGTAGAGCCAACATTAAATGAGGATGAAGTATTGCCGTTTCGAAACACCGGGATTTTGAGATTTGGAATTCTCATTTTGAATTAATTACTTTATTTTTAACTATTAAAATTATATTTTTAATTCTTTTATTTTTGTTATATCATTGTTTTGATAATTTTTCAAAATTTATAAAATATAATTAATTTTTCTTTTTCATATTGTTTTTCTATAAGTTTATATAAAACACAAAAATTAATCTATTCATCTAAAATTATTTAATAAAATTAAATAAACAATATTTATAAGAATAATTTTTTTTCGATAATCATAATAAATCATAATAATAAATATAGTTATTATTATAATCATTTTAAATCGTTTAATACAAAGCATACCTGTTCTGACTGTAGACATTAGGGGTCTATAAGAGGGCCTTGTTCAAATTTAAAGAAAATCAATTTTTAAAATTTTTTTTCTTTGAAAGAAGTAAAGAGGTTAACTTTTTTTTCTTGATTTTATCTTTTATTAGCAATATATTGAAAAGATACGACATTCACGTGAATAAGAGCGAGAGGGAACGATTAAAATTATTCAATTGATGTTTCGTCTAATATAATTGTGAATCACACTTAAAACCGAGTGTGCACATTCGAGCTCAAAGTGGCACATTCCGATCTCGGGAAAATGAAGCGCGCCGCTCCGCGTCGCTCTTCATTTGCCTCCCTCGCTCGGAAATGTGCCACTTTTCGCTCGAATGCGCACATCCTCGTATTTATTACATTTGTCTACTTTATCCATCGCTCTTTCCAATCATAAATTTAAATTTACTTTAGTAAATGCGCTCGTCCCCCAATTTAAGCGGTACATACGTTCTTCTCCAACACCGCGCAAATGGAAACCGTGTTAAAAAGGACAAGAACCACATACAAATTCAAAGGATAGATTATATAAAAAACCGAGCAAATAAAGACATTGATTTCAAATTAAATATGAAGATGCGTTCAAAAATCTTCTTAATAAAATCGACAGTATGTTATATTAAAAATATTAATTTAAAAGGATGTTTTCAAAATTAAAGAAGGCACATGTTTTAAGTCACGAGTATTTTTCATTTAGGAAAAAATACAACAATATTCATAAAAACAAAAATTTATTCATCTTCGCTGTCTTTTAATTTTCTAACCCTTTTCTTTGTAACCGGTTCGAAATCACTTTCATCATTAGAAGAATTAATAAATTCTATTCCAGTAGATTTTATTTAAAAATCCGTGATCTTTGATTGTTTTTTTTATTTTTAATAATGCTTTTATATTTTCATATAGATTCATATTGAACGTATTTAAAATAATAATTTTTCTTGGCCGCGTTAAAGTGAAATCGCGTAAAAAAAGACCGCGCAAATGGAGGGATAACTGTAATTTTTAGCATTTCTCTTGAAATCCGAATTATTGAGATTCCACTGTATATGTACTTGATTTGCAAAAGAATTAATTTAATTTGCAAAAGAGCCACTTTAATTCCAAAAAACTGTACATTTTTATAAATGATATATAGCTCCTTTAATATCATAGATACTCAATTTTTTTAAATAAAAGTTAGAGAACGCGTGTTTTTCTAACACTCACCAAATCTCTGGCAAAAATGTATATTCGGTTAGGCGTATTTGTTAAAATAACGCAGCATACTTTTAAATTGAAAAAATTAAAATTTAGTAAAATTTTTGCACTGGTCTCCCCGGTTTGGAAATTACTAGTTTTTGATCAAAAATCGAAGATTTATGCAATTACAAAAATCGTTCAAAAATTGTATGTAAATGACCAAAAATTTAAGTCAAATAAAACGTAAACAAAATGCTTATCGCAAACTGGAATTCCCACACCCGTTCCCCGCACATTTTAGAAGTGAAAAGCAGCTCGAAGAGTTCAGTTAAACGCTCCCTAAAATTTTTATGTATTAGTGATTATTTAAATGTGTACAGTGACAGTGTTTACCAAGGGTCTTCTACCCCTAACAAGCACCCCTTCTGCAAAATTCAAAGCTGTAAGTCTTTTTTTAAAGATTTTTATTAATGTTTTTCGATTTTCATTGTGTAAAATTAATGGTATCTCAAAAAATTTTGTACCACCCTGCTTCCAAAAAAATTGGCAATTATTGAGCTTTAGTGGCTTTTGCAAACTTTAAAACTAACCCCTAAATTAATTTCCTTTGTGTTGAATTTTGATACGTCACAGAATGACGTAGAAGTTTCGGGTTATTTGCGAGCCGACCTTATCGCATTATTTACCTGGCTTTTGAGATATCATTTTATTTTGTTTTTCTACGATTGAATTTTTAAACTGTATTTTACAAACGAAAGCAGCTCGAAAACTTCGTCTGTTTCTAACGATAAAGTCCTATCCAGAAATATCTTTGATGAGAAAATATACGGGGTGAATCATTTAAAGTGCCACGAGCTTATAATTCTTAAAATAATGGATATTTCAAAAGAAGTACGAGTAAAAATAAGCAGTAATACGAACAAATAATTTTTTTGAATACAGTAATACCTCATTTATACGGAACCCATTTATACGATGTTCAATTATGCAATTCATTCGGTTATACGAAGGAAAGTGCGGGATTTTAACGTAAATTTGACTCAGTTTCATATACGAAGAAAGATAAACAATAGATAATTATTCATTTAAACGAAGTATTCACTTATCCGAATAATTTTCATTGTACCTACGATAGCTTTCAATATTTTCCTAGCTTATTACGTATTGTTGTAATCGGAAAGAAATAACCTATAAAATAGTAAAAAAAATCGAAGTAACCGCGTACTTGATTTAATAAAGTTTGGTTCGCTAAAAAAACAATTTAAAGTCATTGAAATTTTTTGATCACGCAAAAAAGTACACTAAGAAAATGTTTTTGAAATTTTCGTATCTCAATTAACAAGAAAATTACTTTTTAACTGAAAATATGGTTTTATTCACCATACATGGTTTTTAATTAATATCGCCATTACTTTTAAAAGTTTTTTTGGAGAAAAAAAAATTAACGACGGAAGATCGAAAAAATTAATAATTCTTTATGACGTAAATATTGATTATTCGGGCATTGTCGTTTTTGCCCGTCTTTTTTTTAAAGGAAGTCGCCTCGTCTTTCAAGATTTCATTGCTCGCGCCGAATATCAGGAAGTGCGGCCCTGGCGTCTATTTACGTTTCACTTTTGCGGCAGTAATCAGTTTGCCAAATTAATTCGAAGTTAACTATTGCATGTTTAGTTTAATCCAATGTTTATCTTTGGTGAGTGTGCCATAAGCAGTTGAACTTGAAGCGCCTCACCTACATACGTACCTAATTATAAATATGTAATTAATCGGGCATAATGTTTCCGCTCCATTAGGTACGATAATAACAGCAATAATCCAAATTCGTGCCCTATCAATATGTGCGAAGTGCTTTAATTTCGTATCTGACCCGATCCCAGGGCTTTGCTCCTCTTCGATAATGAAATTGTTTACAAAAATTCAGCAGCCCCTTAAATGTTTAATTCATAATTTTTTTTGGGAATCCATATGGCGGCCTTGCGTTCATGTTTTTATTAATGAAGTTTGTTATTGCAAGCTCGAATTCGGTTTGGGCGCGTGCAATATTTTGAGAAAACAAATTTGAATTGTCGTCGTAAATGAAATAGGGCTGCTTCACGTTAAATAACTAAATAATGGTGCACTTTCTGGTAAAAGCATAGATTTTGATATGATGAATGGGTATTTCATGATAGTGCTTTTAGGGTAATAAGTCCAAACTTGGAAAATGTATTGTATCGATTTTCGTTCGCAAAATTCACGTGCTAAATTTGAATGTATGGCGATTTTCTATTTACACTACAATCCGCAAGTTCAAATATTGTTCGATGCTTGGTTTTCTTGGTATATGGTAAATAAATACGTACAAAATTGAGGCCCACCCTTCGAACTGAGCGAGAAAAATAATACCCGATTTATGAGTTGGAGTGAAACAGGACGATTTTCTAAAAGAATAAATTTGAAAAAATTGGAAATTTTATATGCAAGAAAAAAATTTGTTGCACTCTTCCAATTCAACAATAGGAATATTTTGAAGTGAAGCTTCTTTGCTTAGGGGGCTATTAGTTTCGAGCGTTACGAAAATTCCGATTGCATCGCTGGTCAAAAGGGCCGACTGCTGGTGGGGGGGGGCGAAGTGTAGCATACTTTTTAAATGTGGAGGTGGAATTCATAAATCTAAATATGGAATTTATATTGACTACGAACACTTAAATAATTTAGCAGAGACTTCAGCATGAATTTGTATTAAATTCTTTTTTTTTATTGCCATCACTATCGTTTACAATTTTGCTAGGTATTAGGTCTTAATCTCGAAGTGAAAAAAAATAGCTATTCAAAAGTTTTAAAAACGTTTTATTGTCTTTTGATTAGCTGCATCGGTTTTAATGAAATTTTTGTGATGTGCTAAAATCAGAAAAAATGATAAAAAGAATAATACAATTTAGTTTATTATTTTTTAAATTAATTTAGATGTGTATTAAACAATTTTGAATTGAAGTTGTTCAATAAAGTTCAGTAATTTTTTCCAGTTTTTTTTAAATTTAGACAAGAAAATTAAAAAATCATTATCTCTTGTTTTATAAAAAAATACTACTAATTTATCTCTATCTATACCTAATAAGCAAGAAGTTTCACTTCCGTCGCGCGTGGACTTGACGCACCTCTTGTTTTATACTGTACTTTATTTTTTGATATAGGTCGATCACTCTATACATAAAACGTTAAAGGAAATAACAATAAAAAAAGAGTAGGGCAGTTTTCTACATAAGAACACTTAAAATTCTTCTTTCGTATATTTCTTACTTATTTAATTTTTTTACTTATCAAAGCGCTAAAGCTCGGCTACCTTAGCGAATTTTGAAAAATTCTTTAATTTGTGAAATTATTGGACCTTAATCCATAAGAAATCGGTCCTAGCTCAGAATCTACAAAATCAAGAATAAAAGGTTGACCCATTTCCTTTTTTCAAGGAAAAAAATTGATTTACTTTAAATGTGAACAAGACGCTCTTATGGACCTCTAATGTCTACAATCGGAACAGTTTTTTTTGGGCTCCTTTTAAATCCAAAAATTATCGACAAAACTAAAAATATCTCAAAATTTGAAATCCTTACACCTTTCCTACAAGATACAGTTGAACCTCTATAAGTCGAACCTCGATAAGCCGAATTTTTATAACTCGAATCATTTTTTGTTTCCCTTCAACTTCGACTTATCGAGGTTTGACTGTACGTTTAAAATCAGAATAAGACACAATATTAATTTTTCGAGTAATTAAGGGTTGAAATTTTTGGTTAATTTTGCAATACAAAACTTAACATTAAAAACACCGTTGCTCGGTTTTTTGTGAACGGATCTTTATAGATTTGCACTGTCCGAATGTTTTGGCTTCGGATAGACCTAAAGCACCGTTCCATTTGAAATTTTCGATAAAATCGTGATTAAAGAATTGGGCATAAACAGTAATTTTAAAGGTGTGCATCCACAATCACTTAAAAACAATTGACCAAAGAACAATGCCCTTGACATATTTATAAACAAAAAAAGACTTAAATTAGTTGTTGCCTTCGATTGCCAACGAGAAAAGCTGTTTCGAAAATTTTCAATAAGCTTATGAAACTTGCGCAAAATGCAAGATCTGTGATTTTTTTGAAGTGCAGCTTATACCGGGTGTTTTAATTAAAGTGCCACGAGCTTATAATTCTTAAAATAATAAATTTTCTAAAAAAAGTACAAATATAAAAGTTTCTTTAACTTATTATGTATTTTTTTGAAATTTTTATTATTTTAGGAATTATAAGCTTGTGGCGCTTTAAATAAAACACCCTGTATTTTCGAGCGTTACGGAAATTCCGATCGCACGAGGGAAATAGTTAGGTACGTGGTGGGGGAACATAGTTTTTATCCTTTTACTAATATGTATACCAACTATCACCAACACAAATATTTATTCTAAAATGGAAAAGAATTGCATAATTGACCGAAACATGAATTATAGTATTTGCTCAAAAGAATTTCTTAAGAAGCGCATTCAACAACAATTTTAAATTTAAATCGCAACAAAAAGAGAAACCAACTTTAAAACGTAATTTATTATATTTTACTTTATGGTTAATAACGCGCTCATTTCGCAATAGTTCAATTTTGAATTTGTGCAAAGTGGAAATTTTTATTGTAACCGCAAGGGAAACTATCGGAAAACTTTCGAAAGCCCTTGTGTTCGCAATAATATGTGTCGCGTCGCCGCTAATACGATTTTCTATGACTGTTGCAAAATGGTATTAACTTCTTCCCCTTATTCTTTTTTTTTCTGTGCCAACGAATATCTCTTTCCCTGAATATAAATTTGATGGGCAAACGTTTCGTACGCCTTATTAGTTATTTTTCCAATTCGAAAACGCGTGTTTCAGGGGGGTTGGCGGGTCGTTGAATCGATAAATGTTTTCTAGTAATTTTAACACGACATTATACTAAAGCAAATGATCAATAAACGTATGTATTTCACTTTGTTAGTAATCGGCATTGTTATTCGAAAGTGTGTCCTTAGATTTACGTTGTGACATGACCGGGGTTTACGTTTATTGTTGACACAAAACGGCGTTTAGCTTTGTTTACTTTTCCGTAAAGATTGCACATCGCACCAAAACGACTATCTATTATCATCCCGCACTGTATTGCAATTTATTATGAAGTAAGTAAATATAACCTGAAATGTGTTCGAGGGTTGCGTTTGGCGAAATTTAATTTGCGGACGCGCGATCAATCATAACTTTGAAAAGGCTATCGTTTTAAAATTATTGTTCGTCTGAGAGAAAAGCAAACGTGTTGCTCTTAAAGAGTTTAGAAAATAAAAAGTAAATTAAAAAAAATCGCGCCACAGAAGTAATACTTCTTGTTTATTAGGCATAGATAAAACTCTTTTTGAAGTTATACTTTTTTTGGGACGTTGAGCGTTGAGGTAACGGGAGTTGCGCGCGCACTATTAACAAAAAATTGACAGTTTGAAGTTAGCCAACTAAAAAAGTAAATTAATTGTTGTGAATCACGCTTAAAGCAGAGTGTGCACATTCGAGCTCAAAGTGGCACATTTCGATCTCGGGAAAATGAAGCGCGCCGCTCCGCGTCGCGCTTCATTTGCTTCCCTCGCTCGGAAATGTGCCACTTTTCGCTCGAATGCGCACATCCTCGTATTTGATGGATTCGGCTATCCTATCCTTTGCTCTTTCAAATCATAAATTTAAATTTTGTTTGGTTAATATCGATTTTATGTTCGAAAAACGTATTTACCATAGCAATGAGTGGAAGGGGGCGAAAGATACGTTAATCACGTGAATAAGAGTGAGAGAGAACTATTAAAATTATTCAATTAATTTTCGTCTAATATATTGGTGTAAACCATTGTGAATTATGCTTAAAGCCGAGTGTGCACATTCGAGCTCAAAGTGGCACATTCCGATCTCGGAAAATGAAGCGCGCCGCTCCGCGTCGCGCTTCATTTCTTCCCTCGCTCGGAAATGTGCCACTTTTCGCTCAAATGCGCACATCCTCGTATTTATTGATTCGTCTACTTTATCCGTAGCTATTTCCAGTCAAAATATTAAATTAAATTTAGTAAAAATCGATTTTATGTTCGAAAATGTATTTACCATAACAATGAGTGGAAAGGAGCAAAAAGATACGACAATCACGTGTAAGCAAGTGAGAGAAAACGACTAAGATTATTCAATTGATATACAATCTAATTTATTGGACTAAATTATTGTGAATCGCGCTTAAAACCGAGTGTGCACATTCGAGCTCAAAGTGGCACATTCCGATCTCGGGAAAATGAAGCGCGCCGCTCCGCGTCGCGCTTCATTTGCTTCCCTCGCTCGGAAATGTGCCACTTTTCGCTCAAATGCGCACATCCTCATATTTATTGGATTCGTCTATCCTATCCTTTGCTCTTTCAACTCATAAATTTAAATTTAGTTTAGTTGATATCGATTTTATGTTCGAAAAACGTATTTACCATAGCAATGAGTGGAAGGGAGCGAAAAGATACGTTAATCACGTGAATAAGAGTGAGAGAGAACTATTAATATTATTCAATTAATTTTTCTTCTAATATATTGGTCTAAACCATTGTGAATTATGCTTAAAGCCGAGTGTGCACATTCGAGCTCAAAGTGGCACATTCCGATCTCGGGAAAATGAAGCGCGCCGCTCCGCGTCGCGCTTCATTTGCTTCCCTCGCTCGGAAATGTGCCACTTTTCGCTCGAATGCGCACATCCTCGTATTTGATGGATTCGGCTATCCTATCCTTTGCTCTTTCAAATCATAAATTTAAATTTTGTTTGGTTAATATCGATTTTATGTTCGAAAAACGTATTTACCATAGCAATGAGTGGAAGGGAGCGAAAAGATACGTTAATCACGTGAATAAGAGTGAGAGAGAACTATTAAAATTATTCAATTAATTTTTCGTCTAATATATTGGTCTAAACCATTGTGAATTATGCTTAAAGCCGAGTGTGCACATTCGAGCTCAAAGTGGCACATTCCGATCTCGGGAAAATGAAGCGCGCCGCTCCGCGTCGCGCTTCATTTGCTTCCCTCGCTCGGAAATGTGCCACTTTTCGCTCAAATGCGCACATCCTCGTATTTATTGATTCGTCTACTTTATCCTAGCTATTTCCATCAAAATATTAAATTAAATTTAGGTTAAAATCGATTTTATGTTCGAAAATGTATTTACCATAACAATGAGTGGAAAGGAGCAAAAGATACGTAATCACGTGTAAGAGTGAGAGAAACGACTAAGATTATTCAATTATTTATTCAATCTAATATATTGGTCTAAATATTGTGAATGCTTAAAACCGAGTGTGCACATTCGAGCTCAAAGTGGCACATTCCGATCTCGGAAAATGAAGCGCGCCGCTCCGCGTCGCGCTTCATTTGCTTCCCTCGCTCGGAAATGTGCCACTTTTCGCTCAAATGCGCACATCCTCATATTTATTGGATTTCTAATCCTATCTTTGTTTTCAAATAAATTTAAATTTTAGTTTGGTTAAATATCGATTTTAAAGTTGAAAAACCCTTTTTTTAAACCCAACAATAGTGGAGTTGTAAGCAAAAATAGTTAATCACTGAATAATTGAGTTAAGAAGAAGTATTAAAATTATGTATTCGCATTAAATACGTTCTAATATTTTTAAGTTGATAAAGCCTTATTTCAACAGGAAAAATAGGCGTATTGTCAAAAGCAAAACATAGTTAATATCGCTTTGTCGCTTCATGGTTTTGATTTAAATCAATTTGTCAAATGGAACCTCTTATTAGATTTATTTACATTAATCTATATTTTTGCAAATTATTACATTAGTTAGGTACTTGTGCTTAAAGGCCAATTTATTATATTTTCTAAAAAGGATTTTATTTACGATAGAAATTTAAAAATTAGTTATACCCTTTGGATTAAATAGGTCCTCAAATTTTTATATGTTGTTAATAAGCCTTATTTTAACGGAAAAATAACTAGTTTTTAAAGCAAAACAATTTAAATTTTTTTTTACTGAACATAGGTATTTGATTTACAAATAGAAGTATTAAAAAAATTAGTTAGGTACCTTCGGCATTAAATACGGTCCTGAAATTTTTATATGTTGTTAATAAAGCCTTATTTTAACAAGAAAAAAATAAGGGTAGTTGTCACTAAAGCAAAACATAGTTAATTATTTTTTTACTGAACATAGGTATTTGATTTACAAATAGAAGTATTAAAAAATTAGTTAGGTACCTTCGGCATTAAATACGGTCCTGAAATTTTTATATGTTATTAATAAAGCCTTATTTTAACAAGAAAAAATCAGGGTAGTTGTCACTAAAGCAAAACATAGTTAATTATTTTTTTTTACTGAACATAGGTATTTGATTACAAATAGAAGTATTAAAAAAATTAGTTAGGTACTTTCGGCATTAAATACGGTCCTGAAATTTTTATATGTTGTTAATAAAGCCTTATTTTAACAAAAAAATAAGGTAGTTGTCACTAAAGCAAAACATAGTTAATTATTTTTTTTACTCATAGGTATTTGATTACAAATAGAAGTATTAAAAATTAGTTAATCGGCATTAAATACGGTCCGAAATTTTTATATGTTGTTAATAAAGCTTTTTTAACAAAAAAAATAGGTAGTTGTCACTAAAGCAAAACATGTTAATTATTTTTTTATCTGAATCCTATATTTGATGTATCGAAATTAGAAGATTTAAATAGATTAAGTTAAGAATTTCAAATTAAATACGTTCTCTGAAATTTGCTAATATAGTTTTAATAAAGCCTTATTGATTTATTTTAAAAATATAGGTAGTTTCATAATATTAAAACTATTAATATTGTTTTTTACTAATCTAGGATATTTGATTACAACTGAGCAACAAATAAAAATTTTATCAATATTCAAAATTCGACTATACATTTTGTGAAATTTGCTCAAATACTATGTTGATAAATCTATAAGTTTTTTAAAATTTCAAAATATACAGGTCTTGTTCATTAAGCATCTGCACCAGGTATGATTTTTTATACAATTTAGAGTCTTTTGACAAATAAGATTAAAGTGTCTTAAAGATACTTAACACAAAATTAATCCTACATATTAATTTTAAAGTAAGTATAATTTGAAAAGAAAATTACACTAAGCATTTTGACTTAAAATTGTCAAAATACCTTTTAAGCTATGGTCATAAGGCCGAACCCGTACAAAATTGACGATTTTTTAAAATTTCAGGATCGTTTTTCTAAGAACAGTGCATCAAAATTTAAACTTCTTCTAAAGTTATTTAACACAAATATTCTAGGACTTTTGATTAAATTTTGGACGTAAAATAATTTTTATAAAAATTCAACGTTTGGCTATCTATAAAGTATTTTCTTAAAATTTAAAAAATGAACCTTTATTGTTTATTCAAACCGAATCCCTATACTTTTAAAAACGGGGGCTTTTTCAAAAATCTTAAAATTTTTAAAGGATTTAACACAAAATTTTAATTTTGAATTATAACTTTTAAAAAAAATTTCCAAAAATTCACACGTTGGTATCTTTCTGCCTCCCTTTATTTATTGTTAAATGATAGGGCCCTTCCTTCATTAGCTTTTGGACAAAAATCTTAGGCATTTTCAAAAATGTAAAAAACCTTTTAAAAGGTCATCCACAAATAAGATTTTTTAAAAACCCGGGTGGTTTTTTTCCCCAAAAGTCAAAATTAAACAAAAACGGACCAATTTAATTTGGGCCAAAAAATTTTTTCCAAAAATTAACGTTTGGGTTATTGTTAAATGTAGTAGTGCCCATAACTCCTTAACTATTGAGTTTTGGACAAAAATCTATAAGGCACTTTTGACTTAAAATTGTCAAAAAATACGCTTTTAAGCTATGGTCATCAAGGCACGGGACACCCGGTATACGATTTTTTAACAATTTCAGGAGTGCGTTTTTTTTCTAAAACTAGTGCTCTGATTTAAACTGTCTTTAGAAGGTTATTTAACACAAAATTCTAGGATCTTTTCGAATTAAACTTCTTGCGACCGTAAAATAATTTGTTACTCAAAAAATTCAACGTTTGCGCTTCAAACGAAGTTTGCTCATGGTCAACGCTTACTGGATGCAGTTTTTAGAGTTACATTTTTACACTTTAAAGGAATTTGAATTCCTACGTTGCTTTTAACTGAGAGAACAATTATTTCCCTCATATTACAACAAATAACAAATAAAATATAAATTAGACGAAAACCCTATGGGAACTTACACGTGCAACGTTACCCTTCTTTCTCGATTTTGAGGGTTATTTTGATTAATCTTATGCTCCGATAAACGAGCTTTCGGCATCCGAATAGTTTTTAAAGATATTTCCATAAATAACCGCTCTGCGAATTTTCCAAGTAACAATCTCGTTAAAATTTTTAGCTTTAATTAAAGCTGGCTTTTTGAAAAAAAATCGATTTCGTTATTTATTTTCGCGCCCTTGATCTGTAAAGGGAAGTGAAAATGTAAGAAGTTGTAAATAAAAGAGTAAGAATTTCCATAAGAGGATTCCGCAAGAGCGCGACATTCGAAGCTGCTACCATTTCCAGTTTTGCCATAGGAAATAAATCGAACGCATTGATTTTTGCGGGGAGGTTACTTTTCTATTAGAAATTTTCGTTTTTCAAGTGTTTCGTTCAATTTGTTCGACCGTTTATTTAAATCAATAATTTTTATACACAAGATAACGAATAAATAGCTCAGAGCTATTTGCCTATCGTTTATTTCTCAACAAAACAACGAATTGAGATGTATCCTATCGGTTTTCAATTTTGATTTTTGAGATTTCGGTAAATTGATTGTGTGTGAATAGGGCTTTGCTTGGATTACTTACACCGAAATGCATATCATTCATCCCTGTTGCTTTTTAAGGGTAGTTGAGCATATTTCCAAAGGTTTTATGAGTGAACGAGTTACATATTCGAATCGAGTATTGTTAAAGATTTTGGGATAGATGGCGTGAGAAGGACGTTCAATTTTCAAATTATTATTGAAGTAAGAAAGATTTAAGTCGAAAGAAAGAGAAAGCCAATTTTAATAATAATAGTGTAAGGCAAGTGACCCAATACCCGAACACTATTTTTTGTGTTGAAAGTTATTTTAGGCAATGGATTTAGTTTAAATTTTTGTGGGACGTTTCTATGGACCCCAAACCGACAGAGCCGGAGCCATTTTTTTGTGATTTTCTTTTTTGAACGCCTAAAATTTTCGAGAAAACTAAAAAAATCGAAAAATTACACTTCGACTCGCAAAAGCGATCGTAGAGCGCTCATTTTTGATCCGATCATTAAAAACGACCCGGATTCGGAATCTTGAGACTTTTTTTCATTAGATACGTGCAAAATAGGCATAGGGCGGAATGTTAATTTTAGAGTAATTCATGTTTGAAGTTTTAGGTTTATTTTTTAGCACAAAATTTTACGTTAAAAAAATTGTAGCGCCGTTATTTGTGGACGGAGCTTTAAAAACTATACAGATTGGGATTTGCCAGACTTTTTGGCTTCGGATAGGCTTAAGAAACCATAGGCGTGCTATTTGAAATTTTCGGAAAAAAACGGGTTCAAAGAGTCCGACTAGTAATTATTTTTTTATAAATTTCACTTTGAAAAATCGTAGCTCCGTTATTGGTGAGCGAATTTTTAAAAACTTTTCAGATTATGAAAGACTGGTTATCTGAGCGTAGGATGAGCCAAAAAAATCCACAGGGCCCAACGTTAAGTTTGGGAGAAAAACGTGTTCGAAGCTTTCAAAATGTAAATTTTCCTAAAATTTTCAATTTTAAAATGCTTTAACTCAGCTGTCTTTGCGAATTTCGTCAAATTCCTTTCATTTCTGAACGTTCCCAACCCCTACGCGTCGGAATCCGGTCCTAACTCAAAACCCCAAAATCGGCCAAAATCGAGAAAAACATGGATTAACCCCTTGCGTATTTTTGAGGAAAAAAAATTTTAGGTAATGGATTTGCTTTAAATTTTTGCCGGACGTTCTTATGGACCTTAAACCTACATATCCGGAGCCATTCTTCCCTGCTTCTCTTTCAACCCCCAAAATTTTCGAGAAAACTAAATAAATCGAAAAAAATACACTTCGACTCGCAAAAACGATCGTAGCGCCCTCATTTTTGATCCGATCATTAAAAACAAGCAGGATTCCGAATTCTGAGACTTTTTCTATAAGATACGTTTAAAATTGGCATAGGGCGCAATGTTAATTTTTTGAATAATTAAGGGTAGAAGTTTTAGAGTCATTTTTTAGCACAAAAGTTTATGTTAAAAAAATTGTAGCGCCTTTATTTGTGAACAGATCTTTAAAAACTATACAGTTTCGGATTCGCCCGACATTTTGACTTCGGATAGGCTTAAAAAACCATAGGCGTGCCATTTGAAATTCCCAAGAAAAACGGTTTCGAAGAGTCCGATTTGTAATTAAATTTTTAAATTCTCACTTTGAAAAATCGTAGCTCGGTCATTTGTCAACGGATTTCTAAAAACTTTTCAGATTCTGAAAGCTTGTTTATCGGAGCGTAAGATCGGGTAAAAAAATCAACAGTGCCCAATGTTAAGTCTGGGAGAAAAACGCATTCGAAACTTTCAGAATGTAAATTTTGCTAAAATTTTTAATTTTCAAAATGCTTAAAAATGCGTTAGTAATATTTGTATCGAATATGCTGCCTCTGTTGAGGATAAACAGCATTAAATTCTTTGTTTCTTGTTTTTCTATTTGAAAACGCCAAAGTTAAGAGAAGTCGAAAATAAAGCAACAAAATGCTATTTAGTTCCATCCAATCAAATGTCTAGTTTTTCTTTTAATTGATAAAAAAACAAAAGGGTTGTAGATTGAATTATTTGAGTAGTTCGTTTATCAAAAGAACAATTTTTGACTTATTTGCGTAATTTTGTTCAATCTGCTTTTCCAATTTGTTAAAAGTCGCAACTCTCTAAAGCTCTTTTAATTCATTCCACGACAAGTATAAAAATTAAAACGAAAAGACTTAATCCATTGATGGCTTTTTTTTTTAATTTTCGATTTAAGTGCAGTTCCATTTGAACATTTTTAAATTCAAAATAAGCACGGGTTAAGTTCTTGCAAGGAAGACATCGCACACATATGTATTTATGATTTGCACTTTGATCTTTAATTGAGGCCCTAAGGCCACGCTTATAAATTTGTGTAAATAGTGTTAACGCTTCAAATGACTTAATTAATTTTTTTCTTTTCAGATTTTTTGAAGAGCCGAATTAAAAGTGAAATTGTTCCGTCTTGAAATTACCGGTGAGTACCCTTTTTGAGTTTATAATCGCGGTTGTGGGGGCGATGGGGGACAGCGCACATTTTTCTATAATTTTTACTATTATTTTCTACGAATGAGATTTAAATAAAAATAATCGTTGCTAAGCCCTGCGAGTTTAATATAATTTTTTATATTACTTGTGATTAAAATACAGACTGTCAGACGAATAGGTACTGGAACTTACAAATGACAAAAATTAATTTTAAATAGTTTTCTTCGCTCCGAGATTTTCTCAGTTTTAATTCTGAGTTCGGTCCTGTGGTAAATTATCGCGAATTGCGTCGATCCGAATTTTTATCAAAAGAACAAAAAGTTAAGATTGCTTCTGGACCTCGAAAAAGGCTTAATTTTTTTCGAAACTTGCAAAGAAAAACGAAAAATTGTGATTAAAAAGGGGGAAGTTTTTTAATTTAAAGCTTTAGAAATTTTTTTTGAATGGTCTTCTATTAACAAATACTAAAAAAGAAGGTCGGACGTTGTGTTTTGTAAACAAAGTAGAGCCCAGTCTTAAACACTAATCAATATCAAAAGAGATACGAAAATCGGCCCTTTGATTTAATAAAAGTCGCCCGTTTTGTGCGTTAAAAAATCTATTTATGTGCCAACTCAAAAAGCGGAAGTTTTTTCTTACGAGAGACTTACTTTTGAGCACAACGATAAAGATTGGAGAAGCCGGTGTAGGCGCAGGATAAATCTTCGTCGCTCCCACAAAGTGGCAAAGAATTCGAAGGGTAGGCGAAAGGAGTGCTCGACATTATACTCGATCTTTTTCCGTATCTGGAAAAAAAAAATTAATTAAAACCATTTGATTTCAAAATGCCACAAACGAGCACAAAGAAAACTTTTCGTAATTTTTTTTAAAGGTTTGTCGAAGATCAATATTGGCCGGTTTAAAATTTGAATTTTGGCGCCCATTTTGTTATCATTTTTTTTTTACAAAGCTGCCTTTGAGTGTTTATCAAAAGCGAACAGTACAATTATTTAAATATGGACGTAGCATTTTATTATTGAGGTTATATTTCAATTGGCGCGTTGAAAGTGAATTTTTAGCAGGCAATGGAAGTTGCGCGCGCACATTTGAAGTTAGAAATTAAATTAATTATTGTGAATCAAGCTTAAAATCGATTTTATGTTTGAAAAACGTATTTGCCATAGCAATGAGTGGAAGGGAGCGAAAAGATACGAAAATCACGTGAATGCGAGTGAGAGGGAACGACTAAAATGATTTAATTGATTTTCTGTCTACTTTATTGACCTAAATTGTTGTGAATCATGCTTTAAATCGAGTGTGCACATTCGAGCTCAAAGTGGCACATTCCGATCTCGGGAAAATGAAGCGCGCCGCTCCGCGTCGCGCTTCATTTGCCTCCCTCGCTCGGAAATGTGCCACTTTTCGCTCGAATGCGCACATCGTCGCATTTATTGATTTGTCTACTCGATTCTTCGCTTTTTAAATCATAAATTTAAATTTAGTCTAGTAAATATGGATTTTATGTTTGAAAAACTTATTTGCCATAGCAATGAGTGGAAGGGAGCGAAAAGATACGAAATTTACGTGAATGCGAGTGAGAGGGAACGACTAAAATGATTAAATTGATTTTCTGTCTAATTTATTGACCTAAATTGTTGTGAATCATGCTTTAAACCGAGTGTGCACATTCGAGCTCAAAGTGGCACATTCCGATCTCGGGAAAACGAAGCGCGCCGCTCCGCGTCGCGCTTCATTTGCCTCCCTCGCTCGGAAATGTGCCACTTTTCGCTCGAATGCGCACATCGTCGTATTTATTGATTTTTCTACTTTATCATTCGCTTTCTAAAATCATAAATTTATATTTAGTACAGTAAATATCGATTTATGTTTAAAAAACGTATTTGCCATAGCAACGAGTGGAAGGGAGCGAAAAGATATTTTTTTTAAGGGGGACACAGTGACATAGTTTGGGGACCACTGGTCTTCAACGCATGCCACACAACATATCAATTTAATTACGCCAAAGAAGTATGACTTCTAACGCGCATCGTTTTTTTTAAACAAATAAATCGTCCCGTGCAAAATAAGTTTAAAGCGCGCTTTATTTAAATTGAACTAATAAATTAGAAATTAATTTTCGTTTTGATGCGGATGAGCACATTCTCGAAATTGGACATAATTGCTTTTTTTAAGTGCATTTTTATATTAGAAATTCTCATCGAACCCCAAGGCAAGTTTTGTTTGATTTAAAAATTAATTTAATCTTCAAATTTCTGTTTCTAACTTTCGAGACTCTTTTATTTTGAAAGTGAAGTTTGATATGACTTTGGATTGCAAATTTTTGATTTTTATTTCAAATTTTTCCAGCCAATTTATTAATAAAACGATTAGTACTTTTATTTTGAATGACTAAAAAAAATTATTTACGGTTATTTGATTATTTGTTTTATTTTTTTATGAAATAAACGAGGCATTAATAATTAATTTTTTTTAATTTAACAGTGAATTCGTTTTTTTTTTTTTTGATATTTCGACTTGTCCGGCAAATATAAACCCCAATTCAAATTGACGTCATTTAAAAATGAAGTAAAGTGCGATTGGTTTAATGTCAATCATTCTAATTTGATTATTCGAAAGACCACATTTTTTAAATCATTATTATTTAAAAAAAAAGCGGCGGGCGAATTGGAAAATAATAAATTTGAAGATCGATAAAAAAAGTATTGTTTACCAAGTTCTGTATATTTGCATTTTGTGGGCGTTATAAAGGGCTTTACCTGGAGGCTAAAAAGAATTTGTCGGTTCTCGGAGCGACGATCACATGTTTGGGACCACTGGGAGGATTTGTACCTCCGCCGGCTCTTCCGTATCTCGATGACATCATGAATGGCCGATCTGTAAACATTTCAAAATTTTAAATTCAAATATCAACTTAAAAGTAAATATTTTTTTTTATATACAGGGTGTCAGACGAATAGGCACCGAGACTTAGCTGGGTGACACCTGCCACCAATCTTAACAAAAAATTTGTATGCAATATGTCTTAAAACTAAAGAATTACGGAAAACATGAATTTTTCAGTAAATGGCAACTCAGCATCGTCTCAATATGATTTTAAAAGAGAGTGAGGTTATTTAGTACGTGCTTTATTGCTCATTTTTTTTACGATAGCATAACTCAAAAATATTCTACGTAAGGTCGCTGGACTTGGGCTATGTTTTTGTTCCGTTTAGGGTCATTTATAAGTGGGATAAGTTCCAGTACTTATTTGTCTGACAGGCTGTAAACAAAAAGATAGCTAGGTCCACCGATGTGTTTATTTATCAATTTTTTTTAGTTGTATTTCTTAGACGCTTGGTTTTTATCTCCAATGAAAACAATCACTATATTCCTATTTCATGTCAAGTTATTAAGGTTTTCGTACACGGGGAAGCGATTCAGTGAGCATGCGCGGGAGAAGGACAAAGTTTCTACTTTTGCAATTAAACCATATTGTTAATATAGTAAACCACGCTGAGGAAGCCACGGGCATCAGCTAGTTTTGATTAAAAATTGATATTTGATGTTTAATATCGGGCAATTAAGAGCACAACTCCATTGACTTCCTATTGTTTGTTTTGTCAAATAAACTATCGTTTCTATGGTATTTGACTTCCTATTCAATTTAGTAGGAAATCGACATGGTGACTGTAAGGGAAACAAAACAGATTTTCCGCCTTCTGATTGGCTCGTTATTAATAAATTAGAATGGTACATTTTAAGGCGGCATATTTAAATCCTATTTTTTTTTTATAAAACCTGTAACTTGTTTTTTTTGGTTTTGAATGCCGGAGCAAAAATGGAAATTGGGTAAAATTGTTTTTTTATTATGGGACAATCAGAATGTACACTCAACTACAAAAGTATTCGTACACTGACTAAATTTTGGTTTGTAATATCTTAATTCAACATTACGTGATCAAAATTCACAAACAACCAGAAAGCAATTAAATATTAAACAAAAATTTATTAAACTAAAAATTACAAATTTATAATTTGAAAAAAACAATTATGACAAAAATATCTTTTCAGAACAAATTCATTTGAGTAGGAAAACCATTGCAAACTTAATTTTTTGTTGTAAGCTCTTTATTTTTTAATGCATTTGTCATTTTCCAAACAAAGAATTTTTATTGTTTATTTTCCACCATTCTACTTTTAATTTATTACAAGAAAATGTTATTTATTATAAAATCCGAATAGTTTTTGTGGTTGAGCGTAGGTGCCCTTCGTATTTTTTTACGTGAAAAGTTAATGTTTGCAAAATATGTGAGAGTTTATTAATGAAGGCTTGTTATATTTTCCTAAAATTTCTCTTAATTTCTGTTTACTCAGATTGTCGGCTTGGATGGCTCTAATTTTATATAAATACTAAAGTTTGACATATGTAAACATGTAAGGGATTTTATTATATCCACTGTTGATTTTCATGCGGTTTTTTTTAAACGAAAATGTCTTCAAGTTTCGAATCGGCTCGTGTGTACTTTGAATTGGGACATTCATTAATAATTTTAGTAGTCGTTTCAACTAAAACAAAGTTTAACATATTTAATTTGGCACTATAAATTTGAGAGTGCGGTGCGTGCAGAAAGTTGCTCTTTCCGACCGGGCGAAATTAACGAACGACGCTTTTACGCTGGGCAATGGAAAAATTCAAACTGAAAACTAAACGTGACTTAAAAAAACAACTCACCTTGTGCCCTTTTGTCTGTAGAATAGTAGTCTCTTGCAAACGCCACCGCAAGAAGCGCTGTGAAGAAATACGCGGCCAATACCACAATTTTTCCAGAGTTCATCTGCAAATAAAAAATAGTTTTATACATTTTTTTTTGTTCTTAAAAACCCTTAATTTTTTAGTTTATTTATAAAAACTTTTGCGAAAATAAATTTCAATTGTTATAACAAAAGTAGGTTGGAGTCAAAATATGACGACACCAACTTGGAGTTGCCCCAACTACAGGGGAAAGGTAAAAGTTACCACAACGCGTGGATGTTCTAACTTCTGTCGTAGTTTAATTTTCTGAAATTGGAGTCAACTAATATTATAACTAATTATAATTAAATATTATATGAGATAGCGATAGAAAAAAATCATTTTTTTGCGTGAAGACAGATAACTCAAAGAAAGTAAAACATTATCCAAATATATAATTTCGTCCAAATCGTTAGCGCCGTTTTTGGGAAATGAATATATTTATACATATACCATACATAGGTATATTCAGTAACCCCTCAACATTCGCGAGGGTTACGTTCCAGAATAACCTCGCGAATATCGAATTCGCGAATATTAAGTCTATATTAATGTGGAAATAGGGGGGTTATGTTCCACGATGCTTGATATACGTTGGATTTTGGATTTTTAATTAAACTACCATAAATTTACTGAATTTGACCTAAAATAAAAAATTGCACATGAATAAAAAAAAATTTCTTTTAACCAGAAATCACTCATTTTCTTAACATAAAAAATTTATTCTTGAACTAAAGAAAAAACATTTTTGAGGCAAGAATTTACTGTATTAATAAATGTACATTTTTCTCATAAGAAATTTTCACTGTTGAACCAAGTATGACGAAATTCTTGTATTAATTCTTAATTCAAAATTGTCGAAGTCAAGAAATTATTTTACTTCGCTCCAGAATTTTTAATTTTAATTTTTTAATGGGTCCGCGAATAAGCGAGTACACAGCTCGCGAATGTCGAATTTTTCCGCATTTTAATAATCGCAAATACCCTAAAGGAAAAAATTAAAAGGTCAAAATATTTCCGAAATTTTGGGTGATTTTTGACAGGCTGTATTTCAGTAAAAAATTGTCGTATCTGAAATTTAAAAAAAGCAATTTAAAGGTCCAAGATTCTAGTTGCCAGATCCTTAAATCAAAATTTTTTAGGAGACACTGTTAACACGCAATCTTAAGCTATAGCGCGCAAGAAAATTTTGCAAATTTTTTTTTTGTTTTTAAAACATGTGCCTTCTTTAATTTTGAGAACATCTTTTTGAATTAATATTTTTAATATGACACACTGTCGATTTTTTTAAGAAGATTTTTGGAACGCATCTTCAAATTGAATTTGAAATCAATGTCTTTATTTGTTCGGTTTTTTATGTAATCTATCCTTTGAATTTGTATGTGGTCCTTGCCTTTTTTTACGCGGTTTCTATTTGCGCGGTGTTTGAGAAGAACGTATGTACCGTATAAATCGTGGAACGAGTGCATTTACTAAAGTAAATTTAAATTTATGATTGGAAAGAGTGATGGATAAAGTAGACAAATGTAATAAATACGAGGATGTGCGCATTCGAGCGAAAAGTGGCACATTTCCGAGCGAGGGAGGCAAATGAAGCGCGACGCGGAGCGGCGCGCTTCATTTTCCGAGATCGGAATGTGCCACTGAGCTCGAATGTGCACACTCGATTAAGCACGATTCACAATAATTTAGTCTAATAAATTAGATTGTATATCAATTGAATAATTTTAGTCGTTTTCTCTCACTTGCCTACACGTGATTGTCGTATCTTTTGCTCCTTTCCACTCATTGTTATGGTAAATACATTTTTCGAACATAAAATCGATTTTTCTAATTTTAATTTAATATTTTGACTGGAAATAGCTACGGATAAAGTAGACAAATGTAATAAATACGAGGATGTGCGCATTCGAGCGAAAAGTGGCACATTTCCGAGCGAGGGAAGCAAATGAAGCGCGACGCGGAGCGGCGCGCTTCATTTTCCCGAGATCGGAATGTGCCACTTTGAGCTCGAATGTGCACACTCGGTTTTAAGCATGATTCACAATAATTTGAACCAATAAATTAGATGGAAAATTAATTGAGTAATTTTAATCAATCTCTCTCACTCGCATTCACGTGATTGGCGTATCTTTTCGCTCCCTTCCACTTATTGATATAGTAAATACGTTTTTTGAACATAAAATCGATATTTTCTAAACTAAATTGAAATTTATGATTTGAAAGAGCGAATGATAAAATAGACAAATCAATAAATACGAGGATGTGCGCATTCGAGCGAAAAGTGGCACATTTCCGAGCGAGGGAGGCAAATGAAGCGCGACGCGGAGCGGCGCGCTTCATTTTCCCGAGATCGGAATGTGCCAATTTGAGCTCGAATGTGCACACTCCGTTTTAAGCACGATTCACAATAATTAAGTTACTTTCTCAGAAAGCTAACTTCGAATGTCGAATTTCTGTTAGCTGTGCGCGCGCAACTTCAGTTGGCTGCTAAAATTTTACCCTTGACGCGCCAAAATACTATACTGTTAGGAATATTTTGTTTAATTACAGCTTTTTATAAAATATAAAAAGGATAAAACGCTTTATGAACTATATTATTTTATAAAAAAAAATGGAATAGCTCCATTTGAATTTGTATGGTTTTGTATCGTAATAATTGATTCGTTATACGGCTTATAGCTTTTCGGCCAACTTTTCCGCTACGCATCTAGGCCGTAAAGCGAGGTATTATAGATGTATTTACGAATTGTTCTCAGCGATAAAATTGGTTTCTCTTTGTTGCGAATTTTTCTCGAGGTTGAATTATGCGTTTAATTTTTCAAATTGTTTTAAGTATTTACGAAGTTCGAAAAACTTGAGTTTCGCGCGGTTGAGCGACTCGCAAACTTAAAAAGAGGAAGAGAAAACAAGCCGACCGCGTTTTTATAATTAAAATATTAAATAATAAATGCGGTAACGCGAGCGAGATTTAAAAATGAAACTAATTAAAATAGAGAATAATAAAATTAAAAGCGTAGAAATCTCGGCGGTGATTCCAATGAAAACATTGCCGCGGGGCTTATTAAATCGCGACCCCCCCTAATTTGTACAAATTATTTGCTAATGCTAGTCCGGTTCGTGAACTTGGCATTTTTCCTGCGTCTTAAAAAAGAAATAAAATAATTTTTATCTGACGGGTGTATACACCGTGTCCCAGAACTAATAGATGTCATTGATACATGTCACAGAAAATAAAATTATGAGACGAAAAGTCTTTTGTCATTTTTTGATCAGACCCATAGATAATTAGTTATTAATAAAAATGGGTGGATCTCACTCTTGCAGTCACCTCTCACTTTCCCCCTCTTTCTTCTTGCTGCTATAACGCGCACCTGATTGGCCCCCTTTTTATTAATAACTAATTATCTATGGGCCTGATCAAAAAATGACAAAGGACTTTTCGTCTCAGAATGTTATTTTCTGTGAGATGTATCAATGGCGTCTATTAATACTGGGACACCCTGTATAATTTTTAGGATTTTACATGTACAGTGGAACTCCAATTATCCGAACTCTAGCTATCCGGATCGTGGATTATTCGAATCGCTGACCCTGACTGAAATTATTAAGAAATGACAATTTTATGTATACTGTGCAATTGTGTACAATTATTTTGCGTTTTTTTTTTATAGAAATTACTTTTTTTTAATTATCATTCAATTATCCCGATATTTGGTTACTTGGATCGTTTCTGGTTCCAATGAATCTGGATAATCGGATGTCTACTGTACTTTTATAACCTCTTCGTTTTATTAAAATATATCGTATAAACAAAAAGGTCAACAATTTCTAGAAAAAAAATAAAAGACACCCAAAAAGTACGTCACGTGCACGTTATTTTAATTAAAAGATCATTTAAAAGATTATCGCTATCGACCCGTTTAATCAAAGAATACTTCTTTTTTCTCAAACATTTTTTTAAGCCCATCTTTAATTTATTTAAAATCTTAAAACACAAATCTTGAAATTTTGCATTTTTTTTAATCGAAATGTTTATTGCCCTTCTTACATTTAAAAACATATTCAAAGATACCGCAAATTTCCAATCGGTACACAATTTTAAATCATTTTTTCTTATTGATGGAGTAGTTTAATCATATATGTAGTAGAAACGAGCAATATACAGGGTGTCTTAGGAATAGGTACTGAAACTTAACCGGGTGATACCTGATACCAATCTAAACAATAAAAGTTTATATACAATATGACATAAATCTAAAGAATTTCGAGAAAAATTTATTTCAATTTTCTAGTAAAGTATTTATTAGACATTTTTGAATTGAAGTTTACGATACCATAACTCAAAAAATTTGGACATAGGGCCACTTAACTTGTGGTATGTTTTTGTTCAGTCTAGGGACATTTATAAGTGTGTTAAGTTTCAGTATTTATTCATGGGCCACCCGATATATATATACAGTGAAATCTCTCTTTACGGACACCTCTCAGAAGCGAACAAGTCTCTCGAACGGGCAGTTTCGGCTAATTCCGGCCGATTTCCATACATTGCCGCGATCGTACTTTAAGCGGAACATTGAGGTACCAGTAGGTTGAAATATTCAAGCAACAGAGGGCGGCACATTCATATCTATATATATATATTTCAGTATTTGGGCGACCGAAAGCTATTGCATTCCCACGCCGAGCGAAGCTCGATCGCCCAGCTATTAATGTTTTATCGGGGATGCCATAGCAACGTAGCCACAACCAATAAAACCATCTGACATAAAAGCGCGCCATTTAAATTTCTACAAATACAACAATAGACCAATTTAAACACAGAATTCTGTGGGCGCCGATGAGAAACTTTTAAAATAAAAAATAAAGCAGTAAATCGGCGTTTAGATTTAGTTGTTTGCTGCAGTTTAGCGAAAACAAATTTGCGATACGTGTTTTCCGTTTTTATTAGAACGCGGGAACGATCAGTCAGCCAAATAGTGCGAAGGGTTGACCCAATTATATTTTAGGGGTTTTAAATGTCCTTAATTAAATATTTTATATTTACTATTTATTTAACGATGGCTAATATTTTTATTCATCGTTTTTCGAGCAAAATTATGAGCCCTTCTAGCGCGCCTCGCTTTAATTAAATTTATACAAATTGTTGATATAAAACAAAGGCGAGAAATATTTTAATTTATTAACTCTTTCTTATTCCCTCGCGTGTTGAAGCAATTATTATTGCAATTCACCTTGCGTTTTGTTACTAATTGGAATTAACAACGGTAAAAGTATAATACACCTTAATTTATTTTTGCAACCGATTCTTTGCTTTATTTCGCCTTTTTATGACTAATAAATAATCGAAATTAATTTGTTTTAACTGCCCAAATTTAAATAAAGAGTTTCGATTGGTCAGCACTCCCACTAGCTATGGTAACATTACAAAATCAACAAATCAGAGTAGATAATAAAAGCGCGTTTTTCAAAAATCGTTTCTTTTTTAACGTTCGACGTTTTTAATGAAATTTGAACAAATAAAGTGATTATCTGCCATTAAACTCTGCCAAATTTGGTGAGTAATTAATTTGGAAGTAACAAGCCGTCTTCGACGAAAGCGAAATTTATTCATAGCTCGTTAAATGAGCTTAAAATATGTACGAATTTTTTTTCTCTCGCAACCTAATAACTCTCTTGTATTTTATAATCACATAACGTATGATTATGAGTGCTTTGAATGATGCTTTTAACTCAAAGTTGTTACGTACCCCCATCGTAAAGTAAATTAAGCGAAAGAGCGCCTGGAGTGCAACTACCGAACGCATTCTCCATCCTTCGCGCGTCTGCCTTTCGGTAAAATGCAAAATTTTACGACTTTATGGTTTCGATCGGACATATATTTTGATACTACCTCATTACCTGCTTATGTTGATGTGCGTTAAATAATTTCTAAATACGTTTTTGCTTAATAAAAAACTCCGAAAAGCAAAATGTTATTTCGGACTAAATTCTATAACGTAACCTTCGTCTGAATAATTAGGCTTTTTTGGTAAATATATACCGGGTGTTTTACGACGAGCGTACACTATCTACATATTGGAAACTACTCATTCGATTTTTATAAAAGTTGGTATAGATGGATTACAAGTTGTGGTGAATTTATGGAAAATATTTTGACGGACATGCCAATTTCGGTTATACCGGAAGTGAACAGCAACTTTGTCATTTGAAATAGAACACCCTGTATATTATTAATTTGTCGGATTCTACGTCATATTTTACTGTCGCTTTATGTAGAATACCCTATACCTCAAATGTATACTTTTTGAGATATTATTTTTTTTTAATGAATAGGTAATTGATAAGTGCGCAGGCCTTTATATTGAAAATTCTATTTGAACGTTTTCAATACCAAATAAAAAATATCTTGTCCGGTTAATGAGTAGGAAGGTCAAGCTTATTGATGACATGTCGACAACTGGTTTACTTTGTATACCAATTTATATAAAAATTGTGTGACTAGTTTTTCATATATAGAGAAGTGTAAGCTGGTCGTGAAACACCCGGTATACGATATAATATTTAATTTAATAATATTTAATTTCGGTCGATTATAGTAGATTGCGAGAAGCAGCCTAGCATAGAATTAGCTCAAAAAGTAACGTATTTACAATATGTTTAAATAAAATATTTTTTAGGTTAGTTTGTTCGTGAAATCATTTTTCTTATGAATTGGGCGAAATTGAAATAGATATAGTAGCGAGCCCCTATAGAATTTTTAATTGAACAAAAATGCGAATTAGCAAACACTCGCAAGTAGGGGAACCTGTTGTACCTTGGTCCTTTTGTACATAGGGCAACTTTATTTTTTTTAAATATTTTCGGACTTTCGTGACCCATAATTTTCGATATTTCAAATGCCACATTGACAGACATTAACGTAAAGTTAGCAGCAGCTGGCCAAGGTACTTTGTTAATGTATGAGATCAATTGAAATTTTTAATCGAAAAAAGTCTTTTTATATTCTTTTTATTTAAATATTTTATTGATTTTATTACCTAATAACAAATGACTCATCGTAATAGAAAAATTATTTATTAATGTTTGCATAGTAGTGGTCTGATTTTGGCACAGCATAATCTTTAATTTTATTTTTGATTTTAAACAACAAGGGTCGGTGTGTTGTACCTCGGCCACTGTCAATAAATTGTACCTTGGCCCTAAGATCAACGTGCGATAAATAAAAATTTGGATATACTTTTGTTATAAATTCTTATTTTTTTTATTTTGCTTCAGATAATAAGCCTCGCAAGTCTAACGAAAGATTTAAATTTTTGCAAAGTTAATCATTAAGTATGTGAAATTTTAGTATACGTAAAAGTTTTGTTAATTTTTGAAACAATTTTAGTATCATCTCAAAGAAGAACATTAGCAGTTCTTATAATTCAAAAATAAATATGGGTCAATATTTGATAATCGGCCGAAAAGGAGTACAAAAATTTTATTACATTTTTTGTCTAGTTTTATAAAGTTTTAATAATTATTTAATAGACTTAAATTAACCACACACACAAAACAAAAAAAAAAGCTCAAAAAAAACTCAAAAAAAAACGCACACACAGATATATATAATATATATAAATAACATATATATGCATATATAAAGCCTTAGTCATTTTCCTGCCTACTGCGTCATTATTCTGTTACGAAAATGACAGGCTAATGACGACAGGAAAATGACGAAAACGCACATTATAATTTATATACACTATAATATCAAAATAGAAATAAAATCATAAGGTAATATGAACTATACCGCTAGACATGATGATTTAGTACAAAAAAACAGAATTATTTCCTTACATTTTCACTCTTAATAGATTGACAGGCTAATGACGAAGTGTCTGAAACACAAGCCAAATACGTCACATTTGTCTACAACACCGGACCAACTGCCGACATAGCGCTTTCTCTTCACCAATCATAATCATGGATACCGCGTCTAGCTATATGCGCATCTCAGTTTTGTGCCGCATTAATTTAAAGCGTGGAAAATTCAAATTTCAACTTCGGCAGGCTAATGACGCGTTAACGATTCTCCTTGATTTAAAATAAAAATTCACGTATTCAAAATCATACGATTCTAAATAAAATGTAATATAGTTTTAGGTCTATATCTATATAATGTAAAAATAGTCAAGTCTTTGTAATTTATTATTAAAAAATCTTTAATTCATAATCACAAATTTGCACGAAATTGAAAATTCACCTGACAGGATATATGACGTTTAGTACTTCTGTAATTTTTTTGATAATTATAAACGAAACATAAACTTACCAAAGTGTGTACACATATAAATAAAATATTGTACTACAATATAAAAATACTATTAAGTTTAAATATTCTATTAAAATTATAGAAAAATGCTGGAAATGTGTTTCGGCCGATTATCAATTATTGACCCATATATAGTTTTCATAGAACAATGGGTTTTATTTTGCTCAATGTGAATAGAGCCAAGGCACATCACCTCTGTTGTATCAAGCCCATAGATCCACTAATTTTTAAATCTTATAGCAATTTGAGTAAACGGTTGGTAATGCTTTCAAATATTTTATGATGAATACCTAATTAGTGCTCCACTATGATGTAATTCATTTTATCAACAAATTATTACATATACTATTTAAAAAATAATACAAGGGAAAAAAGGGCCAAGGTACAACAGGTTTCCTTACACCTGTAAATATTTTTAACAGCTTCGCTGCAATTAGGCGTGCAGAAGGGCACCACGATAACTTATCAAAAGGAATAAAACCTTATTCAAATCAAAAATAAATCTAAATTTATTCGACTTTTGATTTTTGAATTGAAGCATAGACGATTAATATAGGCAAATTGGATAAATCCCAGGATGTGCGCATTCGAGCGAAAAGTGGCACATTTTCCCGAGATCGGATTGTGCCACTTTGAGCTCGAATGTGCACACTCGGCTTTAAGCACGATTTACAATAATTAATTTACTTTCTAACAATATTTAATCATAAATTTCAAGACTTTTTTAATATTAAAAAAAAACTAATTCTTGATTGAGTGCCTTTGGACAAATTTAATAAAAAAATACATTTTTTTGAAAAATAATATCAAAGAAAACAAAGATGTGCGCATTCGAGCGAAAAGTGGCACATTTCCGAGCGAGGGAGGCAAATGAAGCGCGACGCGGAGCGGCGCGCTTCATTTTCCCGAGATCGGAATGTGCCACTTTGAGCTCGAATGTGCACACTCGGCTTTAAGCACGATTTACAATAATTAATTTACTTTCTAACAATATTTAATTATAAATTTCAAGACTTTTTAATATTAAAAAAAAACTAATTCTTGATTGAGTGCCTTTGGAAAAATTTAATAAAAAAATACATTTTTTTGAAAATAATATCAAAGAAAACAAAGATGTGCGCATTCGAGCGAAAAGTGGCACATTTCCGAGCGAGGAGGCAAATGAAGCGCGACGCGGGCGGCGCGCTTCATTTTCCAGATCGGAATGTGCCACTTTGAGCTCGAATGTGCACACTCGGCTTTAAGCACGATTTTCCCAATCAGTTTTAACAGGAATAACAATTATTTAATTATAAATACACAAGACAAATTTGTAATACATTCTTGATTGAGTGCCTTTGGACAAATTTAATAAAAAATACATTTTTTTAAAAATAATATCAAAGAAAACAAAGATGTGCGCATTCGAGCGAAAAGTGGCACATTTCCGAGCGAGGGAAGCAAATGAAGCGCGACGCGGAGCGGCGCGCTTCATTTTCCCGAGATCGGAATGTGCCACTTTGAGCTCGAATGTGCACACTCGGCTTTAAGCACGATTACCAAGCGTCCGGTTTTAACAGGAAAAAAATGGTCATGTTATATATATAAAACATACACAAGACAAAATATATGTACTATAGGGCATTTTAATATTAAAAAAAAATAATTTTTTGATTGAGTGCCTTTGGACAAATTTAATAAAAAATACATTTTTTGAAAAATAATATCAAAGAAAACAAAGATGTGCGCATTCGAGGGGAAAAGTGGCACATTTCCGAGCGAGGAAGCAAATGAAGCGCGACGCGGGCGGCGCGCTTCATTTTCCCGAGATCGGAATGTGCCACTTTGAGCTCGAATGTGCACACTCGGCTTTAAGCACGATTACCAAGCGTCCGGTTTTAACAGGAAAAAAAAATGGTCATGTTATATATATAAAACATACACAAGACAAAATATATGTACTATAGGGCATTCGTTATAAACATTAACAGCGTTGTCACGTAAAATTTTTTTAAAAGTGTGGTTATATTAGTGTGTTCTATATATAAACATTTTTATTATTTTAAGTACAGTGTCTGACAAAAACACTAGACCATTGAATATATTAAACTTTTTGTATTCAGTGTACTTTTAATTCAGTTTATTTTAAAAAAAATATATATAAAGCAACTCCAAAAAATGGGTCACATTTTGAGAATGTCTGATATACGTACATATACCCAATACTATTCGTTTTTTTGGGTCTGTATTTTTATTATGACAATTATAATTTTTGTTTGCTTTCTGAGAATATTTCAAAAAATAAACAAGTTACAATTTTTTGGGTATTAGTTTACTTCGCAGCAATCATGCATTGGTTTTTTGACAATTTTTGCGTAATTGTAATTGAGTGTTTTTGGGTCCATAGGAAGCCAAAAAGGCCGACCATTCTATATATTCTACAAACAACCGATTTTCGAATTTATAATGATAGAATTTTTTTCGGAAAGATCTTTGTGTTCTATTGAACTTTTAAAAACGCCTTGGACACCCTTTGTGCAGTTCGAAAATTCTAGAATTTTCGTTTTGTACACTCGTTTCGATATCGATTAAAATTTTCGAGTTTTTAGAATCGTTTCGGTCACGCAAAGCTGATAACTTCGAAGTTAGCGATAAGAAAAGCAGACGGTTTGCCTTTTAGTCGATTATAAACATTGCTTGTGAACATATCGTTTTTAGCAGAGCGAATTAAATATTTATTGAGTGTGTGTTAATTTCCAAATTGTTTAAATTAAAATCGATTATTGGTAATTAAATAATCAGTGTCTCTGGTTGGGAAGAGCGCCTTTTATGAAGACATCTAATGTGAGTTTTTTTTTTAGTGGTGTTGGTTTTCAATTTTTAAATAAAATCACTATTAACAATTCAAAGACAATTAAAAGTCTTCTAATTATAATTTTTTTGGATTTACATTTCTTGATTTGAGGTGCTCAAAATGATGACTAATTTCTTTAAAAATTTGGTCGTGTAAAGATTATACGAAACCAGTGCGTATTATCAAATATTGAATTGGTAGCAACAAAAAGGATAATGAATTAATATGTAAAACGAATAAAGCTCAACGTACTTTTATTCTCTTTTGATTAGGCAATAAATCGCTAATTATTTAATGTTGTTTTTGTGTTTGCGAAAAATGTTGCCCATAATAAATAACGTCTGCATAAAGCACCAAAAATGTTACATTTTCAAAAAAAATGTTAGTTATGAGCAATGGGACTATACACTTTATAAATAAATAGAACGTTCTATGACATTTAAAACAGCGGTTTTCAAACTTTGGGTTACTGTCCCCTTCCTTCCCAAATTTAATTCTGGCGCCTTCCCACTGCACACCTATTTACCAATTTACACGGTAAAAAACCGGAAAACCGTGTAAATCGAAAACAAAGCAAATTATGCATGAATTGGTCAGTCGCTTTTAGAAATTAATTAATTTTTCTACATAAACAATTTTCAGTGCATTTGTTTATCAAAAAAAAACTGCGTATCTATGGTACAAAAGTAGCTATATATCATTTATAAGAATCTTCATGTTTTTGGAATTAAAATTGCTCTTTGCCAAATTAAATTAATTCTTTTGCAAATCAAGCACATATACAGTGGAATCTTAATAACTCGAATTTTAAGGGAAATGCTACAAATTACACTTATCTCTCCATTTACGCGATTTCACTTTAACGCGGTTATTATTTTAAATACGTTCAATATGAACATATAAAGGCATTATTAAAAATAAAACAAACAATCAAAGATCACGGATTTTTAAATAAAATCTACTGGAATAGAATTTATTAATTCTTCTAATGATGAAAGTGATTTCGAACCGGTTACAAAGAAAAGGGTTAGAAAATTAAAAGATAGCAAAGACAGCGAAGATAAAAAAAATGTTGTTTTTAAGGTTATTGTTATATCTTGTTTTTAATTAAAGAATACTCGTTACCTAAAACATGTGCCTTCTTTAATTTTAAGAACATCGTTTTGAATTAATATTTTTAATATGACACACTGTCGATTTTTTTAAGAAGATTTTTGGAACGCATCTTTAAATTGAATATGAAATAAATGTCTTTATTTGCTCGGTTTTTTATATTTTAAGCACGATTCACAACAATTTAGACCAATAAATTAGATGAAAAATCAATTGAATAATTTTAATCGTTCCCTCTCACTTGCATTCAGGTATTTGACATATCTTTTCGCTCCCTTCCACCCATTGGTATGGTAAATATAATATATTTTTTTTTTATTTGTACGGTTCTTGCCTTTTGTTACGCGGTTTTCATTTGCGCGGTATTTGAGAGGAACGTATGTACCGCATAAATGGGGGGACGAGTGCATTTACTAAAGTAAATTTAAATTTACGATTGGAAAGAGAGATGGATAAAAAAACAAAAGTAATAAATACGAGGATGTGCGCATTCGAGCGAAAAGTGGCACATTTCCGAGCGAGGGAGGCAAATGAAGCGCGACGCGGAGCGGCGCGCTTTATTTTCCCGAGATCGGAATGTGCCACTTTGAGCTCGAATGTGCACACTCGGTTTTAAGCACGATTCACAATAATTTAATCCAGTAAATTATATTGTTTATCAATTGAATAATCTTAGTCGTTTTCTCTCACTTGTCTACACGTGATTGTCGTATCTTTTTGCTCCTTTCCACTCATTGTTATGGTAAATACATTTTTCGAACATAAAATCGATTTTTACTAAATTTAATTTAATATTTTGACTGGAAATCAGCTACATATAAAGTAGACAAATGAATAAATACGAGGATGTGCGCATTCGAGCGAAAAGTGGCACATTTCCGAGCGAGGGAAGCAAATGAAGCGCGACGCGGAGCGGCGCGCTTCATTTTCCCGAGATCGGAATGTGCCACTTTGAGCTCGAATGTGCACACTCGATTTTAAGCACGATTCACAACGATTTAGGCCAATAAATTAGATGAAAAATCAATTGAATTATTTTAATCGTTCCCTCTCACTCGCATTCACGTAATTGTCGTATATTTTCGCTCCCTTCCACCCATTGGTATGGTAAATACGTTTTTAAACATAAAATCGATTTTGAGCATGATTCACAATAATTAATTGAATTTCTAACTTGAAATGTGCGCGCGCAACTTCCATTGCCTGTTAAAATTT